>CM036241.1:38616739-39274239 GCA_020698575.1 Bostrychus sinensis | reverse complement strand
TTTGTTTGTTTAAGTCTTTAGATGTTTTTTTTTTTGTTTTTTGTTTTTTTGGCTGTTTGTTTTTGGCATTTTTTCAGTGAAATAAGTTGTACGCAAACTGTAACTTTATGACCCCTGAGAGGCAAGCACACGCATAAATCTAGGGACGCTCCAGTCTGTTTTCAGTGTAATTCTAATTTTGGTCACTAAACTTTTACTACTAAACAAAATAAGAACATATGGCTGTATAAATCCTTTTATCTGAATCTTTCTTTTAAGTTATCTGAAGGGCACAGAGCTTAGTTGTAAAGAAGCTAACGCCATGAAACTCCAGATGCAATGATTTATTTATAATCTAGTGATTGTCCAAAGTGCACTGTTCCAAAACTAATACTGGTGAGTGACTGCGGACATTGCCTTCGTCTTGTTTAATCCAATCAATATTTTTGTGTTTTGCAAGCTAAGAAACTCCACTCCACCAGTCGTTTCATAAATATTTACCTCATCCATGAAGCGTTTATGCTGTTTGATTGTTCCTCATTCGATCCGTTTGTCGCCGATGAGCCCAGAGCAAAGTGATGTGTAGACATACTTGAACAGGATCTGGTCTGTAAATATCTTTGCTTATTTGACTTTGGTAAATCCTCACACAGCGGAGCGAGAAAGAGAGAGGAAAACTGGTTCTGCTTCAGCGATGGGGAAATGCCAAGGTTGGATCTCAAGTCTTTACTAAGATTTAGTCCTGAGCATCTATTCTTTTGGCTGTTAATGCAAAATCAAATATCAGCAAGTTTTTTTATTCCATCAAGAAACTTTCCAATATACAGTATACAGTATATTAAAATGACCAATCAAGACCTCAAATTGTGCTTTCCTCTCAGGGGTCATAAAGTGGAAAAAAAAAAAAAAAGGATTGCCAGAAGAGAGAGAGAAAAAAAATCAAAACTGTCCATGCCTTTCAGGGATCATTAACAGGAGAGAAAATAATTTTGTACTTACAAAATAGTAAAAATGAAAAATAAAAATGCATTTACCTTTCAGGGCTTCCGTGGCCCCAGAGCTGGCTCTACCTCTGTTGGTGCCCCCCTTTCCCTTTCACCACTGTTAAAACAGAATATAGGCTCTTTGATAAGACTTTACTAAGCATTAACATTGATTTTGTGCCACTCCCTGAACTGATGTATTCTGTAATACGTTTTTATGAAGTCAAATAGAAGGCAGGGGGTTGGGGTGTCCTTCCCCAAATTTTTTTTAACCAAACAGATGTAATTTCCTGTAATCTGATGCATTTTAGATGATCATATGATTTTACTTCTCTTCACATTTTGAGACAAAACATAACAACTCACATTTTAAACATGAGTTGCTTCTCTACACAGACAGCATAGTGTGATTTAGCTCTAGTTCTGGGTTCCCCAGTGGGGCCCCCAGCTCTGCTCCGCCCCTGCAGCACAGGGCCACAGAGTCTTCAGTCTCATCACTGAGCTGTGGACAGAGGCTCCAGAGAACACTACAGACTACAGAAGCTTTTGTCAGGACGTCCGGACTCATTTTTATGTTACTGTTATAATAACACAGCTAAAATATTGTGAGAAAGGCGCCGTGCACTGCTGCGGCAACGTGTGCTTCAGATCGAAATGGCAACTCCAGCTGCAACAATATCTATTATACACCCATTTAACAAACACACTCTAGATCAGGGGTCTCCAACCTTTTTCCCTTGAGAGCTATTTTTACAAAAAAAAAAAAAAAAAAAAATGGCAGAGAGCTATGCTTTGTGACATTGTTTTTTAAATCTTCTTAGTAGTTGCAGTCACAGGAGCCTACCCATTAACTATGGGCCTTAGGTGGTGTGCAGGCTGGACAGTGGCGGGTTATTAGGCTAAATGTTGGCGTCCACAACTCACATTTTAAATTAAAACAAAAATATTTACTTGACCTGCATGTGCATACTTTGTGTCTGTATGCAGCAACTGACACACTTTTTGTTTACATTTGTGTAACCAAACTCTTAATCTGAAAATAGTGCAGTGTAGTCATATCGCTACTGACTCGTCAAGCAACTGTTTGACTGACAACTAATTGGCGAATAATCATTTTGTGCACAAATGGGGCACGCACCTAAGCATTTGATTGGATACTTACACAAGTTGGTTTGCCAAGTGATTAATCAAATTTGACTAATCAAGCTTATGTAGGAATCATAAAGCCTTTGGGGAGCTACTTAGAAAGTGGTTGAGAGCTCCTGGTTGCCCTGAGCTACTGGCTGGAGACCCCTGATTTAGATCTTTTAATCAAATAAGCTCAAAATTGCTCAACAAATTGTAGAAATCTTTCATTTGGCTAAAATTTGAATTAATTATTTACCTCCAGGCCTGAAGAAATATAAATAAAATTGTAATGACAGCACAGATTTCAACAAACATTTATAGTGGGTGTCCAAAAATGTTTATAGTTGAAATTTAAATTTACAAAATTTGGCACTAATATCAAAGATGTCAAAATCTGCCATATTAGTGTAAATGGAATGCAAGTAGCCCTATGTGAAGCTAAACATTTGTTCTAATTTGGCAAAATTTGCCACACACATTCCTTATGGTGAGGTCTCTGGGACCCATGACCTATAGACAATCATTATTATTATTATCACCGTCAAATCCAAACTAGTTGTCACTGTTTAATCTTTTCCCGACTTCTTGCTTGCTCATAAATAGTTTCGAGGACCAGCTTTACAACCAGAGTCGATATCAGCCTTTAGCGTCACACACTTCCTCTAAGCAGCGGGCTCAGCAGAATACGCAGATGCAAGCTGTCAAAATATAAATCAACAGACGAGCGAGTGAGCGTGGGGCATAAAGACGAGTGCCAGGGCAGCAGAAACGCAAGGCGGCCCAAGTAAATCTACAGGACTGGTACAGACGGAGGGGGCTGACCGTAGATTAACACACCAATCTTCATTATAAAGAAGTGTTTGGTTTCAGAGCGGGTGAACTTTTCTGATCGTCAGCAGGAGAGAGAGGCAGAGAGATTTAGAGAGAGGGAATGAAGAATTTTTTATTGGAAAAAGTTCAGATTTAAATGAAATTTGGGGAGATTAAAACATGCAAATTTTCAACAGCAAAACCTATGAACATTTTCTTTTTGTTCAAGATAACGATAAACAAGAATCACAATTGCAAAAAGACATCAACTTTTTATGTGTACTATATTGGCTTATTTAAAAAAACACATCTAACATAAGGGATCTTAGAAATAGCAGCAGTGGAATGTTGTTGAAATGACTGCTTTAATCAGATGTTGCAGCCACAGCCGCCTGTCTCTGCGCCACCTCCATCTATCTCCATTAAAACACACGCACAGTGAATTAGAGCCAGCATCTGTTACAGGTCACGTCTCTATACATCACCAGCGCTCCCGTAAACAAATGTACACAAACGAACTGTGTCTTCAAGGACTCAATGAAAATACAACAATATATTTACTCCACTGTTGACTGCAAGGGAAAGACAGAATAGGTTTGTGTGAATGGTTTTTAGTCAGTCTAATCCAAACTTTTCACACCAAGTACCACCTCAGAAAATATTTGTTTTAATCCTCAGGCCCCCCAAACACCCTTCTGGGGTTTTCAGTTGTAATTTTTGTTTTTTCACTCTACTGCCATTGCAATACAGAAATGTTAAATCATGTTAATTCCTCTGTAACCCTGTCAGTCACAGACACAAACAATAAAATCACCACCAGATCCACCATTTTCTCACTGCATTGTAGGAAATAATTCCTTTATAATTCCCATTAGATAACAGTGACTGTAGACCAGACCTCTTAGGCTTTAGGAGGAAGAATGTGAGTTTCAGCCCTTTTTTTTTTTTTTTTTAGTGGCACAAAAGTAAAAATGTATTCAATCAGTGTTAGGGCTAATCAGAGACCTGTCAGGCCTGGTAATCCTGCACAAACAAACAAAATATTTGTATCCTTAAATAGTAAATAATTCATATTTTATTTAGAATGTGAGAATTATGTGAACAAACTGGCATTTAGGGGATTAGAAATATGAAAATGTATTCACTTTTGTTATGTATTTTGAGGACAGGGGTTAACGATCAAAAACAAACAAAGTGCTGAAAGTGTTTTTCTTCATGTTTTATATTTTTAAATGTGACCCAGTGGAAGAAACAAGAAACGTGATTTTTTTAAAGGAGGGCCTGAGGGTTAAAGTATCAACTCTAATTGAGTAAAATAAAGGTGACTAAGGACTATAACAAGACTAACCAGAACTAAACCAAAATTAAACCACAAAATTAGGTTTAAACTATACCTAAACCAGGACAAACCACCACTAAACTTGGACTGAACCGGCTTAAAGCAACACACACCTGTACACATGCGTCTGTAAGCTGAAATAAAAATTCTAGCTGAGTTTATTTGCTTTTGATCGAGCAAACCTGTAATTATCCACCTTTTTTAAAATCACATCTTGCAACATCAATATTTATCCACATTTTATCTTGCTTCCCTTTCACCTCAGACTTGCACGACTTCCTTCCTCGTCTAAAACTCACTTCACAAATTGCTCTTAAAGTTTATCAGCTCAGAAAATAGCTCTTTAAGAAGATAAACCCAGTGGTAAGAACCCTCATTACATTGATTTTTTTATTGGGAAACGCGGCTCTCATCTGTTTGTAACCCTGGTTTAATCGATCGAGACTAATCAATAAACCCGGCTTATTAACCTACTCTGACTTTAATGAGACGGATAAATATCATAATAATTCAAATCAGCAGAGAAATTTAGTGAAGTCTCGAGGTGCTGGAGGATTTTCTGATGCTAAAATCAATGAAATCCTGGTTGGCAAATTATACAGTTTTCTCGCTTTAGTTAGTGCTCACTGAAAGAAATGAAAGTGCGGAGATAGCAGACTCCATATGTCAGCGGAAATGCAAGGATTCAAGGTGATACAGTAGGAAAACAAGTTTAATTTTGGGAAGGTACAACTGAAGGAGAAAAACTGATACACACAAGTAGAGGAAGATCATAAACTAGCAAAACTTAATGAAGATTTACTGGAGACAGATGTTTGAAAACTTTCGGTACATACAGTCATAGCTTTCCATGATCAAGAGGGTAAGATTTCATTCTTTTACGCATAACTCAGTAGAATTTAAATGCAATAAGCGTGACTCTAAATGTCCAACAGCATGCACAGGTGATAGCTGTGGATGCCCTATATGGGTCTTTCCCCCATCAAGGACCAGGAGCAACAAGAAATCAGAATAAGATGCAGTACCCTGTTATCGCTTATGTCGCGTTCTGAAAAGTTTGAAGAATTACCACATTCCAGTACAATGTAAACGAGGCAACACCCTCCAACAGCAACAACTGGGCCTATTGTTTAAAACTGAGCTGGAGGTATGAATTCTATGGTAGAATCTGCTGCTAAAGATTCAAAATGGAGATGTCTTGGTGTGGTTTATGGCTGATATCTCTGCAAATATCCACATGATGGATAGGTCAGAAAGTTGTTATTTCCTTAGCACCAAAATGTGGTGATGTTATTCAAACACACACGCAGCAGACAGAATTATTATGGTGTGGTTGTAGACCCAGTTGCTAATAAAAAATGGTCCAGTTCAATATTTGTTTGGATATTTCTTTTATAAATAGTACCTCACCTATACATTTAAACAGGCCAATTTCTTAATTTTATATATACAGGACAAACACAGGAATGTAAATGCTCTTTCTACTCTTACATGCAACTGTTATAAACATAGGTCAAACTACATTATACACAAAGTACAAATAGGTAATGGACAAAATTCCCTCTCACAAACAAAGCAATGTGATGTAGTTGCTCAGTTCAGCCCAAAATGCCGTTTAAGCCTCACCCATCATTATATGAAACTGCACAGAACCCTGTCTTTTATAGCCATAGTTTTCTCTTTTCTCTGGCTAACTCCCTTTTTGTCACGTCTCTCTTCTCTGTCTGTCTCTGTCCACGGTGGGACCTCGCTGACTCCTCCAGAGAAATCAGCCTGTAATTACGCCGCTCGCCGGGTTCCCATTGATGCGCCTTGATGAAGTGCTCCGTGATTGAAGGGTAACGCCGCTCGGGAAAAAATCCATAAGAGGCCAGTAGGAGGAGCCGACAAGCAGAAACGCAATTGGCTGGACCTCCATTCTGCTGAGTTAATCAGGAGGGCATCGCTCTAACAGGACGACTGTCTCTATGGTACAGCAATGTGATCGATCAAACAGAGACACACCAGTCATTCTAATCGCTCCACTTCTCTCAGATGTCTTCAAATGAATTTACAGTCACAAAACTTCTCTCTTCTTCCTCCTGCTCTTGTCCAAACACATGCATGTACAGGTGAACTGAAGAAGCTAAATGTCCCATAGTTAATGAATGGTTGTCTGTCGGTGACTAACCCTCATTATCCAGGAGCCCACCTAAGGCTCATAGTTGCTGAGATATGTTCCAGCCACCCATGATCCCTGACAGTAGTAAGATGATGAAGGAATTATAAAATTAAGAATGAATGAGTAGGACCATAGTCACCAGTCTTGTGCATAAATCCAATAAAGCGTTAGCAAATGGTAAGGGCAACATTAAAATGTATCTCCTTGTTAAAAGGTTTAGAAAAGGTTTTTAAAAAAAAATCTGTAACAAATCCTGACAAAAGTTCATTAAAATGTCCAAAATAAATTCCCATTAAATGTCTACAAGTTGAACAATCAGGAAGAGACAATAAAATGTAAAAATATATAACGTTTTTGCTTTTTGATCATTAAGCCCTGTCCTCATCATACACAGCAAAAGTGAATTTATTTCTTATATTTTTTAACCCTCTAAATGCCAGTTTGTTCTACATAATTCCATTTCATATTTGTAAATTAAACATGAGGCAAAGTGTTTTATGGTTTTGTTTGTTTGTTTGTATTGTTACTGATTAGCCCTAACATTGATTTTGATACATTCTTACTTTTGTGTCATTACAGAAAAAGGGCTGAAACTCATGTTCTTCCTCCTAAAGCCCTAAAAGGCCTGGTCTACAGTCACTGTTATCTAATGGGAATTATAAGAGAATTATTTCCCACAATGCAATGAGAAAGTGGTCAATCTGGTGGTGATTGTTTTGTTTGTGTATTTTCTAGCCTCTGACTGACAGGGTTACAGAGGAATTAACATAATTTAACATTTCATTTCATTTATTCAGCTCTCCATTAGCTGTAACAAAGTACAGATACTCTTCCTGGAGTCAGTCACAACATGCTACTCATTCAGTACATTATCACAACACACTCACACAATGATCACAACACAAAAAGAAGACTAATAAACAAATAATACAAAAACATGCAAACAAAAACCAAAACAAACAAGACACAGAGGACCTAGTTTATCTAGAAAAAAAAGAGATAGTATAACTCATTGTGGTTAATTATTAGCACTATAGTAATACACATCCAATCATTATATTATGGATGAATGAAAAGAAAAACTCATAGTTAATGGTCAGCAGCCACAGAGATCTGTTCAATGAGAAGATGCCTCTTCAAAAGGAGTGTGAATTGATGTTTACTACTATTATTAACAATGGAACTAGGCAATGCATTCCATGCTAACATGATCTATACATCACAGTTTTTTTCAGATTATTAGTTTTCACTTTGGGCAGTATAAATCTACCCTCTGTAGCGTGCGTAGTCTCTACATTTCTGTATTGCAATGGCAGTAGAGTGAAAATAAATGATTTTAATATAAGTCAATGAGACCAAAAAGGGCTTTACGAGGAAGAATCTGAGTTTTTGTCTAGACAGTAGAAAATTCTGTTGTGTTTTTTTGTTTGTTTGTTTCTTTTGTTTTTCTGTCATAACACTGAAATACTTAAATTAATTTGTCAAATATCATCACCCTAGCATAAGAAATGCCAAAATGAGAGCAACAAATACAATACATTTGAAAAACCCTAAAAGGATGCCAGTGGGCTGAGGGTTCAGGGAACAGGACCATAACAAATGTGATCTTTTAAACATTATGACACAAACCAATTGATCAGTTCCAGCTTTATCAGATGTCTGTATTCCGTTGATTTATTCTTGCCTTCTCAATAGATCTAATTTTAGAGGACAGAGAGAGATGAAAAGTCGCCATAATCATTACAGACAAAAGATGTATCTCAGTAACTGTTGGGAGAATAGATAAAAATAGCACGGACAATCTCACAATCTCTTTCAATACATGATATAATTCTCAGTTGTTGTTTTTTTTGTTTTGTTTTTTGTCTAAAGTCTTGGCAGCCTTCTCTTTCTTTACCCTTTAGCCGCCACAGAGGCCCACACTTTATTGATGCAACAAGATGACCATCGCAACAGCTCGTCAATTTGATCGAACACACTTTATCCAACAGGGAACCCAAGCTGATTGAAAGACTTAGTAAGGCAATGCATATACTGACAGATATGGACCAATGGTGTGGCAGTACTGACAGTAGCTCTGTGTCCTCTTCTCCCACTAGTGTTGTAGTCGAGTCTAGTGTTGTATTCTTTCACTACATCCACAAATCTCTTTTTTTTTCCATTCTCTAAGCCTCCTGCCTGCAGCTCTAACCTCTCTAACCAAGCTCAAAGAATGGCTTCCAGTGGCCACAATCTCATTTACCTCATAGACCTCTATTTACTTTCCACATCTTCCTTCTCTCTCCATGTTTCTCAAAGTCTGCGGCAGTAATCTTTGACATATTGTCGTTCAAACCTCCCATTTCTAATGCACAAGACATTACTTTTCACCTGGAGCGGATACACATTTTGAAACCAAAGCTATCATTCTGAAATCCAAGATGGCAGCCGTGTTCCTTCCTCCTCCTTCCTCCCTGCGTTCTTCCGATAATCCCAATCCGACAGGTGGGTTCGGAGCCAGATTAGGGCTGTAGTATTCTGGCATTACGGTGAATTAAAGCCGGAATCAATATGGAAAATGCCGGTAATTACCAACTCTGAGACATTTTAGGGACATGTCACGGGATTTTCTGTTCACACTGTCGTCTTTTAGACTAAATGTCAAATGGGTTTCTCCACACTTTCCACAAATCCACTCAGAAATGGAATAGGTATAAGGATATTACAGTCATAAATGCATATAACTTCTTTCACATTTGGGGTTTTAAAGATGATGGTTTTTTTAGCAGCTGGTGGCAATTTCAGAAAGAAGCTTTTGAGAAATGACATGAGTGGTAAAGTCATGGCAGCACCAAAACTGGAATTTAGCCATTTATTTCTCTTTTGGCTGCTGTTGAAGAGAAAAGTACTCAATTTAGTGCTATTTGGTCTTGGTACGTCCTGGGCTAGAGCTAGTTTAGGGATATAATCATGGACACGCATCTTAGTATGTCTTTAGTCTTGATTTAGTACTGTTCAGTAATTGGAGATTCATCCAAAGTCTAAACCTGTGTTAACTCTCTCCCTGCAAGCATTTTCTCAAAACGTTGCCAGCCAGTGCCAGTGTTTTTAATCATTTTTCAACAATTTTTGCTGTCCCACAGAAAATGCTGTGCTATAGTTTTTTTTAAAGTTTAAATACCAAAAGAAAGAAAAGAGTCATTCATCGCATGCACGTGAAATGTTGCATTCTGCCCTGCTGCCAGAAGCTCCTTCTTCACTTGATTTTTTATGAAGCTAGTACTGTAAGTGCAACATAGAATAAAATTCTAAATGTTAAAAACAGTGGGACAGTGATATATTTAATAGTTAGCACAATAGGCATGTGCAATAATTAAAAATGGCCAATGGTGTGACAGAAACAGGACATTGTTAAATAATGTAAAAATAACAGTTAGGCTTAAAATTATGAATTGCCTATAAGCTTTATTTACACTTTTTATACAACTGATTTATGTGTGAAATTATGATTTAATATATTTTGTATTTAACTTCAAAGTTGTGTCAGACCGTAGGACAAAAAATAAAACTACCCTAGTTTTTTGCCAAAATTGTTGCCACCATCATCACTGCTGCTGGCTTGCCCACTTTACATTTGGGTTGGGTTAGTTTTGGTTTTAATATGGCTTGGTTAGCCCTAATGGTTTCTACTTTAGTAATGTTCAGTTAGACATTAGTTTGCACCTTTACAGCACTGCACACTCTCCACTCACACTGAAGAACACTGCACCACTTATCTGGCACATTCCTACATCTTATATTGTAAAATATTTTCTTTTCTATTCTGGCATATAATCCTTATTGGTCTTAGAATATTAATTTGGTCAAATTAGGTTTGAGTCAGTTTAATTGGTTAAATGAAGATTCTTTTGTGTCCTCATTGTTTGCAACCCCCAGAGCGGTCGTAACGTGGTCAGAAATTGTGAGAGTTTTGGGCTAACGCAGCTTTAAATCAGTGTGAACCAAATGAACATAGCAAGAACAAAATAGTAACCACAGCAGCAGAGAACCCAGTAGAAAACCTGTATCATATGTCACTCCTCCCTCTCTCCCCCTCCTCTTTACTGAGAGCAGTCCTGAGCCTCTCTGTGTTCACCTGCTCTGAGCTGCATCTATAATGTAAATGTGATTTATTCCTCGCCGTATCAGTTTTGTGGCGTCGCTGAATCATTTCCTCCTACATTTACATGCAAATTCAACCTCTCCGCGCCACAAAGGAGCTGCAGAAAATCATTGTCTCATCGCGTCGGAGATGGATTTCCCGTTGCATTCATTCATACAGCCGCCGGCCCCCTCCATCACGCGCCGAAAGGTAAACAAAACGCGCTTCAGCTTTTGTGCAAATGTCAGTGGAAAGGACAACGCCGAGGAATTAGCACAAAGAGACGGGAAAATATGGAAAAAAGGCTGGAAAACTTCAGCGGGAATAAATGAGGAAACACTGACAGAGAGATTTATCAACACAGGATCAGAGCTTACAGTTTAACCCGGGACAAAAAAAAAAAAAAAAATGATTTTAATAACATGAGAAAACAGAGCAACTACAGCTTTGAATAATACCTTTTTTGAGGGGGACAGTTGGTGATTATCACAAAGGCAACTGAATAATATTAATCATCTGAATATCAGTGATAATCATACTGCTCATTTTTATTTTTATTCTTCAAAGATGCATTTGAATAAAGTAGTGTTTTGTTGTGTTTGTTTCCCTTCCTCTTCTAATATGATATTCTAACAGGCTGTGATTCTCAAACTGTGGACCACAGCCCCTTGGTGGGCCATAATGCTACTACAGCACATAGTAGCTTTTTATATACATTAAAGTAAGCAGCATGTGCCTGTACTGGTCTGAAGACAGTACAGCAGTCTAGATCAAAACAGTGGTCTGTGGGTTGATCCGCTTTTCTGATTGGACGATGGGCAATGCAATTTTAGAACCAAAACAAAAAATGTAAACAAAGAACTTGGGCATTATTTTTTTTATTGTGAATAAATCAGCTGTACCATTGTTAACAGTAAAACTAATATTTGATTTAAACATGTTTACCTCATATCTTGGGACATGTGGGCAATTTTTATGAAATATAAAAAAGATATTTACTGCTCATAGCCATGAGCGTCTCACCCTTGGGGGATGTGGGGGATGTTACACCCACACTTTTGGGAATTGGGAAATGCAGCACCCAGATTTTATTTTCTAAAATAGTCTGAGAGACAGACAGTTAAACTAGTTTGTCCAAACTGATATACGTTGTTGATTAGAGATGGCTCTGTAGCCTCCCTGTCCTGCCGCTGCTCTCCCCCCTCCCTCTCAGAGCAGCGCCACAGCCAGGCTCTGTCAACTCTCATCTCTGATTGGTTATTCTGCTGCACTCAAATGCAAATGGAGAAGAAGCACTAATTACTGTACGACCGACCTATGGTTATTTATATCAACAGAAAACATTGTTTTATCAGTATAATAAAAAATACATACATTAAAGCAGACGTTAGACACAGATGTGTGACTGCTGAGTCTGTACAGTCTGGATTAGAGCAGGGAGAAAAACGGGATTCAGAGCCAACTACAGTCAAGTGTGAGTCAGTGTGCAAATGTGCAGAGACCAATACTCTCTCAAAGTGAAATGTTTTGCTTGTTTATAAAACTCAAAGCCAGAGGAAGAGAGAGAGAGGACAGAGGCTCAGAGGTAAGAACAGTAATAATCCAGTCTGAATCGAATAAGTATCTCTGCTCTTCTCATTTATAGCACATTACAGAAATGCTTTAATTAACAGAAGCTAAATAGCTAACAGAGGCTAAATATTAAATGTTAGAATGAAAATACATTTTCTTTGACAAAACATAGGCTATTTATAACCTACATATTTTCCACACTGCATATAAAACATATAACATACAACCATTAAGAGTCTTAAGTTGAAGCTGATATTCTTGTAACTTAAAACTAACTTCTATAATATTTCTGAAAATGTAGATCAACTTCAGAATCAGGGCTATGTTAAAAAGATCTGGTAACCTGTAACAATCTGAGTGAGAGGCATAAATGAATCTTACAGTTTTTATTAGGAATGTGTATAGTGCAAATTTGAAAAATGTGTGTGTTATGGTGGTGTTAGTGTGTACTTGGCGCAATTAACTTATGTTGTTATGAACATAGGGGGCCATGGCATTCTTGACTTTAGGAACGGCTGGCATCATCTGTGAAAAAACTGGACCTCCTTTCTAGAGTTTATTCCGTATGTATGTAAAATAGAACTGCACAATTAATCAAAATGGAATTGAAATTTTAATTGTCGCAGTTAGCAAATCACAGAGGCTGCAATTATTTATGTGATGTAATGGCCTCTGCAGAGAACAAAGTATCCTGTCTCTGCATGGTCTTAATATGTATAAATTATGCTACGGCTGTAGTTTAGACCTCTACAGACATGATCTGAAAGGAATGTGATTGCATTAATTGAACAGTTAATAGTTCAGTGTTTTCTCAAGTGCCAATGCTCTATCGCAGGCTTAAAATGTGAACTGTGATCTGAACAACAGCAATATCTGTCAGAAAAAAATGACAAATAGATTTTTTTTTTTTCTAAATTGTTCAGCCCTAATGTAAAAGATGTACAGTACATAAAGAAGGTTGACTAATTACAAGCTTGCTCAATGGAGGGACACCATTAGCATCTATCACAGAAACAGTACAAAAATACACATTGTTATAACACAAAAGTAAGAAGAGTCAAACATGAATAAAGTTTATTTTGTTCATCTTGGACAAAAATAGTTGAAAAGACTTTCTTCTCCTCCCTTCAGAAGTGTCTACAGTAAATCATCTGTGTCCTTCTAACCCAGACATCTGCAACCTCCTTCAGACCTGCAATCACCAACAGGAATAAGCAGAAGAATAAGATGAAGGAATGATTAGCTGGTTATAATTACACTTTAGTTACCATACAATCTACAATCTTTAGCTCTTTTCTTAGAGAGGTACAGCTGGGTTTGACATTTTGACTGACGGCCTCTCTTCGTCTGTGAGTCCAGTTCTGTCCGCTCTGGTCCGATCTCTGGGGATAGACCTGGTCCCACAGGAATCTGGATTAATATTAAACTCCACGTCTCAGGCTCAAAGTCTGTCTGAGAGAAGAGAGAGACGGTGGAGAGTAGAAAAAAAAGTTTGGATTTTGGGCAGACCTGAAGGTGAATAAGAAACAAAATTAATCAGAAATGTTACAAGACTGTAAAGAAACACAACCCTACACTGAAACATAACCCTACACTGAAACATAACTCTACACTGAAACACAACACTACACTGAAATATAACCCTACATTGAAACATAACCCTACACTGAAACATAACCCTACACTGAAACATAACCCTACACTGAAACATAACTCTACACTGAAACACAACACTACACTGAAACATACCTCTACACTGAAACATAACTCTACACTGAAACACAACACTACACTGAAACATAACTCTACACTGAAACACAACACTACACTGAAACATACCTCTACACTGAAACACAACAGCACACTGAAATATAACCCTACACTGAAACATAACCCTACACTGAAACATAACCCTACACTGAAACATAACTCTACACTGAAACATAACCCTACACTGAAACATAACTCTACACTGAAACATAACCCTTCACTGAAACATAACCCTACACTGAAACACAACTCTACACTGAAACATAACCCTACACTGAAACACAACCCTACACTGAAACATAACCCTACACTGAAACATAACTCTACACTGAAACATAACTCTACACTGAAACATAACCCTACACTGAAACACAACACTACACTGAAACATAACCCTACACTGAAACACAACACTACACTGAAATATAACCCTACACTGAAACACAACACTACACTGAAATATAACCCTACACTGAAACATAACCCTACACTGAAACACAACACTACACTAAAACATAACCCTACACTGAAACATAACCCTACACTGAAACACAACCCTACACTGAAACATAACCCTACACTGAAACACAACACTACACTGAAACACAACCCTACACTGAAACATAACCCTACACTGAAAAACAACACTACACTGAAATATAACCCTACACTGAAACATAACCCTACACTGAAACACAACACTACACTGAAACACAACCCTACACTGAAACATAACCCTACACTGAAACACAACACTACACTGAAACACAACCCTACACTGAAATATAACCCTACACTGAAACATAACCCTACACTGAAACATAACCCTACACTGAAACACAACACTACACTGAAACACAACACTACACTGAAACATAACCCTACACTGAAACACAACACTACACTGAAACATAACCCTACACTGAAACACAACACTACACTGAAATATAACCCTACACTGAAACATAACCCTACACTGAAACATAACCCTACACTGAAACAGAACCCTACACTGAAACACAACACTACACTGAAACACAACCCTACACTGAAACATAACCCTACACTGAAACACAACACTACACTGAAACACAACCCTACACTGAAATATAACCCTACACTGAAACATAACCCTACACTGAAACATAACCCTACACTGAAACACAACACTACACTGAAACATAACCCTACACTGAAACACAACACTACACTGAAATATAACCCTACACTGAAACATAACCCTACACTGAAACATAACCCTACACTGAAACAGAACCCTACACTGAAACATAACCCTACACTGAAATATAACCCTACACTGAAACATAACCCTACACTGAAATATAACCCTACACTGAAACACAACACTACACTGAAACACAACCCTACACTGAAACATAACCCTACACTGAAACACAACACTACACTGAAACACAACCCTACACTGAAATATAACCCTACACTGAAACATAACCCTACACTGAAACATAACCCTACACTGAAACACAACACTACACTGAAACACAACCCTACACTGAAACATAACCCTACACTGAAACACAACACTACACTGAAACATAACCCTACACTGAAACACAACACTACACTGAAATATAACCCTACACTGAAACATAACCCTACACTGAAACATAACCCTACACTGAAACAGAACCCTACACTGAAATATAACCCTACACTGAAACACAACACTACACTGAAACACAACCCTACACTGAAACATAACCCTACACTGAAACACAACACTACACTGAAACACAACCCTACACTGAAACATAACCCTACACTGAAACACAACACTACACTGAAATATAACCCTACACTGAAACATAACCCTACACTGAAACACAACACTACACTGAAACACAACCCTACACTGAAACATAACCCTACACTGAAACACAACACTACACTGAAATAACCCTACACTGAAACATAACCCTACACTGAAACACAACACTACACTGAAATATAACCCTACACTGAAACATAACCCTACACTGAAACATAACTCTACACTGAAACATAACCCTACACTGAAACACAACCCTACACTGAAACATAACCCTACACTGAAACACAACACTACACTGAAATATAACCCTACATTGAAACATAACCCTACACTGAAACATAACCCTACACTGAAACATAACCCTACACTGAAACACAACACTACACTGAAACATAACCCTACACTGAAACACAACACTACACTGAAATATAACCCTACACTGAAACACAACACTACACTGAAACATAACCCTACACTGAAACACAACACTACACTGAAATATAACCCTACACTGAAACATAACCCTACACTGAAACATAACCCTACACTGAAACAGAACCCTACACTGAAATATAACCCTACACTGAAACACAACACTACACTGAAACACAACCCTACACTGAAACATAACCCTACACTGAAACACAACACTACACTGAAACACAACCCTACACTGAAACATAACCCTACACTGAAACACAACCCTACACTGAAACAGAACCCTACACTGAAATATAACCCTACACTGAAACACAACACTACACTGAAACACAACCCTACACTGAAACATAACCCTACACTGAAACACAACACTACACTGAAACACAACCCTACACTGAAACATAACCCTACACTGAAACACAACACTACACTGAAATATAACCCTACACTGAAACATAACCCTACACTGAAACACAACACTACACTGAAACACAACCCTACACTGAAACATAACCCTACACTGAAACACAACACTACACTGAAATAACCCTACACTGAAACATAACCCTACACTGAAACACAACACTACACTGAAATATAACCCTACACTGAAACATAACCCTACACTGAAACATAACTCTACACTGAAACATAACCCTACACTGAAACACAACCCTACACTGAAACATAACCCTACACTGAAACACAACACTACACTGAAATATAACCCTACATTGAAACATAACCCTACACTGAAACATAACCCTACACTGAAACATAACCCTACACTGAAACACAACACTACACTGAAACATAACCCTACACTGAAACACAACACTACACTGAAATATAACCCTACACTGAAACACAACACTACACTGAAATATAACCCTACACTGAAACATAACCCTACACTGAAACACAACACTACACTGAAACATAACCCTACACTGAAACACAACCCTACACTGAAACATAACCCTACACTGAAACACAACACTACACTGAAATATAACCCTACACTGAAACATAACCCTACACTGAAACACAACACTACACTGAAACACAACCCTACACTGAAATATAACCCTACACTGAAACATAACCCTACACTGAAACATAACCCTACACTGAAACACAACACTACACTGAAACATAACCCTACACTGAAACACAACACTACACTGAAACATAACCCTACACTGAAACACAACACTACACTGAAATATAACCCTACACTGAAACATAACCCTACACTGAAACATAACCCTAAACTGAAACAGAACCCTACACTGAAACATAACCCTACACTGAAATATAACCCTACACTGAAACATAACCCTACACTGAAATATAACCCTACACTGAAACACAACACTACACTGAAACACAACCCTACACTGAAACACAACCCTACACTGAAATATAACCCTACACTGAAACATAACCCTACACTGAAACATAACCCTACACTGAAACACAACACTACACTGAAACACAACCCTACACTGAAACATAACCCTACACTGAAACACAACACTACACTGAAACATAACCCTACACTGAAACACAACACTACACTGAAACAGAACCCTACACTGAAACATAACCCTACACTGAAATATAACCCTACACTGAAACACAACACTACACTGAAACACAACCCTACACTGAAACATAACCCTACACTGAAACACAACACTACACTGAAACATAACCCTACACTGAAACACAACACTACACTGAAACATAACCCTACACTGAAACACAACACTACACTGAAATATAACCCTACACTGAAACATAACCCTACACTGAAACATAACTCTACACTGAAACATAACCCTACACTGAAACATAACCCTACACTGAAACATAACTCTACACTGAAACATAACCCTACACTGAAACACAACCCTACACTGAAACATAACCCTACACTGAAACATAACCCTACACTGAAACATAACTCTACACTGAAACATAACCCTACACTGAAACATAACCCTACACTGAAACATAACTCTACACTGAAACATAACCCTACACTGAAACACAACACTACACTGAAATATAACCCTACACTGAAACATAACCCTACACTGAAACACAACACTACACTGAAACACAACACTACACTGAAACATAACCCTACACTGAAACACAACACTACACTGAAACACAACCCTACACTGAAACATAACCCTTCACTGAAACATAACCCTACACTGAAATATAGCCCCTATTTCACACGGGTTTTACACCAGATGCCGTTTCTGATGCAACCCTATACATTTATCTGTGCTTGGGACCATTGATGGGCAAAAGCTGTACTCAAGTATAAGTACTGTTACTTCAAAAATAATATTACTCAAGTAAAAGTAAAAGTATGTTCTACAAAATGTACTCAAAAAGTACTTCTTTCTTCAAAAAATGTACTTGAGTAAAAGTATGTAGTTACTGTTCACCACTGTTTGGGACTGGCACTGGCTTGTGACTGCATGTAGCTGGATTTTCAGCCTATACCCAATACCTAACTATACACTGTACACCAAACCAAAGTCTCTGAGTTGTTTGTTAGAGCCTTGTCAATATTATTAGGCCAACCACTCTTTTATAAAATAGCTGAAAAACACATTAACATAAATGATTATTTACCAAGACAAACTTGTTGGAAATGCCCAGGAGCACTCGCTCCAGAAACAAGTTTGTTGTTTCAAAAGTGCATTTTCCTGATCTGTTCTAGACTAATAGCTCTGGAACAACACTGAGTTAGAAACTTTACACACCAAGTACAATCTCAGAGAATATCTCGGATACAACCAACATAAACCATACTAAACCAGGACTAAACCAGGCTGTAACAAGCACTAAACTACTATTAAACTGGGCCTAAACCAGGTTAAAAACAGTATTAACTATGGTGGCCCTGAAGTGCAACATCAAAAATGTTTTTGTCCACTGGAAAACTTTATGTGTTGCTTCAATAAAGAAACCCACCTCTACAACAAATTGAAAAAGTCCATTAAAATAAAGACAGGATTCATTTTTTTTAAAAAGCTTGTTTATATGTATATAGAGGCCCTGGTAACACTTTATTTTACACTACATTGATGCAGTGTAACTACAATGTAACACACAGTGTAACAAACTGTAATAACATCCTAACGTGCCTATGTTGTACTTAAAAAGTGGAATTTTGTGTACTTACAGTGCTGTTGCCACAGACGCAAAACTCACTTTGGTAGAGCAGTGTAACAAGTGTGTTATAACACATTTGTATCTAGAAACTGTAGGCACACGAAATGTCCTAATGTAAGTACAATATAGTTACATCATATTAGTTTGTTACAACATGTATTACATAGTAGTTACATTTTAGTTATACTGTATAAAGTGTAGTGTAAAATAAAGTGTTACCGAGGGCGCTGTTTCCTCAAAATGTCTCCCCCTGTTGAATAAATTTAAAAATACAAAAAAATACTAAAAAAAAATCTACCTCTGCTTTTATGCTAGAGGTCAAAAACTATTTTAATGTTGCACCTCAGGGTCACTGTATTACCCAGGTTGAAAGCAGGACCTAAGTGTCTACAGTCATTTGTAAAAGTTTGGGCTCCCCTCTGAGGTTGCATAATAATTTACTTCAGGAAAAAAAATCACAAAGGTATGTTCTTCATTGACACCTGAGTTCAGGGTGTTTTCCTATCAACAGTTTTTAATGTAGCAGTATTTAGGTGGATGAAATTTAATGAAATATGAAACATTTTGAGAAGTTGCATGCATTCAAATCAGCAGGATTGCCCAAACTTTTGCACAGAAATTTTTTCATAGTTCATTAAATTTTATAAACCTAAATACTGCTACACTAAAAACTGTTGTTCGGAAAGCACCCTAGAACTCAGATGTCACTAGAAAATGAATGACATACCGCTGTGATGTTTTTTCCTGAAGACAGATTAAATTATTATGCAACCTCAGAGGGGTGTCCAAACTTTTGCATATGACTGTAAATCCCAACTAATGCAGGACCAAAATCACAATAAAACCGGCTTTACATTACAAAGAATCAGAAGTTGAAGTGCAAAAGACTCACTGGTGGTACTCATACTACAGTTAAAAACAACTTAATGCCATTATAAATAATAACGTCCATCGTGTACAGATGTGAAATAGCATTATTGAGGTTTATATCTCCCAAAAACTCTGTATTTCCCATCTGCAGAAATGTCTTAGGTTTCAGTCAACATTAGAAGACGGAGGCAGCTTTAACAGGGTCAGAACTATCTCTGGAGATGTCATCAGCTTCTTTCCTCTCCTCCTTCCTTTGTCTCCTCACAATCACACATAAAAACTTGTGTCTTAAAATGGACGCGTGTTGCTGAGTCAGCTGGTCATGTGACACTCCCAGTCGACCAATCAGACGAGGCCTTCGGAGCCCAGCTTGGGCCAAAAGATCCTCTCCAAGACTCCTGTGGACTCAGAGGTCATTAGTCTGGGACAGGGCACAGGCTAATGGTAGGAGAGAGCTGCTGACAGAGAGGATTCTGGGTAATGATGGCAGTACATTTAAATTGCTGAAGCAAATGACAAAGCAATGGTCAAAGTACAATTTTGCTGATGTGGTGTTCTTCTGATTCTTTTTTACTTTTTTATTTTATTTTATTCTTTTTCACAATTTAGATTTTTAGCCAGAAATCACGCTATGAAACAAATCATAGCAACTTTTTTATTAAGGCTTTAGGGGTAAAATTTACATGTACTTCCTACTGAAATAGCATGAATGTGAATAGGGGAGATCAAAAATTCACCATAGGCCATTAGTTCCTTAGTCTTTCTTTTCAGTTTGAACATATGTTTTCTTTGGGTCAAGCCACAAAATACTAACTAATTATAAATGTGAAGTAAAAGTGAAGTGGATCCACATTTCACACCACTGTTTAAACTGTAAACATTTATTTACAAATATTTTCTATTGCCTGTATTAGACAGAGGCTGAGAAAGGAGCCAGAGAGGAAGCAAAGAGTGAAAGAGAGTTTGTTATAAATAAATTGAAAAACAGGTTATTCTGTGATGTCAGATTTATGTGCTATAAAATTGTGTGACAACAGAACAAATTAAATTAAATTATTGTCACTATAACATGACATTCTCAGAATTTTGCTTGATTTTTTTTTATCCACTGTTGAGATTATCAGAACATTAAGTCTACGTATACATAATAATATATACATATATACGTATACAGTGGTTTTCAAAAATAGTCATACCCCTTGGCATGTTTCCTTTATTGTTGAGTTACAGCCTGGAATTTAAATGGATGATTGAGAGGTTTATGTCAGTTACTTTACATCACATGACAACTACTATGAAAATTCTTTTTTTTTTTATTATTATTCTCAAGCAAATTCGAAAACAGAAAAACAGAAAACTTGAGTGCGCAAAAGTATTCATCCCCTTTTTAAAGAGGCCCCTAAATGAGACTCGCTGTTACTCAACCTCAGAAGTCACAGAAACAGTTAGATAAGGTCGGCCTTAATTTATCGTTACAACATGTAAAAGACGGAGTGCAAGGAGTGCATTCATCAGAGAGGCAACAATAAGACCAAAGATGACCCTGAAAGATCTGCAGAGCTCCACAGCAGAGACTGTTGTATCTGTCCCAGGACCACTCTGAACCATACACTCCACAGAGCTGGGCTGTGTGGAAGAGAGGCCATTGATTGAAGAAAATAATAACAAAACATGTTTTGTGTTTGCCAAAAGGCACGTGGGAGGCTCCTCAAACACAATAAGGTCCTCTTTAAAATAAGCCATCAATGAAAGATGCTATGTGTAGCACAAACCTAGCCCCTGACTGTGGCCCCTCTCTAAAGTGAAGCCTGGTGATGGCAGTGTCCTGCTGTGGGGAGATTTGTCATTGGTAGGAACTGGAAACTGCTCAGAACTGAAGGAATGAAGGATGGAGCTAAACACAGGACAGTTTATGAAGAAAATGACTCAAACTGTGCTGTACAATGCATCCAACCTGAAGGAGCTTGAGCTGTTTTTAGATGAAGAATGAGCACAAATCCCAGTGATTTTATGAACCAAGCTCATAAACACTTATCCTAGAAAAGTTGGAGCTGAAAGTCCTTCAGAAGGTGGTTCTACAGAGGACTAACTTGAGGGGGTACATAACATTTGTGTGACAACAAGAACACTACACATTACTCAGTGCAAAACAAATAAATTTCTGTTTAGTCAAAATTATGCAAATTATTTGGCGCAAGAGTAGATGTGATGCATACATTTTTTTTATTTTTTTTTAAAGATTTTTATAGTATTTTTTCAACTTTCCTGCAAGTTTTATTCATTATCCTGTGGTGTAACAGGCTGCAACACAGTAGTGGCATCAACATTTTGAAGCATAAAATTTTGTTGACTGTATTTTAAAATTAATCACAATAAGTTGTTTTAATTTAAATTTTTCTTATTTGTGTAAGATTTCCTAGTGTTATGTTTCCATTTTTTACAGTGCAGAGCTGAGGTTTGCTGAAACTCATTCCTGTATCTTCTCCATCAGTCTCGCTCAGCTGCTTATCCTCTTCTCTAAAAACCAGGATGACGTGACGCAATTTAAATTCAGAACCGAACTTTAAAAAAATACAAGCTCTGAATCCTTGATGTGCGCTGCCATTATCAGAAAAAGGGTTTAGAGTCAGAAGCAGTCAAACGTGAGATCATTAGAGTTACGAACCGAGCGGTCTGATTGGCTGAGGGTCGGAATGGAGCGACGTGATTGGTCGAAGGGACATAGGGCTTAGAGGATATGAAAATCACTGTAGAAGGATAAAAGCAGGTCTGAGGAGGTAGATATCAAAACATGAGGACTTCAAATATGAATTTCCCTGTGGTTATGAATGCACTAGACTACACTTAAATGATAGAAAACTGTTCAAAAAACAAATAGCATAATGTGATAAGACAGGGAAAAAATACGGTGATTAAACCTGTGTGGGGAAAAAATTACATGTTTTGATTTTAATAACAAAAAGCTATGGAAAAGCATACAAATACACAGCATCAACAAAACTGAATTCAATCATTCAATTCATTCAATCAATCACAGTTTATTTCTATAGCACTTTACAACAACACAAAGAAGATCAAAGTGCGTTACATCAAAAACATGATTAAAATTACAAAAGTTTATTCAAATACTATAAAATGCATAAAACCATAACAGTCAACACAAAGTAACAGAATGAATCAAAAACTTAAAACCTAGGGGTTAAAAGACAGTTTAAACAACAACAGCAAAAGAACCATCACCCCAGTGTTTGTACCAGGACCTGGGGACATCCAAAACCATCTGAGCAGACAACCGGAGGGTTGTGCTGGGACGGTGGATGGTTAAAATCTCTGATGAATAGGGAGGGGCAAGACCATTAAGAGCTTTAAAAACAAAAATTTAAATTTTAGCGCACCAGGAGCCAGTGGAGAGAAGAGAGAACTGGGGTGGTGTGGGTGTGTCTGGGTGAGTTGGTTAAAAGTCAGGCAGCTGCATTTTGCACCGATTGCAAATGATGGCGTGATGACTGTGTGATACCAAAATACAGGGGCGTAGCCAGGATTTTTTTACTGGGGGGACCAGCCGGGTCCTGTCTTTTTACTGTGGTGGCACATGGCAGATTATTATTATTATAGGACTAACACAAAAAAAATTGAATTATCTTCTGTTCTGTTCTGAAGCCAGTTATTTGGATGGTTTGAGGAAGTTAGGAGATGAGCCCTGATGTGTGCAGCTCACAGAAGAGCAAGTTGTGGTTCACAGAGGTTAAGTATGTAGCAAATTTACAGGGGGGTCTGGGGGTCCCTCCCCCAGGGAAAAAAAATCAATATGACAGATAATATTTGCTGTATCCTGGTGCATTTTAAAGTGTTTTAGCTGACTATAAAGTGAGTAAAACAATCGCTTGATTTTGCATTAATAGTTGTGATCGCAACATCGCAAAATCCTGGAGGGACTGAACAGTGCATGTTGTCTGTGTCTTGAAGCATGTTGTTGTTAATAGAGATGGGAATTGATGAGATTTTATCAATGTTGATGCCAGTGTCGATTCTGCTTATCAATCCGATTCTTTATCAATTGTCTTATCGATTCCTGATATCTGTGAATAAAAATGAACTAGATCTGTGGCCATACACTTTATTATGAAGCAGAAATAGAAGCTTATTTTCATTTTCATGTATATGAGCCTATTTTAAACTGGGCTCACTAAACAGAAGTAACATGTATTGAATGTACAGCTGTTAAATTACTGGAAATGCATGCTTTTTAAATAAACAGGATTGTGGCTTTAATATTAATTTAGGAGCAGCAGCCCCAGACCTGTCTGTCTGAAAAAAACCTTCATTAAACTTATTAAGGATAAAACTGCATTACTCCATTGCAGCGTTAGTTTGGTGATTTTATTTTGCGATGTGTACGACATAAATATGTTTTTTGAAGCTGCCCTTGTCCGGCTGCTCGCTTACAAGCTGTGACCGGAAGTGGATCATTCCATTTAGCCCATGGTCTAATAATACATCCATGGTTTAACCGAATGCAGAAGTAGTTAGCGCATAACCACTATTGTCACCAGGCCAGCTAAGGATGACGAGCAAATTGTCTGGCCAATCAGAGCGCATGTAGCTCTGACCAATCACAGAGCTCGTTACATCGCTTTTCTTTTTCTTTTATTTAACTTTAGCCAGGAGGACCAGGAATGCCACGGAAAAGCTAAAAGGAGAAGCTAATCGGAGAAGCTAATACGTTTTGCAAATGCTTTTCCGAAAAGGTTTTGTAAATACATTTAGAAATCGGTTTCCTAAATTGATTAATGAATAACACTATTAATCCTTCTTTTATTAAAACCATTTAGTAATCCAATTATTAAATGCTCTTTTAAACACTCTTTTAATAAAACTTTTTGGTAATCCATTTATTAAATGCTCTTTTAAAAACTCTTTTAATAAAAGTATTTAGTAATCTCTTTATTAAATAAACTTTTAAAAACTCGTTTAATAAAAGCATTATTCCTTTTTCGCATGGCGCTCACGGTCCTTCATAAAAGAGACACTGGACCTAAAAAAAACAAAAAAACACTGGGGGCTGTTTGCAGAGAGGTAATAAACCGTGCATCTTTTAATGAAGCCTAAATGCTTTTACACATTTTAACGGTGCATATTTCTGTGATTCCTGAAACTATCAACATGAAATATAAACTGACACAAAGCTTGAGCTCTTATCTGTCAGGAGGATTTAGCTGCAAGTCTCTGTGTCAAACCGTTTGTTTTACAACAGCTGCGCAAAGACATAATGTCAATCAGTCACGCCAGCCTCATTATGGACCTGCCAGTTGTGCAGGATTTCTCAGGGGGGCCAATGGGGTGGCCAAGGTCTGACCAACAGTGGCCGTGGCCACCCCCGGCCCCCACATGGCTACGCCTCTGCCAAAATATAGTGCATTGCAGTAGTTGACACATGAACTGATAAAAGCGTGAACAGCTTTTTCCAGATCACTGTGAGACAGAAAGGGCTTTACTTTGGCCAAAAGATGCAGCTGGGAAAAGCTTGCTTTGACAGCAGCACTGATTTGTTTTACAAATTTCAGTTCACTGTCAAAAATCACTCCTAAATTCTTGACAGTCTGACAGGGGACAGGTGGAAATTAGGGCAGTTTTCTCCAATCATTGACACGTGTGCCAGTGAAGTGTCTCTAAATGTCCACAGATGCACGTACATGTTATTGCTTCTCCTTTTCTTGGTATTGCAGCTTTTTTGAAACCAACAGCAGCTGTACTTCCTGAGAAAACCTTCTAAAAAAGTTTTCTTCTAAGATCTTCAAAAAGTGCACCATTGAGAACATTTTGACCGGCCCCATCCCTGTGTGGGACTGCAGCACCACTGTGATGGACCCCTGGGTCTACAACGTGAGCTGGAGACTGCTGAGAAGATCAAAGAGCTCTCTCCAGGACACCACCTCCACACAGTCCACAGGAGAGCTGCGTGAATGCATTATTAAGGAGATTTTCCTACCTCCAGGAGAACTTCCAGACAGAGGAACTTTTTCTTCTCCACAACCATCAGACTTTGACAGTTATTCTTCGTAAGCACTTTCTCTGAAATCTGGACCCAGTGTGGCAAAACTCCAAAACTACTGAATACATGATCACAAAACATCTCAGAATGTGTGCAAAATTAAGTATCTAAAAAAAAAAAAAAAAAAAAACTAAGATGGCATGTTATTGTGCCACATTGACTTACAACATTTCACTTTTTATTTTGTACTTTTGAGGTGAAATGTCTACATTGCTTGTTTGTTCTATGGCCTAGGCTAGAGTAGTATTTTGGTGTTTGTGTGTTTCCCAATTGCCAGGATCCTTCCCCCAGAAGCTGCTTCAAAGCCTTCCTCCAGAGTCAGACCCTCCTCGCCCTTAGCGTCCTGCTAAGGGCGTGAGTGCTTTTGAGTGTGCTGCTGCAGCAGATCTTGTGTGTTAAAAACATGATTCTATGATTAAAAAAAAAAAAAAAAAAAAACAATGTACAAGGGGAAAGTGGTCAAAAAGTAGAAAATGAACATCTTTGTGTCAATAAAAGGATAAAATGAAAATGTGTCATATTAAATAAATCACATAGGCCATTACAAATAACTAGTAGGTCCAATGTGTCACTATAACAAAATTTGCATTGACAAAATGATATAATTATAATTACAAATAAAAATGACTTTCCTCGATCAGCAGAGCTAATATAATAAAGTGCTTTTTAATATGTGTCTTTTTGTCCTGTTGTTTGCTGCAGTGTGGGGCAAAGTAGTAACTCACTTTATTATTTTTTTCTTATAAGGACTTATATTGTATTTATGGTTAGCAGTATATATTTTTTATATTTTATAAAAATTACCCATGTGTCCCCAGATATGATGTAAACATGTTTAAATCAAATATTAGTTTTACTGATAACAATGGTACAGATTGGTTTTTCACAATAAAAAAAAAAAAAAAAACACTGTGCTGAAAGTGTGAGGGTGATTTGAGGCAACAACTTTTGTGTTGTCTAAAATGTGTGTCTTAATTTTGACTTTAAAGTCTAAATAATTACCAATAAACTGTAAAAAATTAAAACTAAATCCACCTAAACACTGCTCAAACCATTCATAGTTTAACATCTGACACTTGTACATGTCATTGTGCACATTTACTGCTGCCATTTGATTCCAACATTACGTTGTAGACAGCTAATGTTGCATGTTTAAGGGACAAGAACGAATTTTACAGTTAGCTGTTACTGGCTGGTCCCAAACCCAGATAAATGGTTGTGTCAGGAAGGGCATTCTGCATAAAGCTGATAAAAAAATTAAAATGTGAATCTTGAATCTTAATAATCTGGTTTGGGTCTTTGGTCTTTGTTGGGAGAAAAAAAAATCTGTTTCAATCAAAAAATGCTTAATGTTTTATATTCTTAAATTGATTTGATCAGTTCAAGTGTCTGCTCTGATTGCTCAAATTACAGAGTGCCCGCAGGGTCTTTAAAAGTACTAAAGGTTGCTAAATACATTTTGGGTAAATTAAGGCCCTTAAAAATGGCTTAAATGCAATTTTATGAGGTATTGACTTTTGTTGCTATTAAAGTTTTGTCCAAAGAGAGTTTGACTGCAAAAAGTATGCATTAATGGATACATTTTCCCCCCAGCGACTATTAAAAATAACAATGTTCAGGTGCTTGGACTGCCAGATTGGCCTGCGTACATGCGATGTTATGTACATCTTGCTAGAAATGCAAAAGTTACGTGACTGTGATCATAAAGTAAAACTGTTTACAACTGTTTTCTTGAAGTGGCAATTAGGTCTTAAAATATTTTGGGAAGGTCTTCAAAAAATCTTAAAAAGGTACCAAAATTAACAGTTTTTGTGAACCTTGCACCTGTTAAATATCACCCTATCATTAACACTAAGCTATTACAGACCTAAACTCTTGCATTAACCTGTGCAAACATCAACAGAGTCTGTATGGCTTCCATTTGCAGGTACTACAGCCAAACTCCTGAAAACCACTTAATACAGAGAGCAGAGGCTGATACTGTCTGTAAAAAAGTGCTTCTGCTGCAATAACGGCTTTACAATCTCCACTGTGGGCAATTATACCTGTGCAGGCTAACCTCACCTTTTAATGGACCAGACCTAGAGCTGTCCCAACACTACGGACCTGAAAACTAAAATCATGAAAACAGAGGAAAAACTCAAGGTTATTCTCGCACCTTAAATACCAAACATGAAGGACTAAATCAGGTCTAAGTGAGGACTAAACCAAGTCTTACCTTCTATTCTAAACAGGAGCGTGACGCGGCTGTAATTAATGTCCATTGTGTCTGCTCTTTGGCAGTGGCACAAATGTGTCCGCCACGCTCTCGCTTCCATCACGGGAATGAAAAATTGTGAATAATTGCTGGATGTAGACATATTCTCCACTGTCACAGGCTCAGACACAGTTTTCCCAGTGTGGAGGGAAAATGGCCAAGTCTCAAAGTGCAGGGATACCTATACTTGGAGTTTAAGATGTCGAAAAACATATGATACATGTGCCTTACCTAGACATGCATGTTTAATACTACTAGTAGTAATTTAGCAGTTTGTAACCTTTTATGTGCAGTAGAACAGTGATTCTTGACTTTTCAGAGTACCATCTTTAATGGACAAAAATGGCGCTAAATCAGGACTAAACCCGATCTAAACTAAAAAATCAAAATGGAAACTAACCCAGAAAATGTATTTAATCCTATTACCCCAATTTTAAAAAGTTATCTTGCTCCTGTTCAGTGACAAAAATGTCCCCATCGCAAAACATCATAAAAAATGTAATCTTCATATTTTGTACTACTTTTTTTGCATAAATCTTTTTATCAACATGTCCCCTGATCATTAATACCAAATATTTTATTATTTTCAGAATGTTTACCCTTTTTCTTAGCAATTTTTTTGTAAAAAATCTACAAAATGAAATATTTTTATTATTCGCAAAGCAAAGTGGATTTTTTTTTTTTAGAAAGGATTATTAGAGCCTTTTGGATGTCAAAGATTATTAACAACATTTATTTTTAGGAAACATTTTTTTCTGTGCTATCTAAAATCTAAACACCAACTCCCATTAAAACTGATCGTGACTTTTTGTTACTAGAAAAAAATCCCAAATCCCTAATCCAAATCTAAATCATTGTTGTCTAATCTTTGACATACGCAAGGCTGTAATGTTCCCCCTTTAAAAAAATCCACTTTGCTTCGACAATATTAAAAATATTTAATTTTTTGTGTGTGTTTTCCACAAAAATATTCAAGATGCTATTAAGTATACTTTTTTTTTTTTTTTTTTTTAGATGGGACAGCATGTATTAATGAACAGCTAGTGCCGAAAATACACCGGGTTATAGCTCAGAGCTAATTTCCATCCGTAGTCCCCACTCACTCACATTCACACCAGCTTCCTGGTGTTCCCCAGTGGTCTCCCATCCAGGTACTGACCAGGCCCTACCCTGCTTAGCTTCCGAGGTCTGACGGGATTGGGCATCCACAAGGCGGTATGGCCATACAATAGGTTGCAAATCTTAAAAAAAATAAATAAATAAATATATAAATAAATAAATAAAAAAAAATATATATATATATATATATATTTATTTATTTATATATATATATATATATATATGGTATTTATGAACAGGGCACAAGGGCACAAAAAAAAAAAGTAGAAAAAATATTGAGGTATACATTTTTCAAAGTGAAACAGGGCTTAATCTAGGACTAATTCTAGGACTGTTACTGATTTGGAACCAAACAAAAACTTATTCCAGGACTAAACCGAGTCTAAACCAGGACTAACCCAGGTTTAACCCTTTGTAAAGTACTTGGTATTCACAGCTCCATCCTTTGTCACTCTCTCCGTTTGAACGACTCGGACTATAGGTCTAAAACAGGTCTTAAGTCCTCATTATTCACAGCTCCATCCTTTGCATCACCGACTTCAGTTCATTGGATCTTTGCCACCCTCTCTCTCTGTTTGACTTACTAGGACTGGTTCTAAACCAGGTCTAACCCTCTGTATGTAGTCCTTGTTATTCACAGCTCCATCTTTCACTTCATTGACTCCAGTTCATTGGATCTTGGCTGCTCTCTCTCTCTCTCTCTCTCTCTCTCTCTCTGAACGACAATGGCCTCATGCTTCAGAGGCACCTTGGGAAAATGATGCAGGGGAAACAGGAAGTGGGTCTTATATTAATCCTACCACGGAAACCGAGCAAGACTTGCAGACCGAGACCAAGAACTGAACTGGACTGAGAACACGGACTGGTTAGGAACCAAGAACGGGGCAATGACACTGTACTGGACCAGATCTGACCTAGCTGGACCCTTCTCCAGATGTTGGGGCGGTCCCGGTTTGATTCCCTAAAGTGGACCTACAAACTCAAGCCATTCATTGTTCCAGTCCCAAGCCCAGATAAATGTAGAGTGCTGAGTCAGAAAGGGCATCTGGCATTAAAACTTAACAAAGGTAAATTATTTGCTGTGATGACTCCTGAAAGAAAGGGAGCAGGATTCTGGTCATGAGTACTTAGCTGGACCCTTCTCCAGATGTTGAGAGGTCAGGGTTTGATTCCCTAATGTACACCTAAAACCTTCAGCCACTCATTGTTCCAGTCCCAAGCCTGGATAAATGAAGATTGCTGCATCAAGAAGGGCATATGCTGTAAAAAAAAAAAAAACAGCCAAAGTACCATGTACATACGCCACTTAGGAGACCGACTTTCCTCTTAAACCAACACTATTCATAAACATTAACATTGTTCATATATTTTTACCTAAAGAAAGTAAATCCCTGTATTATTTATCTTCAGCCCTTTCCCTGACCTCAGCCTCTCCCTCCTTCGTCAGACTTCACACATCACCTCAATAATTCATCTTTTTCTCACATTTTTACATGTTTCATTAATATTTTACCTCCACGTCACTTGTTAATACATTTATTTGTATTCAGATGCTGTTATTTTGTGTGTTTTGTGCATCAGAAATGTGTGCTCCTCCTACAATTCTCGCTCAAGCTGTTAACAAGTCCCCACCGGCTCAGAAACACTTCCCCCAAAACACAAATCACTGCAGATTCAAGCCTGACTCAGATGATAGTAAACAAAAAGACGGCAACCATTAGAAAGGTACAATGGGAATCACAAACATTATTATTCTTCCACTTTTGCTTTGTGAATGAAACCTATTTTGGCACAATATTAGAGCAAAAGTTGGAAAGAAATTCACTGGGGTACACAAAAACAACACCTTAATTTGCAAAAACAGCAATCAGGCTTAACATTATGACCATTTGCCTATTGCCACCTATTTATTGTGGTCATAATTTTATGTGCAATGACCGCCTGCCTAATATGCAGCCTTATACACAACAGACTGTGATGCACTGTGTATTCTGACACCTTCTCTACACTGGAAAAGCAAAAGCATGAAGTTTGACGAGGGCCAAAGGACAAATTGTCATGTCCACCCGTCTGTGTCAGAACATCTCTACAGTGGCCCTGAAGGGCAAGTTACACCACAAAATCAAAAACACGCAAACAAAAACTGAAACACTGCACACAAATTCAGAAACACCTATCCAAATTCGAAAACAGGCACACAAAGTTGAAAACACAAATTTGAAAACACTCACACAGCATACAATTAGATGTGTCATCTAGGTAAACCCATGATTGTAGAAATCTAATTTCATTAAATATAGTCCTAAAAGTTTTTGAAATTTGCTCAGCTAATTCATTGAAGTGGGATGTTTGTACACCGAACAAAAATATAAATGCAACACAAGTTTTTGCTCCCATTTTTCATCAGCTGAACTTAAAGATCTAAAACTTTTTCTATTTACACAAAAGGCCTATTTCTCTCAAATATTGTTCACAAATTTGTCAAAATATGTGCTAGTGAGCACTTCTCCTTTGACAAGATAATCCATCCACCTCATAGGTGTGGGAAATGAAGATGCTGATCAGACAGCATGAATATTGCACAGGTGTGCCTTAGGTTGGCCACAATAAAAGGCCACTCTACAATGTACAGTTTTATCACAGCCCAATGCCACAGATGTTGCAAGTTTTGAGGGAGTGAGCGTGCAGTTGTCACGCTGACTGCAGGAATGTCCACCAGAGTCCACCCATAAACTGAATGTTCATTTCTCTACCATAAGCCTTCTCCAAAGGCGTTTCAGAGAATTTGACCTCCACATCCAGCATTTTCACCTCCAAGATCGTCTGAGACCAGCCACTTGGACAGCTGCTGCAACAATCTGTTTGTATAACCAAAGAATTTCTGAACAAACTGTCAGAAACTGTCCTGGGGAAGCTCATCTGCATGCTCGTCGTTCTCATGGGGGTCTTGACTTGACTGCAGTTGTTGCTCCTCTGGGTCATGGCTCAGAGGGCATATGGTCTGTGGTAAAGAATAAAGAGAGCACACATGTTGAGCTGCTGCTAGCCTCACAACAAGAGGATCTATTCTTCATATTCACATAACATCAACATTATCACTGACATTATCATTGACATGACTTCAGAGATACTGTAAACCCGTCACCAAATACATGGCCTTAATTCAGTCTCATGTCCATCCTGCCATAGCTCACCAAAGCTTATAGTCACAGCTTCTCTGATTACATCACACATAAAACACAGTCATACTTCACCAATTTACCAATCTCATTTTGTATCTTAAATAAAGCATTCACTTTCAATTATGTGTACACCTAACTTATTACATTTTACTCAATTCTCAATGTACCATGAACTGTATCAACTCAGCTACTGCTTTTGACAATGTTTAACACTGTACCTTAACATAAAATGTATTACTCTTCTTATAATGTTTATTTTATATTTACTATATTTTTAACTCACACAAATATTTACAATTTTCACAATAACCCATGAAATAAAACCTATACATGGATTACAACGAAAGTGTCCTTTAAATGGCGCTGTTCTTCAGGCTTTAACATAACCGCCATGTATCTAATTCAGTTTTTACAATAGCATTTCTGGTACCTAGTAATAACCCACAAATATCCACATTCAATGACACATAAACCCAGTAAATGTCAGATTGCATTAAAAAAAAAAAGTTTCATAAATGTATTTGAATTTAGTACTCAAAAAGTTCCTTATACCATTGGCTGGTTATGGGCTAGCACATCCTCAGTATACTTAGCATTAGCTGGTTAGCTTTCAACAACATGTGTTCATTTCTCACCACATTAAACCATATTATCTGTGACATCTTAAGACTCAAAGTTTGCATTCTACTTTTGACATTTAGTGTTTACTAACCATCCCATGTGTTGAGCTGCTGCTAGCCTCACAATAAGAGGATTTATTCTTCCTCAGGTGCGTGAGTCTACTCTGTACTATGCCTTGATAAACGCCATCTAGTGTACAGTATGAGGAATAGCACGCAACTCAAATGAGCTGTAATGGAACCAGATGAATAATCACAATGAAATATATGTATAAAAAAAATAAGAAAAATAAGAAAACTAAAATTATAGGGGTGCCGTTAACTGTTAGTATCACTTTATCATTTTCCCAAGCTTTGACTATTTCCAAGCCTCTACACAGTTTGTTGTTGTAACCGACTTGAGAGGGCAAATGCTCACATTCAGTGGCGTCTGGAACTTTGGAGAGGTCTTCTTTTCACAGATGAATCCCGGTTTTCACTGTACAGGGCAGATGTCAGACAGCATGTATGGCGTCATGTGGGTGAGCGGGTTGCTGATGTTAACACTGTGGATCGGTGTGGGCAGTTGAATGTTATGGACAACAAACACAGGTGCATTTTGAAAGCACAGAGATACTGTGACAAGATACTGAGGCCCATTGTTGAGCCATTCATCTACGACCATCACCTCATGTTGCAGCATGATAATGCTGATGATGGTGATTATAGTGCCATACCAACCAAGCAGAGTACTGCGCTCACAAAATGCAGGGCTATTAGTGGTTCCCAGGGTTTCTAAAAGTACAGTTGGAGGTAGAGCCTTTAGTTACCAAGCTCCTGTTTTATGGAATCAGCTTCCAGCTCATGTTAGAGAGGCAGACACAGTCTCTACATTTAAGGTTAGGCTTAAAATGTTCCTCTTCAAGAAAGCTTATGGTCAGGGCAGCTAGGAACAGGGTTAACTCCACAGCTGAAGATAGGCTGCTCTAGGAGCTAGAAGCTGGGGGAAGTATGGTGCACTGACCTCTGTCCTCTGGTTTCATCTGCTGCTCCTCTTCTATCACTGTCATTAATATTATCTAATATTCTTATATCTCCAATCAGTTCATTGCTATTCACAAGTTGTCCCTCTCTCCCGCTCCCCTCTGGGGGAGTGGGGACTGTTTCAGATGCCTGGCTGCCGGCAGATGTCCCAGTGACGATTGGATCTTAGCTGGCCCCATCTGTGCTCCTGTCCCGTCCTGTGGGCCCTCGGCTTCACCTTTATGGATTTCCCGGGATCTATGTGAAGGAGATGTGTTGCACTGCCCAAGGCAAATGGGCAGTTTTTCAGACCCCTCCAATACAGTAAAACTGTACATTTTAGAGTGGTCTTTTATTGTGGCCAACCTAAGGTAAACCTGTGCAATATTCATGCTGTCTGATCAGCATTTTGATATACCACACCTGTGAGGTGGATGGATTATCTCAGCAAAGGAGAAGTGCTCACTAACACGGACTGACAGATTTGTGAACAAATAGGCCTTTTGTTTTGTTGGCCTTTTACTTAGAAAAAGTCTGAGTTCAGCTGATGAAAAATGAGAGCAAAAAAAAAAAAGTTGCATTTATATTTTTGTTCAGTGTATAAACACACTTAAGCTAATCAGGAAACAGACTGGAAACAGCTCTCAAAGGTCCTACCCTTTCTGTAATCTCATTTGCTTTAGTCTTTTAGTTTTTGCTGTTGTATTTCAGAATGTGTGTGTATGTTTTAGAATAAGTGTGCATGTGTCAGTTTGTTTTTGATTTTGTTAATGTGACAGGTCCTTCAGGGGCCACCGTACATCTCCAGCTCTTGTGGGGTCTGCAATGATCAGTATCTATCAAAAGTGGTCCTCACGTTTGATTATGTCCCTGTGTGATCCTGGTTTAGTCTTGATTTTAGACACTTTCCTTGCAAAATTTTCTATCACAATTGATTTTTGAATAGTTGATAAGATGTTCACCAACAGCCAATGTGAGGATCCCTTGTTCAAATGAAACCAGACCTTATTATATGTGACAAACTTTGACAAAATCTATCCAACTAAAACCAACAAATGACATTGTACCCACACACGCTGGATCTTGAGGTGAACGCGGTCTTCTCTGTTACTGCTGTGACATGAATTATAGACAAAAACATGTGAACCGATGCTTCCTGAGAGACCCAAATGCACCGTCCTTGGTTCGAGTCCTCCAACGTGTCATACCTGTCCATCACTTCCTGTCAGTTGCTGTCAAAATAAGAGACAGGCTGGCCAGGGTTGACCCACAGAGGAATCAGAGCAGTTCTCTTTCTGATTGTGTGGTGCTGTCAAGGAATGGATCAATAATATAAAGGTGATGTTGTAGAACAAGATGGTTTGAGGACAGGTCATGTCTAAAAATCAAATGGTTGTCATAGATTTGAGTTTTGGAAATAACAGAAATAATATTATTTATAGTGTTTTCTTGCTATGTTCCTTATTTTGCAACTATTGTTAAGCATTAAGATATATAAATGCAACATTAGACTTTTTTCTTTCAGCTTTTCTCTTCGCCACATCAAATCCTCTGCCTCATTGTGAGCAGTGATTTGCATATTGACAGGTTTTACACCAGATGCCCTTCCTAACACAGGCCTCTTAATTTATTTAGGCATGGAACTGGCACAATTAATTCACTTGCTTATGATTCCTGGATTATTGTTGTAGATGGGTATAAAACGTTATATAAAAATAAAGCTTTTAGTTCACAAAGCTGGTTCACGTTCTATTGTGTTGTATAACTGTCAGTACTGCCACACCATTGGTCCATAACTGTCAGTACTGCCACACCATTGGTCCATAACTGTCAGTACTGCCAAAACATTAAACAATAACATTAGTCTGAACGAGGCATAGTTTGAATGAAATTGCAGTAAATGTAATATCAATGGCTAGCTTAAAGAAATGAAATAATAGAGCCATCAATATGAGTTTTTTCTAAATAAATCTGAAACAGTAGGCCCAAAGACTATTCCTCCCTCGCCTCATCTTCTCTCCTTTTCCTTCTCATACTTAGTTGAAGGTGACTGTGGAGTGGCTCTGACCTAAATCTGGTCTAAAACACACACTTTGACGTTTTGAGTGTCAGTCAGATGCCGTTCTGTCATGTTATCGTCGCAGGAAGTCGTGTTTCTGCCATCTTCCTCTCCTGTCTCCCTCCTCTTCCTCCTCCTCTGTCCGGGTGCTATACGGCGGAGCCAGAGTGATCCGTTTGTTCTGTCAGAAAACTCACTGTTTGGCAGGTTTTTGCTCGGACGGATTGTTAAAGTTTAATGGACTTAGGACGAGGACGGACTCACAGTCTGTCACTGGGTTATACTCACAAAAACACACGGTTTATTCTGCAGCAAGAAGTGTAGTGTTGAGTGAGAGTTTTTTGCAAGATACGGACACATATCTGAACAGGACATATACCAGTCAGGCATAACATTATGACCACCTGCCTAATATGCAGCCTCTATACATGAGTGTTTGCAGAGGGTATTTTGAATTTTGAATGTATGTATTTCCAAGACATAAAAAAAAAAAAATTGCAATCTTTTCATATTGGATTTTTGCAATTTATGAAAAACAAGCTCAAGTGTCTCATTGACTAAAAAAGGAGGAGCTATTGAATATTATTTTAATATTTTATTTTGTTTATCTTGTTTTAGGTTTAATGGCTTTTTAAAAGGGAAAATATTCAAATGTTTTGCTTTGTAATTTTTTTTTTTTTTTTTTTCAGTTAATGATGATCATTTATTACTATTATTTATTGTATTTTTGGGTTGTTTTGAACATGATATATATTGTAAAATTAGTAAATCTAATAGTTTATATTGTTATATTGTTATTTTATGTTTTAAATCAGACAGATTCTTTTTTTTTTTTCTTACATTATAAATGCTTTTAGCTTTTTTTGAAGGAAAATGCAGGAAAAATTGTAATTACAAAACAAACTTTTTTTTCAAAAATGAAAAACCTTTTGAAAAAATCCTCAACATTTGTGAGTGATGAGGGAACTTATGGTATGACAAACAAGGCCAGAGGGCACAGAAAACAAAAAAAGCTTGGAAACCACTGCCATACACAACAAACTGTGGTGCACTCTGTATTCTGACTCCTTTCTATCAGAAGCAGCATTCAATTCTTTCACCAGTTTGAGCTCCAGTAGCTCGTCTGTTGGATGGGACCACACTCCAAGCCTCAGCATTCACTCCCCACACATCACCTGTCGCTGGCTCACCTCTGTTCCTTCTTTGGACTGCTTCTGACAGATCCTGACCACTGCAGACCGATGCTCTGACCCAGTCGTCTATCCATCACAATCTGTTTGAGACAGTTTGGACATGTACATATGAGGGATACTGCATATACACACAAAAAATGCTAGGTCAAAAATAACCCAATTTTTAACCCAGTGCTAGGTCAAATATGGACCGGAAAGAAAGGTTTAACTTTTAAGGTTGGGTTACATGTTTGACCCAACATGTTTGATTATGTTTTCCACCCAAATGTAGATAATAAATAACTCATTTGTTGGGTTTAAACTACTAAAAGTTGCTTTAAAACAAAGTACAAAGCCTGGGTTACGTGTACTTTTTGTATATTTTGTTTTTATTTGACTTTCCTTTTGGATTTCGTTGGGAGGGAGTGTGTGCGTCTGTGTTTGTGTGATTGTGGGGGTTCTATATTTATTTTAGACAATGCTGTAATATTGCTTTTGCTTGTACACTATATTGCTTGTGCTTGTGCACTATAGCTCATTTTATCCTTTTTTTTTTTTAAATGAGAGCAACATTTTTGAACACTCTTGCTCTGGTGTGGACATTTCAGTCTGCTGGATATTCTGCTATGGGGGAAAAATAGAAAAGAGAAAAATGAGTCACATTTACAGCTAAAATATGTTTTTCACTATAAAACCATCAAATACAGAGGTTCTTTATTTTCTTTTTAGTTTGAAGAAGTTTGGTGGGGCTCAGATGGCAGATTAAGTGCATTTTTACCATGCCACCTGTGGGAACACCAATTATTAGCCTACGCATTTGTCATGTAAGTCAAATATAAAAGTGATGTTAATATTTCTAATCTCTACATACCTGTAAAGCTACAGACATATCAGCTCCGAAGTCCATTAGAAGGGAATAAAGTCAACCTGAAACAAGACATATATGACATCACAGAAGCTATTTTCAACAGAAAAACATCCATCCATCCATCTTCTTCCGCTTTATCCGGGGCCGGGTCGCGGAGGCAGCAGTCTAAGCAGAGATGCCCAGACTTCCCTTTCCACAGACACTTCCTCCAGCTCTACCGGGGGCACCCCAAGGCGTTCCCAAGCCAGCCGAGAGACGTAGTCCCTCCAGCGTGTCCTAGGTCTTCCCCGGGGCCTCCTCCCAGTGGGACATGCCCGGAACACCTCCCCAGGGAGACGTCCAGGAGGCATCCGAAACAGATGCCCGAGCCACCTCAGCTGACTCCTCTCAATGTGGAGGAGCAGCGGCTCTACTCCGAGCTCCTCCCGTGTGACCGAGCTCCTCACCTTATCTCTAAGGGAGCGCCCAGCCACCCTGCGGAGGAAACTCATTTCGGCCGCTTGTATCCGGGATCTTGTCCTTTCGGTCATGACCCAAAGCTCATGACCATAGGTGAGAGTAGGAACGTAGATCGACCGGTAAATCGAGAGCTTCGCCTTTCGGCTCAGCTCCTTCTTCACCACAACAGACCGATACAACGACCGCATTACTGCAGACGCAGAAAAACAATTGAGCAATTTAGGATTTAAATTACTCAAGTTAGTATTCACATAAAAGTATTATGATACTTTAGTGTGTGATAAATATTCACCAAGAGTAACAAGGAGTTAAAAGAGTTGTTTCAAGGCTCATTTGTTTACTTTTTTATGCCGCTGTTTTTAATGCCACTCTTACAGACAGCGAAATGTACACAGAATCATCGCTCAACGGTTGTTTTATGACATGGGTTCCCAATCTCTATTGCCATTTTTACACCACAGTTCACCCAAACCTCCTAAAAATATGTCTAAGAATATTTTTGGTGATACATCATCATCAATGAAATGTTCATATTTGAGCAGCCATGACCCTCTTCACCAGGTTTCTCCATTTGGCTCAAGCTTGTGCCATTCTCTCAGCTTCTACCATGGTCAGCCGGCAGATTTCCTTGATGTTGTCACTTAACCCCGTCTTCAGTCATCCCTTCCCTCGATTGCCCAGTACCATTCCCATAAGAAGTCTCTTTTCTAAGCTGTCACTCTTTAGAACATGTCCCACAAAAGACAGTTTCTTTCCATTTAATGTGTTTAGCAAGCTATTTTTACAGTTAATTCTTTGTAATTTCTTTGTCATATTTTAGTGTGACACCCATCTGTAATAATACACCATAATAGTGATACGCCAATGTTATTTTTGGCTAGGTTTCCATCCATTTTTCAAGCTTTTTAACCCAATCTTGGGCCATATTAGCCTAACTGCTGACCCAACAGTGTCAACCCAGCAAATGGGTTAAATAAAATAACCCAGCATTAAGGTTAGGCTGACATTAGAGCTGCAGACAGGCAAGAAAACCAAAGAGGAGATTTATGGATGTAGTGAAAGAGGACATGAAGTTAGTTGGTGTGAGAGAAGAGGATGCAGAGGAGAGGGTTGGAGGCAGAGGATGTAGAAATGAAACTTCTAAAATGTCATTGTAAATTCTAACAACTTTACCAAAGATCTACACTTCGAACAATAATGGCTTGTCCCAGCGATATGTCTTGTTTTGCAGAATGTGACAAAGCTAATACAGCCATATGTTCAAATTGTGACGCCCCATTTATCAACAAAAACAAACGGAAGTCGCTCCAAAATTTAGAAATAATGACAAAGTGTACAAAACAGACGAGGGAAAGACGAAGAGGACACAAGTTTGAGACAAAACTCGTCCAAAAGACATTAAAATCCCATCAAACCAGAAGCCAGAGCATCCCGCCAAAACAAAAGCCTCCACTTCCTGTCGATATTGCAGTCCAATATCAGTCTAAATGGTGCACAATATGGTGAAGTTGAAATGTGGACTTGCTGGCTTCGGAAATAGCTGACTCAGTGTCCCATAATGCATCTGTGCAATCAACTGTAGATTTGGAAGCTTTTGACTGACATTTGCGTTTTTGTTTTTGTTTTTCTTTTTTTTGTTTTTGTTTTGTTTTTTTTCTCATAGGAAGTAGAGGAAATTCTTTTAAAACTTTTAAAATATTCACCAACAGTAGTACAGCAAGAGGTTGGTGGCCTTTGATTTGGAAACTCTCAGTGCACAAATACTTGTAGAAGTGCAGGCTAAATTTCTGTAATGTCTGTCCAGCTTTTAGCTTAAGTAGCGCAAAAAGTATACTGATCAACTTACTACTTTTCTCTACTTAAAGACATGTAATCAGTTGGTTGCCTTTTGCTGAAACTACAGTTGCGTTCAGAATTACATTGATTACATTCCACAATTCTTCTGCATTTCTTGTTTTGGACTCAGAAACAGCATTTTTAATATCACCTCACAACTTCTCTGTAGGGTTAAGGTCTGGGGATTGTGGGGCCCCTGAACCAAAATGCTGCTCTTTTACTGTATGTTTTGGGTCACTGTTTTGTTGAAACCCATTTCAATGGCATTTCCTCTTCAGCAGAAGGCAACATGAGCTCTGAAGTATTTGGATATACAGTATTTAAACTGATCTATGATCCCTGTGATGAGACAAATAGGCCCAACACTTTAGTATGAGAAACATCCCCATATTATGATGCTCCACCAGGCTTTACTGTCTTCACAGTGTCCTGGGGCTGGAACTCAGTCCTCACTCATCAGTCCTCAAAATGTTGTGCCATTTCTCTTTAGGTCAGTCAGTGTGTTCTTGTAACCTCTCGTCTTTTTTTAACAATGGAACTTTGCAGGGGCTTCTTGCTGAAAGCTTGGCTTCACAAAGGCGTCTTCTAATTTTTACAGTACTCAGGTATTTTTAGATCTTCTTTAATCTCCCTGAAGCTGATCATTGGCTGCGCCTATTTTTTGGTCCATTTGAATGATGAATTTTCTGTCTTTTCTTTTAGAGCATTTAAGATCGTTAGATGAGCAGCCTATCATTTTCTGCATTTCTTTATGTTCTCCCCTCTCTTCTCTTTAAACATGCCCCTTTCAATGAATTATTCCAATAAAAAGAATTAACAGCATGCTTTTCACAACTGCTGGGTTTTTTATTACTCTACTATACCTACAGAATTTTTTTTTTTTTTTTTTTTTTTTTAACCAAACCAGTGATTGTTTTGCTTTGTGATGTTGGGCTGCTATTATTTTAAACATAACTGTATATTAGAGCTTGAGTTTGCCATTACTTTGCAAAAGAACTAAACTTGGACAAGGCCCTTGTGTCCTCCTGGTCTGGATGTTCTCCTTCAGACCGTCAGTGTCTTTGGTGATGGACAGGCGCGGTCTGAAGGTAACGGTTATGAAGCTGTTTTTCATGATTACATTTACATTGAGAGGGTCACTCACAGTAAACAGGGACATCCCTCTCTGCTGCCTGTCACAATAATGGTTCTATCAGTTTACAGGCAAAGTCATATACAACAGCAGAGGGACGTGTGGGACAGGGGACATGACCTGACATTACTGAGCCCTGTCCCCCTTATTATGTTATTATTAGGTAAATTAAGTAATTCATATTGGTGATTTTATGACAACCTTATGTAATGTTTTGGAACATTTGGTTGGCAGCAGTGGTGGAAATGAACTAGTTTTATATTCTGATTACATATTCTACATCAGCGGTTCTCCCTTGGGCTTTTTTTTTTTTAGTTTACTTTGGCTTTACTGTATATGTTGACCCTGAGGTGCAACAACAAATTGTTTTTGTCTACCATGAAAATAGAGCAGAGGTAGATTTTAAAATGTGTTGATTCACCTCTAAAAATTAAAAAGACTATTAAAATAGTTTTTAGACAAGTTTATTTTATTTTATTTTTATTTATTTTTTTATTTGTTTATTTTTTTTTGCAAGCTTTTCAAAAACTGAAATGTGGTTTTATTTTACCAAACTCTTTCATGTTAAAGGTGGTTTACAAATTTTTAAATTTACTTTGCTTTCATTTTTGTAGTGGACAAAACAATTTTGAATCTTTTTATCCTTTTGTGTTTCTTGGATGTTTTAATTAATGATATGGACCATAATCATGTGTCTGAAATATATATATATATATATATATATATATATATATATATATATATATATATATATATATATATATATATTTTTTTTTTTTTTTTTTTTTTTTTTTTTTTTTTTACAGTGCTCAATTTTAACCTATTTAAATACATAATATTTTAATTTTCAGTTTGAAGGTCACAAAATAAGTTCTAGACCTCATTCTGTGTCTGTATGTATTGAAGATATAGTGAGGATTTAGTGAGGATTTTGAATTTTAGTGATATTTTTTGAATATGTTCCTGTCTTTAAACTGCACTGGCCTTTATTTTTATGATAATCTGTGGTGACTGTATTTATTCTGCACATCTGTAGCCTGTAGACTGGAGGAAATGTGCAGGTGAAGTGTTTAGTGCTGAGGAAAGCTCAGTTTTTATTAACATATAGTTTCAATGGCTTGAAATAAAATATGCATAATTACAAGCTGGAGCACTAGGTCACACTCACCAAACATGTTCACAATCTGACTCATGGTTAAACTCCTACAGAGAGTTGAACACTACATAGAAAACAATACATGCCCCTATACTTTAATATGGGACTACAGACAGTGTGTGTTTCCACTGGCAACAATTGTTGCAGACCATGTTTGTACTCATCCTGTGCCCAAACCAAACAAAATGGAGGAATTATTACTGCATATCTGAACCCTAGAGACCTTAAAGATGGTGTGTACCAAAAATCATCCTCCTGGGTTTATGTTCAGATACTTCAATAAGCTTTTGTTTTAGACTTAGGTGGAGGCTGAGCCCCTCTCCAGGTGTACCTTGTAAATAAAAACATGTCATCATGCAACCTTTGACCCCAGACACTCAACTGTACTATATGTACTGATAATAGCTTATTATATCATGTAATAACAACAGTAGAGCCTTAAAAGTGAGGGATCTTTTTTTGGCAACCATTGTTGCTGATGGGATTAAACGGGTTAATGTACACATTTATTAAAAATGTACATCTATTCTTTTTTTTTTTTTTTTTTTTTTTTTTTTTGAAGCATGGGTTTCTTTTTTTTTTTTAAATCTACCTCTGCTTTTATTTTTCTAGTGGACAAAACCAATTTTGATGTTGCACCTCAGGGCCACCGTGACCTTGAGATATTCTGACATACCAGTATTTTTACTTGAGTTCAGATTTGAAGTACTTACTGGTTAGCCGCATTATTAACCTTCCCTGATAATGTCATCAAAACCTAACCTATCTCTATCTGAGTTACGTTGGTTTTGTTGCTGTTTCAGATCTGGTCTCCTCCTCTCAGAAGAAGACATCAGTGATTGCCGCCTCTGTCAGCCTCTCTGCTCTTTATTGAATTTACGGCGCCATTACTGCCCCTCTGTTCCTGATTGTGTTGGTGTTATGGCCGTCGCCAAGGTGACAGGGGCATGCACGAGGGTTTGCAGGGGGGCGTGCACAAGCCGGGAGCGTGCGCGAGGCTGACCTTGTGCGCGGAGCCCCGGCGTGTGATGGACAGAGACATAAAGAGGAGTCAATGCCGGAGGAAATGGAGTGGAGAGAGTGGGCCGTGACACCGGGTCAGCTCCTGTCTGCCGCGGATAAAGAAGTACAACCAAGTACATTTAACTTACAGGGAACTAGAGAGGGAAGGCTGGGGTTAGACCCGGTTTTCATCCTGGTTACCAGCACTGGTGCGTTTTTTTTTTTTTTTTTTTGGTTAGTTATTTTGTTTGTTAGTCTGTTGACAAGTTATAACAATCAGATTTTGATGAAATATTAATGCAAGGTCAGTATTATTAATTTATTCATGGCTTATCAGTGTCTACATCAGGAAATTTCTAAAGAATTCTGTACCATTGTGAGATGAGGCATAGTTTGCATTTTAAATTTTGGACAATAATAGTCAAATAGTCAAAAATAGTCAAATTGTTTAATTGAATTTAGCGTAAATGACCATCCACCAAGCACAGCCACACTGTTTCCTGTGTTGCTGGTTAATGCTGCTGCTAGCTCCAGAGCAGCTTAAATACTGACTGTGCAGGCTCTAAAAACACTAATAATCACAAAGAAAGAATCCATTTACCTCTGTAATGTCCTCTTTTAGATGTGGCAGCAGTTGGTCAAAAGAAACAACGTAGTGTGATGTCCTGCAGCAGCGGTAACTTACTGTAACCTGTCTTTGCTTATGTATGCTAATTAGCCACATGCTCTGGAGTTAGCATCTTTTCACAGGCCTCATACGTGTGTATAAATCATTATAGACTTGGGGTCTCATCTATAAAACTGTGCGTGGAATTCTTACTAAAAATTACGCCAGAAACTCAAAAGCTGTGTACGTTAGAAAATATTCAAATATTCAAAATATTCACATAAAACCTGGCACATGCACAGCTGCACCCAATTTCCCTTTTATAGATCCCACCTGGAGTAGAAAGGTGCGCACATAAACCCACCTCACATCACACACTCTCCACGCCTCAAATCCATCAAAGAAGGACAATACAAAGTAATTTCTGAATGAGATTTGCCTAAATATGAGAGGGTTTCAAGAAACACGGGAGAGAGGGAGGCATGAGACGCTCCACGCAGCACTACACACACACACACACACACACACACACACACACACACACACACACACACACACCCTCACACACACACACATGCATCTGTGCTGAAAGAGAATACCACTTTTCTGATTAAAAAAAAACAAAATGAATGCAATGACACAATGAACACTCCTTTCCTTTTAGATAACTTTAAACATTAAAACAAAGCTTAAAACGTAATAAATGTTTTATTTGAATTATTGCAGGTATCACTTTTTAGATTTTCCTGTAATTGAGACTTAGCCTATAAGAAGTGAAAGGGCATAAGATGTGCAGAAAGCATCACAGTCTTCTGTTCACACACGGATATACTTCTGTGGGCACTGTACTATATACTTCTGTGCACGCAGAGGTCTGAATGGAGGTTGTGTAAAGGGAGGGGGCAGAGCCGAGGTGCAGGTCTATGTCATGTGTAAAGAAAAAATATAACATGTCTTAGATACTGTGCTTTATTAAAACCAAACAACCCTGATATGAAATGTCTGTAGGAGTTGTCATTCACAGGTTCAGATTCATCAGTGATCGTCTCTGCTGTTAGTTCACACCGCGGACCATGACTGAGCCAACGCACAGCGCCCTGTGGAAGTGCACGGGCGTGCACGGCTATGAACTGCTTTATTGTCAAGAATATTGAGCAAAATTATAAAAACTCAAGTTGCCTTCCCTCTACTTTACTCACTACCTTTTTTAAACGATGGCATCTGAATCAAATCCTTAGTTTGTTTTGAGTGATATGAAGTGAAAGTGAACTGTATCAAACACACACTAAACATGAATTTGTCAAACCTGCTTCACTTCATCACTTAGTTAGTTGGGTCGCCTTTGTGCTGTATCTCCAAAATGTGCACAAGCATAAGTGAGAACTGCCGTAAGGATACGCAAGGTTTCACACCTAGTTGCTTTTTTATGGATCCACCTTTGGTGCAGAGAGCGGCGTACGCTAGTTTCAGCCTCGTTTTGGGGCCCCTGGTCTTTATAAGCAGATTGGGCTTACATACATACATATAGGGGGTGCACGGTGGCAGAGTGGTTAGTGTTCTCGCCTCCCAGCAAGGAGATCGTGGGTTTGATCCCCAGGCTGACCAACACACCATCACATGATCTCTCTGGGTGGAGTCTGCATGACCTCCCTGTGTTACTGTGGGTTCTCTCTGGGTACTGTGGCTTCCTTGCACCGTCCAAAGACATGCATTAGGTGTGTTAGGTGTGTTAGGTGAATTGGTGACTCTAAAATGCCCCTTGTGAATGAATGTGAGAGTGAATGGTTTTCTGTCTGTGGGTGTCTCTGTGTCAGCCCTGCAACAAGCTGGCCCCTGTCCAGGGTGTACCCTAAGGCCCAAAGTTACTGAGATAGGCTCCAGTCACCTGCAACCCCCAACGGCAATAAGTGGAAGACAATGAATCAACAAATAGATATATATAACTATGCAATATTCTCATTTCAAAATAATAAGCCTACATTTAAATAGCTTTTTATGCCAACAAGAGAAAAAAAACATCTATCAAAACTATAAATCAGCTGGGAATTGACCAAATAAATCTAGGTTGTATTTTTTAGCCATATGGCCCAGCCCTTGCCAAAGAGACTAACTCCAGCCAAGGGGTCAGTTAAGGACTAGGCTTCAACACGTTCTAGAATTTGATGATATCAAAATCTCACATGCAGGGCAGGGGCCTGTTTAAACACAGACCATAATAATCTTGTAGCTTAATGTTGAGTCTACTTACAGCAATCAGGTCTGTGTGTTTGAATGATATCACTACATATTCATGTATAGTGAAGAAATAACTTTATGTCATGTGTACTGACAGATAAGACTTGGAACTTTGGGTCAGTTTTTGTTTCATGTGGACAGGTCCAGTATTTGCAGAGATATTAGTCATAAACCACAACAAGACATCTGCATTTTGAATCTTTAGCAGCAGACTACAGAATTCTGACCGTGAAAAGTCCTACCCCCTACTAGGAACTTTTTTCAGAGAAAGTTTGGAATTGAGGAAAGTTTTTTTTTTTTTCTGGGGGAATTTTGGCGGAAACGTGTCAAGGTTTTTCAAAATTCTATAAATAATATAAGTTCCTGCAGTGAAAAAGGAACTAGTGTGAGATAAAGAGGTGTGTTGCTAAATTGGTATAGCATTTACCTTCTGAACTAGAAGAACCATTCTCTGTGCTATACATCTTTATATTGTGAGATAGAAACAAAGCTTTGCAGCAGGTCTGCGCCCCCACAGTGTTTCTATCTTAGATCTGGATTTGGCCTGGATTTGGTCTGGTTTTAATCTTCTCTGTATGTTGCTGATGAATTTAAGAATACAAAAAAACTAAAATGTATTTTTGTGGTTACTCCGTCTAAGTATACTGTCCAAGGATCAAAGCAATAACAGATATAGATTTAGTACACCTTTACCATGTACAGCCTATATAGCCACAATCTCAAGCCTGTGTATATTCTTCCAAAATCAAAATGAAAATGATCCTGACTTCTGTATTGGCTCAGTGGAGATGGAAGAAGGATTATTATGCATTGTGAGAATATTTATGTACTTCTGATTACATCATACTACTTCTCTTTCATCTTGTCCTTCGGAGGTCTCCACTGTAATCCATCTGCCTCCTCGTGTGCAGTGATTTCCATATTTAGTTTTTGGCCTAGGTTTTAACACCGGATGCCCTTCCCATTTATCCAAGCTTGGGACTGACTCTGGCTTGTGACTCCTTGTGGCAAGATTCAAAATATATATGTTAGGGGTGTGACGAGACACAAATCCCATGAGACAAAACGAGCCACGAGATCAGGCAGTCAGTAACATTATTAGGCCCCTTTTTCAGTTTGTAAAGAATATGCGTGCAAGCGTGCTATGAATTAAACAGACCATAATACATTTTCTGTGCGGGAATTAGCATTAGCTCAAAATATTCCAAATCATGAATAATGAGGATGGTTTTGGAACCGACACCAGTCTACTACATGTGTAATCCCTGGGTAGAGAACCAGCGTACCAATGTTTAGCTGTTTTTGTTTGTTTGTTTGTTTGTTTACATGAAGCAATTAGCATATAAGCTGAAGATATACTGCGCTGTTACAGAAATGTGTTGGGCAGCAGTAGATTGTCAGTGTTCACTCAGGTTTGATCCATTAGTTACCACAAACCCTGCTTTAATGAGTTCACTTTAACAACTACAACAGGATAACCAAACGTCCCTATTTAATTGGGAAAGTCCCATTTTTAGGCTCTTTGTCCCATGTCCCAGTAAATATATGTAAAGCAAATCATGTCCCAGCTGCCTCCATTTTGACCATTAGAAACACATAAGAAACTAAAAACACATTGTCACTAAATGTATTTACCACAATCTTATTTTTATCAATAGATTGCCATCAAATTCCAATCTTATCTGTACTTTAAATGACATGAATTGTATAGATTTCTGAAATGTTTTTGTTGCTTTCTGAGTTCCAATGCACCATGATTTTCTGAAAGGAAAAAAAAAAAAAAAGGTGTCTCAGTTTCAAGGTCTAGAAATCTGGTCGCCCTAAACTAGGACTGAGTCAGATTTGGGGGATATTAAATCAAAAACATCAACAAAACATAAAAACAGGGACTAGGAGAATCCAGGGCTAAACCAAGAAATAAAATAGTGATTAATACAGAAAAAGCAATACAAATGTCAAAACAGGGACTGTACCAAACTAGCACTAAGCCAGTACAAAAACAGAACCAACCCAAAACTAAACCTAAACATTCTAAATCATGGCTAAATCAGGACAAAACCAGAACTAAACCAGGACTTACCCAGTACAAAAATACAACAAAACCAGGGAAAAACAGAACTAAACCAGGATTGAACCCTTACAAAATCTGGTCACCAAACTAGAACTGGGTCAGAAAAGAAAGAAATCAACAACAACCAACGTAACCCATGCCAGAAATTCTCTATAATGTCTATATGCATATGTCTATTCTTGTAACCTTTAGCATGCCATTACCACCTCTGTTAGCCCGGATCCGTGTCAGTCTGTTAGTTATACCCTTTGTGCCCCTGTATTTTACTCCAGGACACCCCTCCTCCTCCTTCCCCTCCTCCTCCTCCTCACCCCTGCATTCTGCCCCTGGACACCCTTCTTGCTCCCCCCTCACCCCTGCATTCTGCACCCGGAGACCCCCTCCTCCTGTCTCCTCTGGTCTTGTCATAGCACGTTCCCATTAGCCCACTCCCTCTCGGTGGTAATTGGTGCCATAGCCATTTTCGCTGATGCAGATTTGAGATGTGAGCCCAGAGTGTGATGGAGATAAGGAGAAATGAAGTTTGAGATTTGGAGATGCCTCTTCACAGCTCACTGACACAAACAGAGAGATGGGAAAAGGGTGTGAGCTGAATCAAGATTAAGAGACAGCATGGATGGCTTTGAAAACTATAATTACCAGAGGTAGGGAGAGTTGCCAAAAACTGTACTCAAGTAAGAGTAATGTTACATGAAAATACCATAATTTAACCCTCAAATGCCACTTTGTTTACATAACTCTACATGTTTGTAAATAAAACATAAACTATTTACTATTTAAAGATGCAAAGTATTTTTTGTTTGTACAGGGATTACCAGTCCCAGATAGGTCTCTGATTAGCGCTAACATTGACTTTAAAACATTTTTTACTTTTTGTGTCATTACAAAAAAAAGGGTTGAGAAGTCACGCTTTTCCTCCTAAAGAGCTGGTCTACAGACACTGATATCTAATGGGGAAAATGAGGGAATTATTTCCCACAAGGCAATGAGAAAATGATGGATCTGGTAGTGATTGTTTTGTGCGTGTATTTTTTACTCTCTGACTGACAGGGTTACAGAGGACCTAACATGATTTAACATTTCTGTGTTGCAATGGCAGTAGAGTGAAAATAAATGATTTTAATGTAAGTCAATGGGACCAAAAAGGAGAAGAAGATTGAGTTTTTTTTTTTTTTTTTTTTGTTTTTTTTAGACAGTAGAATTTTTTCCCCCCAATTCATTAATGAAAATATTTGTCAAATATCATCACCCTAGCATGAGAAATGCCAAAATTAGAGCAAAAATACATTTGAAATACCTTAAAAGGGTGCCCGGGAGGCCTGACTCCAAAGAGCTATTGTGTAACGTTGCAGCCATGAAGTGATTTACGCTGCGACTGTTTAAAAGCGTCACTTTACACCGAGGGCGACAGAGCTGCTGCTGCTCCGCCGCTGGTGCTGGTATCCCCCGGTTGTTTTACAGACTACTCACCGTCTAAACACAAAACTGTGGCCAAAATGACTGCTTCCTGTCACAAACTACGCTACATTCTCCCCCTCAAGAAAAAAACTTTTTGATGCTCCGTGTTTACATTACCACTGTTTCAGTGAGCCTTTATTTTGAAAGTGTGGCGGAAGTTTATTTTGACACTTGGAGGCTGTTTCCTGTGTTTCCTCGGCTGTAGCTCTGCAGATTGCAAGTGGAGCCACTCGAAAAATAGAACTCAAACCTATCTGTAGCGAAGCGGAACAGCGAGCTGTTCCTGGGACGTCCGTGTGCCGCCGGTGTGAATTGTTGGCCTGAATAAACAGAAAGCGGATCAGACGTGGCTGCCACAACGGTGCTGTGTAAATTGGGGGTGAGGGTTAAGTAGAAATAAAAAGTATTTTGTGCCAAAACTACTCTTAGAAGGACAATTTATTCAAATAGTTACTGGATAAGAATAAGTGGTTTATTCATGTTTTAGATCTAGTTTCTTGGTGGTTATTTGAATTTCATTAGTCAATGCATAGTTCTGAGTTTGTTTTTTTTGGGGTTTTTTTTAGGTTTTTTTTTTTTTTTGTTCTTCTACACAAACTCTAGGTATGGCTTGGTGCGGGTTTAGACCTAGTCATGTTTTAGTCTCGGTTTATACTTGGTGTACCCTTGGTTTAGTCCTGGTTTACAAACTGAGGCGAAAGAAGTACTCAAAGTATGTACTCAAGTAAAAGTACATATTTTGAAAGAGAGGTGTACCTTTTCAAACCTGGCCTCAAATTCAAGACCTTCTAATTGTAAGGTGAGTGTTAAAACCCACTCTGCCACTGAGGTCACTAAATATACTTAAGTTAAAATCATCATAGTTCCTAAATATGTACTTTCTGTGAGTTTCTTGCTTCTTTTATTGTTCACATTTGTAATCCTCATTCATTCATCCTCTTCCGCCTGTTAGAGGTCATGAGCTGGCAAAAATATTTGGCTTTTCAAGTGTTTTCAAGAGCCTAAATCTGGACTAACACAGATCTAAACCAAGGAATAAAATTGTGATTAATACAGATAATAACATAAAGACAGGGACTTTACCATACCAGGACTAACTGGGATTGAATCCAAACCTAATCCAGGGCTAAACCAGGGGAAATAATACTGATTAATACTGATTAATTCTGATTAATACCGAAAAATTATAATAATGTATTAGTCTTATATAGCACTTTTCTAGACACTCAAAGTCGCTTTACAATTTGATGCAGTATTCACTCCTCAGCCACTCTGAGTGGTGTTGAGGTGCTTTTGTAGCCACAGCTGCCTTGGGGCAGACTGACAAAAGCGTGGCTGCCATTTTGTGCCTATGGCCCCTCCGACCATCACAAAACACAGTCACACTGTCACATTCATTGAGACAAGGTGGGTGAAGTGTCTTGCCCAAGGACACAATGACAATATGCATTGTCAGTAGCGGGGATCAAACAGCTTTACCGTTTTTACTATCTTTACCATCTTTAGCGTCTTTACCGACTGAGCCCCATAAAGCAATAAAAAGGTCAAAACAGGGACCAGTAATAAAAACAAGTACAAAAATAGAATTCAACCAAAAATAAATCAAGACTAAATCAGAAATAGGGGAGACCGGGGATGGTTGCCAAACTTTTTACTCTATAGTGTGAAATACTCATCATCTAAACATATTTCAAGAGTCATTCATATATTAAGTGAAAGTTTAAGGTCTTGGCTTCAAGTGGGTACCCCTTTCTTTTTACACCTTATTGAAATAAAAAGTTATTAACCATCAAAGGCAGATGACCCACAGATGACCCAGTAACTTTTTAGTTTAAAAAAAAAAGAAAGAAAAGAAAATAAGTTTTGAAATACATAATGTTCAATGACCAATGTGTTCAGACCATGATTTTAAACAAAGGCAGTTTATTAGAACTATACTCTGTGATGAGATGAAAAATGAAAGAATTTACAGAGCTGAAAAAAAGATATCCTCTACCAAAACTACTGTTTTATTTAATATGAACATAACAACAAATATTACAACAGTGTTGTAGCCTTGCCATTTATGACTCATGTGACAACCAACCCCTGGATCAGTGAGACACCCGCTCCATCTGACCTCAGGACAAAAATGCTGAGCTGCTAACACATGGCTTTAGCCTGCAAGCTAAAATATAACCTATGTTTGGCTTTTTGCTAAATGTTAGATTTTTCTGACGCTAATAACTGACAAGCTTTAAAAAAAAAAAAAAAAAAAAAAAAGTTTAAATGAAAAAATGACTATTGCAAAATAAGCAGAATGTCCAACCAAATATTGCAAATCACAGCGCCCTCTAGTGTGGCTGTAGTAATCAGTGACACAACCAACCCATGAGACACGAAACACCGGCCTTCCCTAAACCCATTCTAAATCATGGCTAAACCAGGACCTACAAAAACATAATAATAAAACTAGGACAAAGCCAGAACTAAATCAAGTCTAATCTAGGACTACACCAGGACTTGAACTGCAAACGTCTCTTGAGTACCACTAGAAGAAATCTGCGTACCACTACTGCTAGCTGTACCACAGTCAGATAACCAGTGCAGTGTACTATTAGGATATCAAAACGGTTTCTTAAAACAAAATATATTAAAGATAAATTGTTTTTAATGAAAGTGGACTAAAGAGCTGGCATGGTTTGTAGAGAAAAAGTATGATGCCCGAGTTGGACTAAAAGAAGTGCCATTATAGGTCTATGAGCAGAATGCTGATGCTAGCAACATTAGGCTGTCCTCTCTTTTATTCTCAGCGTAGATCTGCAGAGAACAGAGACCTCCCTCTCTGTCCATAAAGACAGTCCCATCGCTCAGATTATAGCCATTAGCTGTGTCCGCGCTAATGGCTAACGGCTAATGACTGGAGTGTGACCTGACTCTTAACAAGATGTAGGCCGCTGTCCTCATCTTACTTTCTGCAAATTGCAAAGGTAAAAGGAGCTATAGGAATGAATTAAAGTGGATTAAACCAGGCCTTAACCAGAACTAAACCAGGTCTAAACTACCAAATAACCAATAGTGATCTGTACCTCATGTCTCAACAGAACCAAACCAGGACTAATCTAGGACTAATCAAGGACAAATCTAAACCTAAACCAGGACATAATGAGGACTAATCTAGGTCCAAACCAAGACCCAATGTCAACGAAACCACATCAAAGCAGGTCTACAACAGAACTAAACCAGGACTAATCTAAGACTAAACCAAGTCAAAACTAGGACTAATCAAGGACAAATCTAAACCTAAACCAGGACATAATGAGAACTAATTTAGGTCTAAATCGAGGCCCAAACCAGGACTCTGTGTCAGCAAAACCAGAACTAAAGTAGGTCTACAGCAGGATTAAACCAGGACTAATCTAGAGCAAAGTCAGCTCTAAGCTAGGACTAAATTATGACTAAACTGGGACTAACCCATGCAGGTCTAAATCAGGATTAACCTAGAACTAAACCAGTTTCAAACCAGGCCTAATAACTCGGTCAAATACTAATGTAAGGGTGTGTTCACACTTATTGGTCCGCACGACTTCGTGTGCTTTGGGACAAAAGTCCGCACCTGTGTTGATGATGTCATTGGTCTGGTTCACATTCACACTGAGTTGTATCAAATGAACTGAACTGACCGAGAGAGCAGTAACAGTGCCTGTAGGGGGCAGCACATCAGTATTTACTGAGAGAAACTTTGGAAGAGGAAATCCTGCTCTTCTATTGGTCAAAAGTCCACCTCTTCAGCTGAATATATCTCAAAAATATCATATGGCGCACTTTAATTTATATTTAATGAAGTGTTAAGTTTAGAGCAGTGATATCAGCTGAACACAGCTGTGGATTCTCTCTCCGGTGATTAATATGAAATCTGTGTTTTCACATATGTTTTTTTTTTTGTTTTGTTTTTTTTTTTTGTTTATGTTAGCAGCCTTTTAAATAAATTTTATGTATAGTATATTTGTAGTTTTTTTCTTATATTCACATTAGATCAGTTTATTAACAAGACCAGAACTAAAGCAGGTCTACAACGGGAATAAACCAGGACTAATTTAGAGCTAAACCAGGACTAATCTAGAGCAAAGTCAGCACTGATCTAGGACTAAATTAGGACTAAACCAGGACTAATCCATGCAGGTCTAAACCAGGATTAACCTAGAACTAAATCAGTTTTAAACAAGAACTAATAACCAGGTCTAATCTGGGACTAACATGTGAACATTTTGTTCTCTAAGTCAGTGTTTTCCATCTGGGGGTACAGGGACCCCTAGGGGTGCACAAGCACTTTGCATGGGGTACTTAACATTTTTTTTCAAAATTTATTTCAAAATTGACAAGAAAATATTTGTGATCTTTTCAAGATTAAAACTGCTGAAGAGTATTATTTGAACTGTTATATTATATTTTGTTACATATTTAGGTTATATATAGGTTTATTAATTTTAAAAGAAATTTTATAAAAATAATTTTAAATTTCCTTTTAGTTATTATGAGTTTACAGTTACTGATGTTTATTTTTTGTTTATTTTAAAAAATTAGATTTATAGTAGGAAAAACTGAATATAATTGGAGTTTGTATTATATTTTATTTTTATCCAGCGGTACTCCTGACCAGGATCCTGGCTCAGATCTGATTCATTGTACCTGACAGGTTGCTGCTGTGACATCAGAAGGATGGGTCAAATGAAGAGAATAAATTTATAAATTCTACATTTAAAAAAAAAAGTGTGCTTATTCAAAAATCTGGCCTCTGCAGCTAGCATAAAGTTGAATGTAGCTAAATATATTTTGAGGCTCTTAGTTCAAATCTTGCAACATCTTTGAGAGTCACAGTATTTGGAAGAGGACATCCTTCTCTCCACTTTTGCTGGTGAGATTTTGCAACTAAACGTGAAAAGGAAATTGCAACTTACAAGATTTTAAACAGGGGTCAATCTGTACCTCACTGTGAACACTGAACACCTTTACACAAATGCCAAAAATAGCATAAAAACCTTAATAAATACAAGTCTAACCCGTGAAATCTCTAGTAAAATGGTTCCATTTCTGATATTTTTACAGTGCAGAGTCTGACAGTGTGTTTCAGATACGAGCAGCTCATTTCAGAGGATTAGACAGTGCCGCTCCGGAGGGCAAAAGGTGGTCCCTGGAGTGGAGTTTCTCGCACACACATTTACGTTTGTTCAGCATTTTCAGTAAAGAAAAAAAAAAAAAAAAAAAAACATCAGTAAAAATAGTGGTGAAATAGAGGTAATGATGACCACAGGGCACACTGCCAAAGTGGAGATGACAATTAAAGAGTAATAATTAAAGCAAGAAATGAGCCGAGCCTGGGGGGAGAGGGTGAGACGTCGCAACAGCAAGAAAACATCTTCAGAAAGTAATTAGCCAATAATGAGGGCAATGTAAGCAAATTTACATTATTAATATAAATGCATGCTTTTTATAGATTGGAACTTTATTGTCATTGCACAATACAAGAGCAATGAAAACTAAGAAGTAATGTGACTGCAAATAAAGTTGTGAATGAATTTAATATAAGGATGCTGAGGTTAGAGCTGCCAGACAGGAGGCCTAGAGGAAGACCAAACAGGAGATTTATGGATGTAGTGAAAGAGGACATGAAGTTAGTTTGCATGAGAGAAGAGGATGCAGTGGAGAGCAGTGTTAATTTTGTTGATGAATATATTTCATCATAGTTTCCGTCAACTACATTTAATTGCGGCCAAAAATGAAACAAAATAAAATAAAAAGTAATCAATGAGGACGGAAACTAAGTCTAAATGCATTGACATTTTCATCAACAAATAAAAACGAAGCAAAAATGAGCAGACGGGGCGAGTGGAGACAAGATCCCAAAGCAGTGATGCTCGTAGCTTAATGAATAAATGAATAGCTTTTCAATCAAACACCGATGTTAACGTTTATATTTTCTAACCAGGGCTTTAAGTGGATCTGAACATGTGCACCGCCTCGTCCCACAGCGCCAGCAGCCACGCTTTATCAGAGGTTTATTATGATGTTAGCCTACCTGACCACAGCACGCCCGAAACATGGCTCCACCTCTTCAGATCGCCCTGTTAGCTCTCCCCACTTCATCCTGCAGTGACAGGGTTAACTCTCCTCTGTTCCTTTTTGTTTTTTTTTTAAGGGGGGGGTACGTTGTTTTGTGACCTGCTCCTCTTGACTAAAACTAAATAAAATCACTATGGACACCTCCGAAAGATTCCTTAAAAAATGCATACTTTTTCTTACCTTTAGCCACAATCTCGTACATAGCAGCATCCCTCTACCCATATGGACAGAGCGAGATGTCATAACCAGGGCTCTTAACACTAGCCAACCGGCCAAATGTTGGTAAATTTCCATTTTGGCTCCTAACACATTTATTCCCACTAGCCACTTTTGCTGGTTAGCTTTTATGCATGTATCATATCTTCCTCAGTCCTCAGTTCCTGTTGCTATGTTTGAGTGCACTGGCCTGGTTCCCACCTTATTTAGTATAGCCTTTAGTAATTCATCATAATCAAAGATAAAAGTATGTATTGTAATGTAACCACACAACATACAAAAATATATAATTTATTCAACCTATGTAAACCCATTTTCTAAATATTTGATAACCAAATTCTACATTTCTTTAACCCTGGTGCAGTCCAAGTTTAGTCCTGGTTTAGACTTGGTTTAGTCTAGTTGTAGTCATGTAGATCAGGAAGAGTGTGAGTTTCAGTTCTTTTTTTTAATTAATTTTTGTGTGTGTGTGTGTGTTTGTTTGTTTTTTGTAATGGCACAAAAAGTAAAAATGTATTAAATCAGTGTTAGGGTTAATCAGAGACCAGTCCGGGACTGGTTATCCCTGCACAAACTAAAAACACTTTGCATCTTTAAGTAATTCATTTTTTATTCACAAACATATGGAATTATGTAATCAAACTGGCATTTAGAGGGTTAAAAATATGAAAATGAATTCACTTCATGTTTTAGATTTTAAATGGGACCCAGCAACCAAAAAGGGCTTTAAGAGGAAGAACGTGATTTTTTTTTAAAGGAGGGCCTGAGGGGTAAGTAAACCTTATATTGCACACTTTACCTTTAGCTGTGTAACAATTTTGTCGGTACATTTACTTGAGTCATATCACTTTGAAGTAACATTACCTTTACCTGATTTTGAGTACTTCTTCCACCTCCGTTGGCTCCTTTGACGACTTGGTTACCACTGAAGTATACTTGTTTAGTCTATAAAGAAGACAGTGTGTACAGTGTAGGGATAACTTGAGCAGATTCTGAAGCCTAGCACCTAATTAAAGATAAAAAAAACGTCTCTTATATTAACCTATTAATAACTCCAGTGATGAACTCATTATCTCACATTTGTCCGACAGCGTTTTTTAATATGAAAACACAGAGAAACGGACAGTACGGTGCAGCGTGCCAGAGTCCAAATGTCAGAGCAGTTTAATTAAATATGACCTTTATTAGTACTTCATTAACATGTGTGATTAAGACATTATGTAAAAATTTAACCCGTTCCTGACCAGAGGCAAAAATATTATGTAAAAAGTAATGTGCCCAATTAACTGCATAGGTTTGTACTGAGATGGCTATGAAAAAAAAAAAAAAAAAAGCAGGTCTAAATCTAGACTAAACTAGGGTTAAACCTAGACTAAACCATAGCTTAGGACTAGGACAAAACCAGGTCTAAACCAGGATTGAACCAGGACTAAACCAGGATTTCACAAGGTCTACACTAGGACTGTTCTAGGATTACAAGGACTAAACGAGGACAAGACCAGGGACTAAACCAGGATTAAACCAGGCCTCAACCAGGTCTAAATCCAGACTAAACCAGGACCAAACCACGACTGTGACCAAAGAGTAAACCAGGACAAAACCATGGACTAAACCAGCACTAAACCAAAGACTAAACCAAGAGTAAATGAGCACTAAACCAGGTCTCAGCTATGACTAAACCATGACTAAACCAGAACTAAGTCAAAGACCTGGACTAAACCAAGGACTAAACCATGGACTAAGCAATGGACTAAACTGAGGACCAGCACTAAACCAAAGAGTACAGCAAGACTAAACCAGTACGCAACCAGGTCTAAAACAGATCCAAGCCATGACTAAACCAGAACTAAACCAAAGAGTAAATCAGGACTAAACCAAGACTACACAAGGTCAAAGCCAAGACTAAACCAGGACTAAACCAGATCAAAACCAGAAAAATACCAGGACTAAACCAGGTTGAAACCAGGAATAAAACAAGGACTAAATCTTGAATAAACCGGGACTACACAGGAGTAAACCAAGAGCAAACCAGTTCTAAACTGGGACTAAACCCGTCTAAACCAGGTCTAAACCAGAGACTGACCCAGGATTAAATCAGGACTAAAATTGGACTAAACCACAGCTAAACTAGGACTGATATAGGAATAGGCCAGGTCTAAGTTTAGACTTAAGCAGGACTAAACCAGAGAAAAACACATACTGAACCAGGACTAAGTCAGGACTAAACCAAGACTAAGCCAGTGCTAAACTAGGACTAAACCCAGGTCTAAACCAGGTCTAAACTAAACAGATAAAAGGAACTTATTCTAATTAGTTCAGTATTTAATAAATGAACTATGACAGCTGTCCTTAATTACTTCATTAATAACATAAAATATATTGAATTCACACAGAAACAGAAATACAGAAACATTTTTTTTAATCTAACTGCAGCTTTTCTCCTCCCCACGGTCTCCTCTCTGTCACACCTCTGTCCTCTCTTTTCTCTTTTATTTTCGTCATTGTTCACCGCGCCTCGCTCTTAACAAGGAACTGCTGCGAAATAATTAAAATTCACCGAATGATGAAACACTTGCAGCTCCGCGTCCTTGAAGGGTCGGTCCGTCTCCGAGCTTCAGAAACGTGAGACTCCGAGCACGAGAAAATCGTCTTAAATCCTGCTACGGCTTAAATTGGAAAGGCACTGGTCTACGGAGACTTGTACCTGTCAAACGAGAACCACCAGAAGCCATTTATTTTGTATTTTCTCGAGCTGACATTCAGTGCTGGAGCCAGAGACTTAGACCGACGTGTTTGAGGGATTGGAGAGGATTTTCAAAGACTTTTACAAGATTTTTCCAGGGGTGATTGGCAGGAGTTTTAATCAGGACTAAACTAGGACTAAACCAGGTCTAAATCAGGATTAAGTCAGTTCAAAACCAGGACTAACCTAGGACAAACCTAAATTTGGACTTAACCAGGGGCTAACCCAAGACTATACCAGGTCTAAATCAGGACTAAACAAGGACTATACAGTGACTAAACCAGAACTAAACCTAGACTACACCAGAACCCAACAAGGACTGAAATAGGACTACAAAGGATTAAATCAGGTCTAAACCAGGACTGAACTTTTTTTATTTTTTATTTGACCTTTATTTAACCAGGAAAGTCCCACTTGGACTGAACGTGGACCAAACTTGGACATGGACCAGGACCTAAGGAAGACTAAAATAGGACTAAACCAGGTCTAAACCAGGGCTAAACTTGGACCACACCAGGACTTATCATTCTGTATTGCAACAGCAGTAGAGTGACAATAAGTGATTTTAATGTAAGTCAATGGGACCAAAAAGGGCTTTAAGGAGAAGAAAGTTAATTTATTTTTTAAAATCTAAACAGAAGAAAATGTAGTTTTAAATGTAGTTTAAAATGTAGTTTTTCTCAGTTGTGACGCTGAAATGCTAAAATTAATTTAATAATCAACATCTTTGTCAAATACCCACACCCTAGCATAAGAAGTGATAAAATGAAAGCAAAACAAATAAAAATAAATACATAAAATACATTTGAAAAGCGCTAAATGGGAGCCAGGAGGGCCTGAGGGTTATTACTAATACTACAAGTATTACCACAGACTTATTTATAAGCTTTATTATTAATTCTTTTGTTTGTTTGTTTTAGTTTTTCACCAGTGTATTCAATTAATGCTCTACACTGTAAAAAATAAAAATAAATTGTTGCAAAAACGAAAAAACTCAAGACAACAGGATCCCTCAAGATCTTTGAGTTTTGGGGCTAACTTAAAACCTCAGCTTTACCGCAATAAATATTTTTTGTTCACTTAATTTGATCTCCATGTGTCTAAAAACTTAAAATTTTAACTTTTACTCACTATCATTATTTTTATTTAACTCATCTTACAGCCAACTTACTATCCATTGTTAAGAAAAGGTAATATGGTTGATAATTATAAAAACTATATATACTAAATTCAACAAAAGAATAACACTTTTTCTGAACAATGGATAACAAATTGGTGGTAAGATGAGTAAAAAACATAATAATATAGAGTAAAACTTAAAATTTTATGTTTTTAGACATATGAACATCAAATTAGGTTAGAAAAAAAATATAACTTGATTTTGATTTTGAGTTGACCCAAAAACTCAAAAATCTTGCAGTATCCTGTTTCCCTGAGTTTTTGCTATTTTTTAATTTTTTATTTTATTTATTTATTTATTTATTTTTGTTTTTACAGTGTAATAAACTACCCAAGTACCAGCTCTGCTACTAATCTGAACTGATCTTTAAAAAGTAGTAATTGCAATGTACAGCATATTTCATATTTTGTAAACCTTTAAAATAAGCCCAACAAGCCGTGCCCGTGATCTGTGTGTTCCCACAGAAGGGCCCCCTCTCCTGTTGTGGATAAATCTGCTCGGTCCCCTGAGTGCAGCTGTTAGCATTGATTAGCCGTTAGCTCAGAGAAGACAGCGTCTGAAGCTTTTATTTGTTCGTTAATAATTCAGAGAGCACGGAGTCTGAGAGGAACCATTCATCATTTGGAGAGGACACTGACGGAGCGCGCTCAGTCCGTCTCTGTTAGCGTTAGCGGTTAGCATCGACGTGAACGGATCAGGCAGGGGTCAATTGTAAATCATTCCCTGTCGCTTCAGATAGAGAGGGTAAGTTTTAATGGACTAAACCAGAATAGAGGCTAGACTGAGACTGAAACCAGGAGTAAAATTAAGAAATAAACACAGGCTTAATCTCAGGCTTAAATTAAACCATGATTAAAACAAGGACAAGACATAGATAAACTTAGCTGTGTGAATTAAGGTTTGACAAAGTTGTGTCAGGGTAACTAATAAAACCAAGACTAGTAATTCTAAGTAATTCATGAAAAAAACACAGTAAAGTAAAAGCATAAAATACTTGTAGAACTAACCAAAATCAAATCAAAACCAACAACTACAACTAGAACTAAATCCACTGCACCCACACTTGACTGTTGCAAGATTTAAGCTGGAAAAAGGACTGTCTCCTGTTGAAAACATCTGTAAAGGGGAGGGACTTTAAGTAGAATATTTGGAGATGGGACTTGCTGTTATGTTGAGGCGAAATATGTCGCCTCTATCACTCTGACACCATTTAAAAAATAAAATCATTAGTGTTAGAAATGGTTCCCAGTCCCAGACCTAAAAAGCGCTTTAAAAATGTATTTACTTTATTCCCACTTTCAAAGGTTAACATTTTTTATCAACCTTTCTCCCAGCCAGAACTATAAAACATTTATTCATCCTTTAAATATATGTTTACAATTTTACCAAAAATAAAGTTGATTCTTTGAATTGAGTGCACTAGAGCCAATTTCATATGGCAATAATTTATAACTTTGAATAATTTTGATGCATTATTGTGTTCTGAGCAATGCCAGTTTCTCTGTCAAAAATCACTTGTACCATTAGTGTCAAAAACTGTTTCCGTCCCCTAAAATGTGCTATAAAAAATCTATCTATTCATGTGTGAGGGAAGGATGGAGCGTGAGACTGACAGGTGGAACAGTGCAGCGTCTGCAGTAATGCGGTCATTGTATCGGTCTGTTGTGGTGAAGAAGGAGCTGAGCCGAAAGACAAAGCTCTCTGTTTACCAGTCCATCTATGTTCCTCCTCTCACCTGTGGTCATGAGCTTTGGGTCAAAGACAAGGTCCTGGATACAAGCGGCCAAAATGATTTTCCTCCACATGGTGGCTGGGCACTCCCTTAGAGATAGGATGAGGAGCTCGGTTACTTGGGAGGAGCTTGGAGTAGAGCCACTGCTCTTCCACACAGAGAGTGGAAAAAGATGGATGGATACATTTCCACTCTAAAATATTTAAATCTTTGATCAACTTATCTCCCAACTAAACCAGACCTATAATAATGGATTGATGCGTTATTTTGCACCAGGCATTATTCTGGCCTTTGCTTAACATTAATAGCTTAATTAAATTTATAAAGAAAGTAATTTTAACGAGTCGACCACATTTATTTTATTAAAGGCTCAAATATTCTGATCAAACACATTCACATTGTACTCGATTTGCTTGTAACACTAATTTAGTCCTAACCTGTTCTAATTAATTTTTTTTGTTTTAAGTCTGTCTTTTTTAGATCATCTCAGCTATGGAATAAATTACCTAGAAAGTTAAGGGAATTACCCAGTTTGTATCCTTTTAAAAAAGCTCCAAGATCTCACCTCAGTCCTAACTCATGTAAATGCTTCATTTAAATGTGTGTGTGACAGAGTTTTGTGAGTATATATATATATATATTATTCTATTATGATCTGATTCTTAATGATCTGTAATTATTGCACTATATTGTATTTAAATTGTTGCATTTTTTTTTTTTTTTTATCTGGACCCCAGAAAACAAACAAGCCTCTGTATAAAAGAGCCCTGGTGCCACTGTTCAATTTTCAACCCAGAAGCTCAAGTTGAGAAGGTATTTATAGGCATCACATTATAAGAGTACTAAATTAAAGCAGACCCCAAAATGAAGATTAAATGAAAGTCAGTGTTTTACATCAATGTTTTAAGTTTGGTCTTACAGGCTTTGGTGAGTGCTAAAGTTTCAATTTTAAACTTGGGTTCAAAGCATTAACAATTGGAAATTTTAGTCCCATTAAAATTAAACCAACATAAAACATTTTGACCATGAAGATTGAAAAATGTCAAAATGTGCACAAATGGTCCCAAATGTTGTCAGAAGGCTAGTGGCCCCCAATTATTATCCAGTATGTGGCCTTCAATGACAAGTTTTGTCAAATAAACAACAAACTGCTCCCATAGTAAAACAATGTTATTAAAAACCAGCTGCATGTGTTTGCTCTTTTTTGTAAATGCATAGCAAAATCAGTTACTGAGTATAACTTGGCTCCAGCTTATAGGAAGGCTAACTGTTTCTTTTTACTTTTCTTTAATTCTCTAAGGTCTTCCCTCACATTTAATGTTCTCTGTGAGTCTATTTGTCCAGTGATAAAACCAGACAGTGATTAAAACAGGATATAAAAGATAAGAACACAGCCTCAGAGCGAGTTTACAGGACTTCAGACTGAGACAGAAAAATGGACAAAAGATTATTAACAACATGGGACTGTGTAAAACTCACTCTATCATCGGAGTTAAACACCTCATTAATCCTGGCTCCAAATTAAAGCCGGCTTTATTTACTCTGAGCAAGAAAAGGTCACATGTGTCTCTTTACATTTTAACATGACGCAGCAGAATGAATGGATTACTCTGAAGTTTGTTGGATAAAAGTTTGGGACTGAAACTTGGAACAACTTGAGACCAGTGGAAGTCAGTAGTCTGTAAACCAGGACTAAACCAGGACTAAACCATGTCTAAACCAGGAATTTAATCGGGTGTAAAGCAGGAATAAGCCAGGACTACATTTGGTCTAAACCAGGACTAAACCAGATCTAAACCAGAGCTAAACTGGGAATACACCAGGTCCAAACCAGGAATAAATTAGGTTTTAACCAGGTTTAAATCATGACTAATCTATGACAAAACTAGAAATAAACCAGGGCTAAACCAGGACTAAACCAGGTCTAAATCAGGACAGGTCTAAACCAGGACTAAACTAGGACTAAACCGGGTCTAAGCCAGAACAGGTCTATACCAGGAGTAAACCGGGTCTAAACCAGGACTAAATAATGTCTAAACCAGGTCTAAACAAGCAATAAACCAGCGCTAAACCAGGACTAAATCAGGTTTTAACCAGGTTTAAACAAGACTAACCTAGGTCAAAACCAGGACTAAACCAGCTCTAAACCTTTTCTAAACCAGGACTAAATCAAGGCCAAACCTGATCTAAACAAGAAATAAACCACGGCAAAAATGCAAGTCTAAGCCAGGTCTAAACCAGGACACAAAACCAAGACTAAACCAGGTCTAAACCAAGACTAAACCAGAACAAAATAGGGGACTAAAGTCTAAACTAAGATCTAAAGTAAGCCAGAGTCCATGTTAGCTGAGGTCCACTGCAGGCCCTGGTCTCCTTCCTCTTTAATGACCTCATATAAATGTATCAGTGATTGTCTGTAGGCAGTGGACCCCGAGGTTATCTTCAAACCAGGGCCAAATCCTCTCCGTATTCCCATATCTGTTTCTTATTAACACCGCTTTTTCATTTGTGGACGCCAGGGCCAGACCAGTCCAAGTCTACGAGGATCTGAGCGGACTTTGAAGAGCATCAGGAAGTATTTGAAGTTCAGTGGAGATGGAGATAAAGTTAAAAAAAAAGCTTTGTCTAAGGGCACCATTGTTCTATCTGTGCACCAGTGGAGAGACTCCCTTATTTCTTTTTTTTTCTTTTTTTTACTCTCTACATGAACCACACAATGGTTAAATTTTACACAATGTCCCCTGATATAAAACTAGTTTAGGTTTTAGTTAAAATCAATAAATAAAGCCCTATAATTATTCTCTTTCCATATTTATTTCTACATTTGTGCTTTAATTTATTTTTTCCTCTTTTATTTATTACCACATTTTTTAATTGCTTGATTTCTGTCACCAAAATGCAAATGAAGATAGTGTTGGTTGATCTGGGCAAGTGAAGACTTCATGGATTATCTATCTGTTGCATCATCAATCAATATTTCAATAAATTTCAATCTTTTTTTTTTATTTCGGCATTAGTTGTCCTCTTTAAATAATTATTTGTCACTGAGAGCATATATTTGTTAAATTACTGAGTGATTGATTTGGCAGTTTTGGTCCTCTACACTTTGTTGCAGGGGGTCATGAGTTGAGAGAAAATGTATCTGTCATCATCACATCAGCAAAATGGAAAATGAATGAAAAGGAGCAGAAAGAAGTAATCCATTCCCTTACAGAGCACCCAAAACTCCAGTCATGAGTTGCTTTTACACAGAACAGTGTAGGAACTCCTGTTTCTATGTACTGCCCACTCCGTATTCAGTTTTATGAACTCCTCAGCCCCATGAACTTTTTGTTGACTTGCATTTACTCTGCTAATAGGAACTGGTGATATCAGTACAGCATTGGTGTGTGACGTAGATTTTTTTTTCCAATTCTAAGCTGGTTTACGCTTTGAATTGATTTTTATTATTATTGTAATTGTTTTGCAGAGTCTGCACGGTCAGTATTTAAGCTGCTCTGGAGCTATCAGCAGCATTAGCCACAGGAAGTGCGGCGCTTGGAGCAGGCTAATTTCCGCTAAATTTGATCATCTCTTGTGCAGCCCTTTAAAAAACTTACACTTAGTGCCTTTAGTACCAAAAGTGCTCACCTCCTCATTCAAATATTATATGTTAAACTTTTTTAAAACTTTATTTCCTCTACAAATGCCTAAATTCTTCTTACCAATTGCAAGTCTAAAAAAACTATTGTATTTTTCATATTTTCAAAATATTTTTAACTCTTTAAATGCCATTTTGCTGCTATAAACCCCTATCAGAAAATCACCAAAAAAAATGTAAATATTTTCAACACAAGTGCTCTGTGAAAGTTTAAAAACATCTTATTATGCTGTCATTAATTGATTCCAAAATTGATTTTGATTAATTTTTATTTTTTTGACAGGGGCCTTTTTTTTTTTTTTTTTTAAACACTGTTTTCTTTTAGTACCAAACGTGTTCATCCCGTTAATAGTATATTATTGATAATATTTTTTCTATTTCCAATCACTCAAATATTTTAGTCAACTTGAGTTCTTATTGTTACTTTTAACATTTCATTCTTCAGTGTGTGTATCAGCCTCGAAAAGTGTGCAAGTCTTATTTTGAGTGAATGACTCAAGAGAGAGCTGTTAGGGAGGGGTGAATGAGAGACAGGTGATAACCCAATACAGTTTTTGTCATGAAAAAAAAATGTAAATTCCAAATCAGAAGCTTATATTAAAATTGCTGTCACCTGTTAAATACAGTTTTATTGTGACACTACAGTTAAATCAAAAAATGAAGTTTTAATGGAAGTCAGTGGGACCAAAATGTTACTAAAGACCATGATAAGGTACAAATGAGCCATTATTGAGTTTATATTGAGTCTATATGAGTGTAACAATTGTTTGTACACAGTGCATCATAGACCTAAATTGACAAATGAGACCAAAATTTAAAACTTCCCATAAAAACAGTAACCCTGACCAAATTTGGTAACTTTTGAATTAACACAGACAAAACTATTCAACATTTTCAATGACAAAGTACCAAAAAGGTACCAAAGACAACATAAGGGTAAAACAATTTGGCTATTTTTGACATCGTCCAAAAATTTAAAAGGCAAATTAATCAAATTAATTTAATATAATGCCCACCCCTACATACAACTGCATTACAAAACAATGATTCTATGCATCAAGCTCAATAACACTCATGACTCAGTGTGTTGTATTAAAATGTAAATACCTAGGTCTTGTTGTATCCTCACAGGATTTCAGGCCTGGTTTCTCCATTCAAACTAAATTAACCGTATGTTCTCCTCTCTTCACTCTGGTCTCATCACAGTAAACATCTGTTGGTGCTCCAGTCCCAGTCCAACCCACTGTCCCTGAAGGCATCACGAAGACAAGAGGAGGCTAAACAAACTTCAGTTTCCCTGAAGTACCCGCTCCTGCACAGATCCATCTGTGCCCAGTCACTCAACAAAACCACAGAAGAAGAACAAGCAGCCCCAGTAGAAAAGAGAAGAAGAAGAAAGCACAGAGGCATGATGGGAAGTTTGGTATTGCCCCCACTCATCCTGGTTTAGTCATAGTTTAAGTCCAGCTCAGTTTTGGATTTGGTCCTGAGTCCAAGCCCTTTTTGATTACAAGCTCAGTCCTTAGGTTTTCTGCCCAGCTAAGTCTTAAACTAGTCTTGGTTTAGTCCTAGTTTAGCCCTGACTGCTTTAGTCCTTGTTTAGATCTGGTTTAGGTACATGTCAGTTCTAGTGTGGACTTAGTTTAAGGTTGTTTTCACACATGTTGGTGCACTTCAGTTTATTACTTTTCTGTTAGTTCAGTTCGTGCTCATGTGTTGTTTACCAGTCGCACCATAATCCACATGATAATCGTCAGGTGACTGAGAAACTTGTTTCCATGACATGTATCAAGAGCTACATTTCAAAGTATTACAAAGCACACTTAACGCGTGGCTTCCCCTCTCTGTGACCTTTCAAACTACGTATTTATAGGGACACATGCAGAGTCTTTGCAAAACAGTGCTGTCAAGAAAAGAGGAGTTAAGCTCTGTGTGTTAGACGAGGAACTCAGTACGGCACATGGAAAGATTCTCCAACTGCGCCATGACACAGGAACCACTCAGAGAATACTGCTTCATACACAGTGTGTGTTTAGGTAGCACCTACTTCTTTTTATGCACACAGAGAGGAATCACTTACTGGACACCAGACTAATCCTGGTGGGGTTACAAGTGGCTGTTTAGTGCACACCAGAGTGGAGCTGCTGCATTTATACTGGTTCAGTTGGCGCAAGAGAGCTTTCAACCCAAGTGCAGTCGCTTGGGTCAAAAGCTTTCTTGCACCGACCTAACCAGTGCCAGTGTGAAAACCCCCCAAATCTGGTTTAGTCCATGTTTAGTCCTGGTTTAAGCCCAGATTAGTCCTGGGTTAGGCCCAATTTAGTAGTATATTATAGTTTCCTTGTTATATCACTATTGTAAGTTTCCCTGAAGGACGCTCTCCTGCACAGATCCATCTGTGCCCAGTCACTCAACAAAACCACAGAAGAAGAATGAGGGACTCCTGAACAACAGAAGAAGAAAGCACAGGTGCATGATGGGTAGTTTAGTATTGTCTTCCTCATCACACAGAGAGAGAAAACAGCTGCTGCGTTCAAGCTCTAGGGGAAAAACAGGGATATGTGACGCTCGTCTGACAATCTCAAAAGGTGTTATGAAAATAATACAGTGGCTCTTAAGCTGTGGTTCAGGTCCTATTGGTGGTACTCTTATACTCTTTCTTCCTGGGACTCAGGAGGGTCTGGGGTTTTTGAGCCCAGTTTAGTCCTGATTTAGGAACAGTTTAGTCCTGATTTAGGAGCAGTTTGGTTTAGTCTCAGCCTATCCCTGGTTTAGTCCTTGTTTAGACCTGGTTTCGTCCTTATTTAGTTTTGGTTTAGCCACCGTTCAGTCTTAAGTAATACATTTTCTGGGTTAAAATGAGAACTTGAACTTGTACAAAGGTTTTCACCACCAGAGTACCACCAGAAGAAGTCCTTGTGTGCCACCAGTGGGACCCATACCACAGTTTCAGAACCACAGCATTTAGAAGTGTTTATGATTTAAACAGAAGCCCCCTCCCGCCACCTGCCTTCAGTAAAAGCCCACACATGACTTTCTCTTCACCCAGAGCTGTCACTGTGAGCTCTGTTTGGTGTCTGTTTTAATAAAGTTCTGTTACTTTGAACCTGTTCTTGTGCGGGCTGCTGGCTTCTGTTTACCTCCGTCCTTCACTCGCTCTGGAGGGGGGACGGTAAAGACGAGCTAATTGCACTCAGGGGGACTAGCTTTTCTGCGGCGAAAGAGCACAGTTTTCTGTGAGTGTCTCTGTGCTTCGGCTGTGCATGCAACCGTACGACACCGGTGTCAGGGAGCACGGCGCAATTAACAAAACAACAAACAAGCAAACAAACAAACGAGACAGACAAACTGGAGCGAGACGAGAGGGGAAGAACGAGGCGTGGGCAGACAGCACCTCAGGACCTGCCATGAGAAGACGAGAGACAGATGTGAAGACAAGGATTTAGAACAATAAGGTATTAAAGACACACAAGTTTTAGTCCTGGTTTAGAGTGTCTCTAACTGTCCACAGACGCACAGTTCCAAATTGAGGGATACTCAAGGTGGGGTCCTCAATGTCATGGGAGCTGGAACTTTTCCTACATATTACATTCTTAGACTAGCCTGGTGAGCCAGACTCTCCTACTTGCTGTTTGAAAGCAGGACAGTCTGGTTCCCCTCTCAGAGCGAAGCATTTGTTTGGTTCAATTTGGAACTGGCCAATCACAGTTGTTTATCTGCAGCACATCTTTTGAAAGCGGAAGAGCTCACCAAGGTAGCATTAGCTACCAAGCTAATTTAATAACTTCTCTGACCTGATTAATGGTGTTTAGTACTTTCCATCGTCACCTGTTGGTTCTGCTGTTAGTCTGTGTTATTGCCCAATCCTCTGTGGGATTTTTTCTTTGTGTTGTTTTCATTTTAACAACAGTTAAGTCCCGTTGACATCCAATGTAACGAATGCATTAAAAAAACATCTTTTTCTTTGTACAACTAGCTTCTGCTGCTGTCCCTGTTCAGAAATAAGAACAGATCTACTCATAATATGCCATATTCTGGTGTTTTATGAAGAAAAATGGCAAGAATCCATGTTTGTTTGGGTCAGAGGTGCGCAGCTTATGTCCTGCCCTTCGTTTCTCTGATTGGTTACTCTGCCTGTCATTGTTCCGCCTCAGAAATGAAATGTTACCAGAGGTAACAGACTAACTTCTTTGTATAGAATAGGAGAAGACTTTGTCTGGCAGGACAGGTTATTCTTAGACATGTAGCAGATAAGAGACGAGTCTACAAAGAAGCACAATTGACCTAAAATACATTGCATAAAGATATATTCAGACATAAATGATCTTCTTCATAAAGGTCATATATTAAAAATACATGATATCAAGAACCAAACCAGGACTAAAGTAGAACTAAACCAGAACAATGGTAAAGCTAAGCTTTGAATAAACCAGGACAATATTTGGATTTAATCAGTATTAACCAGTGGTGGTCAGTAACTAGATACTTTTACTCAAGTAATTTTTTTGAAGAAAAAGTACTTTCTGAGTAAATTTTTTAGAACACACTTTTACTTTTACAGTAAAACTTGCAATTATCTAAAGAAGGAAAAGTAGTTTTTGTCTTCTGTGGTGTAGTGGTAGCACATCTGTTTCCTCAGAATCAGAAGGTTCTGGGTTTGAAAGAAGAAGAAGAAGAAGAAAAAGAAGAAGAAGAAGAAAGAGAAGATTTTGCAAAAAACATTCAAATGTACTTCCTTCTCAAGTAAATTTTATACTCAATACTTTATATATATATATATATATATATATATATATATAAAGTATTGAGTATAAAATTTACTTGAGAAGGAAGTACATTTGAATGTTTTTTGCAAAATCTTCTCTTTCTTCTTCTTCTTCTTTTTCTTCTTCTTCTTCTTCTTTCAAACCCAGAACCTTCTGATGTAGTCCCTCCAGCGTGTCCTAGGTCTTCCCCGAGGCCTCCTCCTGGTGGGACATGCCCGGAACACCTCCCCAGGAAGGCGACCAGGAGGCATCCGGAACAGATGCCCAAGCCACCTCAGCTGACTCCTCTCGATGTGGAGGAGCAGCGGCTCCACTCCGTGCCCCTCCCGTGTAACTGAGCTCCTCACCCTATCTCTAAGGGAGCACCCAGCCACCCTGCAGAGGAAACTCATTTCGGCCGCTTGTATCCAGGACCTTATCCTTTCGGTCATGACCCAAAGCTCATGACCATAGGTGAGAGTAGGAACATAGATCGACTGGTAAATCAAAAGCTTCGCCTTTCGGCTCAGCTCCTTCTTCACCATGACAGACCGATACAACAACCGCATTACTGCAGACGCTGCACCGATCCGTCTGTCAATCTCACGCTCCATCCTTCCCTCACTCGTGAACAAGACCCCAAGATACTTGAACTCCTCCACTTGAGGCAGGAGCTCTCCCCAACCTGGAGAGGGCAAGCCACCCTTTTCCAGTCGAGAACCATGGCCTCGGACTTGGAGGTGCTGATTCTCATCCCAGCTACATCACACTCGGCTGCAAATCGCCCCAGCACATGCTGAAGGTCTTGGTTTGATGAAGCCAACAGGACATCATCATCTGCAAAAAGCAGAGATGAAATCCTGTGGTCCCCAAACCAGACTCCCTTCGGCCCCTGGCTGTGCCTAGAAATTCTGTCCATAAAAATTATGAACAGAACCGGTGACAAAGGGCAGCCATGCAGGAGTCCAACATGCGCTGGGAACAGGTCTGACTTACAACCGGCAATGCGAACCAAACTCCTGCTTCGGTCATACAGGGACCGGACAGCCCTTAGCAGAGGGCCTGGGACCCCATACTCCCAGAGCACCCCCACAGGATACCACGAGGGACACGGTCGAACGCCTTCTCCAAATCCACAAAGCACATGTGGACAGGTTGGGCAAACTCCCATGAACCCTCAAGCACCCTATGGAGGGTGTAGAGCTGGTCCACTGTTCCACAACCGGGGCAAAAACCGCATTGTTCCTCCTGGATCCGAAGTTCGACTATTGGCCGAATTCTCCTCTCCAGTACCCTGGAATAGACTTTCCCGGGGAGGCTGAGAAGGGTGATCCCCCTGTAGTTGGAACACACTCTCCGGTCCCCCTTTTTAAAAAGAGGAACCACCACCCGGTCTGCCAGTCCAGAGGCACTGTCCCCGACCGCCACACGATGTTGCAGAGACGTGTCAGCCACGACAGCCCCACAACATCCAGAGACTTGCTTGGGTGATGAACAAGCCCACCTCCGAGTCCCCAGCCTCTGCCTCCTCAACGGAAGACGTGTCGGTGGGATTGAGGAGATCCTCAAAGTATTCCTTCCACTGCCCGACAACATCCCCAGTCGAGGTCAACAGCTCCCCACCTCCATTGTAAGCATTTTGGCAAAGCACAGACCCTCACAATACGTTTGGGTCTACCAAGGCTGTCCGGCCTCCTCCTCTGCCAGCGGATCCAACTCACCACCAGGTGGTGATCAGTTGACAGCTCAGCCCCTCTCTTCACCCGAGTGTTCAAGAAACACGGCTGAAGGTCAGATGACACAACTACAAAGTCGATCATCGACCTCCGGCCTAGGGTGTCCTGGTGCCATGTGCACTGATGGACACCCTTGTGCTCGAACATGGTGTTCGTTATGGACAAACTGTGACTAGCACAGAAATCCAATAACAAAACACCACTCGGGGAGGCCGTTCCTCCCAATCACGCCTCTCCAGGTATCACTGTCATTGCCCACATGGGCATTGAAGTCCCCCAGTAGAACAACTGAATCTGCAGTCGGGGCACCTTCCAGCACCCCTCCCAGGCACTCCAAGAAGACCGGGTACTCTGCACTGCTGCTTGGCCCGTAAGCTGAAACTACAGTGGGAGACCTGTTCCCCACCCGGAGGCGCAGGGACGCGACCCTCTCGTTCACCGGGGTGAACTCCAACACATGGCGGCTGAGCTGGGGAGCTATAAGCAAGCCCACACCAGCCCACCACCTCTCCCCAAGCTGTGCGTGGAGGCGAGCTCGATTATATATAGCCAATACCGCTCAACTTCCCGCACAAGCTCAGGTTCCTTTCCCCCAGGCGAGGTGACATTCCATGTCCTAATGGCTAGGTTCTGTGTGCATGGGTTGGGCAGTCGTGGCACCCACCTTTGACTGCCACCCAAATCACACTGCACCGGCCCGTTATGGACTTTCCTGCAGGTGGTGGGCCTACGGGAAGGCGGTCCAACGTAGGCTTTTTCGGGGTGGGCCCGGCCGGGCCCTGTGGGAGGAGACCCTTCCAGACCTGGCTCCAGGGTGGGGCCCCGGTGACGCCAATCCAGGCGACGTAACGGACCTTGTTATTGTGCACATCATATGGGGTTTCTGAACCGCTCTTAGTCTGGCTCGTCATCTAGGACCTGTTTGCCATGGGGGACCCTACCAGGGGCATTAAACCCCAGACAACATAGCTCCTAGGATCACTCGAGCACTCAAACCCCTTGAGTGCTATATATATATATATATATATATATATATATATATATATATATATATATATATATATAGTAAGTGTAAGTGACCGCTGTTTAAAAAGTGCGAGCAGACCTCGTCACTCGACTCAGGTGAGAACAAATTCTGATGTTTAATTGATGTAACGTACGTCGTTCATATCACATAATCTGAACAAATTCACGTTCAAGTTCTTGATTTACAAATTTGTTGCGTTCAGTTCAAAGTTCCCATAAAAATTAACGTGTTCAATGAACGCGTTCATTTGAACACGTTCATGCACAACACTGTATATATATATATATATATATATATATATATATATATATATATATATATATATATATATAAAAATATATATATATATGAAAATTATCGCGTTAACACAGTGCCTTAATTTATTGATTTAATTGTGTTAATTTCAATTGACGCAACGATTAATTTGATCACAACAAAAATATTATGATGACACTGACAGAGGCAGCAACACAGTTGCAGACTTGCTCAGTTTCGATCAGTGTCGGTCTGTGCGCAGTGCTCAGGTTAGATTTGTGTCCGACTTGTTCCCGACTTGCTCTGATGCCACAAGTGCGACGGTCACCGTGAGATCCAAACGAGACCAGCGCCTGAGCCGCTGCAGTTCATCAGGAGCAACTGTGGAGGCTGCATGATGGGAAAACGCACACCTGTCAGCGGTGAACGAACAGATGATTGGATCTGAGTTTAGTGCTGATCAGAAACGTAACGCACGACACTTCACTGCACTCCTCTCCTTCTTCCCCTGCCTCTTTTTAAAAAAATACAGACTAAAGTTACAGTTTTGACCTGGATAAACCAACACACATGAGAAGTGGATTTGGGGTGTGATGGTGCGTGATCTGAGCCACAAACTGTCCGACTTCAGTACAGGTGCTATTTCCCCTCCTCTCATTGCGGCCGTGCACTCTCGTTCACAATCCGGGTGAGGAGCAGTTCATCTGGAACGAGCCTAATGCAACAAGTGAACGAGCTAAAGCAACATGAGTGACCAAAAAGACACATTGCTAAATGGACAATTCTGCTTCAAATCATCACCAGACAGCAATATAGACAAAACAAAAGTTATGTGCAGTCTATGCAAGGATGAGTTCAATTACCACTGGAGTAACACAGTTCATAGTATTTACACTGTTGTGAACCACAACAATTGTTATTAATTGAAGAATTAAACTTATTTTTGTTAAAGTTCTAAAAGAGATTACACATGCTTTTTTAGGTAAGTTTTGTGTATTTGTTGGCTTGTACCTTATTTAGGCAAACTTTGTCTGAGTTACAGGTCTCAAAGAGACTATTCATTTATTTTGTTTTGTTTGCATTGCACAAGTTTACAGTAAAGTATGTGAAGGTTAATTCAAAATAAATGTTCTAAATTTACAATTTTGTGTTTGTACGTGAATTCATAATATGCGATTAATCACGATTAATAACTGGTAGTAAATAATCACAATAAATTTTTTTCAGATTTGCGATTAATTAGTTTTTTTTTTTTTATCGATTCCCGGCCCTAATATGTATATATATATATATATATATATATATATATATATATATATATATATATATATATATATATATATATATATATATATATATATAATAAATTATTCCTCATGTAAAATCAGATCAAAAGTCCATGTTGCTTAAGGGTCAGCCTCAAAGTCTTGTGTGTTCCGTTTGGCTCCTCCCCATTTTTCTTGATGTGGGTCAGTGCCTCGGTTCTCTTAATTACCTCTGTCTCCATCTCTCTGACTGACGCTGCGCTCGGCTAATTAAACCGTGACAGCATCATGGCCAAAATTAGTGTGCGGCAGGCTAACGATCGCCAACAAATGCCAATTAAAACCAAACAAGACTCCAGTTCCCCCACAGGACTGGACTTGAAAGATGTGTGTCCAGGGGGTGGCCATGGACAGGAAGAGGCGAGACAGAGAAACATGAAGATAATTAATGAACGGGAAGAAGACAAGATGTCCGCTGGCCTCAGGATCAAATGTGAAAATGGGTTGGACAAAGAAATGCATTGATCAAATTAATGTTGAGTTATGTATGTCTGAAAGCAGACCAGAGGCTATAGCCTCTACCAGGACTAAACCAGGACTAAAGCAGAACTAAACCAGGTCTAAAACCTTGGTTAAACGTGGACTAAACCAGGACCTCATCCTACCAACCTGTTTTACATAGTTTACTGAGAGGGGTCACTTCATACCCTGCAGAGAAAAATCTGTAAAAAACAAACAAAACAATATTTAGTCATTTCAAGTAAAATAATTTTTTTGGTAAATTATTATTGCCATTAATTTGCATATATTTTGCATATTTACACCCAAAATTATAGACTTTTAATTAATAAAAAAGTACATGCTTTGTGTCAGGAACAGTCCAAAAAATACAAAGAAAGCTCCTTTACCACTCTTCATTCTGATGTGGTTTAGTTTAGATTATTTTAAATAAACTTTATTTTTGACTCATTTTTATGGTTAAAAGTGGGCAGGGCCATATTCACTCTAATAGATTAGATTAGATTAGAAAAGATTAGATTAGACTGAACTTTATTAATCTCACAGTGGAGAAAATTCATTAATATAGAATAATCCCAATAAATCCACCTAAAATCACTGTGAAATTGAACTTTTTAGAACAGGAATTTGTTTTTCATTAATATTTAAATAAAAATCTTGCTTTAAGTGTGACTTTTTTATCAATAATGAGCTGAATCAGTATAAAACAGATTTATCAGCTGCAGTCTGAGCCCATTCATAGGCCTCTAAAGTGAGTGTTAGTAGATAGTGCTGTTACTGTCCTGGAGCTGAAACTCTGGCCTTTCTCTCTGATGTGAAATGCTGCAGACAGTTTGTCTGGATAGGCTGCATGTGTTTTGTTGCTTGTGGCTCCTGTAGGGGGCGCTCTAATAGTATGGTTCTTGAGGCCAGGACTGTCCGGTCTGTGTAGAACCAGAGCAAGAGCTGGGTGACTTCAGACATGTTCCTGGCTCAATTCAGACTCTGTCAGGACTTGGTTTTTAGTGGTTCTTCTATATATTTTACTTAAATGAACAGTTTTGTTCTTCAGTCCCAGAGTGAGGCCTGTATGTGACCACAGGATCCTAGCAGTGGAGTGTGTGAACAGTGTGGTCTTGAGGGCCTCAGTAAACCTGGACAAAATTAAAAATGACACAAAGTGAGCTCTTGACCTCCCTCTAGTGTTTTACACATCAAATATAGATGTCTTGCAAAAGAAAAACTAATTCAAGTGATAAAAACAAAACATAAACAAGGTCTAATGTATGAAAGCATGGTCAAACAAGGACTAAACCAAGATTAAACCAGGTCTAAATCTAAACAAAACAAGGACCAATTCAAATCAAAACCAGCGCTAAAACCAGTATAAACAAGGACTAAATCAGGACTAATCCAGAACAAATCTAGGACTAAATGAGGAGTACACCAGGACTAATCTAGGCCTAAACCATGTATAAATGTGTTCTAAACTAGGACTAATTCAGCACTAATCCAGGTCTTATGGAGACTAAATGGACACAGAGATGAAGATGTCTGCTGCCCCAGGATCAAAGTGTACTATGGGCTGGGACAAAGAAAAGCATAGATCACATGAATGTTGTGAAGCTGCTCTGAAGAAGCCTCAGGGGATAAAGGTGCACAGCATTGCACTGCATTGTGCTATAACTAAAGCCTCAATGTCACTGTCATTTTATTCAGTAACAGAAACCAAAGACAAGTCCAGACGTAGACCAGTGCAAGAGGTCCCACATTCACATAACAGATCCACTCTCACCCATGTTCTCTGTGCATCTGAAGTTACAAGTTTCATCCAATCAAATACATCTTGTAGACCAATAAAACAGCTGTAGACCTAGACCAGACTTAGTAATACTGGTAGTTCTACAGTGTGTCTGAGGTGTGACCAGTGGTGGACAAACTACTCAGCTTCATTACTTGAGTAAAAGCATAGATCCTCCTGGTCAAATATTACTTCAATACAATAAAAGTCTTTTTTTTTTTTTTTACTTGAGTTTAAGTACGAGAGTATGTGCTTTTAAACATACTTAAGTATTCAAAGTACTTTTTTTTTTCTTTTTACAATGTATTTCAAATGAGTGCAGTCAAGAAATTTGGGTAAAATGTCCACTACATTCAAGTCACAAATGTGCAGCTCCAAAAATATGAATAAAATACATTTGACATCATTTTAGTGAGAAAATGTGGGAATCAACTTATAAAACCATAATAGATGAGATTATTCTACAGCAAAGACGAGCCATACATATTATAATTAAGGATGGATATTATGATCATACTAATCAATTATTTTTAAATTGGTTTATTATAGAATCATGCAAATAATGTTCAAAGCAAAAGCTAAATTACTTCCAGATTGTGTTCAGAGGTTCTTTTTAGCTCCTGAGAGCAAATATGAGTAGTATTAATGTAGTAAATGATTATATTTAGGCTGTAATTTCTCTACAGAAATTACTTTTGCTCTTTTAGAAATGTAGTGGAGTAAAAAGTATTATATTTATCTTTTAGATGTAATGGAGTTATCCCCAAAAATACTACTACAGTAAAGTACATATTCTCAAAAATTATACCTAAGTACAGTACTCAAGGAAATTTACTTCATTACTGTCCACCTCTGGGTGTGACTGTGTAAAAATGTGTTTTCCATAATGTGGGTAAACATCCTCGAGGCCAATTCTTTGTTAAGTCCTGATTTTATTCATCTTTTCTGCTCCTCCACTTCAGCGTTCAGCCACAAAGACCCTCCTCCGCAGATTAACCCCACAGGTCCTGGGTCTCTGCTGGAGAGGTGGATCTGAGTAAAACTGGGTTAAAAAAACACAATATATGAAGACTAATCTGAGGTCAAAAAGGAAGGAGAGATGATGAGAACTGTACCAAGAAAATTTTGCACCAAGTTTAACCTTTGTGCCCCAAAGAGGACAAGGTGTACTTTTCAAATTTCATGTTTTGATAACTTTGCAGTGGTTCTTACCTTTTCTATTAAATTTGGCTCGGGTGTGTATTTGATCACAAAAGTTGATATTCTAAACACAAATCTAATATTACTTGATTTTTACACTCTCTAAATAAATGCTCCTGTTAAAGGTAAGTACTAGTGCAGCCCTCATTCTGGTTTGAAAATGGTACTGCAGTCTAAATCAAAACAATGGTTTCTTTTCTGATGGGACGATCTGCGATGCAGTTTTAGAACTAAAATAAAAAAATGTAAAACAAAAAACAAAAACCACTTTATGTAAAATTATGTAAATAGTTATTAACTCAGCTGTACTATTGTTATCAGTAAAACTAATATTTGATTTAAACATGTTTACCTCATCTTGGCACACATGTGGGTCATTTTTCTAAAGTATAAAAAATATTTTCTGCTTATAGCACTTTTAGGTGACAAAAGTGTTGCAGTAAAAAAAATATAGAAATAAAAATTAAAATAAAAAAAATATGCATTCATATTTGCATAAATCTTTTAATCAACTTGTGCCCTGATCATAACTACCAAATATTTAAATATTTTCAGAATTGTAACCTATTATGTCAGCGAATGTAATAGCATCTCAATTTCTTTGTAAAAGAAAAATATCAAAAACTTAATATTTTCAGTGTGATGAGGAGAAAAATTATCCCTAATTAGGAAAATTATCCCTAGAAATAAGTGTTGTTGATAACCCAAGGCTGTAATAACCCCCCACCAAACAATCAACTTTACATTGAGAATATTATTTATTTATTTATTTATTTATTTATTTATTTATTTATTTATTTATTTATTTTTAAGAGATGCTATTACATGCACTGGCCTAACAGTGTGATTTGAAAGTCTTTTAGTTTTCATTTTATTCAGATTTAAAAAAAACATCCCAACATTTCCAGAGTTTGGGTTGTAATAATGGGGATTAATGCTTCTAGTTTGTAGTCCAGATTTAGTCCTAGATCAGAGTTTGCAGTAGCCCTGGATCAGCCCTGTGTTCTAGTCCCAGTTTACTTACACAGCCTGGACACACTGCCTCCTTGTTTTGGGCCTGCTGCTAGCTTCAGAGCTAATATTGTGCTAACCTCTGAGTTGGTTTATCAGGTTTACATTTGGAGGACTGTGAGGAGCAGAGTCAACACCGACAGATGCTGCCAATGTCTTCACAAACAGCAGAAGAAGAAACAACTGCTGCCGATAATTACACAAGAGAAGAAGAACCAACATGTACGACAACAGTAGAAGAAGAAGAAGTGTGGGTACTCGGTAAACAGCAGACATCTGTTAGCATAGCAGCAACAGCATTGACACAGATACTACATACTGTACACTGAGTGGAGCAAAAGTGAAACCAGAGCTCTAGTAGGACTAAACCAGGACTAAATTAGGATTAAATTGGGGATAAACAGGGCTACAAAAGTACTACAACAGGACTAAACAAGGTCGAAACCAAGGCTAAACCAGGACTACACCAGGTCTAAACCAGGGCTAGTAAAATCGCATTCTGAAGTCCAAGGTTCATGTACTTTCTGACCAAAAAATTCCTATATTTATATGAAAAACCTAAAATGTGTCCTAAATTTTCCGATTAGGAACAATGAAAACTTCCATAAATGTATTTTTTTATTTTGAAAATAGTACCAACATGAATAATAAATAAACGATTAGGTGATCTTCATATTTTAAGAAAAAATAAATAAATATGGACAAATAAAATATGGCAGTATTACAATAATAACATTTGGGATATGGGGACATCTACTGATACAGATGGATTTGATTATGACTCTTCTTTTAGATTAGCCAGTGTTAGACATCAAGTCAAAATATGTAAAAAAAAAAAAAAACTATTAATAAATAAAATAAATAAATTTTACTTAATTTAAAAAAATAAATAAAAATATATACAAAAGTTTCTCCTTTGTTTTTGGATTTTCCTTTCTGGAGTCTCTGCCTAATGCGCTGTCATTAACATATTGAAATGATTTTTTTTTTATTTTTTTGTTTACAATGGCCTTCTCTTTATTCATGTTTTGGACTGGCTTGTGAGGTCACACATACCTTACCCCTCAATAGAAAAAAAGCCATGTTGTATTATAATGTATAGGCAGATGGTCTTTTCCAGCCTTTACCACCACCATTGTCATCAGTATCTTTACTTCTACTCATTCAACTCCAAATCTGGTGAAATTGGAGCAGTTCAACGCTGCCATTCATTTATTTATTTCCACTACTTCTGTTCTGCCTTTGTTTTCCCGGGACAGTTAATCACACGTCGCTCCTCCGTGTTTTTCTAGCCTAACAGTTTAATATTCAATGAGACTTTAAGTAACTATTGTTGTTCGTATGCGCATTAAATATTCAAACGCTCTAAGTGAGGTGCATCATGGGAAAACAGTGGCGCAGACTTCAGCTGTTTTTTTGAGGGAAATGTAATGGTAAAAAGACTGCAAATATGAAAAAGTGGGTTTAAGTTGGAGGCCTCTTGTGGGCGAGACTCAAGAGTTGGTTTAAAATGGAGTCCCAGGCTGGAGATTCGGGAAAGAGTGGAAAAAAAGTGTTTTTTTGTGTGTTCTGTAACTAAAAGAGGCTTGAAGATACTACCTTTTTAAGATCTTAATACATCGTCTAGACATTAACAAGCTCTTACTGGTCTATTCCAGCTCTTTGCCCATCTGCTCACACAGAGAAACAGCACAGGGATACAAACAGACAGAAAAAGGGGAAGCACAGAGGAAAGAGCTGAAAAATTGGTGGTGCTTTCAGAAGATTTTCAAGGAGCAGGAACAGCATGATCCAACTCTAAACTCTGAGCTAGAAGTTTGAGGTCAGCTCTAAACTTATTTTTGATTTTATGTGAAAGTATTTAACTTTGGTCAGCTGTACATTTCACACAAATGAAATAATCCCAAGCAGAAGTCGTTGGAAAGTACAGATAAATAAAGTTTCAGGTAGTCTCTGCTCTGTAAGGCCAAATGCACTGATTTCCACTGGCAGCATTTGTAAAGACACTGAAGAAGGAGGCAAAGGAAAATTGCTCACTAACACAGATTTCCACCCATATTTGTGAGCAATATTTGAGAGTAATAGGCCTTCTGTGTACTTAGAAAAAGTCAGATCTTTGAGTTCAGCTGATAAAAAATGGCAGCAAAAACATAAGTGTTGGGTTTATATTTTTGTTCAGTGTATAATGGCTATTTTAGGCATTTAGCAGCTAGATGGCCATTTAAACATACTAACAATAACCTGACTTACCCCAGGCGTTTGTTGTACTGACCACAAGTGACAGAACTATTTTTCATCCAGTGTTAAATCACAACCTGGCTTTTCCTCAGTGCTCAGTGGGCTTTGGGCTCCACATGAACTGGTAATATCTGTGTGTATGGTTTTATATCAAAAGAACATTTTATCACTTTGTATGAAACTATAAACTGTGTGTCTGTAAAATTTTAAAAGATTCAAAAACATTATTCTATATAATACTAATACAGTGTTTCCCAAACTGCGGTTCGAGCACCACTGCTTTTACTCAGCAGTCTTTTGCTGTTCAAGTTCCTGATTTAGTTTATTTAGAGACAGTTTTATTCCTGAATTAGTCCTACCGTGGTTGGGGATTAAATTTGAAATGTAGATCACTGCTTAGTGCTGGTTTAGACCTGATTTAGTCCTGGTATAGACCGTTCCAGGAGTGACGTGTTTAGAAATGTTGCATACGTAGCATGGGACCAAGATTAATGTTCTACCACATTCATTTTCTCGTGAGAGCAACATTAAAATATACATTTTGACATTTTTGGACCACAGGAACAAATAGTTGTTGTTTATATATTTATTAAAAATTACTCTGAAGTAATATCATCCAGATCTGAGTCAGGTCTAGTTGCTAAATTTAACTAATAATGTAATTTGTGATGATTGCTCTATTACATCTGAGCATACATGATCAATGTATCATACTGAAATTCAGAAATTTAAATTATGTATCGTTTAGCTTAGATGCTTATTATAGACGTTAATTGCTATGTTAAATAAAATGGCTAAACTTCAACACATTCGCTAATGTTATCAAACCAAACTCTGATATTACTCACATGTATGGTTATCAGATGCCAAAACTATTCTGATTATTCATAATTTGCGATGTTTGGTGGCTAGCAATAAATACTCCATTAAAAAGGTCTTATCGTCTTTCTAGTAGTACAAATGTTCTGTTTACAAACACAGAAAGGGTCTATAGGCACAGACTTGGGTTAAACCTTGTTTAGTTTTGTTTGGGCCTAGTTTAGTTCTAGTTTTGTCCTGGGGTTGTTCTGGATTTATCCAGATTGTACTGTTTAGGTCCTGGTTTAAGTCTTAGTTTAGCCCTGTTTTAGCCATGATTTAGACCCAGTTTAGTCTAGGTTTAGTCCCATATTAGTCCTGCTTTTTGTCCTAGTTTAGTCCAGATTTAAGCTATTTTTAGTCAATTAAAAGATGGTACTTGTAAAGCCAAATACTTACAGGTACTTGGTGTGAAAAGTTTGCAAATCACTGGCCTACACCATTTGTCAACATTTAACTGAAAAGAGATGTCTGTTCCAGAGTTGGCCTGTTTTTATTTGACTGTGATTTAGGAAAGTGCCTGTAAGATAATAAACATCTCTCTCTCTTCTATGCCTTCTTCTGTAGAGGGTCGTCACCAATTGTACATGTACATTGTACATGAGAGAAACTGGAGTATACCCATAGGAAACCTACTATCTCCTCAGGTACCCAGGTGCCATCTTGCTTTGAGGCAGGAAAGCAAACCACTCCACCACTGTGTTTGTGGAGCTCCGTTTCTGTCACATCACCATTCATTTCTGATTTAAAAAAATATTAAGACAAGATTAATTTCACAGTGAGCACTAAAATTGATAAATGTGACACAATTTGGTTAAATTCTAGATACAGAAATTGTTTTACACTTTTTCATTTGAGAAATACTTTTGGGGGTTTTGGTCTGAGAGGTTTTTATCATTTATCTAAATAATAACAGAAGATTTAAGGTAAAATAACTTCCATTGGGAGCTGGCCCTTAAAAAAATCGACTTATAGCTAGAAACATTTCTCTACTATATTTATTCCTGCAGCAATATTAACCTCCAGCCTTTTTCTAATATTATTTTAAACACAAACTTCAGTGGCAGCCCCATTCCTCTCAGAAACCTCCGAACCTCCGAAGAGAAACTCTCCTCGCTCCACCAAGATCCCCATATTTCACCCAGACGCCGTGCACACCAGCGCCGCCCTAATGGATTACCTCGTTTATGCAATCAGCAGTATTTTTTAATTATGGTTATTTATTGATGCGTGTGTGTGATTGACGAGCGCTGAGCTGGCCCTGAGGTCGGGGCTGGACTCTCTTTATAAAACGCTGACGGAGGAGTTAGTGCTGCAGTAGTTTGTCATAGGAGTGAAAAGAAATGCTTTATATTAGAGAGGAGAGAGGAGATTCTGTGGGTTTGTGCACAGTAGGAGAGAGATTCTTAAGGAGAACTTGAAGTGGAAGTCTGCTTTTTTTTTGTTATCAAAATGTATTTGCAATGTTTAACAAAATGGAGATAATTTCAGGACTGACATCGGTCTCACTCTGATCTCATATGTTTAAGGTCAGCTCTCAGCTTCAGACTGATGTCATGTAGTTGTATTTTGAGATAGTTGTGCTTTGAGTACTTTATTTAACTGTTAAATAAATAAGTAAAATATGCTACCTATAAGGAGAGCACCTAGTCCATAAAACACTCTCTTCCATTTGAAATGTACTGAACCAGTTTTGATAATTGTCTGTTATCTAGCACCAACCCAGAGAGCTCATGCTATCGGTCTGTGGTGGTGAAAAAGGAGCTTCGCTGAATGGCAAAGCTCTGGATTTACCGGTCGATCTATGTTACTACTCTCTCCTATGGTCAGGACCGAAAGGACAAGATCCCAGATACAAGCAGCCGAAATCCTCCGCAGGGTGGCTGGGTGCTCCCTCAGAGATAGGGTGAGGAGCTTGCAGTAGAGCCACTTCTTCACATTGAGAGGAGCCAGCTGAGGTGGCTCCAGCATCTGTTCCAGAGGTGTTCCGGGCACGTCCCACCAGGAACCACCAGGCCATGGGGAAGACCTAGGACTGGCTGGAGGTACGACTGCAACAGCTAATCAGATTAATCAATTCTAATTTATTACTGAAATAATTGTTAGCTAATTTAGTAATCGATTAATCACTAATTGAGGTATCCGTAGACTCTGAAACATGCCATGTGCTGAGAGAGGAGGGTTTATTACTAAGACAGACCAGTAAAGCATTTTGGTGTGTGTGTATGCTCTGTCTGAATGTGGTATACTCATGGCTTTATCTGGTTAATTAAAAAAAAAAATAATTGGTAATTTTTGGTAGAATTATTCAATTTCTTTAATGGGAACTATAAAACCCCTCAAGTTTTTAACCACTTTACTCACACCTTACTATACAATTACTGATGGAAAATAATTGACAGATTAATGGCTCATTAAAATAATCATTACTTACAGTCCTAGCTGAAGCCATGTCTCTTGGCTGGCCTAGGAACGCATTGGAATTTCCCTAGAAGAGCTGGAGGAAATGTCTGGGGTGAGGGAAGTCTGGGGATCTTTGCTTGGATTGCTGCCTCTGCGACCCAGTCCTAGATAAGAGGCAGAAGATGGATAGATAAATAAGTTGAATTATTTGATTTTCTTTAGCAAAGCCATTGCCTTAACCTGACTCTGCAAGTTTAGTAAGTCAACGTTTTAGGCTCCTGCAGTAAAGTCGGTCAGTTCTTCTGCCTTTTTTGTGGGCGGTCAGAGGTTTGATTTCTCAACCTGGAGCTAAAAACTCCACCTTCATTTTATGCCTGGCAAAACAGAGTTGCTTTGAGAAGAACATCTGGCATAATTTAAAACCAAGAAAAAAATCACTTAGAATTGCAAAGTTGTAGACGAAATCTTGTCTTTTTATAAAACAGACATACAATAAACTTTTAATCATAAAAAAAGTTGAATCTAATGTGATCTAAAATGATGCTGCTTGTACAATCACTAAACTAGGGCTAGTCAACAGGTGGCCCGTCATAGTCCTGAGAATAATTTTGCGCATTTCTGACAGAATCTTGAAGAACAAAAATTCAAAATGCATTTTGTAGTTTTCCCCAAGCTCTACTTGCACACAAGTTATATTGAGATTGCTACTTTGAGTTTATAGGCTACCATTACAGTCAACAACATCCTAAATGTAATCACTTAGCCTGCTTTAGTAATACATGATGATAAACTCCCTCTCATGATTTTGCATACTCGTTTTATCTGCAGACATTTTTCACACACCATTGTTTGGCCTTTTTCCCCACACTACAAGACACAAATATAGTGTCTCAATAACAACCGACAAGAAACAAAGAAGGGCGTAAATGAAGCCTTGCTCCTAGCAAATAGACATAAATGACAAATAAAAGTGCCAGGCCTCTAGAAATGGAGCTTCTGTGCAAGCAACAAATTAATATATAAAGTAATGTTATATTCCTTAGGATACAATATTAATTTTGTTTTATTTTGTGAGAGCATTTGGCCTTCGCAGTGTCTGCTGAGAAAAATTCTGGCCCTTGGACAAATATAGTTGAAGACCCCTGCACTAAACACTAAGGGCCAGATTTATCAAAGGTTTGCGTGCACAGCTAACTGAATAAGATGCACTAAAATTGGAGCAAACCCAGACGCAGTTGAGATTTGCGTGTCTTACAGGAGCAGAGCGAACGCAATGCAGATTTTGCTCTTATGACCTAATGAATCTGTAAACTGAGGCGTTCTCCCCAGAGTGTGCAAAATGGAAGGCGGAGAAAATGCAAATTCATTCATTTACCGCCCGCAATATTATTTATCAAGGCTCACCATGACTTTGCGTGCGAAAATAGCGTATAAATTTAGCACGTTGGAGAAGGACGTGCTAATCTTTTGCACAGATATGGCTGCTGTGATTCGTGTGAGACGAAGGAGAAGAAATTAACAAATACGTAGGGTTAGAGTGTTTGCCACGCATGCAGATCTATTTGCCATGACGGATGAAAAAATTATTCACCAGCACTTTCAGCTCTTCTTGGTTAAATTTTTGTGTTCCACTTCCGCACCTTCCATGACGCAAAACAATACACGCAATGATGCCTGTTTAAATAGTTCCGCCCCATCTGTTTGCACCTGTCACCGGCCACACAGTTTGTCTTAGTAATTCACACGCAACATGACCATTAATAGCGGCCGCATATTTTCTCACTGCACTCGCAGTTTAGCATCCGTCTTAGTAAATATGGCCCTAAGAGTCAGTGTCTTCACCCTGCAACAACTTTTCATCATCACAATCTGCAGTATCCCCTAACTCTAACACCTTTTATGAATTTATTTTGTAACATTTCAAAAGTTATCCTAAATAGTATTTATACTTTATGTAGAAATCCAAAATAAAGTGGGTCTGGTTATAGCTAGTCTTACAAAATGGCAAACCACACACTTGTATTTTTTACAGTGCACAAACAGGACAATAGCTCGAGTCAACACTGGGACAGAACTCAACAGACAATGAGTTTGTGTGTGTGTGTGTGTGTGTGGGGGGGGGGGGGGGGGGGGGTTTGTTTACTGCTGACAAACAGAGAAGCACGGAATCGTGGGTAAAAACGACAAACAGAGTAAATGCACAAGTCATGTCCATATTAAACATGCAGCGACTGACACAGAGATACTGATCCACACCACGCGATGGGGAGTCTGACCTAATCCCAGCGGGAATCTGGGAATACGGGTTAGAGAGGAGGATACAACCAGAAAACATGACTGTGGGGACCATGGGAGTAGGAGAGAGGAGGAGAGAAGTGACTGAAATGTTCTGCTTTAGAGAATGCCTTCAGAAGAAAAAATTATGTTGAAAATGCAGCTGCCATTTTAGATTTAGTCTTTCTTTATCCCACAATGCACTGGTGTTGTTTGATGTACCCCTAAGCAATGAATTCCCACACATTTCATACTCGTAACATTAATTTGTTTGTTCATCCTCTTCCACTTTTTTAGAGGTAATGGGTGTCTAAAGCCTATCCCAGCAGCTTTGGGTTTGAGGCAGGGTACACGCTGGACAATAACCAGTTTCACTAGCAAGTGCCACATCACACAATGGGGTAGATTTAAAATATTTATGATTGCAGGATGGACCGGATAAGATGAAGGGGTGATGAGTTATGCAGGATGCTGAACTCAGGATGCTGAATGCAGGACGCTGAATGCAGGATGCTGAGTGTAGGATGCTGAGTGTAGGACGCTGAATGCAGGATGCTGAAAGCAGGATGTTTTAATGTAGGAGGCTGAACTCAGGATGCCGAATGCAGGATGCTGAACACACGATACTGAACGCCGGATGCTGAGTGAAGTATGCTCAATGCTGGACACTGAGTGTAGGATGCTGAATGCAGGAGTATAGGATGCTGGATGTAGGATGCTGAATGCAGGAGTATAGGATGCGGAATGCAGGATGCTGAAAGCAGGATGTTTAATGTAGGATGCTAAACTCAGGACACTGAATGCAGGATGCTAAATGTAGGATTTGTAGGACGACAAATGCAGGATGCAGGAATCCAACCCACAACCTCCATACTGAGAGGCAGGAGCACTAACTGACACTGCTTCTCAACTGGTGGGTCGAGACACAAGTGGCTGGTACAAATATTTCTTATTAAAACTAACATAACCAGCCATGACTAAATCTTGAATGATTTTAAGTATGAAACTAAAAGGATACAAGTATTACTTCTTTAAGCTGTTCAGCACACGTCTTTGATAGTATTCAAAGCCCCACCTACTGTTTTCATGCTTTTGATCAACCTTTCCCCATTCATTATTCTAACTTAGCCAGTTCTAAGTTGTAATTAGTAAGTCTTGGTTCCAGTTCAAAGCCATGACGGCTTTTCTTTCCTAACTTTAGTGTTCCTACAATCAAAGTGTGCCAATGTTTTTTTCCAATTAGTGTTTTGGAATTTCCAATTTTCCAATGAACGTTTTCACTCCTCGATCTCTGCTTGCTGTCTGCCAATTTGCCTTTTGCCAACTCTTTCATATCATAGCCTCTAATGATTCAAACTGGATTGGGTAAAAATAAAATGTCGGTAAGTCGTTTGTTGCCAGGCGAATTTGGCGTCAGGTATTTTGATGTACTGATGTACTGTACCTTTGTGATGCGTGACATGATGTGAAGTGTAGAGCAAGAAACGGTGCTTAATAAAACAAAAAGAGTACTAGCTGAGAAAAACTGGTCATGAAAAAGAAACATCCTATGTCTTATACTCTGAAATCAGTCAGGTCATCAGTCTTAACACTGATCTCTCAGAGGACGACTGGAATAAAATATGTGAAAATATTAGAGATAAAAACTTGTTAATCCAGTTTAAAATACTTCATTGTTATTATTGATCCCCATCACAGCTGTTTAAACTTGAAATTAATATATACTCTATGTTAAATAAGCATTCAGATAAGGATGGAGAGCTGTGTCTGTCTTCGGCGTTTATTCTGTCGAACGTTGGTCTGTTTTCCCAGAGCTTAAGGGTACGGATGAACAGAGCAGTACATGTGCTAACTGTTTGGGGGTGCTAGTGAACACAGCTCAACAGAAGAAGAAGTGGCTGAACTTTTTAAGAAGTGACTAGTGCTAAAGTTAGTCACATTGTGTATTCAAAGATTGAACAGACCTACTGCTAATTTCACAATTTTTTTGACTCTTTTTCATTAAATGTGGTCTAAAAACTTCAGTCCATTCCGCCATGTTTGTTTACTGTCGCGCTTCTTCTTGTCTTGGTAAATACCTTAACTGTTGGCAATTGCACCCTACTGGTTATTTAACATAACACACACGCTGACATAGAAAAGGTTGGAGGTATTAATACTGTGACACCAACAACACTTGGAACGGATGGATCTATTTACAGTACGTATGAAATGGGAGAATAAGGACACTAATGCATGTGGGAATTGCACCGCAAAAGAAACTTTGTTACATCTCCTGTGGTGATGCCCCCTGATCCAGAATTACTGGATGAAGATTCATGATTGCTTAAAGATTATCACTCGAGGCAACTTTAACTGCATTCCAAGGGTCTGTGTTCTGAGTGATCCACAGATGACAGCACATTGTAAGTCATCTGACTTTATTCATGGAGCTTGTGGTTCCTAAGCTGAGGCTTAAAACCAGGGAGGACCGGGCCTTTTCTGCAGTCAGCCCCAAACTATGGAACATTCTGCCTTCCCACGTAAAAGCCACCCTCACAGTGGACTGTTTTAAGTTTCATCTTAAGACCCACTTTTATTCTCTGGCCTTTAACTTGGGTGTTAGTGAGCATGAGTTGGGTGGTCTGGTGTCTTGTATATTGTTTTTATTTATTTTATTGTTAACTTCTTATTTGGTTTTACTGGTTCTTATTATTTTATTGGGGACTAGTGGAGCTAAACAGAGTATTAGTTATTTATTGTTATTTATCAGGCTGGGCACATTAACGCGTTATTATTGCCTTAACACATTAATTAATTAACGCAGATAATTATTTTAACGTGCGTTAATGCAAGTTATGGGTCAGTCACGAAAGAGCCAGTTCACAGAGTCAGCAGCCGTGTGTTTGTCTGTCTTTCTTTCTCTCTCTCTGTGACACCAGGCAGGGGGCGGGGCACGCAGGACAGAGGAAGAGTACAGAGACCCGATGGTCTTGACAGAGCAGACTTTTAGCTTCCGAACAGGGTTTGTTTCATAGAGATCGGCCCAGGACTCACTGAGATACAAACCACTAAAGTCTTACAACTGTTAATGATGTTAAATATAGCCTGTTAAATATGTGTGTGGCTAATTAATGCTATCAGTGACAACACAGATTGTATCAATGATGTTTTACTTGAAAAATGACCCAAAAATGAGTTATTTACTTCCCATAATTTTTTTGATAGTCATATATTTTTTTATGATTGCAGTTTCACAACAGAAATAAACAGCATTCTGCAGCTGTCTTTTCATTTTATCATAAAAAAACAAAAAATAAAGAAAAAACATAGTATCTAACTAAATATACCCCCCATCCCCCACCCAAAAAATGAAAAATAAAAAAATGCACAGTGAATTAACTGTAGAAAATTCAAGTGTGCACAGCTCCCAGAGAACCACAGCTTGGTCCACTTCATATACATAATCACCATACTAATCATTTCCATTCACAGACTGGCCATTCCAATAGTCTTTCCAGATTTCCCATCTGTTCTCAAAAATCTGAACTTGATTTTGAAGTTTCATAGTTATATTTTCCATTTCATATATTTTATTCACTAATTCCCTCCATTTTGATTTAATAAGATTGTCTGTTTTTTGCCATTGCTTTGTAAGTTGTTAAATAATTGCTATTCGTATTATTAAAAACAGATTTCAACAGAAACTTTCTTCTTGATATTATCTGGAACTTTTCCCAACAAAAGAAACAGTGGGTCACTATGGATTACAACATTAAACATCTTTGTCAGTTCTGATATTGACTCTTGCCAAAACTCTTTAATGATTTTACAAGACCAGAATATATGACTGTGGTCTGCCTTTTGTTCTCCACATTTTCTCCAACATTCAGAAATCCCATCTTTGTATTTCATTTGTATATTGGGGGTTTTAAAGTAACGGTTTATAATCTTCCAAGAATATTCCTTTCAATAATATAAGTGTGTTGTTTGATGAATATTTTTACAAATTTGTTCCCAATCAGTGAATGATATATCTTTTGAAAAGTATTTTTCCCAATTTTTCTTAACTTTTATTGATAGTCATATAAGGGAGAGAGAAGTGAGCAACAGCAGCAGGGGGACAGCAGGAGAGGCAGGAGGGGAGACTTTTGGAAAAAAAAAAAAAAAAAAGTCCAGCTCCAAAGGTAAACAAAAGTAAAAATGTTGGCCTAGCTGTATCTGCTGTAGTGCTCTTTGTCTCCAAAAAAAAAAAAAAAAAAAAAAATGGGTGTCAAGCATGTTTGAAATGGTGCTATATACACTATAGGCAACCAAGTCAAAACTACACATATTGGCTGAATTGTAAAAGCTATAATTTATCAAATAAAGAGCCATTTAGGAGCTGGAGCAGCCTGAATACATTATTGATTGAATTTTGTGGCAAGACTGCAATTAATTGCAAAAAAATCATGTGATTAATTGCAATTAAAAATGTTGATCATTGCCTAGCACTAGTTATTTTTTGTTTTATGTGCAGCACTTTGGAAACTGTCTTGTGTATAAAATGTGTTGTACAAAAACAGTGGATTTGGATTTATTCAACCTAGTACAATAATTGCGTTTAATGTGAGAGTGAATGTTAGACTGTCAGTATGTGCCTCTAAGTGTCAGCCCTGCGACTTACTGACCCCACCTCAGGCCCATAATTGCTGGGATAGGCTCCAGCTTTTAGGAGTAATGTTTATTTAATGTACTAAGTAAGTCTCATGGAGAACATCTGCTTTTGTTTTGATCTTCTACAGGACTAAACTCCAATCCTCCTCTACCCCTCCCAGTCCATCCTTTCCTGTCTGGGAGTGTGTTTTTTCTCTGTTCTGAAGCCCATTAGTGCCTGATAGATAAAGATCAGTGCTCTGTTTGTGTAATGGTCACAGGAAGCATTAGCGCATTAGCCTAGTTAGCTCAGAGCCATTATCACTCAGCAGCGTTACTGTGTTTATGAGCTGCACATGTGTCCGAGGGGCTGCGCACCTCTGTATCACACACATTAATCTGTTAGTCCACTCCCTTCCGAGACACACTTCGCTCCAGTGGGACCTAAAAATGGACTGGGGAAATCCTTGGTCAATAGCGCCGCCTGTGGTCATCAACTGAACTTTCCTGACAGTTCATAACATACAGAAATTGCTTGGACTTAGGCTTGGTTCTGCAGAAATCCTAGTGTTTGCCTGAGGTCAAAATCTACAATATTATGCCCCAAGTGTTTGTCAAATGAGACCTTATTCACATTTTTCCCAGCATGCATATAAACTTCACAACACATCCACTCCATTTCAATACAGTCCTAAAAATGCAGCTGTGAACCTGAACTCCTCGGGAGCATCTCAATAAGTAGAATGTCATACAATATAGATTAAGTACACACAGAGGGAAATGGGAAACCATAAAGCTCTTTACCATAAAGATATACTCTTGATGGTACAGTCATTGAAAGGATTACCTAAGTATCTGGGTTTCTGGCTGGATGATAAACTGTCTTTTAAAGTATATGTTATAAAATTATGCAATAGTTTGAAATCCAAATTGCCATTTTATTACAGAAAAAAATCTTGTATTCCATTAAATTATAGAAAAAAAAATTGCTCAAGCCACCTTTTTTATCAGCTTTGGATTATGGAGATATAATTTATATGCAGGCTTCACCTTCTACCTTAGAATGTCTTGATACAGTTTATCACTCAGCCCTCCGTTGCATAACTGGTGACAACTACAGAACTCATCCCAGTGTACTTTATGACAAGGTTGGATGGCCATCTTTATCAGCCAGGAGAGCAAAACACTGTATTCTGTTTATAAGGCACTTGTCAGGAGGCTTCTGGAATATATATCATATTTTCTACTGTAGCTGTAGCACCCTCATCACAAGATGACATGACTTTTTAGTTCTGAAATCTGAACACATCAGGAAAGAAATAGGGAAAAAGGCATTTTGTTTTTATGCTCCCCACAAATGGAACAACATTCAAAGACATCTTAGACTGGACACACTGGTGCCACTTTAAAGTGCTAGGTTGCTGATATACACAAACATGATTGTGCTTGTTTTAAAAATGTATTCCTATTCCTATTGTATGTCTTGTTTGTGTTGCGTTTTTGTATGAACACAGGGCACAGGGTTTAGTTCTGGTTTAGTTAGTTCTTGGTTTCTTCCTGGTTTAGTCCTTTTTTTTTTTTTTTTTTCATGGTTGAGTTCTGGTTTTAGCGCTGGTTTTAGTCCTGGTTTAGTTCTGGTTTAGTCCCTGTTGTGCCCTTCTTTAGCATTGCATGTTTCTGTTTATCTCTGTTTTATCCTCAGTCCCAGGTTAGCCCAGACTTAGGTTAATTAAAGACTTTGAAAGCCAAATATGTTCTGAAAAGGTTCTATAAATAATTCCAAATACCCCCTGCAATGTGCTCATGTACGCCTAGGGGTCCCCATACCCCTGGTTGGGAAACACTGGATAAACACAATGTGCCATTTGTTGTTTTTATGAATTCTAAAAAAAAAAAAGTGTGTAAATGTTGTGATGTATTTATGGTTAATTTTGAGTCAATGGCTCAAGTACTTTATAGCAGTGCTCTGATGCTCTGATGAACCACTGGAACGAGTCAGTTTACCTCTAACACAAGTCCATTCTCCCTCCATTAATGCCTCTGTAACACATCAGTCTACACTCCAGTCCCTCCTTGCTTTGATTTATGTCCCTCATAATTACTTCACACAGTTATTATTTAATATTTGCGCCTGTTAAACTGAATGATTCCTTGTTTAGGGCCCTTCCAAATAGCTCTCCTCAGCACAAACGCCAGTCTTGTCCCGTTAACTCCACTCGTTAACCCCCTTTACGCCTTAACGAGAATCTAATTAGTCCCAGTCACATCCATAATGTTGACTCGAGAAACTGACACTAATTTAGACCCAATTAGCTATTTTTTTTTTTTTTTTTTTGGGAGATGCCATTATGTTGCCACGAAACGTCAAAAAGCTAACGATGTGTCGCCAAACCAGAGACTGGAGTGGGAACAGACAGTCAGCAGTTTTAGTGAGGAGTGGAAAGATGTGTGAAAGTTATCTGTAATGGGACAGGGCACATAAACACTAGTGCTGTGGTGAAGACCATACTAATTGAGGCCAAGGACCAGTCTGAGTCCAGAGTGAACCAAGACCAAGACAAAGCCGAGACTTTCAGGGTTCAAGATGAAGTCAAGACCAAGACTTTTAAGGACTGAGACCATACCCAGTGAACTAAGACTGAATTAAAAGGGGAGAGTAAAAAAATAAAAATAAAAAATTCAAATACAAAAATGCAAAAAATATTATAATTATTTAATGCAAGACTCCACAAACAGGTTCTTCTAATGTGGAAAACTAATAACCCCAAAGAATAGCCTTTTCTCATAAAGTTTGGTAAATAAAAGATTGCCAGATCCAAGACTGAGACCAGACTGAGTGAAATTGGATTCCAGACCAAGACTGAGTAAAACTGCAGACCAAGACCGGTCGCGGGCGCTATAACGCTAGAAAACGCTCGATAAAGTTAACACTGAGAAAAAGGTTGGCAAAGTAAAAATAATAGTAATATAAAGAGTAATTCACTAGTTTTACACATAAAATAGTACTCACTTTAAAATATACTTCAATATACTTCCTCCCTGATCCAGCGATGGTACTTGTTGCTTTCAGCACGGATGACCCTGGCATTGTTCCAGTCCATGACATGATTTTCCCTTTTACAGTGGTCGGATATGGCTGATTTGAGATTTTCTTGTTCTGCTTGTTCTTTGATCGCTCTTGTTTGTCTGTTTGATGTTTCCTTTTCACATTCTGTCTGGTGTTCCTTCTTCCGTGTTCCAAATGTCCTACCTGTTTCTCCTATGTATGTTTTGTTGCATGATAAACATGGAATTTCATATATAACGTCACATTTTTGTTCTTGCTTTATTTTATCTTTAGGTTTAACCAGTAACTGTCTTCATATTAAAAGATATATAATGCAAATCTTACTGTAACCACAATATATTTGTATACCTAAATTGCAATTAGATTTTTTATTTTATTTTTTTTCAAATTGTTCAGCCCTACATAGCTGCCTCTGTTTGATCATCTGTCTCAAGAACTGGCTGGCACACTTTATAAAGGAGGGCCACACTTTGTCTTTAAACATTACCAGTGATTATCTGTCTCCCTTTGACATGATGATATTTATGATGTCTCTTTTTTGACCCAGATACGTGCATCTGTGATCTAAGTACTTATTCCTGTACTTTGACTTTGGCTTTGCTGTGAAAAAAACAAGAATAAATTATTGTTCCCAAAAAAAAAAAAAAAAAAAAAGAAGAAGCTCAGTAGGTTATGTTTTGTTTATAATTGTCCCAAATCCCACCATAACAAATACTTTTCCTCAGTTATTTCTGCTGAGTCATTTACTGAAGCACAGGCTGAACGCACTTCCTCCTCCTCTTTTTCTTCTTCTTCTACTGTTTACTTTTAATGCGACTCCGGAGAGAAGCGGCTCTAAATGAAGTGAAGACAAAGTATGCAAATGAGTAATTAGTCCAATAACGCTTTCACCAAAACACTGCGCCTTGAGCAACTGCTGTGCATCCATTAGCCACATTAGCATACGCCGCTACGTGACGGATCTGTCCCGCACCGAGCTAAAGCAAGTCAGCTCAACGGGGGGAAAAAGGACACTAAAACAAGTAACTTTAAGAAGGGGGGCCTGCGACCTTGAGAAAACAATGAGTAATTAAAAACCTGAGTAATGACAAGGAGTTCAGGGCTGAGAAGAAGAGGAAGACACTGCAGGAAGAGTGTAGAAGTGAGAAGTGCCTAAAGCTGTTGGTAAGAGGAGAGGGGAATTGAGAGAATACTGGAACATGCAACATGGGATTAAATAAGGCAACGAATGTTAGACTGAAAAGAAATGATGAGGGTGTGTTAAGACAAAATGACACAATTTTGCAATGAAACTTTGGGTCTGCCTACACAAATAGATGTGTGTGCTTCTTGTTCTCATGAAAATATAGTTTATAGGTCTCAAAATTGATTTTTCAGTGCCCAGATTTAAGATGTGCAGACTGGTCAAAGCCAAGGGTGGCCTTATTTTGGAAGAACTGTGTGGCTTTTTTTTTTCCTGTTTCATAGGAATTTGTAGATGTAGCCCTAACAAATCCAGTACGGTCCCCGGAGCATGGAGGATGCCTGAAAACGGCTGAGCTGCTGTTTCTAGTCTCTCTGTCCCACACGTCCCTGTCCCGTCGGACTTCTGTTTGTTCAGTTACCTTTACCCCCAATTTCCACTCCAAGGATGGGTGCCGTTCACTGTTCTTCAAACACACTTTTGTTGTAGTGAATGGGAGCATTTCCACTGCCAGTGCTGCACATTTAAAAATGCCAAAATAATTATGTTATTGGCAGGTATTACATTATTGGCCATTATTACATTATTGGTTGCTACAGATGAACAATAGGGACAACTGAAAACAGACCCAACCTATGTTCTGTCACTGTGGTGAAACTTGGTTTAAATCCACACCGGAGAAAAAACTTTATGACAATTAAAACTTTTTCAATAAACTTAAAATAATAAGTCACACCTCTCATATCACTGGCCTGGGTTCCTCTCTGCAGGAGCCAAACAGATACAAACTGTGCCATTAGTTTTTTAGTGAGTACAACACGGACCCCCTGCTTGGACCGTCCACGTGCATGCCCCTCTCCCACATGCACACTCCTAGTCCTCGTGCACACCTCTGTCTCATTCTCCCTGCTGCCGTCGTCAGGGACAGGTCCAGATGGCACTGTCACGGCTGTCAGTGCGAACCGCGTTTCCCACAATGCACCTGTGACAGCTGCCGCGTGTTCAGCAGCGCGGCTACACAGACTAATTATCACCAGACGGACCGCCACGTTGCCATGGAGACGGGAGGGAGGGGAGAAAAAAAGGTACATGTGAGATTATCAGGAGTTTTTAACTGAGAATAATTACTACTATTGGTATTAGTAGAGTAGTAGTTGAAGTAGCAATGATAATCAGTAGTAGTAGTAGTAGTAGTAATACTAACTGCAGTGATAGTGGCAGTCATACTGCTAGTGGTAGTGGTAGTAGTACCAATTTGTGATCTTGCTTTATCTAAAAACACTGACTTTATGAGATACAGTTTTTTACAGGTTTTGTGTAGTAAGCTGGCAAGATTGTATAAAGTTTCTTACAGGTAGTAGTTATATTAGAAGTAAAAGTAATAATAGTAGAAGTAGTCATAGTACTAGTTAATGTGCAAGTTGTTACTGCTTTTATGTTTGCAAGAATTTAGTAGTTGTAGCAAAAAATAAAAATAAAAAATCAGTGGGATATGCACCTGAACATATGGTTGGTCTTATATAAAGATGCTCAAGATCACATGGTTGGACAAAGTTACCAACTAAGAAGTCCAAAGAAGATCTGACACCACACAAGATCTGTTCAAGACCATTCAGGAAAGAAAATTAAGATATTTTGGACATGTCGCCTGCCACAACAGCCGGCAAAGAGTTCTACCAAGTGGACAATAAAGTGGACAGATGACATAAGACAGTGGACAGGAATGAGTTTTATCAGGACAGTAAGAATGGCTGTGAACTGAGACGACCGGCAAGCTGTGGCATCCAACCCTTTGCAGGATGGAACCCAACGATGATGATGAAGAAAATGTCAGAATTACACATCAAGCTGTTTAGTTGAATACATCTATTCACGTGAGTCCATGGATTTCTATAAAAAATATTAATTTCAAAGACCGTTTTCTAAGAATGAGTCAGATATCTCCACTTAAGTAGCTCCTACAAGCACCGCATTTTCCAGTTTTGTGCTTAACTATATTTTGAAGACTTTTACAGAGGGATTTGTTGATATTTAATTCCCAGCCTGATTTATTATTCATTTTGCTCCTAAAAACAAGGCAAAATTTTATTTTTTAAGGCTGTTTTCTACCTTATTGAAAGACAAAATCAGATCCATAATTGCTTCTGTAAAGTTAATCAAGAATTTTAAACCTATAGTCGGATTTTGTTTTGTTTGTTTTTTAAATTTTAGCATTTTTACTCATATAATGTGTAATATGAAAACATTAAATACATTTTTCCTTTCTTCATGTCAGTGATCTACAGAAGTTTCACATTCCTGTCTTTTAGCTTTAAACTAACTCTCCATTTCACCCTCAGTGTCTCACCTTAAGTTTTGAAATGACATGTATTTTCTTATAACACGTTTTTTCTTAAGGAAAGTAATTGAGTTAAAGTATGTAGATACTCCCCATCTCTGCCAGCTGTCTATCTCCTTTTGCCCCTTGCCTTAACTGCTTTATATAGTATTTTTATAAATTCTGAAGAAGTGTGTTGACCCTTCACCTTCCACAATAGAGAACATCGACCTGCCTTCAGGGTGACTCCACCTGTGACTGAAAATCTCTTACCTACTTAATACCTAATACCTATACCTGCATAGGACAAACTGGATTTTTGAATTAGATGCTAACCCACATTCCGCAAATGTTGGAACGCTTTCTTAAATTTGAATAAAAGGAAAACTAAAGACTTTCAAATCACATGAGTCAATATTTTATTCACAATAGAACATAGATAACATAACAAATGTTTACACTGAGAAATTTTACACTTTTATGCACAAAATGAGCTCATTTCAAATATGATGCCTGCTACAGGTCTCACAATAGTTGGGACATTGACAACAAATGGCTGAAAAAGCAAGAAATTTTAAAACGATTCAGCGCTAGCAACTAATGAAGTTAATTGATCTCAGGTCTGTAACATGATTAGCTATAAAGGGAAGTCTTAGAGAGGCAGAGTCTCTCAGAAGTAAAGATGGGCAGAGGCTCTCCAATCTGTGAAAAAGTGAAGAGTTAAAAGATTGTGGAATAATTTAAAAACAATGTTCCTCAACATCAAACTGCAAAGGCTTTGCAAATTTCATCATCTACAGAGCAGAACATCATCAAAAGATTCAGAGAAACTGGAGAAATCTCTGTGTAAGGGACAAGGCTGGAGACCTTTATTGGAGCTCTTGATCACTCATCAGCATGATTGTGTCAATGACATTACTAAAGGCTTAATTTAAAATGGACTGTTTCAGAGTGGGACAGTGTTTTATGGTCAGACCAGTCCAAATCTGACATTCTTTTTGGAAATCACAGTCGTCGTGTCCTGCGGGCTAAAGAGGAGGAGACCTTCCAGCGAGTTCTCAGTGTTCAGTTCAAAAGCAGCATCTCTGATGGACGTCTATTTCAGGGAAGGCCGTGTGTATTTCAGCAGGACAATGCAAAACCACAGACTGCAGCTTTTACAACAGCAGGACTTTGTCGTAGAAGAATCCGGTGCTGACTTGGCCTACAGTCCAGATCTGTCACCTATAGAGAACATTTGGAGCATCATTAAACTAAAAATATACGTCAAAGACAACCACAAACTCTTCAGCAGCTGGAAACCTATATCAGGCAAGAATGGGACCAAACTACAACTCAAAACTCTAGAAACTCATAACCTGCCCAGATGTCTTCAAACTGTTTTGAAAAGAAGAGGAGATGCTACACCAAAGTAAACCCGCCCCTGTCCCAACTAATGTGAGACCTGTAGCAGGCATCAAATTTGAAATGAGCTCATTTTGTGCATAAAAGTGTAACATTTCTCAGTGTAAATATTTATGTTACCTGTGTTCTATTGTGAATAAAATAGTGGCTCATATGAAAATCTTTTAGTTTTCATTTTATTCTAATAAAAATAAAACATCCCAACATTTCTGGAATTCAGGTTGTAAATGCACATACACAACTCTATCTTCACAGTATGAGGACACAGATGTGGGGGGGTCCCAAAACAGGAAATCTCTAAATGACTCTAAATGTCTTGAATCCTTTTCTCTCTTTGTAGATTTTCCTATTTTTTGCATCAGGAAGTGACCCTCCCTCACTCTATCTAAACTGTAGCTGAACGTATACAACCACAGACTACAGTTATCAGACCGAACCATCTGAACCACACAAACACATACCGTTTTACCAAAGTGATTTGGAGTGAGTCACAAATATTTTTTGTCTTATACCTTTTTTTAATTTATATTTTTGAATGTTTGTTAATTTCCATACAGAATCGAGTATGCAGAAGGTAATATGAGCTACTAACAGCTACTACTACTACAGATAGTAGTAGTAGAAGTAGTAATACTGCCAGGACTTCTAGTATTACTACTAATTTATACCCACCCCTGTAGGCTCAAACTCAGGATCTTCTAGTTGCAAGACAAAAGTGCTCTTCTGCTTTTGTAGAGGTGACCAAGACTGGTTTTAAAATAGAAATAAAAACAGAATATAGCTTTTTTAATTTTGTAGAAATTTCTCAAAATGTTGGAGTCTAGCCTAACACTGGATTTAACACCATTTTACATAATACGGCTTTAAATTCCATTAGTTTCCAATCCATCTGAACTTCCATTAAGTGTCCCATCTCGTCCTGGACCACATCACTCTCCTGTTCTTCAGTATTCCTCTCAGCTCTCGCTCCTCATTAAGATTCAGAGTGGCATGTGAATAATTCCCATTGTAATAATTGATTTTTGGGGGGATTGCTGTGTAAATAATGTATGTGTTCATCAGGGACCTGGAGCCACTGCTGCTGGTCCACTCTCTTCACGAAAAACAACTAAACTCAACCCATTTAAGAGTTTAAGAAGTGGAGAAGATGTTCAGGAGCTTAAAAGTTAGGAGTTGGCTTTAGTTCTGGTTGTATCTGAGTTTTGTGCTCTAAATGTCCCATAGAAGTGGGCATCTTTAGTGTTTTAAAGCAGGGGTACCAACCTTTTCCATTGTGTGCATACCATGAGTACCCCTATACTCGTCAAAAAGTGCTGATATTTGTTATGAGTACTTTTGCATTGTGTTTCTTTATATTTCTTTAAATGTACTATGAGTAGTATATATTTCTCATATTTCATCAAAAATAACCCATGTGTCTCAAGACATGATGTAAACATAAATATTACTCAAATATTACTTTTACTTATATTTTTTACTAAAAAAAACAATCCCCAAGTTGTTTATGTTCACATTTTTTTTCGTCCAATCAGAAAAGTGGAAAAACTGGCAACCCACAGACCATTGTTTTGATTTAGACTGCAGTACCTTTTTCAGACCAGTAGAGCGCATGCTGCTTCCAGTACCTTTAAACTCAGATTTGACAAAAAATAAATATTATAAAAATAACAATTTAAACTCCTCTTGCAGTTACCTTTTTACTATGTTTTTGTGTTCAGAATAAACTTTTAAAAAAATACATAGCAATTTTGAACACATTAAATTTACTACAGAGAAAATTAAATAACTTTCCTGGGAACCCATTGAACCTAAATATTATGTAATAAAATACAGTATAATATTCAACTAAAATTCTTTACTCTTGACTTTCGTAAATTTCAATACTCACTATTAACTACAAAAAAATTCTAATCATTGTGGAAATAAAGTCTGAAATAAATCCAAGTACAAAATGCTCACGTACCCCTAAGGGTCCCCATACACCACCCCTGGTTTGGAAACACTGTCTTAAAGGTTTATAAGATGGAGGCGTGTGTTTTAGTCATGGTTTAATCTTGGTTTGTCCTCAAAGTATGAGATATTTGTAGAGATACAGCTCAACTTTATACTTGCCCTGGCCCAATACAACCCACACTAAAGTAAAAAAATGGTTAGAACAGAATGACAAGTGTCCAAGACCAGAGTCCAGACCTGAATTGTCCCAGTGTGAATTTGAGAAGGAGAACTGAAACAACACTGTGTTTGTTTTAATGTTTTTACAGTGTGGTGATCATTTTTACACACACAGAAGGGTGATGTGTATAGGACTGTCCCATTCTCATTTTAACATCCTTGGACCCTTATATGCACTTCTTGCAATTTCAACCAATTTTGACATAAAAAGATGGATAACATGGCTCACTTTTGCTTCCAGGACCAGTTCCATCTCTTGTGTCTCTTCAAATATATTTCTATGGCAACACTGACAACTATAATCCATGTCCATTAAACTGAATTAAAATAATATTAGAAAAATCTGTCTTTTGTCAACCCAAGATCACTTCAAATCAGTGCATCCTCTTCTCTTCCTGGACTCGAGACCTGCATGCACTGCTGTGATTGGTCGATCTGTCCATCTGTCCATGTTTGTCCCTTCTGTCTCCATAAACCTGTTATAGAGAGATATGGAAATGTCTCTGTTGGATTAAATATTCATGTTCCTGGAGTGGGTCCTAATCACATGACGTTGATGAGTGGTGAATAATTCATACGGCTGTGATTGGGGGACGCTGCTGGGGGCTCGCTGTAACCCCCCCTTGTGGACCCCCACCTCACTATACTACCCATAAAAATAAACAGAACTGGTGAAATAATGGGCAGAGTTTAAATTTAATGCATAAGGCTTTCTGTCATACTCTGAGTACCCCTTATAATTTGTGAGTCTTATGGATGACAGCTGATTATTAAATGAAAATAATGGTAATTTCTGTCTTTATTAGTACAAAGACATTTTATACTTCATTAAAAACATGCATTCTCCAATTTAAAATCTTTTACAGGCTCTTATTATTTTATTGGTAAGTAGTAAGGCTAAATAGAGTAACTAAAGTAAGAGTGAAAGGATTATTTTTCATTTATTATTTTCAGATTTCATGTGGAGCACTTTGAAAACTGCTTGTTTCAAAGGAGTGTTATTTAAATGATTATTCTGTAATAGAAGTTCATATTGTTATATTTTTAATAATTATTATAGTTTTTGTTTTGTTATATTTTAATTATTTTTTTTAAATATTGTTATTTTTGGGATTTTATTTTTATTTTATTTAAATTGAATTTTCAAAACAAAAGAATGCAGGAGAATTAGCTTAGTAAGTATAAAATGTCTTTGTACTAATAAACACAGATGACCACTCTATGACCACTTTTTGGAAATTGAACCCACAAACGAATGAGGGCCCCAGGAAGTACACCATAAAGTTTGGAAATCACTGGTGTGTGGGGCCAAATGTTCGGCAGGTGGTCGTAATGTTATGCCAGATTGGTGCATTTGTTGTAAATATTTGATAAGACTTTGAGATACAGGGGAATTCTGTGTTCTGGTTCAGTGCTGGGGTTCATCTCTAATTGGACCTGAATATTGATATGAGCGGAAAGAAGGAAAAAAGGAAAGGAGCAACATAGGCTTTTAGATTGTTAAAGGGAAAATATTCTGCTTTTATTTCTCTTTTTAAACCATTCTTGGTCACCGCTAGAAAAGCAGCACCTTTTACAATCTTTAAAAACTTTATATGACCTTTTCCAATAATTACTTTACCAAAACAAACCGGTGATGAGACCAGCAGAGGGCAGCAGAGTGTTGCAATCTTTTGAACATATAATCAAAGATAAAGAGCACTTCACTTCCTTAAGCCTTTTTGTATGACCATTTTACACCAAAATGAAAAATATCTGTGAGGAATCAGTGGAAACAGAGCTGAACAACTTTTTTTTTTTTTTTCTTTTTTTTGAATGAATGAATGTGAGCAGGCTGGATGTTGAGGGCTTGTTGTTTGGTCAGTGCTTCCTGAGTGGGCGGGGCTTTGTAAGAGAGGTGGAGTTTTGTGGAACCAAGAGTTCTGAGGCTTCAGAAAACAGACGTAAATGAAACAAAGCACAACTCCACTTTTGTTTTTGAAGAGGGAACTAAATTAGAACATGGGAGACAGAGAGGAGAAGGACATTTTGCAGAATAGACCCTTAAAACATTATAAAAGACCTGGTTTAGATATACACACATCAGACAGTATTTTAAAGCTGCTCCTGGTCTGGTTTGGTTCTGTTTATTCTCCTTGTTGTTGTTAATCCCTGCGCGTGGCAAAGGTAAACGGTTTAGTGTTGTTCTAAAGCTGGCCCGCGGTGAATTTAAGCCAGTTTTTGGCTCAGATGTGGTGTTTGTTGGCGTCAACAAAGCAGCCGTGAGTCGTCGGTGCATCATGTTTACTCAGCCTGTGTAAGCTAACAGCGCTAAGCTAACAGCAGACAAAACGATACAGATTCTGAGAGAAGAGTGAATCTGGTAACACCAAAACTGCAGTCAAACTGAACAAAGGGCTTACACTGGAGAGGAATGAATACAGTTTTCCTCAAATGTACTCAATTAAAAATGTGTTTTAGAAAATGTCCTCCGGAAAAACATAAACATATCAACACCACATATCTCTCACAACATAGTTTACTGACAAAAATAAACTCAGTCCGATATGTCTCTGTGACCTTGTTCAAGCCAGAGATGCTTCCTTCTTCTGGAAGCGTAGAAAGTGTGGACAAACACCAGCTGTTTACTGTCTCCTCAAGGATTCAACAAATACTCTCTAAACTGTCTCTGCACACAGCGTTCAAGAATGGAAAAATACAAAACAAGAAGCAGTAAACATTCAAAAAATTGTAAAAATTCATACTGTCTTCTTAAGTTATTTACTGTTCAAAGTTTGTTTTTCTCAGACAGAAGAGTTTGTTTACCTGCTTTACTAGTTTTGACTACTTCCTGTAGCCTTTATCAGAAGTGCCAGTACGGAAAGCTTGCGCCCCTACTGTCTGACGCCTTCTCCAGGACTGCATCCTAGGTGTTGGATAAGGTATAGGCTCCCTTGTCCTGGTTCATAGTTCTTGGTGCACGTTTCCTAACCTCAATGGCCTCCCTAATCCAATGTTGAAACTTACTACACCTTATCTCATACCTAGGATGTAGTCCTGGAGAAGGCGTCAGACAGTAGGGGGCTATTTTCTCCATATTGTGAATGACAAATCTTTAAAACCCAAAGCCAATCACATTGAAACCAGGCCAACTCAGCTGATCTCTGTGTCTAAGGAGTTGCTCTGTCTGTGAGAGAGGGGGGTTGGGGGAAGCATGGAAACATGGAAGCTCCTGACTATGCATGGAGGGTTCCACCCCAAATCCAGGTCGTCATTGAAAATGAGAAATGGTTCTCAAAGGGCTTACCTGGTTAAATAAAGGTTAAATAAAAATAAAAAATAAAAGAATCCAGCACCCTGACACTGTACACTAAGTGCAAGGAAGGAGACAGAGGACTAGTGAGTGTCAGAACCACTGTCCAGGATGAAACATCCAAGATCCTTGAATACATCAGGAAGATAGCCTCAACAGATGAAGTTCTCAGTGAATGTCTCAGGCAGTGGAAAACTGAGGACGAGGTGTTGGAGGAACCATCATGGGAGGAAAAGCCCCTACATGGGATGTACCATCGACAGATAACTGAAGTGGCTGATATCCAGAAATCCTACCAATGGCTAGAAAGGGCTGGACTGAAGGACAGCACAGAGGCACTGATCATGGCTGCACAGGAGCAGGCCTTGAGCACCAGAGCAATAGAGGCCCAGATCTACCATACAAGACAAGACCCCAGGTGCAGACTGTGCAAAGAGGCCCCTGAGACAATCCAGCACATAACTGCAGGCTGTAAGATCCTGGCAGGGAAAGCATACATGGAGTGTCATAACCAAGTGGCTGGTATAGTGTACAGGAACATCTGTGCAGAGTACAGTCTGGAAGTCCCGAGGTCAAGATGGGAAATACCTCCAAAGGTGATAGAGAACGACCGAGCTAAGATCCTGTGGGACTTCCAGATCCAGACAGACAAAATGGTAATAGTGAATCACCTGGACTTTGTGGTGATGGACAAACAGCAGAGGAAAGCCGTTGTGGTTGACATCGCAATACCAAGCGATTGCAACATCAGGAAAAAGGAACATGAGAAACTAGAGAAGTACCAAGGCCTCAAAGAAGAACTTGAGAAGGCCTGGAAAGTGAAGGCAACAGTGGTGTCCGTGGTCATCGGAGCACTCAGGGCAGTAACCCCCAAACTGGAAGAGTGGCTACAGCAGATCCCAGGAAAAACATCAGACATCTCAGTCCAGAAGAGTGCAGTCCTAGGAACAGCAAAGATACTGCACAGAACCCTCAAGCTCCCAGGCCTCTGGTAGAGGACCCAAGCTTGGATGGATGAGACCATCCACGGAGGACGAGAGAGCAATTTCTTTTCTATTATTATGAATATTACCATAAAATAAAACAAAAGGAGGGAGATGTGCATTTTGCAGCACTGTTTCCATGTTATTACCAAGAAACAAATAAAAGAAATGACATAATTACCGTGTTATTAACTATTTGTTACCATACTATTATCATGTGCTGTAATGTCAAGCTTATCCAAGACATTTTACTCTTTCATTTTAAAGTTTAAAAGAAAAAAAAAATTGATTTTAAACATCCTTTTGGCAGAACCACACTCAAAAAAAAGGGCATTTCTGTGGTGGGTGTAAAACAATGGAATTCTCAGGAAAATGAGCTTAAAAAATGTTCAAACCTTTAAACAAAAAGTACTAAAGATGTATGGTAAAAATGAAAATAACTAAAGTGAAGTTCTGTATGTGTGGATAACTATTTCTTTAAATAATCGGTCTGTGCTTGGGGCCATCTATGTTCTTTAAATTATGAAATGAGAAGGGGGTAGGTTTCGTAAGAATTGTTCTTTGTCCTACTCCTGTTCTTACATGGAATGTATTGGATTGAATTTTCCATATACTGTAAATGTATGTGTATGTGTGTAGGTATGTATGTATGTATATATGTGTATATGTGTGTATGTATATGTGTGTGTGTGTATGTATGTACACATATATGTGTACGTGTATATGTATGTGTGTATGTGTGTATATACGTGTGTATGTGTGTGTACACGTGTGTATGTATGTGTGTGTGTATATATACGTGTAGGTTTTCTTTTCTTTTTTTTTACATTACCATGTAAAGAACAAATAAATAAAATGTAAAATGAAAAAATTAAAAACGAACCAGGCCTTGGTCCAGATTGACACCTCCTCTGTTTTGTCTGAACCAAAGACCAGCTGTGTGGTCTGTACCACAGTCTGTGGGAGCTTTCACACCTGAGGATTTGATCTGAACCAAAAGGGAAAGTCCAGACAATACAGGCATGAAAGCACAGTAGACACAGTTAGTCTTTGGATTATAGCAGACTAAACCAAAATTACAAGAGGACCAAACTACAGGCTAGACCAGGCTAAACTCAAATTAAACCATGACAGAGATTACAACTAAACTGACAATAATATAGGCTTTTTAGTGTAAGGGCTGTGTTTGTCTGCCTGTTCCAAGTTACCGCAGCTGCACCAGTGGCAGGGAAGCTTTAAAGTCCCGCCTCCTCTTTCCCTGACTCTTCCTCTGCTGCCTGCCTTGCTGTTGTGTGGCTGCTGTGCTGCTGTCAGGCTCCAGGCCTTGTGTCTTCGTAATGCACATTTGAGTTTGTCTTTGATTTTCACACCTCAACACTCGCACACATACACACAGCACTGACAAGCATCCACACAACACCACTGACACTAATACTCACACCTCATAGTAGTTTTTGTTACATTTATCCTATGTTTATAAATCTATATTTGTGCACTTTCTATATTTTGGCATAGTCTCCCCTCTTCTGTTGTGGCCCTGCAGGACCATGAACATCATGACTAAATCAAGGATTAAACATAACATTTTACATTCAAGTCAAATTTGACAGTTTTCAAATAAGTAAATATTTTTCTTTCTCAGTGGCAAAATAAAAAAAAAGTATTACATACTGTCATTGTTGTGTCCTTGGACAAGACATTTCACCCACCTCGCCTGGATGAATGTGTGGTTGGAGAGGCCATAGGTGAAGAATGGCAGCCATGCTTCCATCAATGAGTGTGTCTGAGGAGAAAATGAATAATGCACCAAACTGTAGTGACTTTGAGTGACTAGAAAAGTGCATTATTATTCAACACGCTCACCTTTAAGACAGAGAGAGGGTCATGGGTTTGATACAGGTTTGTGGATGTAAATAAGAAAATACGCAAACATATTTCAAATGTACATTGTACTTAACCCTCAGGCCCACATTCTTTCTCTTGAAAAGAACTTTTTGGTCACTGTGTCACATTTAAAAATATAAAACATAAAGATTTTTTTTTTTTTTTACATTAATCTCCTTAACCATTATCATCATCACACATAGCAAAAGTTAATTCATTTTATGTTTTTAACTCTTTAAATGCCAGCTTATTAACGTAATTCCCACATATTTTCAAATAAAACATGAATTATTTACTATTTAAAGATGCAAAGTGTTTTTTGTTTGTGCAAAATTACCAGTCCCAGGTAGATCTCTGACTTGCCCTAATACTGATTTTAATACATTTTTACTTCTGTGCCATTGCAAACAAAGACCAAATAATAATAATAATAATAATAATAATAATAATAATAATAATAATAATAATAATAATAATAAAATAGGTTCTTCCTCTTAAAGCTTGAAAAGAGCTGGTCTACAGTCACTGTTATCTAATGGGAAATATAAGGGATTTTTTTCCCACAGAGCAATGAGAAAATGGTGGATCTGGTAGTGATTGTTTTGTGTGTGTATTTTTTAGCCTCTGACTGACAGGGTTACAGAGGAATTAACATGATTTAACATTTCTGGAATGTATGTCAATGGGACCAAAAAGGGATTTAAGAGAAAGAATTTGTGAGTGACTTTTTTGTCTGAACAGTAGTTGTTTTTTGTTTTGTTTTTTTTTCATTTGTGACGCTGAAATTCTAAAATTCATTAATTAATGAACATCTTATCACCATAGCATTAGAAATGCCAAAATGATAGCAAAACATGAATTTGAAAAAACATAAAAGGTGCCAGGAGAGCCTGAGCGTAAACTTCAACACTTTTTTACTCATTTACTCAATTTACTACATTTTTTACTTAATTATTGTCCTTGTGTACTTGAGTCATATTATTTTGAAGTACTTTTTGAGTACTTCTGACGCTGACCAAACTGCACCAAACCCTCTCATATTTCCATAGTATATTTCATAAGTGGTGGTGTTGATGTAGAAGTGTTGGACGTGAGCAGATGGTGCTGCGTTTGAGATGATTCTCTTTAACCTTTTCTCAAAAATAAATAAAAACAGACACTTCCATCTGTTTACTGCCTCAAATGTAGAAAAACTCAAACTTCCGGCACTCGATGTTTGGACAGAAGCGCTGACTACACACTTCATGCTACTGCTGTACGAGGACGTTTCATGAAAGTATATGTTTTAATAGTGTCCAGTCAGCTGTCATTATCACCACTACAGCGCTGATGTCTACAGCTGCACACACTTTTCTGCCTGTTTCTTTTCATTTAAACTGAATTTCACCTATATATATATATATATATATATATATATATATATATATATATATATATATATATATATATATATATATATATATATAAAACACAGAGGTTCTCAAACAGGGGTACAGGTCTCTCATTGGTGGTACATAGGCTCTCTCTTGTGGTACTCTGGACTGTCTGGAATATTTGAAGGAATAGAGACCTTTAAGAATATGATCACAGTCCTGGTTTTTTATCGTTTAGTTCCATTCGGTCCTGGCTTAGTGCTGGTTTAGGCCCAGTTTAGTCTTGGTTTAGGCCCAGTTAAGTCACGGTTTAGGGTCCAGTTTAGTTCTGGTTTAGCTCCAGTTTAGTCCTGGTTTAGGTCCAGTTTAGTCCTGGTTTAGCTCCAGTTTAATCGTGGTTAAGGCCCAGTTAAGTCTTGGTTTAGGTCCAGTTTAGTCCTGGTTCAGGCCCAGTTAAGTCTTGGTTTAGGCCAAGTTTAGTCCTGGGTTAGGTCCAATTTAGTCCTAGTTTAGGTCCAGTTTAGTCCCAGTTTAGTCCTGTTTATTCCTGGCTTAGTCCTGGTTGAAGCCCAATTTAGTCCTGGTTTAGACCCAGTTTAGTCCTAGTTTAGGTCCAGTTTAGTCCTGGTTTAGGCCCAGTTTAGTCCTGGTTTAGACCCAGTTTAGTCCTAGTTTAGGTCCAGTTTAGTCCTGGTTTAGGCCCAGTTTAGTCCTGGTTTAGGCCCAGTTTAGTCCTGGTTTAGATTCAGTTTAATCCCAGATTTAGTCTTGTGTGCGGACCTTTTTAGAACCACTGATCTGGAGTAAATACAATGAAACTTTATTTTTGGCCTCAGGCTAAATCCTGGTAGATTTGTAGCAGCAGAAGTATTCCCACTAACTCTCCACTTGTCTCCTCTCCTCCTAAATCCTTATGTTTCACCATTTTACGCCTCTTTGTCCTTGTTGTTCTCCTCCTAACTTCATTTTCTCTCGTACAAAAGCAGAACAAGCCTCTAAGGTGGAACCAATGTCCGTTTTAACACGATTTATTCTGAAAAACTCTCAATCCTCTCCCTTTTTACCCCCTGCATCTTTCTGAATGGGATTTTCGCCAAACGTGCTGCTGTCTTCCTGTTACAACACTCCAGGACTTGTGTTTTTTTTTATTTATTTATTTTTTCAAGTGTAAATGAAATTGTAGTGGAGTAAATAAGGTTTTTGCCCAAACAGAAGCTGCAGTGTTATTCTGTTGATAGGATTATGACAAAGGATCAGTTTGAGCATGTCTTAGTGGATGATTATTACATCTGCTTTTCTGAATTGGCCTTGGGTTGAGACTTGATTTATTTTTGAATATTATTTTTAATATTTGAAAATGGAAAACTTACAAAGATGAAGATTTAGCCAGCACAGGGTGGTACTAAAAGAATCAGGTGTGTAGTATTTATTTTTAAGCAAAGATGTTGGTCTAATAAAATTCAATAGTATATTTTAACTATTTTAAAATTAAAAAGGCTAGACTCAGAGATGGAATACTTATGGACAATAACTTGGACTTGAGGACGAGCGGGTTCCAGACTACACCAAACACACACAGAAAGCATTAAAATTCTTAAAAATCGTGGTAAGTTCAGTAGCTTTAGTAGCATTTACAATCTCTCTTATTGAATAATTGCACATGTAAATCAACTTTAATTAAGGCTGTCTTATTGCCACAGCTATTTTTCTCAACTCTCATCTTTAAACAACAAGAGGAAAGGTCATGAAAAGGTCATCTCTAGTTTTCAAATAAAACACTGAGCTAATTTCCTAAAGCCCAGAAGAGAAGCACTCTGGATCTGAACATGAACGAGGAGTGGAGTAATTGTGCTCTCCTCTCATTGGTCAATTCCTGTTCGCTTTTATGAATGAAATATTGTAGCTATCAGCTGTGGACCAAGATGAAAACATACCCTTAGTCCACCGAGAGGTTTTTCTGTGGCGTGAAATTAAATCAACGTCTTGTTTGAGCGATTTTTCTGAGATGTGATGGAGACTTCTGCTGCATGCTGATGTTTTTATTCAAGGACAAGAGGAATAAACTGCATTTTTAATATATCTGATGGCATCCTGTGCTGTGTGTGAGGTATCAAGTGCTGGGGCGTGTACCTATATGCTCCCCCTAGCATTTTAAGACTTGAGACATGGGAACTACCCTTTGCACACTACTACTACTACATCCACTACTACTACAACTACTACTGCTTGTACTATTTCTACTACAGCTGCTAAAACATACATTCTTTCAATTAGTCACTGATTTTGTACCACCAGTTAACATCAGGGGTCATGGGTGACTGGAGCCTATCTCTGCTACTATGGGCCTGAGGCATGGTGCACCCTGGATAGTGGTCAGTTAGTTTCAGGGCTGACAATTAGAGACTCACACTGACAACTATTCACTGTCACATCCATTCACTATGGGACATTTAGGCTATATCCACTCGAGGATGAAAACGTTATAGTTTCAAAAATGTTTTCCATAAACACAGAACCATCTTAGAAAATGTGTGTTTCAACATGGGTACACACAAAATCACTGAAAACACTGTAATACATATGCCAGGCCTGTTATGGGCGCTGTAACGCTGCCACAGAAACACACCAAGAACACACGAGGCATGCCCAGAAAACTGGTGCGATGTAAACATAAGAACATGGAGGTGCATATGACTGTATGAGTTTGAAAGGGTACCTTAGTCTGTAGTGAGAGGAGTAGAATATTCTGCTGTAAAAACCATAAAAAGCTCAGTAGAATCTGCAGCTCGAACACAACACTATAAGACGCCATTGTTGTTGTTGTTGTGGGAGTTTAGTGCATGTGAGTTAAGGGAGTGGTGGGGGCAGGGTATCATCATTTCAGAAAAGATGAGCTCTAAAAACTTTGGAACCCCATTTTAAAAAAATTCAGCCTCCCAAACATACAATTACAAATTGAATTATAATTGCAAACTGAAATACAAATACATTTACAAATACAAAAACAATTACAAATACAAAAACAATGGAGATGCCATGAGTGTGCACGTGGGAAAGCGCTTCATGCTTTGTTATTTGTCTGCACTAAAAATTCATATTAGATCAAAATAAATCCAAGCAAAGTTGTTTTTCACTGATCCAACATGTTTTTATTAAGTTTTATAGTTGTGCCCTTGTTTTTTGTCAACTCCATCAGACATTTATGAACATTCTGTAATATTAATAGAAACAGTAATCTTAGCAGGATGTTTGGTACTAGTCAGATACTGTTGCATGTATCCATGTTTGGCAAAGTCAAACTAGTTGTATAGTTTTTCAGTATTTTGATGTCATTGTTAATATTTCATATGTCACACTCAGGATTGTCAACTCCATCAGACATTTTGGGTCTGAGAGTTGACAGATTAAATAAGTTGTTTTAAGTTGTATATGTTTTTTTGTTTGTTTGTTTTTCATTTTTCTTATCAGGGTTTATTTGTTTTCTAATGACATCAAATGAATCTGTGAGAGAAGAATTACAAAAAAAAAAAAAAAAAAAATGTTTGTGTCACCTCCCTCAGATATTAATCAACTCCATACAGGTCAATAGATTTTTTTCCACATACTCATTTTGTTGGAGGGCATGCCAATGCAGAACTTAAAAAGGTAAACACATTCAACTAGTTCAATATTTCACAACTTGAATTTTATTTTTCTTCTCTATATATCTCTGTTTTGTCCCATTTCGAAAGAATTAGTTCTTAAAATAAATAAAAAACCTTTGCAGATACACTCTATGTGGACAAGGCATTAGATGTGTTTGGACGGTGGGAAGAAGAGGAGAGAACCCACAGTAACACATGCTAACATGCTAACATGCTAACCGTGTTCACACATCAAAAAAACAATATACACTAGATTGAATAATGTAATTTTGTTGCCAACTTCTTTCCAAAAATACCCCTCTCCTCTTTTTCCTGACCCCCGTCCTGTACTAAAATACTCTCTGAAGATAAACAGCGTGTGGTAGTATTTGCATGTAAAAGTACTTTGTGATGTAAATGTAGTGTATCCAGATTATACAGTGGAAGTGGGTCAGACTCATATCTCCTCCACTGTTAGAGATCCTGGGGCAAAAACACATGGGATTTCCTCTTTTCTCTCCTTCATTTTCCTCAGACTGCACTGTAACCACACTATAGGACCAGAAGTGACAGTTTGGACAAGCTTTTGGACTTCATTTTGTTACAGTCAGAATAATAAGTTCCTCAAATCAAACGGAAGTCATTGTTCAAACATGGACAGAGCAACGTTAGCATAAAGAGAAGCTGATTTAGACCTACTGGCCACATTATTAGGTACACCTCTTCTAATGGAAGTATGCAATCGGCCAATCACAGGGCCGCAGCTCAGTGCGTTCAGTCCTGAGACATGCTGAAGACAAATATAAGTGCTGGTTTAGTTTAGCTTTATGGTGCTATTATTGTAGCAAAAAGATGTGTGTGCGTATAAATAGATTTGTCTGTAATAAGATGTGTGAGCAAGTTCTGTGTGTGCATATTACACTTTGTGCGTGCATAATATGATTTGTGTGTCTATTGTTATTTGTGCGTGCGTAATAAGGTTTTTTATGTGCGTAATAAGATGTGTGTGTGTGTGTATAGCCATTTGTGTGTGTGTGTAATAAGATTTGTGTGTGTGTAATATGATTTGTGTCTGTATTGGGAGTTGTGTGTGCGTAATATGATTTGTGTGTGTGTATTCCCATTTGTGTGTGTAATAAGATTTGTGTGTCTTGATAGCCATTTCTGTGTGATAAGATTTGTGTCTGCGTAATATGATTTGTGTGTCTATATTGGGATTGGTGTGTGCATAATATGATTTGTGTGTCTGTATTCCCATTTGTGTGCGTAATAAGATTTGTGCATGTTTGATATGATTTGTCTGTATTGCCATTTGTGCATGTGTAATAAGATTTGTGCATGCATAATATGATTTGTGTCTGTATTGCATTTTGTGTGTGCATAATAAAATGTGAGTGTGTAAATTGATCTATCTTACGCACAAATCTTTTTGCTACAGTTCTGCCATGTTAGATTAGTGTGTCTTTGTTTTACCCTGAGTTTCGACTTTCAGACTGTGATTGGCCAACACATAATAGATGGCAGTAGTAGGTGCTTTGCTTTGGTTCTGTAGGTATGCAGGTATATTATGTACTGCATTTCTATTATCAATTTTATCATTTTACACACACAAATATTATTTTGCATGCACAATTTGCAATACTGACACCAAAATTGTATTACGCACACACAAATCTTATTTTGCATGCACAATTTGCAATACTGACACCGAAATTGTATTACGCACACACAAATCTTATTTTGCATGCACAATTTGCAATACTGACACCGAAATTGTATTACACACACACAAATCTTATTACACATGGATAAATAGCAGTATAGACACACAAATTGTGTTATGCACACACAAATCTTTGTTACGCACTCACAAATTGTAATGCAGACACAAATTATATTATGCATGCACAAATCTTATTTTGCACGCACAAATCACAATACACAAATGTTATTACATGTCCACAAATTGCAATACAGACACAAATTGCATTACGCATGCGCAAATCTTAATACACACACAACTCTTAATACGCACACACAAAACTTATTAAACACATATCTTATTACAAGCAAATCTTTTTACACACACACACAAATCGTTTTGCTACAAAAATAGCCCCATAAAGCTTAGCCATGGTCAGGTTGTTATTTAGACCTGGTTTAGTCCTGTGTTAGTCCTGGTTTGGTCCAGATTTAGGCTCATTGTATTATTAAAGATGGTACTCTGAAAGCCAAATATTTTCTGAGATGGTAATTGGTGTGTAAAGTTTGAAACTTACTCTTTTAGGCCTTAAACTAGAAGATCTCTTAGGTCTGAGTCCAGGTCTGGGCTGTATTATCTTCACCATTGCGAGATAGGGACAATGCCTTGAATACCATCTTCAGTTTTTTTTTTTAGTTTTTTTTTTTAAGTAAATAAATGTGTGGGTTTTTCCCCCACTGTTTCTGGAGCACCTCTCCATTTCAAGAGCTCTTATTTTGGAGTGTTTTTGGTTCATGTTTGTTTGAAAAATACTTCACCCACAAACCATTTTTTTTTTTTTTTTTTTTTTTTTTACCGACAAACTCTTAATTAAACTCTATCTTTTTAGCTGATTACTCGCTTATACAAACTTAATTACACACATTATATTCTATTATTTCCATATCTGTCTTTAAACCCACATATCCTCATTAAGAGCCGGTTTAATGCATGAAAACCTAATTTATTCATGAAAAATTATGTGACTTTTGCAGCCGCTTCCTTCAGATATGCATTCCTCCCATTATTATTATTATTATTTTTATTATAATTATTGTCATTCTGCAGCGAACAGGTAAATGTGCTAATTAGCAATTAGTTTAGGGAAGTGTGGATCCAAGTTTCAGTTTTCAAAGACACTCACTGAAAAAAGAGGAAATCTTTAATAGCTCAAAATACTCTGAATCCCACTGGAAAGTTTATTAAACACTGACAGAAACTTTCGTTATTTTAGTTGTTGTGCCAAATGATCTATAAGTGGACAAATATTTGGGCTTTTATATATGAAATACTGGCATGTTGTAAAATGGAGTGGGCCTGCATTAGGTCTGGTTTACATCTGGTTTAGTTCTAGTTTAGCCCTGCTTTAGATTATTGCTGGTTTAGCACTACTTTAGACCTTGTTCAGTTCTAGATTAGTTGTAGGTTTTGTCCCAGATTAGTCCTGCTTTAGACCTAGTTTAGTCCTGGTTTAGTTCTAGTTTAGTTCGGGTTTAATCATAGTTTAGACCTGGTTTGGTTATAGTATAGTCCTGGTTTAGTCTTGGTTTAGCCATGCTTTAGTCCTGGTTTGGTTCTGGTGTAGTCCTGATTTAGTGCAGGTTTAGACCTAGTTTAATCCTGGTTTAGACCTGGTTTAGACCTATTTCAGCCTTCGTTTAGACCTAGTTTAGTCCTGGTTTAGTTCTAATTTAGTTCTGGTTTAGTCGTAGTTTAGACCTGGTTTGGTTCTGGTGTAGTCCTGGTTTAGTGCTGGTGTCTTAGTTTGGCCTTGCTTTAGTCATGGTTTAGTCCTGGTGTTGTTCTGATTTAGTCCTGGCTAAGACCTGGTTTAGACCTAGTTTTGTCCTGGTTTAGACCTGGTTTAGTTGTGTTTAGACCGATTTTAGTCTTGATTTAGTCTTACATTAGTTCTGGTTTAGACCTAGTTTAGTCCAATGTTAGTCTTAATTTAGACCTGGTTTAGACCTAGTTTAGTCCTGGTTTACTCCTGGTTTAGTCCTGGTTTTGTCCCTCTGTATACCCTGTTTTGTCTTAGCTGCTGTTAAAGGTATTAGGGAGGATCTTTATAAATTAATTTTTTGCAATATTTATTAAAACTACCTTCATTGCCCTGTATAAGGCTTATAAATTGGTGTATTAGAAAATATAATAATAATATTAATAAACTGTGGACTCTGTGGGACTTAAAAAACCTCATCCAATCGTTTTTGTCATGAGTACGTTAACCATTGTTCCACGGACTTGCCATTCATTCGTTCATCTTCCTGGTTTCGGCGATAGTGCACGTTCTTGTGCCTGCGTATACACTATGTTTATGTAGTCCAGCATTAGCGCCGCATTAGCGGCGTTAACATCGTAGCGCGGACAGCCTGACTTCGAAGAGCACAATGGCTGAGGAAAACCGTGAACCGGGAGGTCACAAAAGGAAAACTGTTTTTGAAGTGAACCAGAGGAGGAGGAGAAAAACTGTAGAAGAGCAGAATAAAACCTGTGTAGTTATTGGCGATTCCTTCAAAGGACGGCGTGCGCTGTAGGAACAGAAAGGGCTTCAGACGATGCATTGGTCGGCAAGTTTCTGCTGGACAGGTTCATTTATCTTAGCCTGACACATGCGCATTATTCAAAAAAGGACAAACAGTCGCTGGTTTCTCAGCAGTCGAAAAAAATCCTCCCTAATATCTTTAATCTTTGGCCTCAGACTGCTGTAAGACAGAATGTTAATCTGAAAATGTTCTCTCACCATTTCTCTTTTTTTTCCTGCACTTTTCTTTGAGTTTTTTTTTTCTCTCTCTCCACACGGTGACCTTTTGAAGTCGTCTCCGTCTTCAGAACAAAGCCAGGATTAGACTGGAGCTTCGAGTGTGGTGTTAAAAATCCATCAAAGCCCTTTTCTCACCTGAGTTTTGTGAAGTCTGACTCAGATCCAAACTAAACTCAGAGCTCGCAGTTCGGTCACAGAGAACACATCGGGAGAGGGGGGCCAGACGAGTGGCAGAAGTGGCAGAAAACCGGTAAAATACAGGGCAGAAGCCGGAAAGATAAAAAATCTGGAGAACTTTAGCGTCACCTACAGGAGTCTGGGAAACTCCATTTGAAGTTGTTTGTACTCAGGTTGTTTAAAGAAGATGGAAAAAAAAAATATCTAAATACAAATTATATGTTTAGCACTACTTTAGACCTTATTCAGATCTAGATTAGTTGTAGGTTTTGTCCCAGATTAGTTCTGGTTTAGACCTGGTTTAGTTCTGGTTTAGTCCTAGTTTAGTCCTGGTTTAGGTCTAGTTTAGTCCTGGTTTAGACCTAGTTTAGTTTTGGTTTAGTTCTGGTTTAGACCTAGTTTAGTCCTGGTTTAGTCCTGGTTTAGCCTTAGTTTAGTTCTGGTTTAGACCTAGTTTAGTCCTGGTTTAGTCCTGGTTTAGCTTTAGTTTAGTCCTGGTTTAGACCTAGTTTAGACCTAGTTTAGTCCTGGTTTAGCCCTAGTTTAGATCTAGTTTAGTCCTGGTTTAGCCCTAGTTTAGACCTAGTTTAGTCCTGGCTTAGCCCTAGTTTAGACTTAGTTTAGTCCTGGTTTAGCCCTAGTTTAGACCTAGTTTAGTCCTGTTTTAGCCCTAGTTTAGTCCTGGTTTAGACCTAGTTTAGTCCTCGTTTAGTCCTCGTTTAGCCCTAGTTTAGACCTAGTTGAGTCCTGTTTTAGCCCTAGTTTAGTCCTGGTTTAGACCTAGTTTAGTCCTGGTGTAGCCCTAGTTTAGACCTAGTTTAGTCCTGGTTTAGCCCTAGTTTAGACCTAGTTTAGTCCTGTTTCAGCCCTAGTTTAGTCCTGGTTTAGACCTAGTTTAGTCCTAGTTTAGTCCTGGCTTAGCCCTAGTTTAGACTTAGTTTAGTCCTGGTTTAGCCCTAGTTTAGACCTAGTTTAGTCCTGTTTTAGCCCTAGTTTAGTCCTGGTTTAGACCTAGTTTAGTCCTAGTTTAGTCCTGGCTTAGCCCTAGTTTAGACTTAGTTTAGTCCTGGTTTAGCCCTAGTTTAGACCTAGTTTAGTTTTGTTTTAGCCCTAGTTTAGTCCTGGTTTAGACCTAGTTTAGTCCTAGTTTAGTCCTGGTTTAGCCCTAGTTTAGACCTAGTTTAGTCCTGGTTTAGCCCTAGTTTAGACTTAGTTTAGTCCTGTTTTAGCCCTAGTTTAGTCCCGGTTTAGACCTAGTTTAGCCCTGCTTTAGTCCTGCTTTAGTCCTAGTTTAGTCCTAGTTTAGTCCTGGTTTAGCCCTAGTTTAGACCTAGTTTAGTCCTGGTTTAGCCCTAGTTTAGACTTAGTTTAGTCCTGTTTTAGCCCTAGTTTAGTCCCGGTTTAGACCTAGTTTAGCCCTGCTTTAGTCCTGCTTTAGTCCTAGTTTAGTCCTAGTTTAGTCCTGGTTTAGCCCTAGTTTAGACCTAGTTTAGTCCTGTTTTAGCCCTAGTTTAGTCCCGGTTTAGACCTAGTTTAGCCCTGCTTTAGTCCTGGTTTAGTCCTGGTTTAGTCCTGGTTTAGTCCTGGTTTAGTAACTCTCAGGAGGCCTGGTTTAATTCTGGTAACTTTTAGTTCTGTGCATTTTTTTCCCCACACATGATTTATCTGCAACTTTGTCAAAAATATAGAATTTACTCAGATACAGACTGGAAACTTCAAAGTCTTCTTCTACGCCTTTGTGCTTTCATTTCTTCTTCTCTTGTTTCAATAAAGTGGTTTTAGCTGTCTCTTCACTTCGTACACTTCACATAAATTAAATCTCATAGTTGTTCTTTTATGAATGATAAGCTCCATTCACTGCCAATTCCCAACACTTTCATGAGTAAATGGGTTAATTTAATTTTACAAAGGCAGTTTGAGGATGGATTGATGAGAAAGAGATTAATACTTAAATCTTAATCTGATTATATAAATAAAAGAGGCTCAGATCTTTGAAACTGACAGGTCAGGGGGGCAAATGGTTCATGAGCAAAAGATGGTGGGAAATGGAGGAGAAGAACCAGCTTTGAGATACATTTTAGTCATTTTTCTATGATGGAATCAAAAGAAGAACTAATTATTATATTGTACTACTGATGAATAAGGACTTATAGTTTTAATTTGGACTGGAACAAGGCAAATAAAACCAAAATCAATATTAAACCTGGACTAAATTAGAGCAAGACTCCAGCCAAAAAGGCAAAATGTAAGAACTGCCAGCTTTCACACAGCAAAACAGCATTTCATAAAAATAACCAAACTAAACTAAAATGAGATAAATCCAGAGACAGTAAAGAATACCTTAAACTAAAACCTGATCAAATCTTATTTAGTTCTGGGTCAAATCTCATCAAGTAAATTCTGCCCAAAACCAAACCATGATGATATAAATATTACTAGGTCTGCAACAAACGATTATTTTGATAATTAATTAATCTGTTGATTACTTTTTCAGATTAATTGATTGAATAATTAGATCGTGAAATGCGAGTAAAGTGGTTAAAAACTTGATCTGTTTTACTGTCTTGATATCTTGATAAGAATTGGTGATAACACTAACACTAAAAATCACTTAATTTTGACAAAATTAAACCACACAAAGCCACTTGAGGATGTTTACATAGAGCATAGATACAAAAAAAAAAGATATTCTTATACAAAAACACAAAATGGACATTGTATTTATCTGTTTACTGCCCTATCTTTGCAATAAAACCTTTACTCTCAGCACATGGCATGTTTCAGAGTCTATTAAATAACCCATTGGTGATTATTCGATTACTAATTTAGTTTGAAATGATTCTGATTAGTTGTTTCAGCCCTGTACGCTGTAATATAAAGTACTGTTGTTTAGTCCCAGGCAGACGTTCTCAGCTCTGAACTGAGTCAGTGGGACAGTAACCACAGAGTTAGTGTGATCTCACCTCTCATCTTTGGTTTGGTTAAAATTAACTCTTGTCATTGTAACTACTCCTACTACTACTACTACTCCTACTACTCCTACTACTACTACTACTACTACTACTAGAAATATTCACCACCACCAAAGTTTTACTTATTTCGACTTTTAAATCCATTACTTTAGTCATTCTCAAAGGCTCTTAACAATCAGAAATTTCCACACAGACCCCCAACAGTAAGACTTCACTCTAATCAAAACATACAAAAGATTTCTATAAAAAAAACTTTACAAAAATCTCAGATTTAGGGCTAAAAACGCCTCAAAATAATATTTTTAAACAACTATCAACAACTGTTCTTAATTATACTTTATAATTAATTTCAGACTTTATTCATTTTTATGTAGTTAATGTAGACAACCTCAAGCTGCCCCCCTGCAGTACCCTCCCCCACCAGGGGGCCCCGGAACCCACTTTGGGAATGACTGCATTAATTCATTCATTCATCTTCCTCTGCTTATTCCTGTTAGGGGGCCTGTGTACTGGAGCCTATTACAATTAGAGGTGGGAAAAATAATAACTTTTCCCATGTAATGAATGTTTTTTTTTTTAAAGCTAATAACCAGAATTTAGCAAAAACTACAAATTACTGAGGCTATGTTCAATACAAATCTTTTGCTACTGAGTTGTAAAGAGTCAGCTCTGGCAAATGCAAACAGAATTTGCTACTGCAACATATCAATTATTTATTTTTATTTTTTTTCTTTGAAGTAGAACGGGTTTAAAATTACTTTTTAGATCTAAAATAAAAGGTTAAAATGAATTATTAATGCTGTCATGAACCAGACGAGTGTCTGATGCATTGCTTTTGAATCAAATCGTGGCCCTCAAAATCAAAAACAAATTCAAATCCAATCATATCCAGTACAATTCAAAAATCAAAAACAAATTCGTAATCCAGGGTGCACCCTGGATAAGGGCCAGTTATTCTCAGGGCTCACACAGATGCACAGACAGACAACCATTCACTCTCACATTCATTCATTCATGGGGGGGGGGGGGCTTTTAAAATGATCTATGATTGAATTTTTTTTTTTGTTTTTTTTTTTCAAATACCATTAAAAAAAAGTCCCTTTGGCCAATTGGAGCATTACAAAGTTCATGGTCTTCTCTAAAGTTACTCAAAAATCCAAAGTACTTTAAATATTTTCCATTTCTTTCCTCGGCTGCCTCCGAGTTCTGCTTTTGATAAAATCTGCTTCAGCTGTAATTATGAAAACGGGCCTTCATTCTGCTCCAATCAGGACGAGCGCTGGCCCGTTCGCTCAGAGACGGACCATATACCGAAAACACAGGTGGAGCGTGAAGTTTGTGAATGTTTCGATCTTTATTCGGTTACGGGACAGAGCAGGACATTGGTCACGGAGCCAGGAGTCCAATCTGAGGAACCTTGCCCAAAACCACGAGGCGAGGACGAAAGGAAATCGACTTGGAAGATGCAAGAATATGACGAGGACGAGACGGGGACATATGGTGTCTGTGTGAGGACTGACGAGCTAGGGAAAAAATGCAAAAAAAAATTCAACTGGGGTAACACTGTATTTAGTAAATGTATTATATTAGTCACCGGTTAATGCTAAACCTCTGAATTCTAATGTATTCTGATGTTTTATTCCTATTCTAGGTGTTGTATATGTGAGACTGTAGAGGACACCGGGCACACACTGCAGTTTTTTTAAAAGAGTTGTTCACGATATTAGAATTTCAGTTTGTGTCCCTCCATGGTCTGCTGTTATGCTCTGAATATGAACACATCCCATCTTTGTTCTGAAAGAATTTTTCATGGTCAAAAGTAAAAATGGTTAACATTATATTTTTTGTCAGATATTTCTTCTAAATATAAACCTTGAGAAAATAACAAATGTAGATGTTAGACAGCAGACCGAAGTTTTCTTATCACAATAGCAAGATAGCAAGATACAAAAATGAAATGAATGTTGCTCTTTCATCTGGTTTGTAGTTTTTAACTCGACTCTAACTCTAAGAAGGTCCTAGGTTCAATTCCTGGACAGGACAGGGCCTTTCTGTGTGGAGTATGCGTGTTCTCCCTGTGTCTGTGTAGATTTCCTCCATCAAAAACAATGCAATTTTGTTGTACACCTTGTATATAATGACAAATAAAGTACTTTACTGCTCCAGAAATATATACAAGAATGTAAAAAATGTGACAAGATGCCCCGAGCTCCCTTACTGCTCACACAAAAACATTTGGGAGATTAATTTGAAAAACCTAAAAACATGAACTCAAGGCAATAAAGAGGCTGTACCATCGGAGGTGTTTCCAGTGGCCTAAGGTGGTATGAGAGGCCCCATTGCAGATTTTCAGATTGGGCCCCAAAGTTAGGAATCACATTTAGGTAGCCTATTTATGTCCATATCCTTTTAAATTATGCAAAGTGCACTGTACTTTCTTAAAGTCAAATAATACTTTCTTTAAAATATTCAAACGTGCTACAAAAATATTTTTGTTCCACAAAATTTTGCAAGGATTTAGTAAAAATGGTGAATTATGCATATCATACATTTTTTATATTTTTTAATTATAAGAAAAGCTTGTTGTCTGTGCACTACCCCGACTGAACATAACCCACCAATATAGGACTGTCAATTATAAGAGTAATCATTTTAATATATGTTAAAAAGATAAATAATTATTTTTGAAACAATAATTATCATGTTATTATAAGATAATTATCATGTTTTTACAAGACAATAACTATCTATCTATCGATCGATCTATCTGTTTATATATGATCATGTTATTACAATGCAATGTTTAACATCATTGGATGTGTATTATGTTTTACCTAGATGAAAAATATTTAGGTCAGTAAAAATAATTCAAATCACAATATGTTATTATTATTATTATTATTATTATTATTATTATTATTATTATTATTATTATTATCGTGTTATTAGAAGATATGACCATGTTATTACAATGCAATGTTTTACATCATTGGAAGTGTTTCACATTTCAACTACATTTAAAATATTTAGGTCACTAAAAATAATTTAAATCACAATGATAATGTTTTGATTATTATTTTATTTTATTTATTTATTTATTTATTTTGATAGAAGATAGTTCTCATGTTATTACAAGACATGACGATGTTATTACAATGCAATGTTTATCAATTTTCACCAATATTCAAAAATTTTAGGTCAGTAAAAATAATTTAAATCACAATAATATATATTTTATTATTATTTATTTTTATTTTATTTTTTTTGATAAAATAAGACCATTCTCATGTTATTACAAGATATGGTCATGTTAATACAATGACAATATTATGTTACTGTAAGCATGTGAAACATACCAAGATTAATCTACTGCATTTCTTCTTACTAAAACTATAGGTATTAAAAAACAAAATCACAAAATGGTTTGAAAGGTTTTGCATGTGTACTTTTTCACATTATTAAGAAGTACATGCTCCTCTTGTCTTCCATCCTGTCTTCTGTTATTATAGCAGAGAATTTGTGACAATAAGTGGATCTTGGGGGACGGTCACGGAGCGAGGAGTCCAATCTGAGGACCGCGTTGAAAACCACTGAGCGAAGACAAAAGGAAATAGACTTCAAGATGCAAGAATATAACAAGAATATGATGAGATGGGAACATACAGGAGCCTGTGTGGTTTGAAGCAAACTGCAATAATATGCAGAACATACAAAAAATAAATAAATAAATAAAAAAAGAAAGAAAGAAAGAAAGAAAACGTTGAGGTTAAAGATTATTTTACTTTTTTTTTAAGCCCAAGTCTTCCAACCAAACCCAGACTAAACAAAACCAGAATTCAATTTAATAAGTATGAACTATAATGTATAACACAGACTAAGGATTCAAGAGGAATTATGTTGATTTAATTACAACAAAGTCAAGAAGCTAGAACATCTCAAATGTATTTTCTGTTCTTTATTTATCCTGAAAAATGACCCTGGAAAATTTGTTCTAACCCTCCCCTTTCTCTTCACTATCTCTATTAGGAGATTAAACATACTTCCATGCTTTTGTCCTAACAGAATTAAACCAGGACTACATCGAACTAAACTATCACCAAACAACTGTAAGAGAAATGTGACGAGAAAAGCAGAGGGAACTACACAGACCACGATCTTTTAATCTTGAAATATATGAATAACTAAATCCCTAAAGGCTTGACAGGGATTTTTTAAAGAATATGTTTTGTTATGGTGCGCTTTTCTACAACACAAGCCATAATATCACATAGTATCGCAAGATTAATATTGTAATAATACCGTATGGTCAAATTTGGATATCATTGCACCCCTGCTAAAAGGTGTACAGTACATTCAAATTCAGGCAATAAAAGTTAAAGTTTAAAGTTATTCATAAAATTGACAGTGGCAGAGGGAGTATTTGTGTTACCAGCCAAAATGAAAATCTACTTACATCTGGCTGGTTGGCTAGTGTTAATGTCAAGCCTTGAAAGCAGAAAGAAGAATCTGTATTCCCCCACTTGTGTAAAGTAGACACAGCAACATAATGATCCTGCACAGACAGCTCTCACAGTGAAAAGCTGGTGTTAAAATATGCTTCTGCTCTTTCAAATTTTTAGTTCTTGTAGCAGCCAACTTGCCTTGTGTGCTGCTGTGGACAAATTTAATGGCACCAAAGCCATCCAAAAATACACAGAATTAACCAACACTTGCACAGTCAAAAGTCTGTTTACCTCCACACTGCAACACCTGAGTGCACCTTCTTCAGGCCTTGGATAGGTAAGGGCAGGGGCATCAAACTGGGGGGATAAAGGGTACAGTTTACCCAGGGCCCACTGCAGGGAGGGGCCCTTAAAAAGCCTGGGATATGTGTGAGAGATATTGCTAAAGTGAGCAAGGGGGCCCACCAAGATGGTTTATATAAAGGGCCCAAAAATAGGGAAGGGTAAATGGATAAACCACTACAAACAGCACCACACCATGGCAGAAGGAACAGACATAAACAACAGGGAAATAGCTCCAACACACTGGCTCCTTAATTGTTTAAGCCAGGAGCAAAAACAATAACAAAAACAAAATAAAACTTGAAGCCATATATACATCTGTTCAACTGACTGCAGTTTTTACTCATTTTTAGAGCATTTATTATTTTTCTACCAAACCATATCCATATTTCCTAAAAACATTGTTCAATACCCATTTTTCAGCATTTAATTTCCATTCTTTTCAGTTGAGAGTCAATAAATAATTTTCCACCTTTTCTTTTTGAAGGCTTTGTAACGCCTGAGATGGAACAGAGACTCTGCTTTGTCAACAGGCCCAGAAAACAAAGCACAGTTATCCAAGGTGACAAAACAACTTTTAAAGTTCAGACTGCCCCCATACCAAAATGTGGGCAGTCTCATCATTTTCCAAACACCTAGATTAAAAATATTTTGGTCAGTAAAAAATCATTCAAATCACAATGACATGTTTTTATTATTTTTGTTAACAACAGCACTAATTTGCAGATCCAGTTTAAGGACAGTGTCTATTTTAACACAACTGGTTTTTAAAAATATGGTAATGAAGCTAGTTCTACAGGAGGAGTGTGAAGTTGAAAAAAAAAAAAATGGCGCACATGTAGACAACTCTCAGTAAAAAGCTTATTTTGAAATGTGAATTGTCCACAGTCCGTCTGCTCTGTGGATGTTTAATGTAGTTTAAATGTTTGTTGGTGTGTCCTGAGCAGAGAGGGGCCTGTGGCGGCTGTGGGAGTCACTTCTTATCACTCACCACCAGCTGTTCATTTACACAGCGATGCGTTCGAGTGCACACACACACAGCGATGCGTTCGAGTGCACACACACAGCGATGCGTTCGGGTGCTCCTTACACACAGTGATGCATTCAAGTGCTCACGGCTCTCTCGTCTCTGTCGCCGCTGCTCTTCTGCCCACAATGAGCACACTTCACACATTATTATAGTCCGGACTGAGAGGAGCTGCGATCTATAATCTGTAAACAACGTGGAGACGTCACATGGAAAGCTCAGTTTAGTTTTTTTTTTTTTTTTTTTTAGATTTTTTTCTTACATAATTTTTTTAACTTTGTGAGAGTTCAGATTTTTTTTAAAGACTTTTTAATGCCACTTAAGAGTGAAATTTAATGCCAGCATCGTCAACAGTAGAACAATAATCTGTATGAATTTTACACTGAGGAATTATTTATGCTACTCCCTGAAACTTTTATTTTAAAAGTCTGATACTGATGAAAAAAAAAAAAAAAAAACTCCAGTGATGCATTAAAAAAACATTAATAAGTGAATCATTCATTTCAATGATAACATGTCCTCAAAAACTATATTTTGATATTGTGGTGACTCTACTTTTTTGTAATATTAACATAATGTTTTGAGAAATGTTAAGACTTTCATAAAATAGATAAAAAAGATATTTCATAAAAATGACCCACACATGTCCCAAGATATGATTAATATCTAAATACATTTAAATATGTTTAAATCAAATATTAGTTTTACTGATAACACTGATACTGATAATTGCAATTAAAAATATGTTTTACATAATGCCCAAGTTGTTTATGTTTACATTTTTAGTTTTGGTTCTAAAACTGCATTGCTGACCGTCCAATCAGAAAAGCGGAGACTGGCAACCCACAGACATGGATGTATTATAGAACTGGATAATGAATGACGTCACGACCAACGTTGTTTTCAATATCCATGCTCATTGGCACGGATATTGAAATAGATAATAAACACTACAAAATCTGACCATTTTCTCAGCTGTAGGTGTGCTGTCGGCAGAGCACCAGGGGCCAGATTTATCAAAGGTTTGCGTGCACGCTAACTGAATAAGATGCACTAAAATTGGAGCAAACCCAGACGCAGTTGAGATTTGCGTGTCTTACAGGAGCAGAGCGAACGCAATGCAGATTTTGCTCCTATGACCTAATGAATCTGTAAACTGAGGCGTTCTCCCCAGAGTGTGCAAAATGGAAGGCAGAGAAAATGCTAATTCATTCATTTACCGCCCGCAATATTATTTATCAAGGCTCACCATGACTTTGCGTGCGAAAATAGCGTATAAATTTAGCACATTGGAGAAGGACGTGCTAATCTTTTGCACAGATATGGCTGCTGTGATTCGTGTGAGACGAAGGAGAAGAAATGAACAAATACGTAGGGTTAGAGTGTTTGCCACGCGTGCAGATCTATTTGCCATATTGACCAGCACTTTCAGCTCTTAGTTAAATTTTTGCTTCCTTCCATGACACAAAACAATGCACGCAATGATGCCGTTTAAATAGTTCCGCCCCATCTGTTTGCACCTGTCACCGGCCACGCACTTTGTCTTAGTAATTCACACGCAACACGAACATTAATAGCGGCCGCATATTTTCTCACTGCACTCGCAGTTTAGCATCCGTCTTAGTAAATATGGCCTCAGGTGTTTCTTTTTACATTGTGCTCTATGGGAAAAGCTTTCGCCGCATGATTTTTTGCTGCAGTTCCACAGAGCAGCTACTAGTAAATTTGGCATCAGGGGAGAGGGGGCAGTGCCCTATCCAGGTCTTATTATTCATCCATGCCCACAGACCATTGTTTTGATTTAGACTGCAGTACTGTTTTTAAACCAGTAGAGCGCATGCTGCCTACAGCACCTTTAAGGCCTTGATTTTGACCAGATCAATTTTAATACATATTTAATGCTTCTGAGACCTCGGGGCCACCCTGCACAGGCCAGTGTACTCTTGTGCCACTCCCGAGCACGTATAAGTGGAGAGGTTGCATCGGAAAGGGCATCTGGGCTAAAACATCTCAAATGAATATGTGGGAAAAGACAAAATAAAAGAGACTTGGAAGTGTCCATGAGCACTCTCAGTTGTCCAGGTTGATTGAATTCACCTCTCATCCACGAGTCTTTGTCAGAATAGGTTGCATTCATGTTCTAGGATTTGATGATGTCCAGACCTCAGTTGGAGGACAGGGGCCTGTATAAATGAATAAGCACAATTTTCAAAAGAAATACCCAAACAGAAAATCCACAAATATTCAACCTGATCATTTTTTGTTAGCACCTGGGTCCACAACCACACCATAATAATCTTGTGGCTTAATGCTGACTGACAGTAATCATGCTTGCGTGTTTGAATAATAACCTCTCTTCAGGTCCGTTTTACTGACAAAGAAGACTTTGCGTCAGTTTTTGTTTCATGTCAATAGTGTCAAAAACTGGGGCACAGGGGGGAAAGGACCCAAAATGCTGAACTGCAAATGAAATACATTTAAGGCAGTGTCTATAGGACCGTCCAATGGCTACTGGCTCATGTTGCTATTGTGCCTGCACCACCAGTTGACAACCGCAGTAGCTACATTGGTGCCGTCGGAAAACCAATGGTTCCCAACTCTTTTCACCATGAGCAAATAAAAAAATATAAATTTAGAGTTTATTTGATAACAGAATCAAGCTATAAGGTTATCAGCAAAGTATAAGAGGGGACATCTGTATTTGAGAGAAAATGGCATTTACTGCCACTTACTTGTGTTAGTGTACTAATAACAAAAAAATAAACTAACCCTAATTCTAGCCCTAACCCTTTTCCTAACTCTAACCTTAACCAGTTTGACAAAAAAATCTCTATCGTAAAAACTTGCATTAGGCTACATGAGTCAGACTCATGAGATCCTTGGACTCATTTTCTGAGTTCTAGGGTGTTTTCTGAACAGTTTTTAGTGTAGAAGTATTTAGGTTTATGATATTTAATGAAATATGAAAATATGTCTGCGCAAATGTTTGGTCACCCTAATAAGTCTGCTGATTCAAATCCATGTAATTACTTGCAACATAGAACTTGTTAGATTAGTTAGTTAAGCCTTGAACTTCATAGACAGCTGCATTCAATAATGAGAAAATGTATTTAAGGTGGTAATCAGGAAATGGAAGCACACAGGCAAAGTTGATGTTAAGGCCAGATGTGGCAGGCCAAGAAAAATACCAGAGAGACATAGACAAGGAATGGTGAGAATGGTTAAAGAAACCCACAGATCACCTCCAAACACCTACAACATCATCCTGCTGCAGATGTTTCTGGACATTGCTATCTTTAACACCTAAGCAAATAGTTAAGAGCTTCAGCTGGCAACAAGTTATTTAACCCTAACTCATGCAATGGCCAGGTTATTCCATCAATGGATTTTTTCTTCCCTGATGGCACGGGCTTATTCCAAGATGACAAGGCAGTGTACTTAACAGTAAAGGTAACCAACATATTGATAAAGATATTTTTTTTTACATTTGTGTCACAGCACAGCAGAGTCGTGACAGGAAATCATTAATAGAGAGAGCAAGGAGACATAAACGTTAACTTTGTCCAAACTTCGCAACTTTCCCACATCTACTGCCAATTATGACCATGGTTTTTCTTTAAAACACCATTTTACTGCATTTGTCGCTGCCTGTGGACCATCTGTCCAGTTGACACCGGACAGTTGTTTTGTCTGGTGTCACTCTGCTCATCTGTGTTGCCATGGTGACACTTTTGTTAGTTGCCTAAAAAGTTGAATGGGCAGCATGTTTAGACAACACTGAAGCTTTGAGGCCAATCTTTAATGTATTTTGCAAGAGAAGATTTGGGTGAAACAGAGTCAGAATCAGAGGCAGTGTGTTATAACCTAAAATAAAAAATTGCATAATAACATAGCTAATGTCATTTTTAAAAGTAGCCTAATAAGCCAATTGGAACACAAGTATTTTAATTAGATTCATTGCCACCATTTCACATATATTTAAAAAACAGATTTTGTTTTTGTAATTCTAGCCAACATTTTGAAGAAATAGATTTAATAACAATGTAGGCTTTTGTATCACCTCTGAAACATTATAACTATAATCTAAATTTTTAGCACAACTTTTAAGAAAATCCCCTGCAAAACCGTTTAGCCTGCAACAATCCCAAAAATTGTCCACGAAATCCTGGAGTTGTATTTGCTCTGTATGCACCACATGCTGTACCACTGCAGCCAAAATTACTTTTACTGCCTAAGGCCCAAAGTGGCTGGATTAGGGTTCAACCATGCAACCACTGACTGGTATAGGTGAAGATGAATAAATTAAAAATATTTCAATATTTTTGGGACAAAGGTCACTTGGTTATGAGGCAATCAGAATAAATCTCCACAAAAAGGGTTAGCAGGAGATCAGGTGTCAAGTGTCCTCTTCTGTTTCAGTTTGATTTGATGACATTATAAATTAATGAGAGTTGTATTCAGTGTCAAATCTAAAAGGAAGCAATAAAACCACAGAGAATTTAATCTGGGAAATGAATATGGGCAGAGATACAGGAGCGGATCAATGTAGAAGGCCTACAGTTCAGAACGGGGCTAAAAGTGAGAAAACCACCGATGAATGAGACACATTCAAGTCTATATTAACATCTATACGATCAGGAAGGATTGAGTTTCAAAGGTCACAAAGAAAAAATAAAGACATTCTGATGATTGAACTTTGATGATTGAGACCAAGACCAGTCCTGGTCCAGAGTGAACTGAAACCAAGATACCAAGACTTTCAGGGTTCGACACCGAGACTTTTAAGGACCAAGACCGAGTTGAGACTGAGACCAAACTGAGACTGAGAAAAGGTCAAGACCAAACCCAGGGAAGTAACACTAAATAAAGGGGAAAAGTAAAAAAAAAAAGAAAAAAAAAAGTGGTTCAAATACCAAAATGATTAATTTAATGATTTAATGCAACTGTCTCCACAAACAGTGACAGATCACTGGCCTGGTTCTTCTGATGTAGAAAACTAATTACTCCAAAATTATAAAGAATGACACTTTCTTGATTGGTAAATATAATCTGAAAGACGTCTTGTCAAGACTGAGACAAGACCAAATCAAATTGGATGCAAAACCAAGACCATTTTTTTATTTTATTGGAGGAGAAAATATAATAGTATATTGTAAGAGGAATGTGAAAAAACAATACCTAAATACATCAGCTAGACCAGAGGTAAGTGAGTAACAAAAAGAGGACTAAACCAACGCTAAACCAGAACTAATCTAAACCTAAACAAGGTCTAAGCCAGGGCTAATTTAGCTCATAACCACGACTGATCTTATACTAACCATGGACTAAGCTGTGGCCTATATTTTAAAATGAATCCCCAACCAGAGCAGGAGTAAAACAGGAATAAAACTGGCTCTAAATTCATCTAAATTAGAACTGACTCCTGAGTACCACCAGTGGGACCTGTACCACAGTTTAAGAACCACTGATCTAGACTTTATTATCAAGCTCCCATTGGAAAGTGGTTAAATATTGTCAAAGATAGCTGTGGAACAGCTTGGTCTAACTCAGAGCGAGAAGTTTAAGGTCAGCTCTGAACTTTGGGACAATGTTGGGGCGATGTATAAAATGTGAATAAAAACATGCTCTGAAATGTCACATTAACACAATTACGTAGTTGCATAATGCTTTTGTTGCACTCTTGAAATGATCACAACAGAATGATCCGTTTTACAACATTTATTTAAATCCCCAGTCATTAGTTATAGTGTAGTGTAGAGATGATTTAGGATTTCCAATTTGACAAGACGCAGAAAAAACAGCACGATCAAGGCCTACCACTCATCCTCGCAAATATGGCAGCACAGCTCACCTCGCCACAACGCCACGCCACTGCACACAGCCCAGGCCACACAGCACACACACACTGGAGAGCTGGCATGCCGGGCTTAAATTACCCACGCAGGTGTAGGGCAGGCGTCATGTGACTTGTGCTTCCGGTCAAACCCTCTGCAGTAAAATAAAACAGTGAAGTGTAACGTTTTGCTAAACCAATAAAATGATAAGCAGCAAATATGTAAATATATTGCGCCAGTAACAATTTCAATTTTTGTCTACTTTGTCCAAACTCTTATGAGATGTGTTGCTGCCAAATGTGTTGTTATTTTACATGAAAGGCTAAAATACACATGGTCAAGGGCGTAACTTTGGGTGTAATATTGGTGTGGGGGGGGGCAGCCTCCTTAGCTTTACCTCACACTGGCAATTTAGTCAAATCATCAGCTAACTTGACAATACCACTGTTTACCTCCTCTTGGGCAGGACTTTTTAAAACTGTTGACAGGCTCTGAGGTGCTCTTTTCATAAGAGCACAGGTTAGAGACAGGCAGCTATCACCGCTACAACACCAGAGACTGAGGACACACAACAAACAGCCAACGCTCAGGAGAGACAGTGGGCCGTACCAAGTATTCTGCACGGGGAGGGGGTGGAATATACTAATTACTATTTTTCTGGCACACAAAATGACTACAAAAAATCAACGAGTTATTCATGCAAGATAATTCATATTTGTATTCATCACAATGTTGTGATTATTGAGGAAGGGGGGGGGGGGGGTATTGGCTCAACCTACCCCCCCCACCACCCCCCGGAAATTACGCGCCTGCACATGGTACTGTTTGTCTTTTGTTGTGAAAATAATATCATTTTTTGAGGTCTGCAGGTCATTACATTCTCTTATTTACATTTTACATATTGTCCCACCTTTTTTCAGAATTGGGGTTGGAAAATAGAGCAGAAAGTGTAGTTATGCTGTTTCGCAAAGGAACACAAAATGTCCAGTACCATTTGTTCATCTCTACACAGGTTTTTCTGACTTTCTGTCAGTAATTCTCCCCAATGCACTGACTTGAACTTGTACACTCACAGTTTATAATAACTTTCGTTTGTTTCAGCATTTTACTTTTACTATGGAATGATCCCACAGTTTGTAATAATTTCAAACATTTTGTAATAAACTGCCAGAACGCCACCTTTTGTAATGAACTGTTAGATGTTAGGAAAATTATTGCAAATGCAGGAGGTGGTGATAATATGGCGTACAATGTAATAACAAACAAAGAGGTAAAGAATCTGCAATGTATAATAAAAATATATAGCACTTATTTTATAGCGCCACCTACCGGTTGCTTGTCTATTAAAAGCCAATTGTAATTCAAGTTGATATTCAATTGTAAAAAAAAATGTGATGTAGTCAAGACCGTACTAATCAAGACCAAGACCAGTCCAAGTCCAGAGTGAACCGAGACCAAGACAAAGCAAAACCAACTCAAGACCAAGACCAAGGCAAACCAAGGATAGGTCGAGACCAAAACTTGTGAACTAACAATGAATAAAAGGGATTTTGTAAAAAAAAAATTCAAGTGGTTCAAATACATTAATGATCTACTGCAACAGACTCCACAAACAAACAGAGACAGATCATTTTCCTGGTTCTTCTGATGCAGAAAACAAATTGCCCCAAAATTATGAAGAATAGCATTTTCTTATAATGTTTGGTAAATAAAATCTCAGAGACCGCCACATCTGAGACTGGGACAAGAGCAAGACCAGTATCTGGTGCGACAACACTACTAAAAATATAACAATGTAAGTGGAAGACACACATTACTAAATGCACAATATCGCACCATTTATAACAAAAACAAACTGGTAACCTTCCACATTTAATTTACATTTTATGGCATATTGTCTTCAGGCAGTTTTCTACAAAATTCCAAAAACTGCAAAAACTGCAAAAACTGCAAAAAGAAAAAAAAATTGCAAAAAAGAAGAAAAAAAAAAGAAAAAAAACTGCAAAAAAGAAAGAAAAAAAATTGAAGTAAAAAAAGTAAAATGTATTTTATTTTCTCATAACATGGTGTTATTACAAAATATGCTTTGACAGACCTCCACAAACAATACACGCTGTCTATTTAACCAAAGCAGTCACATACAGTGTGTCTGCCTCCTCCTCATTAGCGTAGCATCCGACAGTTTCTCTGCAGTTAGCGTCGTTTAGCATCCCCTATGCATTAACTTCCACTGGTCCCCATTATTTTCAGTCCTGTATCTCAATTCCACAATTTATTCCTTTTTGTCTTGAATTAATGACTTTCTTGTGCTTTTGTTTGGACAAACTGAGTATTGACAGTTCATAAAGACCGTTTTAACAAGATGGAGGTACTGTAGTAGAGACAGAGCTAGGTCTGGGAGGTAATGACTATGGCTAATGATCACACATTCAGACCAGCTTCACAGTGGAACATGGGTTTGTTCTTAAAAGGTGACTTACTATTTGTTTGTTGGACTTATTATGTATCATATAAGGCAAAAAAATAAAATAAAAACTTGTAGAGAGACTTACAGACAAGACATCCTCACCACTCTGCTTTTATTTTATTATACTCAATCAGACAGAAGTTTAGGGCTGACCCTACATTTATAGCCTTAGTTTAGCTTTAGCCCGATAGGAAAAGTGATTGACAGATGTAAGGTATACTTTGATGTCCACGTAGGGAAATCCGTTCTTCATTTGACCCATCCTTCAATGCAGCTGGAGTTAAACCTGTCAGGAACAGTGGGCAGCCGCAGTACAGCGCCCTGGGACCCTTCTCCAGTCCTAGAGCCAGAATCTTGATCAGGAGTACCTAGCTGGAGGTATGGTTTCTTCTGCATGTTATAGGGCCTATTTACATGACAACACTGACCAGAAAAACAGTCAAGCCACCTCTGATTTGCATCTACATGAAAACACTGAGGTGTGAAGAAAACGTGATCAAACTGTAGTACCAGTATTTGTCCAGCTAATGGCACTGTGTGCTCTTCAAAGGCTCTGCACCACACAGTCAGAAAACAGCAGAGGAAATCATAGTTCTGGTCTGCAAGTTCCCATCTACTTTAAGGTCTTGTGGTTTTCTGGAGCCATTCTGATAAAGTCTTGTATTTTGCGATTGTGGGTCAGCTGCCCCCAGCAAACAGCCAATTACTGTTCAGATTGGGGCTGTTACATCATCGTTTTCAGTGAGGCCACTGTTTTCATTACACGAGTGCAGAGTGGCTTCAAGCAGCTCCCCGCTGTGAGACCAAAACACCTCCTTCAGCGTTTTTAAAAGATTATGGATTCGGAAAATGGGAACCCTGTCTTTGTCTAAACAAAAGGCCAAACCACAATCAAACCTTTGCAGATTTTTACAAAATGAGTTATCGTCTAATGAGCCCCTTAGGATGATGGAGGAAACTAGAGAAAAAAACACCCAGACATGGGAAGGACATGCAAACTCCACACAGAAAGGCCCCACAAAGTCTGAGACCTTCTTGCATTGAGGTGACAGTTCCACTGTGCCTCCTATCTCCATCTTGTTAAACATCATGTCTTGTATTGATTATATTCAGTTACTTTTCTCTTTGATTTAATGTTTCATTTATGTTTTTCTTTTTTGCACTGTTTATCTGTGTAAAGGTACGTTCAGCGTTTGGCATGAGCAAATCTAGGGAGTTGAAAAATCTGAACAAATATTGCACTGTGGTAACAACTCAGAATCTTTCTCCAGAAGTAACGTGGTTACTTACAGCATAGCAAGCTGAGAGCCATCTCTTCTACTTTTATAAAGACAGGCTTCAAAAGGATCTATTACAAAAACACCTCTGATAGAAAAGAGAAAGAAAATAAAAGTTTATTTAGGTATGTGTGACTGGGCCACTGCTGTGTTTCTGTGTAATGAGATATGAGCCATAGGGGTTCCCTGCACAGGCTCGCTCCGATTACCATGTGAAAACAAACACTTAAGAGAATAGGATTTTTAACAAGATGGGGAACTATAGTTTAACCAAATACTGAGATGTACTTGTTGGATTAGCAGTTATTGCACTCTCCAAAACAACAGGGAATGTGGTGCTTATGTACAGAAATGTGCTAAAGTACAAGAGACTACAGACTGTCTCAGCTCTCTGTAACTGGGAGTAGGTAGGATTTGTAAGGTTTGACATGTCTAAAACAATTCCACTTTTAAACACCAGAGTGATTAAGTGTCTACCCCTGGATCAGCATAGCCTGGCAGGCCAGACAAACTCTTTTTCCCATTCTATACAAAGAAGTTAGTCGGGTACCCCTCTACTTAAATTTAGTTTCTATGGGCGGAACAATCACAGGCGGAATAACCAATCAGAGAAACCAAGCAGTGCACCACTGACTGAAAACAAACATGGCAGTTTGCAGGTTTTACCATAACCACCAGAATATGTTGTATTCTGAGCAGCTCTGTACTTATTTCTGAATGGGGCAGCAGCAGACATGCAGAGAAAGTAGGTTTGTTTAAATGTGGTTGCCATGTCAGACATCAACGGGACTTTACTGTTGTTAAAACGCCAAAAAAATCCCACAGAGGACTGAACAACAATGAGGCCTTCAGCAGAATCAACAGGTGAAGAAGGAAAGCACTAAACACTGTTAATCAGCTCAGAGAAGTTATTAAATTAGCTTGGTATAGCACTACCTTGGTTAGCTTCCACATTTGCAGGACAGGCTGCAGACAAATGGCTGTGATAGGACAGGTCCAGGGAAACCAGACTCAGCTGTCAAATATAAAGAAGGAGAGGCTGGCTCGCCCAGCTAGGATCAGGAGGTCACAGGTTCAACTCTTGCTTAGGATACCTTCTTCTGCAGACACCTTGTACTTGTGTCCTTTCCATGCCATCAATAAAGAGTAAATAATATAAAATTATAAATATCTTCATACAGTTTAGTATTGCCTGCTAGTGTTCTGGTAAAAAGAAAAAAAAATCTACCATTTATTCTTGCACTCCACTTTGATCCGAGTTTGTGTTTCACTACTCTCTGAAGATTTCAGGAGAAGGTCCAGGTGACAGTGCGTGTTTGTAAAGGGCAAGACACATGCGCATGTGTCTGTAGTGAGAGCCCTGTGACCTGAACACTTGCCTGAGTAATAACCTGACAGATACTCACTACTGCTGGAGACAGACTTCTGCTTCTGGTCTTTTATTCAGCCTGAAATGTGGCCCACACATAACTGATGCAGAGAATAAAATTTGAAAAAATTTAAAAGCCTTCCTGCATTTGTTTCATTAAGAGCCATGTGACCCTGTGTAGCCTACTGTTACTGGAGTTATTATTTCTGTAGGAGCAAATATACTGTAAATCTGCACACATCATTTAAACAAATATCCTCACTATCAAAACTAAAACCAGGTCTAAAAAGTATAAACATGGAACCAGGACTATACAACGACTAAATTCACATTGTCATTCAGTTTTTTTTTTCCTTCTCTCTATGACCTATCTGCCACCTGTAATGTCTGCAGTCTCTTTGCAGCCAAGTATAAATTGATCTAAACCCAATTCTTGTCTTTTCTCCTACACAATGTCTTAATAAAGCATATCATTTGAATCTTGTCTGTTTTATTCATCACATCAAATCACAGTTTTTATTATTCAGCATACAACCGGAGGGCTCCTTACCCACCTGTCCCCTGTCTCCTTGCATAAATCTTGTGTTTTTGTTGCACCTGCTCCCGAGGACGGTGTCACCGAACCAGCCGAGCGTTGCCAGGTTGGTCGAAAAGCCGCGACAGAGGAGGATAATTGGGCTAAAGTTTCATGTAAATTTAACCCGGACACTGTTTAGGATCGGCGTGTGCACTGGACCGAGAGACAGGATCGAGACAAGATGGAGGACAACATTAAAGATTCAGAGAGAGGAGGAGAGTACAGGAGATATGAGGAGAAACCAGGACTCAGCCAGGACTAAACCAGGACAAAACCAGGACTAAACCAGGACAAAACCAGGACTAAACCAGGACTAAACCAGGACTAAACCAGGGCTAAAATTAAAATAAATTCCAGCTTAAACTGCCACACAGATGCAGAGTAAAAGCAGTTTTTTGGGGGTAAAATAGGCCTAATTTTGGTTTTGTTTATTCTGTTGTTTTTTTGTTTGTATGTTTGTTTGTGGGTGCTCTGTTTAGCCCAAGTTTAGAGTTGATTTAGTCCTGGTTTAGACCTGGTTTCATCCTAGTTTAGAACCTGGTTTAGCCATAGTTCAGTTCTAGTTCAGTTCTGGTACACATCTGGTTTGGTCTCAAATTTAGTCTTGGTTCAGCCCTAGTTTAGTCCTTAATTATTTAGCCCTGATTTAGACCTGGTTTAGTCGTGGTTTAGTCCTGGTTCAGTAATGGTTCAGTCCTTGTTTACTTCTTATTTAGTCCTAGTTCAGACCTTTTGCAGTCCTGGTTTAGCCCTTTTAAAATCTTTTTTAGTCCTGGTTTTGCCCTAGTTCAGTACTGGTTTAGTCCTGGTTTCTCTCCTCAGTCCCTCCTCTCCATTCTGTCTAATGCTTGTTAATTGTCCGTGTCCTGATTAAATGAGGTTTTTTCTTCTTCTTTTTTTTTTTTTTTTTAAAGACAGTTAGTGCGCGCCTCACCTCACCAGCCAGAACAATTATAATCCTTCATATTGTAATAAGTCCCAATAATGTCCTCTTTTACCGCTTGCACAAAAGATTAATGACCGAACCAAACGGGGAAACGCCGAGAGACAATGATTGGCTGTAACCGCCAACAATAGCGCCTTATTACGGCCTATAAGGGATTACAAGCTGTGGCGTTATCGTGGAGAGGTGAGCGGCGGGTTAGAGAAAGGAGAAGATGAGGGGTAAAAGTCCATTTGTCCTGGATTAATTGTGACGGCGACAGACACCTGGACCGGACTAATCCCTGGACTAACACAAAGACAGGAGCTAATGAGGGACTGTGGACAGTAAGCGGATGTTTGATAATGTGGAATGGTTCAAATGGCCTCCACACTGGCTGGAGACTGGATACTAGGTTGGTGTTTAGAGATATTTTTAAACTGGTGGTTGTTTGACAGCATGCAACTATGGGGTATCACTTTACAGCAGTGGTTGTCAAGTGTGGTACAGGTCCCAATAGCGGTACTCAGGAGTGTTTTGCAGTTCAAGTCCTGATTTAGCTGAGTTTAGAGACAGCTTCTTCTTTTAGTTCTGCTCTTGGGGCTTAAATTTGAAGAACAGACCACTGCTTAGTTTTGGTTTTGTCCAACTTTAAATCTTTTTTTTTTTTTTTTTTTTTTTTTTGCTTTGTCCGGGTTTGGTTCTGAACCCTCAGGCCCCTCTGGCTCCCTTTTAGGGTTTTTCAAATGTATTTTTTGCTCTCAGTTGGGAATTTTTATGCTAGGGTGATGATATTTGACAAAGATGTTTATTAATAAATGAATTTTGGAATTTCACCTTCTAAAATGCTAAAATACTGTCTAATAATAAAAAAAAAACTCACATTCTTCCTCTTAAAGCCATTTTTTGTCAAATTGACTTGCATTAAAATCACTTATTTTCTCTCTACTGCCATTGCAAGAGAAAGATTTTATTTTATTTTTTTTGTAATAACACAGAAAGTAAAAATGTACGTCAGTACATGTATGTATGTCAGTGTTAATGCTAATCAGTGACCTATCTGGGACTGGTAATCCTGCACAAACTAAAAACACTTTGCATGTTAATAATGTTTTATTTACAAATATATGGAATTATGTTAACAAGCTGGCATTTAGAGGGTTAAAAATATGAAAATGAATTCATTTTTGCTCTGTATGATGAGGACAGGGATGGGAAAACCTTGAAGACCTTGAACCTTTGGTGTGCACCAAAAATCCTCCTCCTCCTGTATCCTCATGCTCACTAATGGTGAGCTGGACATGCAAGCCTAAAGACAGAATACTAACACTTTATTTCTGTTAGTAAATTTTTGTAAATTTATTTCCTTCTGTGTGCCAAACTGGGATCTCGGGACCCCCAGTGGGCCATGACGGGGGGGGGGGGGGGGGGGGGGTTCTGATGTTGATGAAGTACATAAAAATGATGATTATTAACATAATTTATTGTCAACAGTCTGTTTTTGTTTTGTTTTGTTTTATTGTTGTGGGTCTGCATGAGATTATAGTTTTTTTTAAGGGGAACACGACACTCTTGACTTTGGGAATGGCAGTTCTTCCATATTTCTGCTTTGTTCTCTGTCTCCTCTGTCCTTGTCTCCTCTGTCCTTGTCTCCTCTGTCCTTCGGCTGATCCTGTGTATTGACTGAATGTCCCATCATAATGTCATGTTGTCTCCTTTTTACGCACGTTTGTTACTAAAAATATCTGTTCATTTGGGGCTCTCCCTGCTCTCCTGACATAACAGGATTTGTAGTTTGGACTTGGGAACATTTGTGCTCATTTAACAGACTTTACTTGTTCTCATATAGTTCAATATTTATTAATAATGATGAAATAACTCCTACAGAGCCATAGAGGTGACAGTTAAATGTGTTAATCCTAGCTTTAATCCTGCAACTAGAACCAACAAGACTCTTAAGATGATTTAGACCTGGTTAGGTGCTTGTTTAATCTTTCTTTCCCCTACTCCTTAGTCCTTTAATAACATTATTTTACTCCCATTTTCCCCAGTTTTAGTCCACAGTGTGCAGTAATGCTGAGCCAGCCTCCCACAGGAGCCAGTCCCAATTAACAAATGCCATTAATTACAGCTGATCAGAGCGCATTACAACATGGTCGTCTGCACTAACCCACTTCTGCTGCGAGACGAATGAGACCGGGAGGGACAAAAAATCCAATTAAAAAATAAAAACCAAGGGGTGCCATGTTGGATCAGGAGCTGGTTCAGTGGAAATGTGGCTTTGTTAGCAGCAAGATGAGACATAGAAAGACACAAAGAGACACAAAGGGACATGGAGGATGTCTTTAGAGACACTCTTCACCTGTACACATGTATCAGTGGAAAATGAGTACGGTGGCCCTGAGGTGCAACATCAAAATTGTTTTTGTCCACCAGAAAAATAAAAACCCATCCCTCAAATTTATAAAAGAATATATGAAAATTTTTAATAAATGTCTCTATTAAAAAAAGGAGCATCATCAAAATTGTTTTTGTCTACTAGAACAGGCAGAGGAAGATGAAAGATAAATGTGTACCTCAAAAAAGAAACATACCTTTAAAAATGAAAAAAAAAGTCAGTTAAAATGAAGCCATGTCTCAATTTTTTATAAACTTAAAAAAAAAATCTCACTCATCAAAATAAAATAAATTTGTCTAAAAAAATAAAAATAAAAACACAGCAAATTAAAAAAGATGGCACTGTTTTCCCAAAATGTCTCCCCCTTTTAAATTAAAACAACCACAAAAAGAAAACCCTGCCTCAAATTTTAAAAGGGTTCAGCTAAACATTTATTTTAATTTTCTGTATATTATTTTTTTAATTTTAGGGTTGGATTTATTTTTAAGGAAGATTTTTTTTTTTAATCTACCTCTGCTTTTATTTCTCTAGAGGACAAATTTTGATGTTGCACCTCAGGGCCACTGTAATTTAGAGACACTCTTCACCTGTACACGTGTGTCTGTGGACATTTACCTGTATGTGTGTGTTGTTTTATCTGTAATGTTCCTCTTTGGCCTTAACTGTCTTTTGGATGATTCTACACCCTGTCCCGATTGAACGTCCCATCAAGGCGTCTTCTCCTCTAGTCTCTTTTTACATATGTTTGATGCTAAAAATGTCTTCTCTTGTGGGGCCTTGCCGGTTGTCCTTGGACACGTCCAACAAAGCAGGAATCCACATCTGTACCAGTGGCAGATGTTTAGGTTGAATTACAATGGGACTGAATGCTGGTGTCTGATTGGCTGGTGGTGATAAGCCCCACCCCCTCTCTGTCCTGATGGATCACCTGTCTCTGAGGTACAGTCGTTTCCTGTTCGTCCTCCATTTTGTCCTTTTTACCTTTGAATTCGGCTCAGATGTAAACTCACTGTAACAATACAGAAGAATGGCCAAATTTGTTTTTCAGTTTGAAGTTTTAAAAATAGGACAAAGATGGTTTAGTCCTGATTTAGACCTGATTTAGTCCTTGTTTTGTTCTAGTCTTGTCGTGGTTTATTTCTGATGTAGTCTTTGTTTTTGTCCTGGTTTACTTCTGGTTTTGTCCTGGGTTAGATCTGGTTTAATCCTGATTTAGACCTGATCTAGTCCTTGATTTGTCTTGGTTTACTTCTGATTTAATCCTTACTTGTCCAAGTTTATTTCTGGTTTAGACCTGATTTAGTCCTTGGTTAAATCTGGTTTAGTCCAGATTTAGACCCGATCTAGTCCTTGATTTATCCTGGTCTAAGACAAAATTAAGCCAGGACTAAATCAGGTCTAAGCCAGGACTAAACCAGATATAAACCAGGACATAACCAGGACTTAATTTGGCCTAAACAAGTACAAAACTAGATCTGTGATGGGCCCAATCCAGGACAAGACTAAATCAGGCCTACAGAGGACAGGGTTAGATATATCGGCTTCACTTTCAAATCCATTTTTCCTCTTTTTATTTTTAATGTTGCCTGAGTCGTGTCCTAATCCGGGGAGATTTTAGTGACAAACTTCTCCTGAATAATCCAGGAATCTCCCATTTCCAACAGCTCTTAAACATAACTTGACTTCACTTCACTCTTCAGTATCATTTATTGACTCCTTACTAAAAGAAACATGAGTGGGACTGGAGTGTTTGGCAGAGGCTCAAATTCTCCAAGACATGACTCACTTACTTATTTAAATGGATCCAGCAGTAACTGAGCTGTAAACAAGACTACATCTTGGTGGATAGATACATTTTAGATTGGCAAGTTTACTTTTTTTAAATATTTCAAGATGCACTGATGCACTGACCCCTTGTGGCTGGAGGTAGTATCTCTGGATCCAGACAGTGTTCCAGATCCACACCTAAAACTAACCATAGCTTCCTTCTTTGGGCCATTATTAAACCTGGACTCTAATCAGGTATCTTCTAGTTCAAGGGTAAATTCTCTATCCATTGAGCCAAAAAAAGCCTTTTTATTTCAAAACAGTAAAGAATAGACCAATGCTATTCATTAATGAATAGCACTGACATTTTGAAACAGTGACTCATTCTTTTATAACTAACTTTATAACAACAAACTGCACTTTCTCAACTGCAACTAGTCCAAAATTCTGCCACTCAACTTTTAACTGAAAAGCATACAACAAAAGCATCTAAAAAAAATTGCATTTTTTCCATTGATTTTAAAGGTACTCTAAGCAGCATGCACTCTACTGGTTTGAAAATGGTACTGCAGTCTAAATCAAAACAATGGTCTGTGGGTTGTCTAAATGGAATGAGCATTTACCCCAGAACTAGAAGATCCCCAGTTTGAGGTCCAGGTCTGGATTTAAACATAATACAAGGAAGTGTCTGGGGAGAGGGTAGTCTGGGCATCTCTCCTTTTTGAGATAGACGTTTAATGGGTCAAAAAGTCTGTCTAGATCTCAAGGTACGTATATTTTGTATTTCCTTGCTTAGTCCTAGTTCAGCTCTGGTTCAGCCCTGGTTTAGTCCGGTCTTAGTTATGCTTTTGTCATAGATTAGTCCTGGCTTAGTTTAGTCCTGAGTTAGTTGTTAGTAGTTGGTTTAGTCCATGTATAGTCCTGGTTTGGTCCTGGTGTACTCCTGTTTTAGTCATGCTTTTCAGGTCATACCTGTCTGGGAGGTGCTTTGCTGTCAGACTGGGGGACACCACCTCACCCACCACCCTTCTGAACTGTGGAGTCCCCCAGGGATCAGTTCTGGGGCCCATCCTCTACACTACAGAAAGTAATTTTAAACTGGACAAACAGATTAACATAAAATAAAATTATCATAAAATTTAGTTGTTTTTTTTCATATTCGGCTATTATCTAAAATCAAACCTATTTTATCTTTTAAACAGTTTGAGCAAGTCATGCATGCTTTTATTTTGTCACATCTGAACTACTGTAATGCACTTTACACTGGAATCACCCAAAACGCACTTTCTTGCTTACAGTTAGTCCAGAACTCTGCAGGGCAGCTTTTAACAGGAACTAAAAAGCACAAACATCCCTGCACTGGCTTTCTGTTCAATTTAGAATTGATTTTATTGTTTGTTTTTAAGGAGTTAAATGGACTGGGCCCATGGTACATTACAGACCTCATACAAATTTACACACCGGCACATTCACTGAGGTCTGAGGGCCAGCTCCAGCTCGTGGTTCCTAAAGCTGGGGACACACTACACGATTTTCTCAGTCGTTACAAATTCTGAAAAGACTAGGAGCACACACTAACGACTGGTTTCAGCAAATTTAGTTCTGATGACTGAAAGACTGGGGCTCAAACATTTAACGACTGCGCCTCACACACTACAAGATCTGTAACTGCAACTGACGCCAAACAAACGCAGCAAACTCTGGCGGGGAACTCGCGAGAACTAAATGCTAAACAAACATGGACGCTACCTGGGTCGCTGTTGCCGTTGTGTGCGTAGCTATCTGTTTGGAAAAAGGGAAAGAAAAAACGGCTATGTATCCAGTTTCGCTTGGGTAGCGCTCAACTTTCTTCGGTGTTTGCCATGGTTGTTTATGTTTTCTTCTTCTTCAAATTTCCGCTTATATTTTCCCACCGCTTCCTGTTTCTTCGTCTGCGTCCTGACGCTATTTCCTGTGTCCCATCAACTGTGTTTCATTGGCCGCTGGACACCATGAATTCCCAGATGGATCTGTAAACAGCCCACACTACAGGAGTGTGCGTCCAGAGTTGGCTTTAAAATTCAAACATGTTTGATTGCTTGCGACTGACATCAGGCCGGGTTTTTGCGGCACACACACTTGCCAATTCGAGTCTTTGAACATCACACACTAACGGATTTCAGGGTCGACTGGTGATTACGATTCCCTGCAACTGTTGTTGACTGGTAAAGACTCGCTGCAACTGTGAATCATTATAAAATCGGGCAAAAAAATCGTGTAGTGTGTCCTCAGCTTAAGATGAGACTTAAAACCAGGGGAGACTGTGGAACACTCTGCCTTCCCACATCAGAGCCGCCCCCACAGTCGAATGTTTTACATCTCATCTTAAGACCCACGTTTATTCTCTGGCTTTTAACTATGTTTATTTTTATTGTTTTGTTTTATTTATTTTGTTGTTTTTACTTACTTATTGCTTTTTGTATTGCTCTTATTTGATTTTACTAGTTTTTATTGTTTAATGGACGCTAGTAAGGTTAAATGGAGCATTTATTCATTTATTTATTTATTGTTTTATAATCTTGTGCAGCACTGTCTGTTTGTAAAATATTGAGATAATGCTATAAAAATAACATGGATTAATTGGATTAGATGCTTTTGTCCTAGTTTAGTCCTGATTTAACAATGGTTTAGTCCAATAGTCCTGTTTTAGTTATGCTTTTGTCCTAGTTTAGTCCTGGTTTAGTTTAGTTTAGTTTAGATTAGTCCTGGTTTAGTTTAGTTTAGATTAGTCCTGGTTTAGACCTGGTTTAGTCCTTGTTTCAGGTTATATTTCTTTGCACGTAAGTCTTACATTCATATCATTTTAAATAAACAGCATTGTAAAATAAGTTTTCAACCTTTTCAGACCTAGTCCGTGTGTTAAACTCCATATATTTAAGATTCTCAGTAATTACTCATTTTCCTTCCTTCTCTGTGTCGGAGTATCTGAATAATTCATCTGAACTGAACCACACAACAGTGATTCTTGTTTCAAAGACTCACCTTTCTCTGCATTTCTTTGCTTTAAGATCAGAGGCTGTGGTTTGAAGACAGACTTTTTCGGCAAAAAGTTAGACTTTTGTCCTTCAGGTTGGTTGATGGTGACATTAAAGTAAAAGTATTCAGTTCTGTCTTGTGTCTAAGGAAAACTTTTAATCAAACTGTGGAAAAATGACTGTGGAAATTTAGACTTTATAATGAAGCTCCCATTGGTCGGTCTACATCTTGTCAACGCTGAATGAATGTCCGTTGGCAAAACACAGACAGTAGCTTATTTAGTAAGTGTTAAAACTCACTGTGAACATTGCACATTTTCCACACAGAGCATCTTAGTCAAAGGAAGACGACTGGTATAAAACAGCTAATCAGTGGGACAGTGGGGAAGGACTGGGGGTGCAGGTACAAAGTCTATTTGGGTTGCAAAAATCGGCTTGGGTAGCGGCTCTGAATGCTGACGTTAAGTATTAAGATTGGAAGTGGCTTCGAGCAACTAGCATGATTGGCTGGCTGTTCGTCCTCACTAACACGGAAATGTCAACACAAGCAGATCTGATGAAGCTGAGTAGATTTAGCAGCTTTGACCAGACAGAGCTTGTTATGCATACTTAATATTCATCTTTTTATGACAGCTTACGCACAACAACATTTGGGATAAAAAAAAAAAACAAGTACATTACTGCACTTGTCTTGTATTACCTGGCTCTCTGTTGGAGTTTATTATATTAAAATGAGAAGTACAAATGGAGTGTATACAAATGTGTACAGCAGTGAATATTAAATAATAAATAATGAGCAAAAACACATCAAATGCCAAAAAAAAACTTCATAATAACCACAGAAGCTTATTGACAGTATTTTCTAACCATATTAAAGTGTATTCAGTAAGTATCATGTTTAGTGGCCATAATCAGCAATATTGTGTATTGATTTTATTTCCTTATTCCTTCATTGTATTAAAACTATTGCATAGTATTCACAAGCTTTACTGAAAAATAAGAAAGAATAAAACACGTCATGAACATGCAATGTTACTAACCCGAGCAGATTTTGCAACCTGAGAGATACAAAAAAAGGGAAAAGATGGCTTCCTTCACCCCTCCCTCCAACCATTCAGCCTCCCTGGCCACAAATCTGACACCACCGTCCTCAAAGGAGTGCTCTGTGTCTCTGAGATACTCTTACTGTTCAAGACTATTGTAGACCAGTAGTGTTCATTTAGGCTAAAATCCTTAGCTCTCTCACCAGTTTAATACAGGTGTTGCATTCATGTTCTACAATCTGGTTATGTCAAAAACTTTGAGACTACTTTTAAAAGAAATAACCAAACAGAAACTGGGCTGCCAGATCTCTGGCCCAAACAGAACTTAAAACCCACCCAACACAATAAAAAACACTAAAAAAGTAAAACTAACAGGTTCCCCACAAAGACTGCAGTCAGAAACCAAAGCCTTGCTGGTCAGGACATCAAAGAAACCACAAAATGTATGAAATATCAACATGAAATATGAGCAACCAAACACATCACTCATTTTAAAACAAATGAACTGATGATATGAGTGGAAGGACACAGCAGTTTACTGAAATGTGTATTTCTACTTTCCCATAAAATGACAGCTATTTCGTAGATATTTTCTCCAGAATATTTTCTAAAAACCCACTAAATGTTATGAAAAGCAGCCCAAATTTTATAAACCAGCCCAATATTATTTTTTCCAGCCCAAGGTGTTCAAAAGAAGCCTAATTTGGCAGAAACCAGACCAATCTGGCAACACTGAACAGAAACCTCACTATCCTATTAAAGTTGTGGCTAAATGCTTTGTCTCCTGACAACACTCACGCCTGTCCGATTGAATATCACAACTTTATAAGACTGTAGTGAAAAAAATCTTTCCACTTTAGATCATTTGCGCAGACAGAGGACGTTGAACTTTGTGTCCATTTTTGTTTCATGTCTGTAGGCTTAATAACTACAGAGATAGTAAACCTGGCTAACAGCTGCATACTGACACTTTAGCAGCAGATTCTACTATCTGTGTCACACTATAGGCCCAGAATGTTCACAGACTCATATTCATATCACTGTAACTAACATACACTACATTAAAATCTGCCTTTGAAAGCACCACCATCACTAACTGTCCTTTCTCTCTCCCACGTGCACAGATCTCTGTTCGGTCCCTGTGTGTAACTCTCCAGAGAGATCTGCCTCTGTAACGATAAAACTCTGTGTGTCGTTAACCTCGTGTTCCCGTCATAAATCACACACTCACCGTTTTCTGACAGCACTGCTCTTCACTCTGCTCTGCTTCACTCACTCTACTGTAGTTCTGTAGGAGGTACCAGCACTCAGAGCTGGGAGCTAATTACATTTGGGTGGGTGAGGGTTGGAGGTGTAGCTTTTTTTTCTTTTTTTTTTTGTCTCGAGGTGTGACACAACTTTGATGTTGAATGCAAAAATATTAAATAATAATTGCAAATATAAATCAGTTGTATACAAAGTGAAAGTGTTTTTCATAAGCAATTCACAATTTTAAGCATAATTATTATTTCTACATTATTTGTGATTTTTTTTTTTTGTCACACTGCAGGACGTTCATTACAATTTGGTCAATTGCATTTTTATCATAAAACATTTAACATGTCTGTTGTGCTAACTTAATATTTATATCCCTGTCATATCATTAAAAAAAAATATTCTTAACATTCACAATTTTATTTTGTGAAAAATGCAGCTGTCACTCTGCAGGACACCAAACAGACACAAGTTAATTGTTTTGGAGAAAATGAGGATTTTACTAAAATTAATAATAAAAACTCCAGAGATCTTCCTGGTCTATAAATGACAGAGACAGATGGGTCCTGTAGGTTTTATTGCAGCTGCCTGTTTAAAAAAACAGATTTTTCAGGTCACACTGCAGGACACCATTTTGATTACAAGATTAAACTTATTTTAATTGTTATTGTAAGATTCAGGTGCAGTGTTGTTTTAGTAAAGTACAAATATTTGATTTATATTTATGCCAAAAACTTTATGACCTGTCCCAGATGTGAATAATTATACTATAAAATACAAAAAAAAAAAAAAAAAAAAAAAAAAAATACAACTTGTTTTAAAACTTCAGAGGTTTTGTAGCAGACCTATGTTGCACTGCTGACATAATTTTGGAGGAGGTAAAACATTATTTTGCAAAACTTTTCAAATGACTACAGTAAAAGTGGGCGTCACGTCAGCCACCCACTATGTGCGCATTTGTTTCCATATTTGTGTGCACATTTCCAAATGTGTGTGCGCTTTTCTGAATGTGTGTGTGTGTTTTCAAATTTGTGTTGATTTCCATATTTGTGTGCACATTTCTGAATTTATGTGTGTGTTTCCATATTTGGTTTTGTGTTTCAGAATTTGAGTGCATGTTTCCAAATTTCTGTTTGTGTTCCTGAATTTGTGTGGGCCTTTCCAAATTTGAGTGCGTTTCCATATTTGTGTGCACAATTTCAAATTTGTGTGCGCATTTCTGAATCTGTGTGTTTCCAAATTTGCGTGCATGTATCTGAATTTGAGAGCATATTTCTGAATATGAGAGCGTGTTTTTGTATTAGTTGGTGACTTGTCCTTCAGAGCCACTGTAGGTTTAGTCCTGTCTTAGCCCTGGTTTATGGACAGTTTAGTCTTGGTTTATTTCTAGTTTGTTGCTAACACAGTCCCAGTTGGAGATAATGATAATTCCAGCTCCTACAGACAAACAGCTGTTGAGACGCGGCGCCACAAACCGACCACAAAGATGGCCGCCGGGGTTCCATTAGCGCTGGACGTTAGCGACAGCTGCTGTTAGCGACTCAGGGGGACACGGGAAACAGATTCAACCCAAACTTAGCCAAAAAACTCAGTGTGAGAGGAAGAGGAAGAAGGAAGATCCAGTGAAGCTGAAACACATTTGGAAACATGTTATATCCAACTGGCTCCAGGTTTCGTCAGAAGGTGAAAGTAATGGGATACTTTTATATATTGTGAAGATGTATTTTGTACAAAGCCCAGGAGGGGGGTAAACATCCTGAGAAAGCTTTGTGAGATCCCAAGAAAGTAGACTCGTTCAGGATGAACTGCCTTGCCTGGGTTATGGATGAGAAAAGACGAGGGAGGGAAGATAAAGTCAGCTGTTTGTGGCTCAGATCATGCAGCTCCACATATGAAATGCACTTCTCATGTTGTTTTGGAAATAAATGTTTTTAAATCATTTATAACAATTTTCAATGTGATGGAGAAGACTTTGCGCAGTTGCTCAACTCTCCCATCACCAGTATAATCTTTGCAAAAAATTAATGCAACTCTGCACGGAAATAAATGTTGTGACAGTGCAGGATCTTATCGAAATGATGCCACAGCAAATGCACACTGTAATTAAAGTTAAAGGTCCAACAAAATACTAGTGTTTTTTGGGGTAGGCAGTCACTCCAACACATCCCAAAGACTCGCAGTGGGGTTAAGATCTGGACTCTGTGGTGGCCAGTCCATGTGAGAAAATGATGTCACGCTTCCTGAACCACTCTTTCACAATGTGAGCCCAACCCTGAGACTCACTGGCCTCTGCCCTCCATCTCTGATCTGTATAAATCATTCAGACGCATTTAAGTGCTTTGGATGACACTATTTCTTAAAGTGGAGTGAGGTTGGGAAAGCCATGTTTAGCCTGTGACACTAACTCACGTCTCTCTAAGTCTCTCTTATACAAACGCATGAGAAGCCCAGCTCAGAGTAATCCATAGACTGTAGTGTATGTAATTTAACGCTTCACATTTACTCATGTCACTGTGACTTTAGCTGTATTTTTTGGCCTTTTTTAATCCAAGACTAGATTTTTTTTTTCAACATAACAACTGATAAGAGCCAAAGATGATTAGGGATTTAGCGCTGGGTAATTAAACAATCTCATTACTCCAAGGATCAGATTAAACCAGGATTTTAACCCTAAGCCTTAAGCCGATAGATGATTTTTAGAGACAGTTTGAAACTGTGGGAGGAGTGAGGAGACCTGAGTCGCTGCCCTGGAAGCCTGGTTTGTGAGGTGGCTATAGGGTTGCCACCCATTCCTTAAAACTGTGGCTCCCAACCAGGTGTACGGGGACCCCCAAGGGTACGCTAGCACTTTGCAGGAGGTACGTGGAGTAAATATTTGGCTGTCAAAGACTGAAATTAACCTAAATCTGGACTAACCAACCAAATACTAACCCAGGACACGAGGGATAAAACAGAGACTACTCCCGAAATAAACCAAGACTAAAGCAGGTATAAACCAGAACTTAGCCAGGAAAAAACAGGTCTAAAATCAGAACTAAACTAGAAAAAAACAGGTCTTAAACCAGAACTAAAACCAGAACTAAACCAGATCTAAATCCAGATCTAAACCAGGTATAAACTAGGTCTAAACCAAGTCAAACCAGGACTAAACTGAGATTAAACTAGGACTTAAATACATCTAAAACTAAGACTATACCACAACTAAGCCAGGTCTAAACCAGGACTAATCTAAAACTAAACCATGATTAAGCCAGAGCTAAACCAAGACAACTCCAGGTCCTAACCAGGATTAGTTCAGGTCCTGGGGGTACACAAGACCAAAAAAGTTGGGAACCACTGCCTTAAAATACAGAATCGTCCATATTTGATGATGAAATTGTGCTTCCCATATAGAATCAATAAGGGATGCTGTTTGTTTCATATTTTCAAGTTGTCCAGTTATAGAGGGCTTTTAGTTTGAAAAGACTCTGGCTAGGTTACAAAGTAAAAAAAAACAAAAAAACATTGCACCTGATCAGCTTTTAAGTAAAATGTGAGCCTCTCCCAGCGGAAAAGAGATGATAAGGACAAAAGAAAAATGTAATCTATGTTGTTGAGCATGTATACATTCAGTCAGTAAAGCTGCTGTTGGCAAGCGCCTGGTGAGTCAGAGCCTACAGCAAATTCTGAAGACTAAGAACTGTTTTGATTCAATAAAAACTTGCTACAGCTCCTGGGCTTCAGTTCAATTTAGTTTGATGATGATCAGCCTCATATTCACAGAGATACGATCATACATAGCTCATTAAAATAGGACATGCAGTAACAGACGGTGCGGATTTGCACACATTTCTCACAATATCTCAGCTGAATTTAGGCTTCTTCAAACCAACATTAAACATAAATTTGGTTGTCCTGATAAAGGCTCATGGTTTTAAAGACTGATTCATTAGAGTCAACTCCACTGTCCTGTATAACATAGCCAAATGCACCAAATATATCTTACCACAAACAGGAAAAGAAAAAACACTCTCATACATAACTACACTGATGACTGACATTCAGGGGCGTAACATCAGGCAGTGCAGCCACTGCAACTGTACTGGGGCCCAGGAGGTTTAGGGGCCCATTAGAGTGGCCCCTTGTTCATCTTTGGTCAAGTCTGTGTTTAAAATATTCATAATAATTAGGAGCAGCACATAACTCTGTTTTAGTTTTTACCATAAATTCCATTTTAAATCCTGTTAAATTTGTAAACTCAACAAAAACAACAACAAAAAATCTGTGAAGATAGTTTCACAAAATTGTGCTTAAATATTTTTTTGTTTTTTTTGTTTTTTGTATCAAACTCCAGTAAAATAGTAGCATTTAATAAATTAAAAAGCTTAATGCATGAACAAGAACACAAATGTGCTTCTTAACTTAAGGGTCCATTCTGAAATCCTGCACTGGGGCCCACATTACCATGACATTTGCTGACATTTATGGACCAATGGTAGTATTAATGATAGAGTAGTAGCAGCAGTGGTAGTAACCATAATAGTAATAATAATAATTTTGGAGTAGCAGCAGTAATATTAGTTGTAGTTATAGTAGTACTTTTTTTACTTACAGTGACAGTTGTATTGTACTTTCACCTCTAGGCTCCTGGAATACCAATATGTGCAATATGATGTATAAGAGTACTTTTACTCTGCTAACAGCAAATAAAATAAGCTTAACTTTGTGCTGAAGCAGCTGTTTCCTGCTCTGATGTCAGGGTTTTGATCTATGACTCAGTTCTGAACCAGCTCCTGATTTAAAATAGTAGTATTTCACCTGTAAACCTTGAGAACAGAGTGTTGAGAGCAGCTGACTCTGCTGGGTGAGTATTTTTATCTTTAACACCTGCTGTTGTTGTACTTGAGCTGCACTGAACTGAACGGCTGCTGTTCACCTTTTTGCGTTATTTATGATCTGTCTTCTGACTTTTTTCTAAAAAAAATGACTTCATTATTTCTAGCTCAATAGATAGTGAAGCAGATTTGTGGTTGCCTACTGAAAACCTAGACTGGCTAGACAAATTATTTTCCTATTCTATACAAACAAGTTAGTTTGGTACCTCATGGTCTGAGTTTTGTTTCTATGGGCGGAACAATCACGGGCAGAGTAACCAATCAGAGTCCTTTTATTCGATATGGACAAGTCTACCAGAAAGTGCAGCAGCAGATAACAGAGCGGCTGAGGAGCACACACATGTTTACGGTTACTGTCCACCTGTGTCTGAGCCAGAACAAGAGAACAGTTGAGAAGAATAATCATCAATCAAGAATAATCATTGTTTATTGATAATTTAAATCATCAATACACATTTGAATACAAAAAGCAAATATTAAGCAATGTCAGCCAGTGGTGGAATGTAAAGATGTAAAAGTACTTAGTTACTTTACTTAAGTATAATTTTTTCATGTATTTGTACTTTACTTGAGTAAATTTGACAAGGGGTACTTTTACTTTTACTTCACTACATTTTAGAGCAAGTGTCTGTACTTTTTACCCCACTACATCTTTGTTTGAAGCACAAAGTATTTTGAGTTTTGATTTAAGATCATGTGTTTTTGTCATGCAGTAAAGTAACATCAGAATAATAAAGACAGAAGACTCAGCGACAGATTCAGTCTCTTCTACTGCACCAGTTTGTTCATTTCATCTGGAATCAACAATTTTTCAGCAAAATCCCTCACATTTAACACATTCATGAGTTGTCAAGTCTGTGTGAAATACTTTTTTTCTTGCATTTGAAAGTAAGTACTTTTATACTTTTACTTAAATTTTAAGATGATACTTTTACTTGAGTAAATATTTGCTCCTTTATTTGTACTTTTACCTAAGTAAAGAAATTGAGTACCTTCATCACTGATGTCAGTAACAACTGCAGCAGTTGTAAGTGCTAATAGAGGAGCTAAGCTAATGTTAGCATTAGCTGTGCTACTCAAAAACAGCAGTCCATACAGTTGTTTTTCATTGCAATCAATCCATAGGACAAATGGGCAAAACTTCATATATATTTCAACCATCCTAACACCACGGAAACACCACCAGGGCTTTGAAAACAAGGCGCGCACGCCAAGGTTTGCAGGAAAGCCTAGGGTGACCATCTGTCCTACTTTTGGTTGTACTGCACAGCCATTGAGGCATCTGTCCCTCTGTACCACTGATTAAGAGAAGGTCCCTCTTTTTCAGTGGTGCTCAATGGAGCTTATAAAAAGTGAGATTCAAGTTAAAGACAAACTCAGAAACTTTTTTTACCTTATATAAAAAGTTTCCTACTTCGTGTGATGGTTAAACGAGTTGTGGGGTAAATAAAGCATGCAGCATCTCCCCCTGGTGTCTCTGGGCTGAAAGTGACACTTACAACAGTGAGTGTCACCGACCCGGAGTCACAGAAGTCTCAGGTCTCATGAGAAAGAGGCACAAAACAACAAGTTAGCAGTGGCTTTATTTCTTGATTTTCGGCATGCTAGAGCAGCCAAATGGAAGAAAAAATTTTGCACAGATATGCAGAGGGGAAAATTAAAGTAAAGACAAGATTAAACTGGGTTTGTGAGTATGTACGATAGTGCTTTACTCCCTAGGGGAAGCTCTATAGAAGAAAATAAGGTAAAAAGTCTGAAAAAACAAGCAGAGTCACTGAGTTCCGCTTTAAGAACAATAAAGTAAGGTCAGTATTGTTTGTCTAAAATGGTGAATACATATTTGTGGGTGTCTTGTCTTGATAGGTTGAGTATACAGTGGGGCAAAAAAGTATTTAGTCAGCCACCAATTGTGCAAGTTCTCTCACTTAAAAAGATGAGAGAGGCCTGTAATTTTCATCATAGGTATACCTCAACTATGAGAGACAAAATGAGAAAAAAAATTCAGAAAATCACATTGTCTGATTTTTAAAGAATTTATTTGCAAATTATGGTGGAAAATAAGTATTTGGTCAATAACAAAAGTTCATCTCAGTACTTTGTTATATACCCTTTGTTGGCAATGACAGAGGTCAAACGTTTTCTTTAAGTCTTCACAAGGTTTTCACAAACTGTTGCTGGTATTTTGGCCCATTCCTCCATGCAGATCTCCTCTAGAGCAGTGATGTTTTGGGGCTGTCGCTGGGCAACACGGACTTTCAACTCCCTCCAAAGATTTTCTATGGGGTTGAGATCTGGTGACTGGCTAGGCCGCTCCAGGACCTTGAAATGCTTCTTACGAAGCCACTCCTTCGTTACCCGGGCAGTGTGTTTGGGATCATTGTCATGCTGAAAGACCCAGCCACGTTTCATCTTCAATGCCCTTGCTGATGGAAGGAGGTTTTCACTCAAAATCTGACGATACATGGCCCCATTCAATCTTTCCTTTACACGGTCGTCCTGGTCCCTTTGCTGAAAAACAGCCCCAAAGCATGATGTTCCCACCCCCATGCTTTACAGTAGGTATGGTGTTCTTTGGATGCAACTCAGCATTCTTTCTCCTCCAAACACAGCGAGTAGAGTTTTTACCAAAAAGTTCTATTTCGGTTTCATCTGACCATATGACATTCTCCCAGTCCTCTTCTGGATCATCCAAATGCTCTCTAGCAAACTTCAGACGGGCCTGCACATGTACTGGCTTTAGCAGGGGACACGTCTGGCACTGCCGGATTTGAGTCCCTGGCAGTGTAGTGTGTTACTGATGGTAGCCTTTGTTACTTTGGTCCCAGCTCTCTGCAGGTCATTCACTAGGTCGCCCCGTGTGGTTCTGGGATTTTTGCTCACCGTTCTTGTGATCATTTTGACCCCACGGGGTGAGATCTTGCGGGGAGCCCCAGATCGAGGGAGATTATCAGTGGTCTTGTATGTCTTCCATTCCCTAATAATTGCTCCCACAGTTGATTTCTTCACACCAAGCTGCTTACCTATTGCAGATTCAGTCTTCCCAGCCTGGTGCAGGTCTACAATTTTGTTTCTGGTGTCCTTTGACAGCTCTTTGGTCTTGGCCATAGTGGAGTTTGGAGTGGGACTGTTTGAGGTTGTGGACAGGTGTCTTTTATATAGATAATCAGTTCAAACAGGTGCCATTAATACAGGTAATGAGTGGAGGACAAAGGACCCATCCATCCATCTTCTTCTGCTTATCTGGGACCGGGTCGCGAAGGCAGCAGTCTAAGCAAAGATGCCCAGACTTCCCTCTCCACAGACATTTCCTCCAGCTCTACCGGGGGGACCCCAAGGCGTTCCCAGGCCAGCCGAGAGACATAGTCCCTCCAGCGTGTCCTAGGTCTTCCCCGGGGCCTCCGCCCGGTGGGACATGCCCGGAACACCTCCCCAGGGAGGCGTCCAGGAGGCATCCGGAACAGATGCCCGAGCCACCTCAACTGACTCCTCTTGATGTGGAGGAGCAGCGGCTCTACTCCGAGCTCCTCCCGGGTGACAGAGCTCCTCACCCTATCTCTAAGGGAGCGCTCAGCCACCCTGCGGAGGAAACTCATTTCGGCCGCTTGTATCCGTGATCTTGTCCTTTCGGTCATGACCCAAAGCTCATGACCATAGGTGAGAGTAGGAACGTAGATCGACCGGTAAATCGAGAGCTTCGCCTTTTGGCTCAGCTCCTTCTTTACCACAACAGACCGATACAACGATCGCATTACTGCAGACGCTGCACCGATCCGTCTGCCAATCTCACGCTCCATCCTTCCCTCACTCGTGAACAAGACCCCAAGATACTTGAACTCCTCCACTTGAGGCAGGAGCTCTCCTCCAACCTGGAGAGGGCAAGCCACCCTTTTCCGGTCGAGAACCATGGCCTCGGACTTGGAGGTGCTGATTCTCATCCCAGCCGCTTCACACTCGGCCGCAAACCGCCCCAGTGCACACTGAAGGTCCTGGCTTGATGAAGCCAACAGGACAACATCATCCGCAAAAAGCAGAGATGAAATCCTGTGGTTCCCAAACCAGACTCCCTCTGGCCCCTGGCTGCGCCTAGAAACAGAGGAGCCTCTTACAGAAGAAGTTACAGGTCTGTGAGAGCCAGAAATCTTGCTTGTTTGTAGGTGACCAAATACTTATTTTCCACCATAATTTGCAAATAAATTCTTTAAAAATCAGACAATGTGATTTTCTGGATTTTTTTTTTTTCTCATTTTGTCTCTCATAGTTGAGGTATACCTATGATGAAAATTACAGGCCTCTCTCATCTTTTTAAGTGGGAGAACTTGCACAATTGGTGGCTGACTAAATTTTAAATTTGACTAAACTTTTTTGCCCCACTGTATGGTTGATGTGTTGCTGCCCTGTGTTTCAGAAAATCCCTCTCTATGGCGCTGTGAGCTGGTGTTGGTGCTGGATTGTTTAAGAATATACAGACTGAGAGCTTAGATTTTTTTCTGTTCCATCTTTTTTATTCCAATGAATAGAGTCTCAGTAAAGACATTACTTAGCAAAATGTTTGTTTTTGTGATGAAAACAGCACATCATATGTCGTATAGACCCTTAACTGTGGCAACTAGTATCTCACTAAGTTGGTAAGTTAGATTTGTATTAAAACATTTAATTCCCAAGTTGTTCCTCCTTGTCCCACCAAATAGTACAACTTGTCCCACTTTTTGTACTTTCTGAGGTCACCCTAGTAAAGCTGGAGGAGCACACAAGTTCAGAGCGTCAGTGCTGAGCCTTAACACTTGAAAATGGCTTTCTGATCAGCGCAGAGTTTAAAATAGTTGATTTTACTGATAATAGTGACAAAATGAGAGAACTAGGTCCAGGAAGTGTGTGGAGAGACAGGGCAGTCCTATAGACACAGACAGGAGTTATCCCTGCAGTTCTTTCACAGGACAAGGAAGTGGACATTTTCAGTCCATAATTATTCATTTTTATTTTAAACATAAAATCAAAAAGAAAAATCAGGATCAACCATACTAAAAAAAAACATTATGTTAAAATGTTATGCCATATTATGAGCAACTCTGTACTTATTTCTGAACAAGAAAAGCAGCAGAAGCCATTTGTACAAAGTCAGTTTGTTTGAATGTGGTCGTTACATCAAACATCAACTGGACTTTACTGTTGTTAAAATGAAAACAAGACGAAGAAAAAAGTCTGCATGAGTCTGCATAACTGTGTCAGAAATGAGACAAAATGCTCCACCATATTGCAGGACTACAAAAACAAAAATAAATAACAAACACACACACACACACAAAACCAAATACATACTGTCATCATTTTGAAAAATGCTGTTAGGTAAAACTGTAGGTCATATTGCCCAGCCCTCTCCATAATAACCATAATAAACCTAATGATAACCATCGCTTTTTCAAATGATTCCTTCTTCGCCTTCTGTTGTTCTTGTATGGGCTTTTAAAGGTCATAATGTGCTCTTGGAGACACATTCACAGCTGTTGGAGAACATTTCTGCAACATATGGACCTCAAAGCACTACAATCCCCATCTAAACATTGGCATAAATCTATTTTGTCTCCATCCCAGACTAAACTGGTGGAAACAGAAGTGTGATCATGTATTTTTAGTGCAACGTTTAGTTTTTTGGGGGGAGGCTGGTAAGTGTGTCTTCTCCTGTTGTTCCCCGTTCAACGAAACAATCAGAGTCTAACAGCTTTGGACAGATGCAAATGTAGCTCATTAAGTCCACGACTAAATCCACGAAACGAGCAAGAGAAGAAAATGGAGGAGAGGACATCTGTTCGAGGAGATATGGCCAAAAAGTAAAAGCATAGGAAATTCATAAACCAGGATTTAAGTTGGACAAAAAAAACAGACACACAATAATCAAAGAATATATTTTGTTCAGAATAAATCAATGTTTTGTCAGACCAGGACCAGTTCTATGGTGATGAGATGTGACGTCTCTCCAGGCTCAACTCCTCTAAACTGTAACCTCCGCAGAGTGACACTGCAACTCCCAGCATGCCCTGCAGCCCCCTCCTCCATTTCCCAGCATGCCTTATGGCCACTGTTTGATGTGTGCTCTGTGACACGAAGGAGTTTCTGGAGGCGGACTTGAGCTTTGGCTGCAGCTAAGTTCATATCTGTCTTACAGTGCAGTTGAAGCATATTATAAAGTTTGTCTTCGATTTAATCTTAGTTTAATCCAGTTTTTACCCTGGTTTTTAGTCTTGATGACATCCTGCTCTAGTTCTAGGTGTATTGGTAATTGTAAGCCCATAGACCTGGTTTAGACCAGTATTAGTTCTAGTTTTGTCCTGGTTTAGTGCACGTTATATCCAAGTTTACTCCACATTTTAGCCTTGATTAGATCCTTGTTTTGTCCTGGTTTTAGTCCTGGTTTAATCCATGTTTAGACTTGGTTAAGCATTACTTTAGTCCTGTTTTTGGTCCTAGTGTTTGTCCTGTTCTATAGTTTAATCGTGTTTTAGTCCTGGTTTAGATTTTGTTTAAGTTTGTTTTTACTCCTGATTTAGTCCTCCGTTAGACCTTGTTTAGTCCTGGTTTAGATCTGGTTTAAATTTGCTTTTACTCTTGGTTTAATTCTAGTTTAGACCCAGATAAAGCCAAGTTTAATCACAAATTAAGTCTTGCTTATAGTCCTTTGGTTTAATTTGTGGTTTGTTTGTTTTTGTTTTTGTTTTTTTGTTTTCAAGTTTTAGCACCACCCCCAAGCCTCAAACCAAGTTTAGTCCTGATTTAGTGCTGGTTTTAGTCCCATTTAGTCCTGGTTTAATCCAAGTTTGGTTGCGAATTAAACCTTGGTTTAGTCCAGCGTTAGTCTTCTCTTCTGGTTTAAATTTTGTTTTATTTATTTATTTATTTATCTCTATTTATTTATTGCTTTTTAAGTTTCAGCACAAGTTCAAATGCTCAAAACTACATTTTTTTAGGTGGACACTAAACCAGCCTGTGGTATCAACTGGGCAACATGGCTAAGAAAAAAAATGTAAAAATCCAATTTTGCTATTTATGGTTCAAAATTAAAAATTGCATTAATTTGATTTATTGCCAGCCCGAGTATCAATAAAAGCTAACATTTTTATTATTTGTCATTATTTCCACAGTAAAAACCTTGACTATTCTGAATTCAGTTTGCTTGAATCACCATCTTAACACTCACCTGCCTGTTTGACTGATCCCATTTCTGCCTCTCACCTTCCCTCCCTCGGCGCTCACTGATTACCCATAAACCCCTGATACATGTCCTCCTCCGTCACCACCATCACACCGTTTTAACTCATATTTAAATTCATAATCCAGCCTTGATTTATGCGACAGGTTCGATTGATCTGAATTAATTCGGCAGCTCCCTCTTTTAACAGGAGCCTTATCCTGACAGAGATGTATCCCTCGGTTCAAGTGGCACAGCTAATTATGTGAATTTATAATCTATCAACTCTTCAAAATGCAATTACACATTATTAGACTAATGGCGGAATACAATGCCAGTCGGAGAGGAATTAAAATGTGCTGGAGCAAAGTTTCCAGACACACTTTGTAATTAGAAGTGTGTGATGATTCTGCAGAGTTTTGATTATGCAAAAATATAGAAAAAAAAAAAAAAAACTTGCTACCTCCGCTTCATTTGTCTTCTCATTAAGATGAAGTCTAGCTCTGAGTGACTTCCCGTTGCAATTATCACAGTCGGTCCAATAATGACATTCATCTTTAATGAGGAAGGAATAATTAGTCAGAATATATAGATGTTTAGATCAGAGCTGTAAGAGCCAATGAGGTGAAAACATGACTGTATACTTAATGACAAGTGGAGTTTACAAACTGTAGCAAGAGGAAAATCAGTGGATGGAACATTTCAGCTTTCTACTGTGGCCAACAGTCTCTGTGTTTACATAAAGCTCCTAACGTCTCTTGTACTTGGTGCCAGGATCTGCTCAGAGGTTGCTGCCTGTTGCCCCTGTCACCAGGAGATAATGGAAGTGTTGTGTTTCTCTGTGAACTAAAGAGAAAGGCCATGACCTGTTTGTAAGCATGGGTTCATTTTAACCCTTCCTTAAACCACTAAAGTGTAGTGTGGGGTTTGAGTCTGAATAATGCCCCGAGCTTTGTTGTTGGCAGAGGTGGGAGTCATGTGCAAGTCACAAGTAAGCATCAAGTCATAACCTTCAAGTTACAAGTCCAAGTCAGTCTTTATGACAAGGAACCAAGTCAAGTCCCATGATAGGAAAGACGAGTCGAGTCACTGCAACAAACAATTTAGAGGGCCACACAGAGCTGAGTTTTTTTTTAAATAAAATAAACAAAATAAGTGGTCCTGTCATTTTTGCGGTGTGTAATGTGCTTATATTGATTAGTAACTTGCAAAATGAAACAACAGACGACAGATGAATAAGGTGTGTGAGGCAGGTAAAGCGTATAAGAATTCTGCCAAAGCACATTATATCTGACACTAAAACCATCAAATAGCCTGCCTTCAACTTTTCAGGTTATCGTACATGTTTAGCTCCTATGCTCATTAGCATATGTAAACACAAATGCACCGCTGTTTTAGTTTTTATATTACACTCAAATGCATCCTGAATTTTGTGTAAAAGCAAGTCATTTTAAGTCATTTAGCTCAAGTCCGAGTCTAATGCCATGAAAAGTCAAGTCTTTTTTGGAATATTTGTCAAGCAAGTCTCAAGTCCTAAAAAAAATGTGACTTAAGTCTGACTAAAGTCAAGTCATGTGACTTGAGTCTCCCACCTCTGGTTTTTGGGGGCAGTATGTCCCTGATCCCTGTCCCATGGCACAGGGTGTAATCAGCACCTAAACCTAGAGCTAGATTCAGTTTGAGGTGGGAGCTGGAAGGTAAGAGCCTGATGGCTGGGTTTCTGCCCTGGGTCCTGGACAGGCTCAGACTAAAAGAGCTACACAGATACAACATGAGACAGTATCATAGCTCCACCAGCTGCAGGCGAGATCTTCATTGAAAGGCAAGGCTTCAGTAACTAATCTACTGGCAATCAAAGACTGTCACCTCTATGGAGCACAACAGTGCCCGCCCCCCTCTGGTGTCGGAAGTAAATTTCCCCTTCATTTTCCCCATAGACTTTTTAAAATCTTGACTGAGGCTAATCAGCTCTGTGGCAACTCTATAACTAATATTTATTTTTTATCCAAAAAATTATCTTAAACTTGAATTATGTGTAAAATACATTTGTAGCTTTGACTTTTAACAAGTTTCAGTTTTTATTTATTTTTAATAAATTGCCCTATGGAGTTATTATGTAGCTGATTAGCCTTATTGAGGTTTTAAAGTCTTAATATATGCATTTTTTTAAGCTCAATGGGAAGTTCATCAGCTGGTGAGGTTTGGTGAAAGACCGTGATCTTTCTGGTCTGAGAGAGTTCCAGAGATGGAGGAGAACTCATTTGGGACTTGAACGTATGACTGATGACTTGGGACTTGACTCAGCCTTGTGCGTTTCTGAGGGGCAGTGACTTGACTCCAGGTTCACACTGAGGACTTGAACTTGGACTCAGACTTGTGCATTGATGACTATTCTCACACAGTTTCTGTGGATTTTTGTACCACAAATGTAGTTAGAATACCCACTGCCTTTGAATCATTTATTTCATTTTTATCACTGGCTCCATCCTTTGGCCTTGCTTCAATGGTCTGGAGTCACAACTTTGACTTGAGACTTGGACTCACTTTCAGGTGAGAAGACTCGACTTGGACTCGACATGGAAGTTTATTTTGGTGACTCGGACTTGACTCTAACATTAATTTAATGACTTGGACTTGAAAATTGATGACCTGGACTTGGACTTGAATCAGACTGGACTCAGATTAGTCCTCTGCGACTTGGACTCGAACACTGAGGATTTGAGAGTGTCTTGGACTCGCAAAATGGCGACTCAGCTACAACACTGGATGAACAATTGGGTACAATATATGTCTCAGAATGTGGACTCCTCAGTATTGTACTAGAAGAGCTGGAGGAAGTGTCTAGGGAAAGGAAAGTCTAGGAAATGTCGGTCCCCATGCACAGATCTTGGTTTGAGTTTAAGAAAGTATAGTATGCTTATGTATTAACTGTCCTAACAGCTTTAATTCCACTCTCTTCTACCTTTATCCCCAGTTATTCCATGATTGATGTAATGTTAGTCTAGTCCACTGGTCTGTTTTTACACCAGTGTCCACTCCGTGTCCCTCCCCGTCCACCTGTCTCACAGAGATTAATGCTTCCTGGTGGAGCATAGACAGGTGGCAGCTCCCATTAAGGGTGAAAAAGATGAAGAGAAAAGCTGTGGTGAGACTGTGGGGGTCTATCACAGTGATCTATGAGCCTCTGACAGGGGATCTCCACACGCTTTAAAGAAGGAAGTACGGTTTGAACTGGAAGTGTGGATGTTTTTACAGTCAGTCTAACACTGTGCTTCTTCTGAGGTAACAATGGACAGGACCCAAGGCAGAGGAAGTCAAAACAGAAACGCCTGGAGTGGAGCAGTTTGTCATCCATAAAATCTGAATTGTAGACCCAAAACTATGCAAAATTGTATGTGCAATCATTTTAAAGGAATTTATTGGCATTGTTGTTTTGTCTAGACCAGTGGTTCCCAAAGTGGGGTCTGTGGCCCCCTGTGGGTCCGCAAAGGTACTGCAGGGGTGCCCCCAGATTTTGTCTATATTACGTACAGAAAAATACGTGAATTGAGTTAGGAATGAATTACAGTTATATACTTGTTTAAAAATATAACTTTTAGCCAACATTTAGTGTTTTTTGTCTTTTGAAAAACATGATAGTTTTCCTAATATGGTGAAGTTTTATTGTTGGGGGGGTCCGTGAGCATTTTTTGAAAATTTGAGCGTCCCATAACACTCTTGACTTTGGGAATGGCTGATCTAGACATTGTTTTTTACTGAGGTTTTATTTTTATCATTTCAGTCATTCTTTTCCTTACCCTCAGTTAACAGGTGAGTCACTTACCTTCATACGCCTTTTACAAACATGCACTGTCACCCGGACTCTCTCCTAAAATCATCAGGAGAACTTTGTTGTTTGTACACACACACACACACACCAGGATGTGATCTTTGGCTGGCCCTAGTGCTATGTACCATGGATCTGTCAATGTGCTCCATGTAAATCCTTGTGTGCTCCACAACTTGTTTGTGCCTTACTTTTCTCTGTGTAGTTAAGCTGTACCAGTGGTGATTACTCACTCTCTGCAAGGGAAGCTGAAATTCCCCCAAAAATGGTCAAATATACTGTGTTGAATTTTATAAAATTAGATATTACATTAAAAGTGAACTAGAATGCATATTCATTTTGAATATGTTATTCACTAATCAGCTTTAGTCTGGTTTTCTGATGCAATCTTCTCTGACGCTGTATTTCCCCTACTGATGCTGAGCTTCAGTGGATGTTAGTGGGAAAGAAACGAGCTGTGTTCATTACAAAAAAGCAAGATGCTGATTGGATAAAAATGCCAAAATTGTCCCATGACGCTGACTAATCTGTGATGATTGGTGGAACTGGCTGAAGATTTTGGCTGACAGCTGCATCTACCGGCTTTGCATGCAATAAATTGGAGCAACATCTCAGCTCAGAGCAGAAGAGATGAAGTAAGAGCTGTGTGCTGTCCAAACTGCAAAGCAAAGTGGCTTATCTCACTTTCACCATTTATACATGTTACATTCTAAATAAACATTTTATCATAGCGCTGCTCAGTTTGAATCTTGTTTTAGTTTCTTTGGTTAGTTTGTTTCAATATCAATGTTGTAGGGAAACTAACTGCTATTTAGCCCAGGATAAAATGTTAAGAGCTTCTCCTGTTTGAAAGATCAGCAGCCGCCACTGAGTTGAGCATTAGATCGAGTTAATGTAGGGATAATATCAGTGCTTAAACCGCTGTCACTGTCAAGGACTCAGGCTTAGCTGTTAGCTTTGCTAGCAGCTGTGCGAAATAAGGGTGAACTCAACTTGGGTGCTACAAATTGAGATGGTCTGAGGACATAACATGTCCAGAGCGGTCAGACACAGGGCTTGACATTAACTTTTTTCCTCACTGGCCACCATGGCTAGTCTAATAGCTGCTAGTCACTGAGTGTTTTTACTTGTTACAATTTAATTAGTTAGGTTGTGTATATATTATTGTACAATAAACCTGAAGAAATGTAAAATTTGGTTTTATGTATGGGCAGGAATTTATCAAATATTAATAAACAGGTTAAAATCTTATCTCTGTCCATGTGGCAAACTCTAACCATGTTAAACATGTCTAAACATGTTTGTTTTTTTTTTTTTCTTTCTTTAATCACAATCAGGGCTTGACATGAACATTTGCTCAGTGGCTTCTGTGGCAAGTCCTTTTCAAAAGTTACTAGCCATTTAGGGTTTTTAAAAGCCAGAATTAAATTAGTTAAAATGTTTATTTTGTTATTTTTTTAGCATACAATAAGCTTAATGAAATGTAGAGCTTGGTTTTATGTGTTGACAAGAATTTATCAAATTTGTGGAAAAGACCTTTACCTAGGCAGAATGAATTTTATCTTTTTGCATCCTAATACATTTTTCTTTTTTGTTTTTTTTTCTCAGATCGTAAATTTCTTTGTACTAAATTAGGTAAATTAGGTGGTCACTCAAACATAGCAAAATGAATTAAGGACCTCTAAGTTAAGTACCAGGTGTAAAAACCTCTCCTCTCATTTATCTGCTAACCTTTTAGTGTCAGAACCATTCCTATTTTAGACGTAGACGTCGCTCTGAGCCACTGTCACTAAACTTCAGCCTCTGCCTCCAGTTGTTCACTGGACATACGCCATTTCACTGCCACCCTCCAGATGTTTGGTTTAGTCCAGCTCTGAACTCAACATGAACTATCAACAGAGGCAACACAAAGACCAGACTACGGTCAAAGATCACATCAGGGCCAAGTCAAAGTCCTGCAGCTGGATTTCAAAAGACAGACAGTCACTCAGCTGCTGCCTCTGCCTAAGGTTAAATATCTGTAACAGTCGGAGAAAGGGGTGACTCTGAGAGGGCACACATGGACTTAATGTAGAGGAATGAAGAATAGTGTAGTACAGGTCGAAAACAGGAATAGAACCAGGCCTATCTGTAGCAGAACTAATACCGCACATGGTAAACACTACATAGAATTTTTGCAAAGAGCTGGTACTGGTAGCACAACAATGCTTTTTAGCTCCTATTTTAATAATTGTTTGACCACAAGTGACATTTTGGGTGCCTGTCCTTCTTCAGACTGTGAGTACAGCCACACCATTGGTCCAGAATATGACCAGTATAAAAACTAAACAGGAGTAAATGGGCCCGTCTTGTGCCCAGTCAGATAGCATAATGGAGTCCCATATTCTTTAAATCAGCAATTAGTTTTAATGAGATCTTAATTTTAATGTATGCTACTTATTTTAAAGTCACTGAACTCAGAACTCCGAGCCACCACCACTGCCCTTCATCCCCTTTCACTTCAGCACTTTAAAGTTTGTCTCACCATTAATCCATCTGATGCACTTAGATGGAGTTTGAGATGCGGCATTATTGATGTCTGCTATTAGCTCTAACTACGTTTCTCAGAATGCGTTACACAAGACCTTTCCAAGTAGTTGAGAAATCACAGCAGTTTCTTTGAATACGAAAACTGTTGTTAAGAAAATAATTTCCACCTACTTCAAATCAAATGTTTTTAATAAAATGTAGTTTACCTTAAGTATACAGTGGAAAGAAAAAGTATTGGCACCCCTTGGAAATACTAGGATTTCTGCATGATTTGGTCATAAAATGTGATCTGATCTTCATCTAAGTCACAACAACAGACAAACAGTCTGCTTAAACTAATGCTGAAAAAAAAAAAAAAAAAAAATATTTCAGGCTTTTATTGAGCGTTTATGTAAACATTCACAGTGCAGGATGTAAAAAGTATGTGAACCTTTGGATTAATAACTGGTTGATCCTCCTTTGGCAGCAATAACCTCAACCAAACATTTTCTGTAGTGAAGATCAGACCTGAACAATGCTCAGGAGGAATTTTGGACCATTCCTCTTTACAAAACTGTTTAGGTTCAGAAATATTCTTGGGATGTCTGCTGTGAATCGCTCTTTTGAGGTCATGCCACAGCATCTCGCTAGGATTGAGGTCAGGACTCTGACTGGGCCACTCCAGAAGGAGTATTTTCTTCTGTTGAAGCCATTCTGTTGTTGATTTGCTTCTATGTTTTGAGTCAGTGTCCTGTTGCATCACCATCCTCTGTTGAGCTTCAGTTGGTGGACAGATGGTCTTAGGTTTTCCTGCAAAATCGTTTCATAAACTTGGGAATTCATTTTACTGTTGATGATAGCAAGTTGTCCAGGCCCTGAGGCAGCAAAGCAGCCCCAAACCATGATGCTCCCTCCACCATACTTCACATGTGGGGAAGAGGTTTTGATGTTGGTGTGCTTGTGCCTTTTTTCTCCACACATAGCGTTGTGTGTTTCTTCCAAACAACTCAACTTTGGTTTCATCATGTCCACAGAACATTTTGCCAGTAGTGCTGTGGAACATCCAGGTGCTCTTTTGCAAACTTTAAACGTGCAGCAATATTTTTTGGAACAGCAGTGGCTTCCTCTGTGGTGTCCTCCCATGAACTCTATTCTTGTTAATGGTTTACCTGTTGTAGATTTGTGAACACAGATGTTAGCTTGTGCCAGAGATTTCAGTAAGTCTTTAGCTGACACTCTAGGATTCTTCTTCACCCCATTGAGCATTCTGTGCTGTGCTCTTGCAGTCATCTTTACAGAACGACCACTCCTAGGCAGTGTGGTCACAGTATTGAACCTTCTCCATTTATAGACAGTCGTTCGTACTGTGGACTTAGGAACATCGAGGCTCTTAGAGATACTTTTGTAACCATTTCCAGCTTTATGCAAGTCAACAATTCTTACTTATAGGTCTTCTGAGAGCTCTTTTGTGCGAGGCATGGTTCACATCAAGTAATGCTTCTTCAGAATGGCAAACTCAAAACTGGGGGGCAGTTTTTATTGGTCAGGACCACTTTAAGCCACACCCCCAATTTTCTCACATTGATTGGACCCCAGGTTGGCTAACACCTAACTCCAATTAGCTCTTGAAGAGGTCACTAGCCCAGGGGTTCCAGTACTTTTTCTACCCTGAACTGTGATTGTTTACATAAATGCTTACTAAAAACATGAAAAAATGTCTTCTTTTTTTTTCAGCATTAGTTTAAGCAGACTGTGTTTGTCTATTGTTGTGACTTAGTTGAAGATCAGATCACATTTTATGACCAAATCATGCAAAAATCCTAGCATTTCCAAGGGGTGCCAATACTTATTCTTTCCACTGTATGCTGTTACAGACCAATACAGCATACACATACACATATTTGAAATAGTGCAAATGGTCTTATAATAAAATACTAATGAAAACCAAATAAGAGCTGAAAGCAGTATTCAAAACTTCCGTAAAAGAAATGTTACTTTAATTAAAGTAATTACACACCAAAACCCATCCCATTTTTTAAAAAATTGACACATTTGTGTAAATTTATACTTGTGTTTGTTGTCCACTATCAGACAGTGTCTGAAACCTAATAACCAAATCACAGTTAAAAGAGTCATGTGGACAGAGTTTCAGAGTAAATTCTTTTGTGACTTAATTCATTCTGTAGCATTTTGTCAGATTGTCAGCTTTTGTCCTAAACACTTTTATTTTGGAGGCAACAACATAATGACCCTAACAAGGTAGAGAGCAACTGTCCGGTGTTCTTGACTCTTCTCCTGCTGTATGGGGGGAGGTGGTGGAACAGCAGCAGTGAGGGGTTACGTGATGTTTTTAGGAAAACGACAACCAACACCTGGCAACTACAGGACTGGGATGTGCACGCAGGGGAGAGAGACGGCGAGGACGTGGAGAGCACGGGGCCTTGGGAGGACACACGTAGCATAGGTGTGGTAACAAGGTAAAGTACTACGTCACACTTGTCTCTCTGCAACTACTGATCAGAAGTACCCGCTGTTTGACTTCAGGAGGGCAGCACTCTCATGGTTTTCACTACAAAATGTCAATTTAGATGTCTTTTTACAAAACAGTCAGATATCAAACTATAAATAGTGAGAAAAAAGCGGTTTAGAGTTGAGTTGCTCTTTAAGCCTTACCTTTTCACTCACACCAGATAATACTTGTTTTATTGTTTCTGATTGCCTAAAGTCTACTCCTATCTGGTCTTATTTTATTGATGATTCTTAGGAGGACATGATTTTTTTGCAAACTTGCACTCTGGCTCTGCTTGTATGATATGTATGATCTGTTGTGGCATACACTTATATACTTGTATACCTGTTAGTGTGTTTTGTTCTGTCTGTGTTGACCGAATTGGTGAAAGAATTGCATTTCAAGGGACTGTGACAGAGCCGTCTAATGCCTTGTTCACACAGCAAGATTTTAAAATTGTCGAAAGATTTTCAAAATTTGAGAGAACCCACACATGGTGATAAAAAAATCATAGATATAACAGGTTTGGTCCTACAGTGTGTGGACCAAAGACAACACACCACACACTAACAGATTTCACTCACTAACATTCCCAGGTCACGATGAACGGGAAATCTTGCAAAGCCTTGGCGGACAACAAAGAAGCAATTGCTATAGTGTGTGGACTATTTCTAACAGAGAAAAAAAACAATACAAAAAGAAAAGGCATTAGTTAAAGAAGTCGGCTTACTGGTGCCTCATGACAGCTGTTTTGATTTTGGATTTCCCTCCGTGCTTCCGTCACCTCACTTTCTGATTGGCTACATGTCACATTCAGCAGAGCACATGCTTGTTTGTCTTTGGGACACACCACACGCACTGCAATATAGGCCCAAGACAATCCAACATGTTGAATATCCCCAATTTGAGATCGGGGCGGTCCCGATGTCCTTCTGAGCAGGTCAGAGCACTCTTAACACACCACACACAGCAGGAATATCTGATCAGATTATCTTTAGTGCCATTAGATAATTGGGGTGTCCTTAAGATTGTCAAAACGGGAGAATTGAGTCAAAAATTGGCATAATTATCTTGCCGTGTGAACCAGGCATTAGTCTTCCCTATGTCTTGCCACAGAGCACTGCAGTACCAGGACGTGCACACAGACGTTTTTGCACTGCGTGAGTGACTGTGATACACGGCTACACAACAGGGACCAATAAAGTTTTGAGATTCTGATTCTTGATCCACCCTTCTGTCAAGTTCTTAACCTGCCTTCTACTACAAACTGTGTGAGCGTTCTCCTGAGGTCAAGAAAAACTTATTTAGAGACTTCAAAATATACTTGTGTAAAGTTTTACCTCCAGAATTTGCTAAAATTTAATCAAAAAGTACATTTTACATTACTCGAGTAAATAAAGAAAAAAATGTTGATGCAAAACAGCGAGAGAGAAAACGATCACTAAAATGTAAGATAATGGCAGGAAAAGTGAGCATAAACCCCAGAGTAGAATGGTTAGTGTTTAATATATGTGATGTCAGAGTGAGTTATCTTAACGAGGCTGTAATTGGCTAAAGAGACACAATCCTCGGCTCACTGCCCTGGACTGAGCTCAGATTAAATTGGACTACATTATCCAAGAGTAAAATGGTTTTAATTAGAGTGCACAGTTAAATAGACAGAGGTCAGACAAACATGAAAAATCACCGTCTATACTGCAAAAGTTCTTCTGATAATATAAAATATTGTAGTGGAAAGACTTGTGAATAAACAATATTTAAAACATGGTTAACTCTTGTTATTGAAGGTCAGTGCATGATAAGAAGTTTTATCCAATCACATACTAATCTGGAAGAGAGTCTGCTTCCTTCTGAATAAAGGGCTCTCCCATCGGGTGTTGCTAATTGTACCATCTTAGTTAATTATTGAAAAAGAAATTGAATGTACAGTCATCACTTACAACCATTTCTCTAAGTTATTACTTTTTGGCAACATGTTTTACATAAACTTGTCAAATTGTTATTTAGGACCATGGACAGCACTCCAATGTTAAGTGATTATAATTCTCCTTTTAAAACTACTGTTGAAACTTCAAATCATCTTGTTTAAGGACATTTCACACACTTGTTAGTCAAAAATTATTTATAACTTGTCCGAGGAGATTAATTATCAAACCAATTACAATTTTTTTTTTTAAATTAACTTTTCAGAACCTTGGACAGCACTCAAAACTTTACAACTCTACACTCACTTGTCAATCACTCCATTGTCCTGATTGTGCCTTCCTCATATCACACATCCAACCCTAAAAATCCTTAAAACAAACAAACAGAAGAAAACATCGCAACATACCCCCTACTTTAATTTAAATCTCTAAATCCAGGCTGTGTCTCCACCATTCCGCCGTTGCACATCTATTTCCCTCGTTCGGCTCCGAGCGGCTGGTTCCTGGTTCGTATAGTGAAAGATGAATATAAATGGCGTCAATTTGCAGTGATAAATGCGGAGCCGTGGAGCGGTGGAGGCAGCATTAGTCAATAATTGGGAGGAAATGTCACGATCCGCATTACAATATTCAGCGTATATTTATATGTTTGTGTGTATTTGTGTGTGGAGGTGCAGCCAGCTTTGTTTTCTACCAGAGAACGAGGTAAACAGGATTCAGAGACATAGTAAATATATAACAGAAAATAGCTGAAGATGTAAAATAATAAGGGACTTGATGAAAAAATATGTAAACATTGTAAAATACATAAAATATATATTTGAAAATTGGCTCTATGCTGGAACAGAGTTTGTAAAACCTAGTACCTACAGTATAGAACTCACAGTTAATGGGCCAAATGCTGCTGTTTTTGGGGTACACTTAAGTGATAACCACTCTGCCATATAAATGTTGTAGGATCAATCCCAGAGCCACCAAGCAACCATTTTTTATTGTATTTATATATATATATATATATATCTGTTTTCTGTGTTTTATGGTTGGGGAGATAAAGTCAGATTTTCCAAATTTAGGTGGTGTGGACGTGTACAGAGGAGGGATAATGAATATATGGGTACCCTAACCTTAACCCTAATCCAGAGCTGCAGATGTAAATAAATTTATATAATAATAATCCAGGAGGAAGTATTTAGTGGCGTTTGTCAGAAATAATCCTGCAGTCCATAGTTCAGTCCTGGTGAATCCACTGCTCACAAATGCATCTCTCATCTGTCATTATAAAACAGCAGCAGCAGCAGTGTTTTTAGTATTGTTTTTAAATGTGTGTCTGACCCTGTGGACAATGTGGAGAAATGTGTCCAGTTGTTGAGACATTTCATTGGCTGTTGGTCTACACAGCTTGTCAACATTTAGTTATTCCTGGCCCTTTTGTGCTAATGCACCTATTTGAATTTAGTTTCCCTTCTGTAAAAATAAAGTCCCCTACTGCCCCCCCAGGAGAGCTGTAAATTATTTCAGCACCACGGACAGCTCTCGTGATTTTTCCTGAATGTTATTTTTTATTTTATTTTATTTTATTTTTATTAGCACCACTGGTTCACTTTGTGCTTATTTTGGACTTCTGAAATAATTCCCATTTTTTTCATCTGTGGTCCACATGTTCTTTTTTTTTCACACTTAATGATGTGCTGCTCTTGTTCTCATTGTTCCTTTGCAATATGAGACAGTGTATGAACCAGATCATATCTCACCACATCTACCAGTGTAAACCAAGACTAAATAAAGACTAAACAAGGACTCAACCAGGTCTAAACCAGGTCTAAACCATAACTCAAGCAGGACTAAACTAGAGCTAAACCAGGACTGAACAGAACAAAACTTAAACTAAACCAAGACTAAATCAGGTCTAAACCAGGAGTAAACCAAAATAAACAAGATCTTAACCAGATCTAATCCAGGACTAAACCAAGACAAAACACATAATGTAATCAGAACTACATCAGGTCTAAACCAGGACTTAACCAGGACTAAACCAGGACCTATCCTTTTGTCACTATCATCTGTAACATTGTAAATTGGCTAGACAACAGGAGCAGGGTTTGATCTAGTTTAATCGCACCTCAGGTCACGAGATAAACCAGGGGGTCAATTGCAGGACAACACCAGAACAGAGTGACAGATTCGGGCCTGGAGGCAAAAAGCCTGAAGTACACCAGCCGTAAATGGGACAGGAAGAGGAGGGGTTGATTGAGGAAGCGATGAGAGGAGGAGAATGGACAGAACTCATAGGCTCCGCCCAGGGTTGTCGGTAAACTCATTAGCCACGCCCGTGTAGTTGCTGGGATGTCTATAGGTCTTACACAGAGCTAATGACAGCAGCTGGAGCTAATGTGAGTGTGTTCTGTAACAGCAGACGGAACAACACACACACAACAGGACTAACACACTGTGAATAATGAACAAGAACAAACTGAGAAACACTTCATCAAATCTTAAAGACACAGCTGCTACAGACTGGGAGGGAGAGAGAGGCTAACGAAGGGACTAAACCAGGACTAAACCAGGCCTAAACCATGACAAACCTGGACAAATCAGGGCTAAACCAGGACTAAACCATGACAAACCTGGACAAATCAGGGCTAAACCAGGACTAAACCATGATAAAACCTGGACAAATCAGGGCTAAACCAGGACTAAACCATGATAAAACCTGGACAAATCAGGGCTAAACCAGGACTAAATCATGACAAACCTGGACAAATCAGGGCTAAACCAGGACTAAACCATGACAAACCTGGACAAATCAGGGCTAAACCAGGACTAAACCAGGCCTAAACCATGACAAACCTGGACAAATCAGGGCTAAACCAGGACTAAACCATGACAAACCTGGACAAATCAGGGCTAAACCAGGACTAAACCATGACAAACCTGGACAAATCAGGGCTAAACCAGGACTAAACCATGATAAAACCTGGACAAATCAGGGCTAAACCAGGACTAAATCATGACAAACCTGGACAAATCAGGGCTAAACCAGGCCTAAACCATGACAAAACCTGGACAAATCAGGGCTAAACCAGGACTAAAACATGATAAAACCTGGACAAATCAGGGCTAAACCAGGACTAAATCATGACAAACCTGAACAAATCAGGGCTAAACCAGGCCTAAACCATGACAAAACCTGGACAAATCAGGGCTAAACCAGGACTAAACCATGATAAAAACCTGGACAAATCAGGGCTAAACCAGGACTAAATCATGACAAACCTGAACAAATCAGGGCTAAACCAGGCCTAAACCATGACAAAACCTGGACAAATCAGGGCTAAACCAGGACTAAACCATGATAAAAACCTGGACAAATCAGGGCTAAACCAGGACTAAACCATGACAAAACCTGGACAAATCAGGGCTAAACCAGGACTAAACCATGACAAACCTGGACAAATCAGGGCTAAACCAGGGCTAAACCATGACAAAACCTGGACAAATCAGGGCTAAACCAGGACTAAACCATGACAAAACCTGGACAAATCAGGGCTAAATCAGGACTAAACCATGACAAACCTGGACAAATCAGGGCTAAACCAGGACTAAACCAGGCCTAAACCATGACAAAACCTGGACAAATCAGGGCTAAACCAGGACTAAATCAGGCCTAAACCATGACAAACCTGGACAAATCAGGGCTAAACCAGGACTAAACCATGACAAACCTGGACAAATCAGGGCTAAACCAGGACTAAACCATGACAAACCTGGACAAATCAGGGCTAAACCAGGACTAAACCATGACAAAACCTGGACAAATCAGGGCTAAACCAGGACTAAACCATGACAAACCTGGACAAATCAGGGCTAAACCAGGACTAAACCATGACAAAACCTGGACAAATCAGGGCTAAACCAGGACTAAACCATGACAAAACCTGGACAAATCAGGGCTAAACCAGGACTAAACCATGACTAAACCAGAGCTAAACCAAGATTAAACTTGAACTAAGCCATGTCTAAACCAGGACTAAACCAAAACTAAACCAAGACTAAACCAGAACTGAACCTGGACTAAACCAGAACTAAACCTGGTTTAAACCAGGACTAAAACAGGCCTAAACCATGACAAAACCTGGACAAATCAGGGCTAAACCAGGACTAAACCATGACAAACCTGGACAAATCAGGGCTAAACCAGGACTAAACCATGACAAAACCTGGACAAATCAGGGCTAAACCAGGCCTAAACCATGACAAACCTGGACAAATCAGGGCTAAACCAGGACTAAACCATGACAAACCTGGACAAATCAGGGCTAAACCAGGACTAAATCATGACAAACCTGGACAAATCAGGGCTAAACCAGGACTAAACCATGATAAAACCTGGACAAATCAGGGCTAAACCAGGACTAAATCATGACAAACCTGGACAAATCAGGGCTAAACCAGGCCTAAACCATGACAAAACCTGGACAAATCAGGGCTAAACCAGGACTAAACCATGACAAACCTGGACAAATCAGGGCTAAACCAGGACTAAAACATGATAAAACCTGGACAATTCAGGGCTAAACCAGGACTAAACCATGATAAAACCTGGACAAATCAGGGCTAAACCAGGACTAAATCATGACAAACCTGGACAAATCAGGGCTAAACCAGGCCTAAACCATGACAAAACCTGGACAAATCAGGGCTAAACCAGGACTAAACCATGACAAACCTGGACAAATCAGGGCTAAACCAGGACTAAAACATGATAAAACCTGGACAATTCAGGGCTAAACCAGGACTAAATCATGACAAAACCTGGACAAATCAGGGCTAAACCAGGCCTAAACCATGACAAACCTGGACAAATCAGGGCTAAACCAGGACTAAACCATGACAAACCTGGACAAATCAGGGCTAAACCAGGACTAAATCATGACAAACCTGGACAAATCAGGGCTAAACCAGGACTAAACCATGATAAAACCTGGACAAATCAGGGCTAAACCAGGACTAAATCATGACAAACCTGGACAAATCAGGGCTAAACCAGGCCTAAACCATGACAAAACCTGGACAAATCAGGGCTAAACCAGGACTAAACCATGACAAACCTGGACAAATCAGGGCTTAACCAGGACTAAAACATGATAAAACCTGGACAATTCAGGGCTAAACCAGGACTAAACCATGATAAAAACCTGGACAAATCAGGGCTAAACCAGGACTAAACCATGACAAAACCTGGACAAATCAGGGCTAAACCAGGACTAAACCATGACAAACCTGGACAAATCAGGGCTAAACCAGGGCTAAACCATGACAAAACCTGGACAAATCAGGGCTAAACCAGGACTAAACCATGACAAAACCTGGACAAATCAGGGCTAAATCAGGACTAAACCATGACAAACCTGGACAAATCAGGGCTAAACCAGGACTAAACCAGGCCTAAACCATGACAAAACCTGGACAAATCAGGGCTAAACCAGGACTAAATCAGGCCTAAACCATGACAAACCTGGACAAATCAGGGCTAAACCAGGACTAAACCATGACAAACCTGGACAAATCAGGGCTAAACCAGGACTAAACCATGACAAACCTGGACAAATCAGGGCTAAACCAGGACTAAACCATGACAAAACCTGGACAAATCAGGGCTAAACCAGGACTAAACCATGACAAACCTGGACAAATCAGGGCTAAACCAGGACTAAACCATGACAAAACCTGGACAAATCAGGGCTAAACCAGGACTAAACCATGACAAAACCTGGACAAATCAGGGCTAAACCAGGACTAAACCATGACTAAACCAGAGCTAAACCAAGATTAAACTTGAACTAAGCCATGTCTAAACCAGGACTAAACCAAAACTAAACCAAGACTAAACCAGAACTGAACCTGGACTAAACCAGAACTAAACCTGGTTTAAACCAGGACTAAAACAGGCCTAAACCATGACAAAACCTGGACAAATCAGGGCTAAACCAGGACTAAACCATGACAAACCTGGACAAATCAGGGCTAAACCAGGACTAAACCATGACAAAACCTGGACAAATCAGGGCTAAACCAGGCCTAAACCATGACAAACCTGGACAAATCAGGGCTAAACCAGGACTAAACCATGACAAACCTGGACAAATCAGGGCTAAACCAGGACTAAATCATGACAAACCTGGACAAATCAGGGCTAAACCAGGACTAAACCATGATAAAACCTGGACAAATCAGGGCTAAACCAGGACTAAATCATGACAAACCTGGACAAATCAGGGCTAAACCAGGCCTAAACCATGACAAAACCTGGACAAATCAGGGCTAAACCAGGACTAAACCATGACAAACCTGGACAAATCAGGGCTAAACCAGGACTAAAACATGATAAAACCTGGACAATTCAGGGCTAAACCAGGACTAAACCATGATAAAACCTGGACAAATCAGGGCTAAACCAGGACTAAATCATGACAAACCTGGACAAATCAGGGCTAAACCAGGCCTAAACCATGACAAAACCTGGACAAATCAGGGCTAAACCAGGACTAAACCATGACAAACCTGGACAAATCAGGGCTAAACCAGGACTAAAACATGATAAAACCTGGACAATTCAGGGCTAAACCAGGACTAAATCATGACAAAACCTGGACAAATCAGGGCTAAACCAGGCCTAAACCATGACAAACCTGGACAAATCAGGGCTAAACCAGGACTAAACCATGACAAACCTGGACAAATCAGGGCTAAACCAGGACTAAATCATGACAAACCTGGACAAATCAGGGCTAAACCAGGACTAAACCATGATAAAACCTGGACAAATCAGGGCTAAACCAGGACTAAATCATGACAAACCTGGACAAATCAGGGCTAAACCAGGCCTAAACCATGACAAAACCTGGACAAATCAGGGCTAAACCAGGACTAAACCATGACAAACCTGGACAAATCAGGGCTTAACCAGGACTAAAACATGATAAAACCTGGACAATTCAGGGCTAAACCAGGACTAAATCATGACAAACCTGGACAAATCAGGGCTAAACCAGGACTAAACCATGACAAACCTGGACAAATCAGGGCTAAACCAGGACTAAAACATGATAAAACCTGGACAATTCAGGGCTAAGCCAGGACTAAACCATGACAAAACCTGGACAAATCAGGGCTAAACCAGGACTAAACCATGACAAACCTGGACAAATCAGGGCTAAACCAGGACTAAACCATGACAAACCTGGACAAATCAGGGCTAAACCAGGACTAAACCATGACAAAACCTGGACAAATCAGGGCTAAACCAGGACTAAACCATGACAAACCTGGACAAATCAGGGCTAAACCAGGACTAAACCATGACAAACCTGGACAAATCAGGGCTAAACCAGGACTAAACCATGACAAACCTGGACAAATCAGGGCTAAACCAGGACTAAATCATGTCAAACTTGGACAAATCAGGGCTAAACCAGGCCTAAACCATGACAAAACCTGGACAAATCAGGGCTAAACCAGGACTAAACCATGACAAACCTGGACAAATCAGGGCTAAACCAGGACTAAAACATGATAAAACCTGGACAATTCAGGGCTAAACCAGGACTAAATCATGACAAACCTGGAAAAATCAGGGCTAAACCAGGCCTAAACCATGACAAAACCTGGACAAATCAGGGCTAAACCAGGACTAAACCATGATAAAAACCTGGACAAATCAGGGCTAAGCCAGGACTAAACCATGACAAAACCTGGACAAATCAGGGCTAAACCAGGACTAAACCATGACAAACCTGGACAAATCAGGGCTAAACCAGGACTAAACCATGACAAAACCTGGACAAATCAGGGCTAAACCAGGGCTAAACCATGACAAAACCTGGGCAAATCAGGGCTAAATCAGGACTAAACCATGACAAACCTGGACAAATCAGGGCTAAACCAGGACTAAACCATGACAAAACCTGGACAAATCAGGGCTAAATCAGGACTAAACCATGACAAACCTGGACAAATCAGGGCTAAACCAGGACTAAACCAGGCCTAAACCATGACAAAGCCTGGACAAATCAGGGCTAAACCAGGACTAAACCAGGCCTAAACCATGACAAACCTGGACAAATCAGGGCTAAACCAGGACTAAACCATGACAAACCTGGACAAATCAGGGCTAAACCAGGACTAAACCATGACAAACCTGGACAAATCAGGGCTAAACCAGGACTAAACCATGATAAAACCTGGACAAATCAGGGCTAAACCAGGACTAAACCATGACAAACCTGGACAAATCAGGGCTAAACCAGGACTAAACCATGACAAACCTGGACAAATCAGGGCTAAACCAGGACTAAACCATGACAAAACCTGGATAAATCAGGGCTAAAGCAGGACTAAACCATGACAAACCTGGACAAATCAGGGCTAAACCAGGACTAAACCATGACAAAACCTGGACAAATCAGGGCTAAACCAGGACTAAACCATGACTAAACCAGAGCTAAACCAAGATTAAACTTGAACTAAGCCATGTCTAAACCAGGACTAAACCAAAACTAAACCAAGACTAAACCAGAACTGAACCTGGACTAAACCAGAACTAAACCTGGTTTAAACCAGGGCTAAATACAGCCAAACAACACAGAAAAAAGCTGCAGTAGTGTCTAATTGTCATATTATTGTGGCTCACGATTAATGTCTATAAACTCAAAGCAAACACTGAAGTATCTGTGTGTCTGCATTATTGATGAAGTCTTCATCTTCCCTCTTTTATAAATCCTCCTCAAACACAAGCCACATCTTTATAATGAGCCTTTGTTGTAATTTATCTACATTAGGTACAATTAGTGTCTAAAAACATCACTGTACTCATGAGTACTACAGACTTACCTGCTCTGTGTAAAAACATTCAAATACAAGGAAAGATAGACCAACATCTCCATCTGACTGGCTCTGTCCACAGACTCATTATTCTACCCATATATTCACTATCCCTCCTCTGTACCCAGATATTTACTATTCATTATCTGTACCCATATATTTGGCTTTTTATTTTCAAATTTAGCACAGTTTTGACTAATGTGTTGTATTGTGTACTTAAATATAACTCAAATACATGGACTGTGATGAAGTATTCAAAAGTTCTGATGTTCTGAAACTACTCAATGAACAGACTTGCTTACAGAACCACTCTACTACACATAGCAAAACCTATAAATTAGCATGAAAATAAAAGAGGACAGATGTTGACTCATCATAAAAATATGACCTAACAAAAATAAATTACAGAAATATATTCCAATGTGTAATTGTGCAAAACAGCACCACCAAACAGCATGTTATTTTGTGCCATAAAAAAGCATTGCAGTTACATCAACATCTGTATCTATAGTGTAAATACAGGAGAACTGTATATTATAGCACTAACATATTCTTAATATTTACATCAGTTTTAAAATAAAATAAGGGGTATGAAATAATAAAATAAAAAGGTAGACATATTTTTTTATATGAAATAAATAAAATGCTTTAATAATGGTCACTGACTCAGAACACAGGTTTAGAGCTTACTTCTGTTCTTTTCTACATCTGTCTCTTATTTCTCTGCTCTCTGACTCACTCACACTCACTGCTCCGTGGATCTGAATCCTCAGATCTGATTGGCTGAGAGCGTCACATGTGAAGATTTGCTGAATTACAGAAGTTTCACCCATTAAAACTGAAGGGCTGTGTACCGCGCCTCACAACACAAGTTCCCTCACAATTCTTTGGTGAATATGAGACAGTTCTGTGCTCTGTGGGACAGAGGGACAAACTCCGAGGGGAGGGGTGAGCTATGGGACAGAACTGCTCACAGCATGTGACGCCTCCAGCTCCTCTCAGTGATCCATAAAAAGAAAACTTCTATGTGTTGTAAAATCGAGCAGTCTGGTCCCTCCGCACACAGTCTGGACCTGGTTCTGTCATTTTGTTGGACAGTAACAGATTTAAACCCTATGCTATTCATGTTAGAGCTTTAAAGTCCCAGGACACACTACGTGTTGACATGCTTTGAGAGAGGCACTGCTGCGCTCCCAGTGAGTGTGGGGCTGAACAGGTATGTGTCTGTGGTGCGGTACAGGGGTCCGGGTCCAGATGGGACAGCGTCTGGGTCTGGATTACTGACCCCTGGCTTAGAACGGCTGATCTGGTTTCTACTCTGTTATTATCGGTCTAGAGGAAGACCAAAGAGCAGATTTTTTTTTATCCATATATTTATTTATTTCATTCTTCAGGTAAAGATAACAGAAATTGCAGTCATTAAAATTTTTTTTTTTTATATATATATATTATATTATATCCCTCCACCCATTACCGCACCCCCATAAATAAGGGTAGTGTGACATAAATAAATATTCAGTCTATGTCATCATTCTACATCATTAGAAAGGGGGATAATTCATGGGTTTACATATCACAGAAATACCATCATCCAAACATATTCAGGCCTAATACATGAACTGACACGGTGTGCTCTCTTGTCTCATAGCATCTATAATGTCTTTAAGTCCTGCAAGTATATTATAAAAGCGCCCCAAATTAGGTTGGATTTTTCAGGTGACCACTATAGAGCAGATGTATGGATGTAGTGACAGAGGACATGAAGTTAGTTGATGAGAGAGAAGAGGATGCAGAGGATGGGGTTAGATGGAGCAGAGGATTCCTGTCAGTCCTGTGAGTGTGTTTGAGCTGATCCTGCCTTTCTCCTCCTCTCATCCATCTGTCTGCAGTTGGTTCAGAGTCAGCTCTAACCAGCTTACTCTAAATCAGATTATCTCCTGTGTGAACAGGTCTGAGACACTGAGGGACGGAGACGGGCATCCACACTGACAGAGACATTTAGAGAGACACCATTACTGCACCAACACACACACTGTGTTAGACCTGGTTTAGAACTGGTTTAGAACTGGTTTAGTCCTGGTTTAGACCTGGTTTAGTCCTGGTTTAGTCCTAGTTTGGACCTGTTGCACTCCAGGTTTAGTCCTGGTTTAATCCTCATTTAGTCCTGGTTTAGACCTGGTTTAGACCTGGTTTAGTCCTGGTTTAGTCCTAGTTTGGACCTGTTGCACTCCAGGTTTAGTCCTGGTTTAATCCTCGTTTAGTCCTGGTTTAGACCTGGTTTAGACCTGGTTTAGTCCTGGTTTAGTCCTGGTTTGGACCTGTTGCACTCCTGGTTTAGTCCTGGTTTAGTCCTGGTTTAATCCTCGTTTAGTCCTGGTTTAGTCCTGGTTTAGACCTGGTTTAGACCTGGTTTAGACCTGGTTTAGTTCTGGTTTATACCTGTTGCACTCCTGGTTTAGTCCTGGCTTAGACCTGTTGTACACCTGGTTTAGTTTTCGTTTAGTTCTGGTTTACACCGGCCTTAGATCTGGTTTAGTCCTGGTTTAGGCCTGTTGTAGTCCTGGTTTTGTTCTGGTTTAGTCCTGGTTTACTCCTTGTTTAGACCTACTTCAGATAAACATTTTCCAACCCTAACAGGCGAAACAAATTGTTGTATTTTTAGTGCACTTTTTAGGCGAACAGCTACAGTAGCCCTGCAGGGACATACTACTGTCTATGGGCAATTGATAAAAATCAGTTTGAAAACAGAAGTAAAATGATAAAATGTCTCTTTTTTAAGTTCAGAAGTCGGTGGTAACGGCTGAGGTTTGAGTTTATGATTAGCAAATTTTGAGCCAGTCTTGTCTGGACTTGGGCTGAAACAAGTTTTTCCTCTGTTAATTCTTTTTCTCAGATGCAGCAGCCACAACAGTTTACCTCAATCAGAGCAGTGCATGCTGGGACATTGAGTTCCTGTGTTAGACCCAGCTGATTCTGGCTTAAACAGAAAGCAGTGTTCGCTCATTCAGATTCATTCATTTAGAATATACATCAAACTCACTGCAGACTCCAGATTCAACATTATCACCAGTGCTGAGGAACACTTTAATATTGCTCCTTTTGTGAGAAAACAAATCCTAGCCTTTGTGTGATATTATTATCTATATGGTTTGGGACTAAACTTTACATGTTGGAGCCACATCTCACCCCAAAAAATACATCCTACTTTTATACACAAAGACCCTTTCATTTTATAGTTTTGACAGTATTGAGAGAAGTGGGATGTTGCTCTTACATCAGGGCTCATACACTTTTTTTACCAAGAATTTTCCATGACTTTTCCAAAACTTTTGACTAAATTTCCAAGATCCGAATGAGTGAAATGTATGTATGTAATGTATTAGAAGCTTTTGCTGCAATTTCATTTGTTAAATAAGAAAATTAGTCAGTTGAAAAAAAAATATTTTTCCAGAAATATATCATTCCACTAATTTTACTGACGTATCTCCTACACAACAGTGATTAAAATATAATTATGCTTGGTAAGTTGGTTCAGAACGCATTTTTAAAAAGCAAATGAAGATATAAAGTAATCATCTGTGCTGGCTGCCTACAGGTTTAACTAGTAGTGGTTGAATATTACTCAGACTGTTTAAATTTCCAAAACCTTTCCAAAACTTTACACTAAAATATAAAATTCCCAAACTTTCCCATGGGCCTGGAAATTGCATTTTAAAATTTCATGACTTTTTCAGGTTTTCCAGTGACTGTAATCACCCTGCTATATGTGCTTCCCTGTTCAAATATAAAAACAATATTTATGTCACAAAATAATAATAATGATGCATCTGTCGTATACAGTGCTTTACATTTAGGTGCATTATTCAGTCACTCCTCAGTCACACTCGCTGATGGTGAGCTACTCTGTAGCCACAGCTGCCCTGGGGCAGACTGATGGAGATGTAGCAGCCATACCGCACACCCGACAGCCCCTCAAACACACCACCAATCACTCAGTCTCACTGTAATAGATATTCATGACTCATGTGTTAGCCTATTGTTATCCTATTGTCTGAGCTAAGTGCTGTACAAGGACTAAGACATGCGTAACAGCTGATAGACCATAAGCATGTTTGTGTCTGTGCACACTGGTGACCTCTTATAGATTAGAGTAAAAGTGACCTGTCTTCAGGAATGTCATCTCGTCTAAAGATATGTGTGTAACTCTGGGACACCTACTCTTTTCCTGTCTATGCTTGGTATAAAAACTACCTTCTGCTAAGGGAGAGAGAACACTTTGCATCTTGCCGTGTACTGTGTTCTCCTTGTGTATAAATCAATAAAGACGACTCGCTGATTGATCCAGACACTGTCTTCTTGTCAAGTATTGCAAGCGAAAAATTCCATAACACACACTATCACATTCATACAGGCAAGGTGGCTCTATGAATTTTGTGTCTAAGAGCAAAAGAGTCTTGCCTATAAGGACACAACGACATTATGAACTGGGGAGAGCAGGAGTTGAACCACCAATCTTATGGTACGTTCACACCGGACAAGAATTTGGCGTCAAATTCGCGTCATTCGCGTCTAGTTGGACGTGTGACCATTTTGAATTCACTTGCGTCATTCGTGCGTGAAATTCACCGAATAGGGTGAATTCGCTCGTGCGAATGAGGCACATTGGCCACTTCATTCGCGTCAAATGAGGGGCATGACCGCTAGGGCTACTTCCAAATGAGCCTGTCTGGGTTTGGTCACCTGTGTCCCTGTGTGGCTGCGAGGACCTCTCCCCAGGACACTGCTGCTGTACAGCAGCATTAACCCCAGAGACAGAGCTGAGACACCTGGGGTTATTTCTGGTCTAGTCCCAGGCTCTGTATTTTCATGTAGTTCTGGAGAGTGCAATAACTGCTAATATAACGAGCACATCTCGAATAGGCTATTTTGGTAAAGTTAACCTCCCTTTATATTTAATTGTATTTATTTGTGTGTTCTTGATGTCACGATGATCAGAGCGAGCCTCTGTCACAGGCTTGTATTACAGATAACAGCTATAACCACAGTCAAACAGAGCCTAAACAGCCATATTTATTTTATTTTTATAGTGTTTTCTATCAGGGCTATTTTTGTTTCCTGTCTTCATAAAAGTAGAAGAGCTGCTGTAGGCTGAAGCTTTTATCTCCAGGTTCACTCTGACAGCCTCGATGATTGTTTTGCTGAATCTCCGAGGCAGGGATCTCCTCCTGTTACGTCGTACGTAACCACGTCATTGCTACAGCAGGTCCCTGATTGGTTAACAGCGCCGCGAATGTTCATAGAAGTTCAAATTTTTCAACTTCCGCGACCAGAGCGTTGGACGTAAATCTGCGTTGTTCGCTTCATCCACCGATTCACGTCTTCGCCTATTCGTGGGACTCGCGCAGTGCGCAGTCAGTGTGCGGCGCTGCCTCATGCTTTATTTTTAGGGGGAATTTAGGGGTTAACAAGGTAATTCACTCCCGCCTGATGCCTGATTCGCGTCCGGTGTGAACGTACCATTACAGATATAAGTCCTGTCTTGGTCTCCCACATAGAAACAGGCTCAGGTCTGGTCCCAGAGGTGGAATGTAACAAAGAAAAAGTACTTAGTTACTTTACTTAAGTGATTTTTTTATGTATGTGTAGTTTTACTTCTCTACATTTTAGAGCAAGTATATGTACTCTTTACTCCACTGCATTTCTGAGTTGGTTTGAAGAGTTTTGATTTAAAATCATGTGTTTTTGTACTTAGATATAAAAGATGCAGTAAAGTAGTACTCCTTAAGAAACATCAGAATAATAAAGACAGAAGACCTCAGTAACAGATTCAGTCTCTTCTACTGCACCAGTTTATTCATTTCATCTGGAATCAACAACAATTCTTCAGCAAAATTCCTCACATTTAACACATTCATGCGTTGTCAAGTTTGTGTGAAATACTTGTACTTTTTTACTTACAAGTGCATTTGAAAGTGAGTACTTTTATACTTTCACTTAAGTAGAATTTTTAATGTAATACTTTTACTTGAGTGAATATTTGCTCCTGTATCCGTACTTTCACTTAAGGAAAGAAATTGAGTGCTTCTTCCACCACTGTCTGGTCTACACTTCAGGATCAGGTTCAAATGAGTCCAAACTGTAGTGTCCCTGCTGAGAGGACAGCCATTTCATAAAACTGTAAAGGGGAGGAAATAAAAGACAGAGCAGACAGCTGAGGAGGAAATGTCATAACTCAAAAGACACCAAGACTAAACTAGAGCTGAACCTGAATACAATGACAATCAAGACAGGACAAAACCAGGACCATTTCTCTCCACACTAAATGCTGAAGTACTTTATTTTTCTCCCAAAGTATCTCCCTGAAGTCCTCTCTTGTCTTGTCTCTTTATTGTCTCCTGTTTGTCCTGTTACACTTTTTACTCTTAAACACTCAGACCGGTCCAAGGACAGTCCTCTCAGAGCGTCTGGATCTTAAACCTTCACATCTCGGTTAATTATTTTCACTTTTTCCTCATGTTCAGATCTGACCTTGTCTCTGGAGTTGTGTTCAAAGCCCGACACCTGCCACCGAGAGGTCACCGCCCCCTGAACGCACCGCGACAGGACGCTACTGAGCGCGCCCAGAACAACACAGGGGACAGGACGCCACTGAGTGCACCCAGGATGACAGACAATGAACAGACTGTGGTGAGACCAAAGGGAAAAGCTGCTTAAGGAAGTGTTGACAAAACTTTGTGATTTTGAAGTTTGAAATATGGGGCTAAAGGAAAATGAGCCATGGCTGAACCAGACTAGTGTTGGACAGAACTGAGCTGTGATTAAATCAGCAACTAAATGATATAATCTACCCCTAACTCAGATCAAATCAGAATAAATTAGAGTTAAAACAAAAGTTCACTTGATAATGATCCAAAACTGAACAAAATCAGAGGTTGACTGTTATGTGGTTTTCTATGGCTGATGTCAATACTGAATTTTAAAGGTGCTATGAGCAGTATATACACTATATTTCCAAAAGTATTCACTCACACACCCAAATAACTGAAGTGGGATTATGGTGTGGGGTTGTTTTTAGGAGATGGGCTTGACTAACTTAGTTCCAGTGAAAGGAACAATTCCATGCTCCAAACTTTGTGGCAACAGTTTGGGAAACAGTTCCAACATGACTGCACCAGAGCACAAAGCATGGTCCATAAAGACATGGATGAGCGAGTTTGGTGTGGAAGAACTTGACTGTCCTGCACAGAGCCCTGAACTCAACCTGATAGAACACCTTTAGGATGAATTAGAGCAAATCCAGGTCTTCTTGTCCAACTTCAGTGTCTGACCTCACAAATGTGCTTCTGGAAGAATGGTCAAAAATTCCCATAAACACTTCTAAACCTTGTGGAAAGCCATTCCCAGAAGAGTTGAAGCTGTTATAGCTGCAAATAGTGGGCCATTGTTATATTAAAACCTATGTATTAAGAATGGGATGTCACTTAAAATTCATATGTGTGAAAAGGCAGGTGGGGCAGGTGAGCTAATACTTTTGGAAAATTGTTTATATTTCATTTCATTTCAAAATTACCGACATGTATCTCAAAATATGAGTTAAACTTGTTTAAATTAAAGTTAAATAAAGTTTTACTGATGACAATGCTATGGCTGATTTATTCACACACACACAAAAAACATAATGTTATGTTCCATTTTTTATTTTGGTTCTAAAATCCATGCATTACTGATCGTCCAATCGGAAAAGCAGAAAGACTGGCAACCCACAGACCATTGTTTTTATTTAGACTGCAGTACCATTTTCAAACCAGTACAAGCTCATGCTCATGCAATTTAATAATGCTAATTAATGCTTATTAAAACAGAAACAAATGTGTTTGACAGTGAATTAGATTCAGAATATTTTTTATTGTCATAGTAAGTGAGAGGTTCACATCACTAGGATTTTGTTTTGGTCCATATACAGATATGAACAAAACAATGTGTTTTGTAAAGTATGTGTATTCACAAATAATATAAATGTTTAAAATCTATCTAAACAGGGACTATGACTATATAAGATGAAAATGAACAGGAACCAGATGTGATTATGTACATTATAGTGCAATATGTAAACAGTGCAAAGAACAGGATACAGTGACATTTATAAAGTGACCTGGGATATCTAGTGTTTGTGAGTCCAACAGCAGAGCGGAAGAAACTGTTCTGGTGACAGAAGGTTCTGGTCTGAACGGACCGTAGCCTCTTGCCTGAGGGGAGTGGCTCAAAAAGTCTGTGTCCAGGGTGAGAAGGGTCCGCTGCGATCCAACCTGCATGCCTCAGAGTCCTGGAGATGTACAGGTCCTGGAGACATGGAAGGCTGCAGTCTGTGTCTGTCCCTGGCGGTGGCCCCAGCGTACCACACGGTGATGGAGGAGGTGAGGATGGACTCGATGATGGCAGTGTAGAACTGCACATCATTTTTGCTGGCAGGTTGAATTTCTTCAGCTGCTGAAGAACATCTTCTGCTGGGCCTTCTTGATGAGGGAGCTGATGGTCAGCTCCCACTTGATGTGGCTGCACCAGGACACCAGCTGGTCCACCTCCCTCCTGTAGGCAGACTCATCTCTGTCTGAGATGAGTCCAATGAGGGTGGTGTCGTCCGCAAAGGATGGTGTTGTACAAGATCAGTTGAAGATAGGAGTTGAAGGGAAGTTGAAGGCAATCTCAATCAAACTTGCTGTGCAAGTAGAGCTTGCATTCAATGCATGCTTTCAGATTTTTTTGTTCTACAAGGTTCTATGTCAGAGAAATGAGCAAAATATTTTTATTGCTGTTTTGAGCTTTTCAGGCTGAGATAAAGTGATTTTGGATGTTTCCTATAAATTGCAGTGGGAGATGCCCAAACTGCTACAAGATGGTTGGGAAGCTGGGGTCCTTCAGTCACATAGGTTGTCCGGACATGTGCCTAACCAAAATATGTTTTTAAAGTCCAAGAATCAGCCCGATACAGTATCAGGATCAACTTCTAAACTAAACAGAGAATACCACATGAATTCAGGCTTGGACTAAACTTGAACTAAACCTGGACTACCAAAACCTGAACTAAAACAAGGTTAAACCCTGGCATCATCCAGGAACTAAAATGTAACCCAGGAATACCAATCCTGGACATTGGCCATATTTAAATCTGCATTACCCCAAAATGTATTCACTTCTACTGAAACAGATCTGCTTCACTACTGCAAAATCCTAAACCTCTCTTAATCCGCCAAGTCCATTCCTTTTCCCTGTCTCTGTTAGTGCTGTTTCTCTGTGTGAGCAGACAGAGACAGAGCTGGAACAGACTCGTTTTCTGTAAATGTTACCACCACTATTGAATCAGAGCAGACCAACAGCCAACATGAGTGGCTTTTTAAGGTTGTGTGCTGTATCTTCATCTCTTAATTATGTTTTTAATAGAATATTTTCATACAATATACTATGAGATGATTGAAGATACACTGTAAGCTATGCTGTAAAAAAAAAATGCTGCGAAAACTCAAAGCGACAGGATCCTTCAAGATGTCTGAGTTTTGGGGTCAACTCAAAATCTCAAGTTTTCCACAACGAATATTTTTTGTTCACTTAATTTGAGGTCTATATGTCTATAAACTTTAAATTTTAAGTGTTACTATCAATCTGTGTTTGTTTGTTTTTTGGCAGGTTTTTTTTTTTTTTTTGGCAGGTTTTTACGCTGGATGCCCTTCCTGTCACAACCTGCCACACACCTGGAAAATATCTCCAAAATGTTCTGTGCACTTTGCTTTTATTCTGATCCGAAGGTCTCATTGTCTCTGAACCGTCACTTGCCCAATGTGTGCATCACAAATCCTCCCTCTGTCCATCTCTCTTCCTCTGTGTATGAGCGAGCGGCTGGAGTCCCCACAGTGGACTCGGAGCGCCCCCCGGAGGCCTCCTCTCTCCTCACATCATGAATATTTCAAGAGGTTTAAGCAGGTCTTAATTGGAGCTAAGTGCACGGCCTGAATCTCTCTGTCTCTGACTGTTCCAGCTGCTTCTCTCACTCTGCGTACTCCTAGATATGTATATGTCATTTACTAGAGCAGTATATACTTACATACGGGCTCGCCTGTTCTCACCTCATACAGATGTGTTTGGTTTGTTAATGCAGGAGGATGACACTAAGCTTTATCGGCCTTTATTTGAACAGAAAAGTTATTTTGTCATAGATTTTTACTCATCTAACAGTACTGCAGTCATCACAAAACATGCTGGCCTTGTAATCAGAGGGATCTCGGTTTGATACAAGTTTGCAGACAGCAGTACTAGTAGTAGTAGTAGTAGTAGTAGTAGTAGTAATGGTAAATTTTTCTGACTTCTTCCTAAATGTACAGTATTACAATAATATACATTTATATTGCTCAAATTAATCAATCAAAAATTAGTAGTAGTAGTAGTAGTAGTCATAGTAGTGGCAGTAGTAGTAGTAGTAAGGGTTCTGTGTAGGTTCTCAGTCATCCGAGAAAACTCAGTTAAAAAAACAGTAAAACAACCAGGTCAAGTAGTAGTAATAGTAATAGTAAAATTTCCGGACTGCTTCCTTCTTTTGGGCATTGTACAGTATTACAATAATATACAATTATATAAATGAAACTGCTCAAATTAATCAATCAAAACAGTCCTGGTTTAGAGCTGTTTTAGTCATGGTTCAGTATTTGGTTAGCCATATTTTTACAGTAGCACTGTATCTTCCCCTAAAATAAACCTGAACTGAACTTTTCCTCTGTCTAAAGTACAGTACAAATACCTCTGGTCTTGTCATTACTTCAATATCACAAGGAGAGATTATGTTAACTGAGGATTTTACGTCATTGACAAATTATTTATAGCTGTGATGGAAAATTCTGAAGGTTGCCCATCATTTTGACAGAATAAAATGAAGGAAGGTGAAGTTGCAATTCTCAGTTCTGTCCAGGAGATGGCAACAGCCCGAGTTAATTATTAAATAACTATCTTTCTTTGTCTTTGTCTCAGCTTCATACACTTGGACTGGACTTATCCAGGCGCCACGGGTGAATCACGCTAAAACTAAAACACCCAAAAATTATAAAACACTGTGGACTAAAAGCAGATAGTGCTCTGCAGTTGTGGTCTGCACATTCTGGAAATGAGCACAAAACATAGTGCAGTGAGTTTTAAGGTTCCAATAAACACACATTCTTCTCCTTCTTTTGCTTCTTTTTAGTTTCTGCCGTGGAGCACGCAGTCTGCTCTGCGTTAAACAAGCTCCTGGCTCTCATCCTGTGACCCTCAGCACGTTACCTATAGCTTTAATACCATTTGAGTAAAAGAACAAACCGGCGTGGCTTGTGTCCCATGCGCCCTAATGAGACAGAAGGGAAATGAAGCGGCACATTCAGAGCTCGTCAAGTAAGGTCCTCTCCGTCTCCGTGTAACCAAAGACTGATATGGACGCAGTTTTAATGAGTCCTGGCCATAAGCAGGAGTTCCACACACGTTTGCACATACACTCGTCACTATAGCTCTGCGCTGCTCTGTGTGCTATGGGAATTTAACGGGGCACATCTAAAGGTAGGCCACGCTCAGTGCGTAAGGCAGTACAGTACAGCTGCAGACACCACTGGTCTGAATTCAATTCAATTCAGATTTATTTGTATAGCCCAGTATCACAACAAAAGTCGCCTCAAAGGGCTTCACAACAGTTGATCAAACATAAACACACAATCAGACAACACAAACAATAACTACACTAAACCGACCCAGGACACTCCTGTCCTTAGACCCTCCTTCTCGGTAAGGAAAAACTCCTAAAAAAAACAGCTGTGGGAAAAAAGAAGAGGTCTGAGGCAGTGTACCCTGCAGCTCTTAAAGAGCTACAGGAAAGAGTGTGTAAAGTTTGTATTTTGGCAAATTCAAGGCTCACCAGGCTGTGCCAGGGGGAGAGCTGCGTTGTTCTGCTGCTGCTAAGTGACTGAATGTAGAGCACAGTCGTCCTATAGGCTGCTGTATTTTGGACATTCAGGATACATTCATTAATTAAAAGAACATTAAAGGAGTTAAAGTATTGTTTGACATATGCATATTTAGTATTCTTATTAATAAAATTGTACTGCGATCATTATAACCCAATATTAATATTCACATATACAATGAGGAACAAAATTGGCTCATGATGGAATTCTTTTTGACCCTGTCCATCAAAATGACAGCCAGTAATTATCTCTAACGCAACCTCTGATCACAGGTATTACTTATCCATTATGTTTCTGATACTATCCAGTGCTGTTCAACTCTATGTAACCTCTGTATCCCGGGATGTGTTCAGAGAGTCCCCCTTAGCAGGACTCCACTCCAGATCTCAGAGGGGCCGCTGTCTGATCCTCGTAGCCTTAGTGACCATATCCCTCTGATCCCCATCGCTGTAGTGACCAGAGCATCCTTCTGATCCTGTCACTATAGTGACCAGCTGATGCTCTGATTCCTAGACTCTGAGACATTAGAGCGTTTCCACAGTAACGGGATTGAGATTGGCCAATCATAGAGCAGGCATAGAAAAGGTGACGTATAACTTGAAATCCAGAAATGTTGGGACATTTTTTTAAAATTGAAATAAACTAAATAACTAAAAGACTTTCAAATCACATGAGCCAATCTTATATTCACAATCAAACATAAACAACATAACAGATGTTTACACAGAAATGTTTCACTTTTATGCACAAAGCTCATTTAAAATTTGATGCCTGCTACAGGTCTCACAATAGTTGGGATAGGAGCAACAAATGGCTGAAAAAGGAAAACATTTTTTTAAAGACTCAGCTGGGAGAACATCTAGCAAATAATAAAGTTAATTAATTTCAGGTCTGTAACATGATTAGATATAAAGGGATGTCTTAGAGAGGCAGTGTCTCTCAGAAGTAAAGATGGGCAGAGGACCTTTATTGGAGCCCGTGGTCTTGGGGCCCTCAGACGACACTGCATCACTCATCAGCATGATTGTCTCAGTGACATTACTAAATGGGCCCAGGAATACTTCCAGAAACCACTGTGGGTAAACACAATCCACCGTCCCATCTGCAGAGGCCAACTAAATCTCTATCATGCAAAAAGGAAGCCATATGTGAATATGGTCCAGAAGCACCGTCATGTCCTGGGACAAGGCTCATTTAAAATGAGAAAGAGAACGTTTTGGCACAATATTGAATGAAAAATATGTCAAAGACGACCACAAACTCTTCAGCAGCTGGAAACCTATATCAGGCAAGAATGGGACCAAACTCCAACACCAATACTCCAGAAACTCATAACCTCAAAGCCCAGACATCTTTAAACTGTTTTGAAAAGAAGAGGAGATGCCACACCATGGTAAACCTGCCCCTGTCCCAACTAATGTGAGACCTGTAGCAGGCATCAAATTTGAAATGAGCTCATTTTGTGCATAAAAGTGTAAAATTTCTCAGTGTAAACATTTGTTATGTTATCTATGTATATATGTGTATGGGTGTATATATATAAAATACTGGCTCATGAGTTGAAAGTCTTTTAGTTTTCATTCTATTCATATTTAAAAAAAAAAAAAAAAAAAGGTAATAACATTTCCAGAATTCTGGTTGTAGATGTTAAAGTGGAAAAAGAGAAATGACAGAATTACATTTATAAAACAATAATGAACCACTGTCTTTACAGTGGGGCAAAAAAGTATTTAGTCAGCCACCAATTGTGCAAGTTCTCCCACTTAAAAAGATGAGAGAGGCCTGTAATTTTCATCATAGGTACACCTCAACTATGAGAGACAAAATGAGAAAAAAAATATCCAAAAACTCACATTGTCTGATTTTGAAAGAATTTATTTGCAAATTATGGTGGAAAATAAGTATTTGGTCAATAACAAAAGTTGATCTCAATACTTTGTTATATACCCTTTGTTGGCAATGACAGAGGTCAAACGTTTTCTGTAAGTCTTCACAAGGTTTTCACAAACTTTTGGCCCATTCCTCCATGCAGATCTCCTCTAGAGCAGTGATGTTTTGGGGCTGTCGCTGGGCAACACAGACTTTCAACTCCCTTCAAAAATTTTCTATGGGGTTGAGATCTGGAGACTGGCTAGGCCACTCCAGGACCTAGAAATGCTTCTTACGAAGCCACTCCTTCGTTACCCGGGCAGTGTGTTTGGGATCATTGTCATGCTGAAAGACCCAGCCACGTTTCATCTTCAATGCCCTTGCTGATGGAAGGAGGTTTTCACTCAAAATCTGACGATACATGGCCCCATTCATTCTTTCCTTTACACGGATCAGTCGTCCTGGTCCCTTTGCTGAAAAACAGCCCCAAAGCATGATGTTCCCACCCCCATGCTTTACAGTAGGTATGGTGTTCTTTGGAGGCAACTCAGCATTCTTTCTCCTCCTAACACGACGAGTAGAGTTTTTACCAAAAAGTTCTATTTTGGTTTCATCTGACCATATGACATTCTCCCAGTCCTCTTCTGGATCATCCAAATGCTCTCTAGCAAACTTCAGACGTCCTGCACATGTACTGGCTTTAGCAGGGGGACACGTCTGGCACTGCAGGATTTGAGTCCCTGGCAGTGTAGTGTGTTACTGATGGTAGCCTTTGTTACTTTGGTCCCAGCTCTCTGCAGGTCATTCACTAGGTCCCCCCGTGTGGTTCTGGGATTTTTGCTCACCGTTCTTGTGATCATGAGGTGAGATCTTGCGGGGAGCCCCAGATCGAGGAAGATTATCAGTGGTCTTGTATGTCTTCCATTTCCTAATAATTGCTCCCACAGTTGATTTCTTCACACCAAGCTGCTTACCTATTGCAGATTCAGTCTTCCCAGCCTGGTGCAGGTCTACAATTTAGTTTCTGGTGTCCTTTGACAGCTCTTTGGTCTTGGCCATAGTGGAGTTTGGAGTGGGACTGTTTGAGGTTGTGGACAGGTGTCTTTTATATAGATAACCAGTTCAAACAGGTGCCATTAATACAGGTAAGGAGTGGAGGACAGAGGAGCCTCTTACAGAAGAAGTTACAGCTCTGTGAGAGACACAAATCTTGCTTGTTTGTAGGTGACCAAATACTTATTTTCCACCATAATTTGCAAATAAATTCTTTAAAAATGATTGAAGAATGATTTTCTGGATTTTTTTTTTTCTCATTTTGTCTCTCATAGTTGAGGTATATTTATGATTAAAATTACAGGCCTCTCTCATCTTTTTAAGTGGGAGAACTTACACAATTGGTGGCTGACTAAATACTTTTTTGCCCCACTGTAAATCAATTTAAACCAACAGCATTTCTTTGTCAGTCTAGACTACTTATTATTGCTTAATTTTTTTACCATTTAAGAAAGTGCAACTTTTCTGTTTTATATATATATATATATATATATATATATATATATATATATATATATATATATATATATATATATATATATATAAGTTTTATCATATTTGGCACTAAATGACTTTTGCCCTGTGAGTAAACTTTCATTAAACAAACACAAAGGTCTGAGTTTTGTCCTGGTTTAAAGAAATAACTAGAATCTCAAAATCCATTTTTCCTTCACTTTTTCTTTTGTCTAGTTAGTGCTGTGTTTCAGCCTTGGTTTAGTCCTGGTTTAGACCTGGTTTAGTCCTGGTTTAGACCTGGTTTAGTCCTGATTTACTCCTGGTTTATCCACCTCATCTTACACCATTATCTGTCTCTTTGTATGTTTCTGTTTTGTTCCGTCTTTAATTACTCTTTTGATTTCCGGTGAAAGCGCAGGTCCTTGAACGTCTCTCAGTATTAGATAAATGGGACCACAAGCTACGCCCACCAGCGCTCATTATCCCGCCGTGCCTGTGTGGAGCCGCAGCCGTCAGCGGTGCATTCAAAGGCCCATTGTGAGCCCGGCCTTGGTCTCTGTTTATTACTGTCAGGATGAAAAAACTGCAAAAACAAAAGAAACACGTTCACAAAGAAACACTTTGAAAGAAATGAGAACTGTCCATGCCAGCACTTTCTGTTCTGAGACTCAGAGAAAGTTTATTTAGAAATCATTCTTAACTCTTAATTAATGAAAGAAGAACTCAGAATCTGTACTCTTGTAAAAGCAATTTCACTTCAAATTAATAGTATTATTGTAGAGTTAAGGTTGTAAGAAGTATTTATTTAAAGTTTGTTTAAAGCGATATTATCCAGTTATTCTCCTGTTATCATGGCTGTAGGCACCATAGAGGTCACAGAGTTCCAGACCTCACTATTTTTCTATTACTACACTAAACCAGGACTAAATCAGGACTAAATCAGGTCTAAACCAGGATTAAAAATACTCTAAACCTAGGACTTATTTAGGAAAAAGACAGGACTTAAACCAGAACTAAACCAGAACTAAAATAGGACTCAGGCCAACACTGTAAATAAGAAGGTGTTCTTAATGTTCTACCTGATAAAATAAAAGTTGGAGTAAACAAGGATTGGTTATTTAACAGAACACTAAAGTTGACATAGAAAAAAGTTGGAAGTATAAATGCTGTGATGCCAACAACACTTGGAACAGATGGATCTATTTTAGCGTGACCAGATTTTTAGACCCAAAAACTCTAACACTTTTTTTCTCACAAATCACAGTCACATCATTTTAACTCACCAAGTGATGCTAGGGCTTAAGTTTAGAATTTTAATGGCAATCTAATAATAAAAATAATGGCATAGTAAATAAGTGAGGGAAGGATGGAGAGTGAGATTGACAGGTCGGTGCAGCGTCTGCAGTAATGATGTCGTTGTATCGGTCTGTTGTGGTGACGAAGGAGCTGAGCCGAAAGGCAAAGCTCTCGATTTACCGGTCGATCTACGTTCCTACTCTCACCTATGGTCATGAGCTTTGGGTCATGACTGAAAGGAAAAAATCCCGGATGCAAGCGACCAAAATGAGTTTCCTCTGCAGGGTGGCTGGGCGCTCCCTTAGAGATAGGGTGAGGAGCTCGGTCACTTGGGAGGAGCTCGGAGTAGAGCAGCTGCTCCTCCACATCGAGAGGGGCCAGCTGAGGTGGGCATGTCCCACCAGGAGGAGGCCCTGGGTAAGACCTAAGACATGGGAGGGGAAGTCTGGGTGTCCCTGCTTAGACTGAAGAAGGTGGATGGATGACATTCTAAATAATTTTACTGACAATGTCTTTAGACAAATGTGTTTGAAGCTTCCTGTGCTTTTCTGTTCATTAAAATGAGTAACACTGGGACATATGAGTGGTTTTTCAGATAATGTCTTGGGACATGGGACAAGGAGCCGAAAACTGGGATTGTCTCGGTTAAATATAGGAATATCTGGTCACCCTAATTTAAAATGGCTTAAAGCCGCTTTTGTTTCGGTTGTGTTCTAGTCTTGGTTGGTCCTTAGTTTAAACCAGGTTTAATTCTGACTTTTACTGCTTGGATTGCTCTGATTTAACTCTGGCTTAGTTGTAGTTTAATCACCTCTTTCAGGCCTTATCTTTACTTGATTGATTCAGTCATGGCTCAGTCTTTGATTAGTCCTGGGTTAGTTCTGATTTAGGCCTATATTAAACCTTATCTTAGCCCAAGTTTAGTTTTAGTCCTGGTTTCATTCCTTGTTCCTATAGACCAATTTCATTATTTCCTGAGTGTTATCTCAGATCAGCCCATTTGAATTAATTTCTTCATATCCCTCTCTCTGTCAGATCAGTCCAAAGCGTCTTCATTATTACTGACTTTATTCAGTTTTTCTGATCAAACCAGTCCCGTTTCTCTGATCACTTGGTCTCATTCATGTTTCTGGTTCTGTTAAAACCATTAATGTCCCAAGGGATCCACTCTAGAACAGAGGAAGGCTGATGGATGTAGCTCAGTGTGGCTTCATTATCAGATATGATCAATGAATTCATGTAGAGGGTGGAATTAATAAAGGAGCTGCATTTCAGTGTTGTACCCAGTGACTGGTATTACAATGTTAACATTTCAATACAAAATGGAATGATAAAATAATAAGGTTTGAAGAGTTTTGGATGGATCTGCCAGTCCGCCCCTCCTACTTTTTTTTCTAAAGTAGGACAGTCTGGTTCCTCAGCCACAGAGAACCGTTTCTTTCCAGTTGATTTGGAACTGGCCTATCACAGCCATTTATCTGCAGCATGTCTTACAAATACAGAAGATAATCTCCTATCAAAAATAACCCAGATGGCACCAGAGTGAATTGAATGACTTTAAGGACTTCAAGTATTTTATAGCTCTCCCCGAGCTCTATTTGCACAGCAGGTTTGATTGAGATTGCCTTATTGGTTTTCTCAGAAAGCTCATCTTTAACTGTTCTCACTGCCACATTCATTAGAGGCCATTGTGGCAGCCCTGCAACAGATCTGTGAGATTTGGCCTTAAGATGCTTTGGGATGTCTTGAAAAGCCAGCTCAGTGTGTCCCCAAACCTCTTGTAGCAGTTTGGACTTACTTTATTGCATATTTCTCAGCCTGAAAAGCTCAAAACAGCAATAAAAAGAATCTGCTCTTTTTTCTGGCATAGAACCTCATAGAACAAAAATGTTAAAAGCATGTTGTAGCTCACCCCAAGCTCTACTTTCACTGCAAGCACAGGTTTTTCTCAAAAAACTTATCATTGGCTGTTCTTATTGTCCAATTTGTTTACATACCAAAACAAATGGCTGTATTATATTAATTTCTTTCATAAAATTAAGAAAATTGGCCCTACATACTGGTCCAAAAAATCAGCAGCGTTTATCAGCCATTGACTGCTCTGAATTTTAAAAATCAGCATCTGTATCGGCCGGAAAAACCCATATCGAGACAAATTATTCAAATGATTTCAAAGTGAAAGTAACAGCTCCCCCAAATAAGGTGGTTTCAATACAAGTTATTTTAAGTAAAAAATAATAATAAACACATAAAAGCTAATGCAAAGGTGTCCACATTTATTTCAGAAAGCCTGAAAAAGCAGAAAATGGCTTATTTTAAGTCCTAAGGTTGGCTCATATTCAGTCCTGGTTTAATCCTGGTTTAATTTCCTCTTACTGTCCTGAACTACTTCCCATGGCTGTCATCTAATTGGCCATATCCAGCCTCATTCATTGGCATACACACATTACACACATAAGTGGATTTACACAGGGATTGAGTTTTTACTCTGGTAAGACACCCACCACTCTTAATTAGGATCCTGAATAATACTGTCATTATTCTTTATGGCCTCAGAGCTTTGAGTTCATCATAAAGCCACTGACTGTAGAGGACAGAGGAATGGATATGGACCGTGGACTAAACCTGCACCAAAACACAACTAAACCAGGACTAGACCAGGCCTATGTAAAAGCCAGAAAATCAAAAATGTTACTATGTTTTATTAAAATCTCCAGTCAGGAAGGAAATGGGGGAAATTTAGGACAAAATCATACTTACATTTTATTTAATTTATTTAATTATATCTATATATATCTATATCTATATCTATATATCTATCTATCTATATATATATATATATATATATATATATATATATATATATATATATATATATATATATATAACAGGAATAAGTGGTAGAAAATGAATGAATGAATGAATGAATGAAAATATATATGTATATATTTGTTTGTTTGTTTTGTTTTGGTTTTGTTTTTGTTTTTTCTTTTTTGTGTGTGTGTTTTGTTTTTTGTGAGTCCAAATTTAGGTCCAGCCCATAAAGCAACAGCACTTTTCCATATTTATGGCACACTACTACTACTATTACTACTACTTTTACAACTTCTGTTACCTGTACTAGTAATATTATTGGTAAAGCCACCAATAAAACTATTAAAATACTACTGCTGCTTACATATTAATACTTCTACTTGTAGTCATTTGTACTAATTTGAAAACAGTACTACAGTCTAAATCAAAACAGTGGTCTCTTTTTTGATTGGACGGTTGGCAATAAAGTTTTACAACCAAAACAAAAAATGTAAACAAAAACATCTTGGTCATTATGTAAAACATATTTTTAATTGTAAATAGGTTGATTATACCATTGTTATCAGTAAAACTAATATGTGATTTAAACATGTTTACCTTATATCTTGGCACAAATGTGGGTAATTTTTATAAAATATAAAATATATATACAGCTCATAGCACCTTTGAGTAAAACTGTATTGTAACGGTACTTCAACTTGAGTATTTATTTTGAGTTTTTTTCCTATCCCCATAATAGCACACTACTTCTTTTGTTATTGTCACTACTTATTTTACTACCTCTGCTAGTAATGCTATTGTTATGAGTGGGGATGGGTGAGATCATCACTGCTCATTGATCCAGTATTTCAACAGTGCTCTTTCATATTTTTTTAGCAATAAAAAGAACATAAACTTGTCCGTCAAGAAAAAGACAACAATAATTAGGGATGAACCAATACCACTTTTTTGCAAACCAATACAAGTACAAGTACTTTGATTTTGGTACTTGCTGATACCAAGTACTGATACGAGTACTTGTAAAAGCATTACACTTATTAAATTACTTTGAAAAATGTTTTTAATTTTTCATTCTCTTACAGTAAGCAATCATTACTTACATTTGAACATTCTACTTTTTATGGCCCTGCAACATCTTACCCCAAAAAGAGAAATATACTTACAGTAGTATAACATATTATTGTCACTGTGTGTTTTAACAAACAGCCTTGCGACATAGGTTACTTAAAATATATTACAAATAGAACTCTTAAATAAAATGTGTAAACATGCCTCTTAACTGTACCAACATAAAGCTGTAGCAAAGCAACTGAAGTAATCTATTATCAAGTAATCAGTGGCTTCTGTTTGTAAAAGCTATTGCTATTTGGAAAAGGTGAGAGAATTGTTTGTTTGTTTGTTTGTTTGTTTTTTCTTTTTATGAAAAGCAGCTTCTCTGCAGTATCAGCTGTTAGCTTGTTTCAGTTTTTATCTATAATATGTGACACAGAACTAAAAACCTTTCACTTTCCACACTGCTGCATGGTGCTGAGAGTTATCTTTGGGACATTTTAGCCAAAGTAGGGAACTGCACTTTATTAACCCCCAGTACTGCAAAGATTTGTCTTCCTGTGCAGGTGTGGCCTCTCCAAGGTAGGTCTCTAACTCAGTGGCAGCACCAACAGGTGCATGGCTCACTGATGTTGATTCCTGTTCATTTGCAATTTCAGCAAACACTGTCCAGACTGCTGCAAGCTTTTGCCTTGTGAAGCTTTCTGACAGGTGGCTCCCCCAGAGCCTTCTCCTCTGGATACCCCCTCCAGCTCCTGCTTCAGCATTTCCTTGGCCTCTACAGGAGGCTTAAATATTTGAGAAAAAAATTATCTTTATACCTAAAACACAAAAATTAATATACATTACTGTTTTTGTTTTTTAAATTACTGTCAGTATTTAATTCATCATTATTTTCATTATCTAATTAAAAGAAGCAGATTATGATTTCATTATATTTAAATGTATAGGTTAAATTGTACTTTTTCAGGTTAGTTGTTATGAAAAAGCTTTTTATATTTTAATTATTACCCTCAAAGACTGACAAACACTGAAACACACACTTTACCTTGGCTCGAGTAGAGTTGCGATGCAGAGGGGGTTTATCTCGGTGTCAGTGAAGCGCCTCTTGACAACTGCAGCTAATGTCTCTTTAATTGTTTTGATGCCATGATCCTCATCTGTTTCTCTGTTGAGTAGTCTTAGAAATACAGTCAGGGCAGGAATGGCATCTGATGACAGTGCATCAAAGGAACACAATTTTTGGGTTAATTCCTCAAATGGAGCAAGGACAGTATTATTATATTTCCAAAAGCGCCCACTGGTGGGCAGTGAGATTTTCAGGAAGCTCATGCTCAGACTCATATATTCCCAGTACCCTCTTCTGCTCAATGAGAGAGTGTAGCATGTACTATGTGCTGTTCCAGCACCTCTGTATGTCCTGTTGCAGTCTCTTTATTGGCTGGTTGGGCTGCTCCTGAATATCCTCAAGGCGGGAGTAGGCTGAGGCGGAATCTTTAAAATGTCCAACTATTTTCCATACGACAGCGACAGCATCTGCTACACTCCTCTGTGCCAAAAGGCCTTCATTAACAGCTAGTTTGAGCGTGTGTGCAACACACGGCAGGTTGGGAAGTCCAGCGTCACTCATGGCTTTGATCATGCTTTTCACGTTATCACGTATCACTACATGAACAGAACTTTTGAAGATTCCCCACGTCTGAAGCATGTCATCAAACACACCTGCAATAGCTTGGCTTGTGTGTGAACCCCGAAACTGTTTTGCATGTAAAACGACCCTTTGCAGAGTAAAATCCTGGTCTATCCACTGTGCAGTTAAACTAATGTGAGACACAGGGCTAACACTGCTAGTCCAAATATCAGTGGTGAAGCAGAGGAATGAAAGTCGTGGAGCTTTGGCAAAACGGTGTCAGTGAAATGGCAGCAGCTGAGGATCTCATAGCTTGGCTCCAGTACTTTGAGAAGTCGTCGAAATCCCACTTTGTCATTGAATTTGTTCCTCCTCTTGATAATTTTGCTGAGCAAAGTTTTCAGTTCACTATATTTTTCTCACCATTGCGCATGTTAAAATACCTCCACAAGACTGACATCATTGCACCTTTGCAATGATAGCAGTCGCCTTTTCTGATTGGCACCTTTTCTGATTGGCCATTTCCAAATCAAACTAAAGAAAAGCTCCACTCCGAGAGGGGCAGCAGATGTCTGGTTTCCCAGGCTACCTTTTTTCCTTTGTCCTCTAAAGCAGTTATTCCCAACAAGGGGTACAGGGACCCCTAGGGGTACACAAGCACTTTACAGGGGGTACTTCCAAGATGATAAGAAAATATTTGTGGTTTCATTTCATATTGACCTAATAAAACCTATGAAGGACAAACTCAAGTTTGTCAGTGACCAACAGAAAGGAGGTGAAACTGCTAAAGATTTTTTATTATTATATTTGTCTCAAATTTTAGCTGCAGCTTGTTTCAAAGGGGAGTTATTAAAATGGTTTTAGTTTTTTGTAGTAAATGTTTTTAAGGGTTTTAAGATTATTATTATTGATTTTTTTTACATTTATTTTCAACATTAATTATGCAATAAAAATAGAAAATATAGGAGTTTATATGTTTATTTTATATGTTTATTCGGCAGCAAACAGATCATTGTTTATTTTATTTAATTTTTATTCGCTTTTGTATTTTTATTTTTTGGGTCATTAGTACAATAAACCAAAAACAAAAGACATGTTTTTGGTGTATCATCAACATGTCTGAGTGTGGGGGTACTTATGGTATGACAAAAAGCCCAGGGGGTGCACAAGATTAAAAAAAAAAGGTTGGGAACTGCTGCTCTAAAGTAGTTTGTTGAAATATTTTGCCATGTTACTCCGTGTTGCAGACTCATTTGTCACTACTGTACCCATGTACATTGGCAGATAAGCAAAGTTAAGCCACAGTATGGACTAAGTTTTATTTTATAGTATGGTTATTATATTTGTCCAAACTTTGATAAAACCATAACTGCATTCTTAGATCATAAAATATGCATCGTGCATCAGGAGAGTGTTCTAAAAAACCTCTGGTCCCTGAACGGTCCAGCTTGTCTTGAGAATCTTCTTGCATTTATTCCTTTGGGACTGACTCAGATAAACAAACAGCAAATGCACTGTACGACGTCTGTTTATAAACCATAGAAGAAGAAACACGCAGCGCCCTTTGACCTCCAGCGGGGTTTGATTGACAGCTGAAAACGTAAACAAAGTAAGGCCTTAAAGTGGCTCTGAGCTCAGTAACTTTGTCTAACTTTGACAAGAATTACACGTTCTGCACGGAAATAACAAGACCTGGGAAACATTTGGTGAAAAGTTTTAGTGTTTTCTTTTTTATTCATAGCTTTGGAGATTGAGCAAAGTAAAAAGTTTTCTTGTGACTATGGTAGCTCTGAAGGGACATGTACTAGCTGTTGTCATGGGCCTATCTTGTGCTTATTTTCTTCCCTTGTGTTTTATTTTGATGAGGGAATTACTGTTAAGTTTCGCATTTGTATTTTGTATTTGCTCTGGCCTTTGATTTTAGATTTTGACACTTTGAGATTCCTTGTTTTTATTTATTATTATTCTCCTTTTTTTTTTTTTTTTTTTTTTGTCTTTTTGGATGTTTGTCTTGGCTTTTCCCATTTGGATTTTGAACTTGCTAGTTTGTTTTTCTCTCTGTTGATTACGGTGGCAAGTCACACTAACAAAAACTGAAAACACGCAAACAAAAACAAAAAAAGCACAAAGAAAAACTATTATGTGCTAACAGATCCTGAAACACACATATTTGAAAACACACACACAAATTTAGAAACACAAATAATTTAAAAATATGCACACAAGCTTTGAAACACGCACACAAATTCCAAAACACACACATCTGAAATCACGCACACATATTTGGAAAAATGCACACAAATTAAAAAACACAAACATTTGGAAAGACGCACACAAATTAAAAAACGCACACAAAAACAAAAACACACACAAATTCTGAAACATGCACACAAATTTGGAAACACACAGAAATTGAAAAACACACAAATTTGAAAACACGCACACAGAATGATGTTATGGAAAGGGTAGGACCTTTGTGCTTGAGTGTGATCGGACAAAAGAGAGCAGTCTGTTTTCTGTGCATGTTTCCAAGTTTTTGTGCGTGTTTCCAAATTTGTCTGCATGTTTTCAAATTTATGTTTGAGTTTCAGAATTTGTGTGTGTGTTTTCAAATGTGTAAGCATGTTTCAGAATTTGTGTGTTTCAGTTTTTGTGTTACTTATTTTGTTGGTGTAACTTGTCCTTCAAAGCAACCCGAGGTTGAGCCCTTATTTTACAAACATTTTACCCCTGCAGTCCTGCCTTTTAGGCCCTTTCTTCTTTGGGCCTGAAGTCTTGACAGCAGTAGCAGTAGTGGTGGTAGTAGTAGTTTTTGTGGTAGTAGCAGCAGTGGCAGTAATATAACATTCATTCATTCATTCATCTTCTTCCATTTACTCCCGTTAGGGGTCGCAGGTGACTGGTGCCTATCCCAGTAACTTTGGGTCTTAGGCAAGGCTTCTGAGTACACCCAGGACAGGGGCCAGCTTGTGTAATGTAACTGTAATATAACTAAATTTTATATTCAAAACTTTTTGTTTTACATATATTTTACTGACATACTTTTTTTTTTAATGATGTACTTTCTTTTTTTCTTTTTCTTTTTTCTAAAGCATACACATTTGAGAAAATTTTATGGAAAAAAATATTTTAATTAAGTAAAATTTTAAAATACTACAAAAAAGTAAAACTATTTTTAGATTTTGGTAGTAGTAAGTAGTTCATAGTTAAGTAAATCTCACATGAAGTTAATTTGAGTAAACTATTTGGATAACTTGCCTCATTAGCAGCAATAGTAGTAGCAATGGTTGTAGTTGCAGTTGTAGTAGTAGTAATGCAGTAGCAGTAATAGCTGTATATTTTGTATATATATATTTTTTGTATGTTGTAGTAAATTGCAGTAACTAAATTGTACATTCAGTACTTTTGTTTTACTTTGATTTAAGTTACTTATTAAACTACATTTTTAAAGCTTATGTTCTTGCCAAGAAAATTTTCTAAAATATTTTTACTTGAGTTAAAGAATTTTAAGGAAAAAAATGTAGTACCTGCAGTAGAATAAGTAGTAGTATTGGTATTAGTTGTAGTCGTAGTAGTAGCAGTCTGTCCTTACCGGTCCTCACTGTGATTGACAGATGCCTTTGTATCTTTACTTGTTGTTTATTGGTCAACACATCCCTTAGCCCCGCCTCCTCCTCCATCATGTGATACTGATGCCCTTTATTAAAATAAATGGGAGAATGGCTGCCCTTTGTCTCCTCATTTATTAATGCACTCAGTTCTAGTCAGTTATAAATGAGCAGGAGTATTAAATATTATATCACTGATGATTATTGAACATGAATTTAGTGAAAGGAGACGTTTGAGTGACAGTATCAGCTCAGGTTTAAGTGAAGAGGCTTATCTCAGAGTCAGGGTTTGATTAAAGTAAGTCTGAGTTTGATTTATGAGCCAAAGGACAGTCATTAGTCTAGTTCAGGTCACACTCAAATATACATGTTCAGTAAAAAGATAGGAAAGACCTGCTTTAGACCTGGATTGGACTTGGATTAGTCCTGATTTAGTCCCGGTTTAAACCTGGTCTAGTCCTGGTTTATACCTGAATTAGTCCTAGTTTAGACCTGGATTGGACCTGGATTAGTCCTTGTTTAGACCTGGATTGGACCTGGATTAGTCCTTGTTTAGACCCGGATTAGTCCTAGTTTAGACCTGGATTAGTCCTAGTTTAGACCTAGTTTAGACCTGGATTAGTCCTAGTTTAGACCTAGTTTAGACCTGGATTAGTCCTAGTTTAGACCTGGATTAGTCCTAGTTTAGACCTGGATTAGTCCTAGTTTAGTCCTAGTTTAGACCTGGATTAGTCCTAGTTTAGAACTAGTTTAGACCTGGATTAGTTCTAGTTTAAACCTGGATTAGTCCTAGTTTAGACCTAGTTTAGACCTGGATTAGTTCTAGTTTAGACCTGGATTAGTCCTAGTTTAGACCTGGATTAGTCCTGGTATAAAATAGCATTACTCAGGTAGAAATACAAGAAATAAAAGCACCCACAAAAATACAAAAAGTTCAAAGTTCACTTAAGTAGAAAATATAGAAAATATTTTGTACTTACTGCTACTATTGCTACTGCTACTATAACTAATATTGTAGCTACGTCTACTAACATTATATTATTGGTATTTCTAAGCTTTTTTTTTTTTTTTTGCTATTACTAATCACTTTGATATGTCAGACATAGGCTCTTTGTACTTATTCAGAGATCAGAATATGTCCTTAGGTAGGTTTTAGAAAATATCCTCAAAAAGTAAAATGACTGGAGTAAAAGTATGAAGTTACTTTCCACCTCTGCATAAAAACGACTGACCTACATAAGCCTCATCATTAGCTCACCTAATCCCAGGTCCAAATCTAAACCAGGACTAAACCAGGTCAGAATTAGAACTAGACTAAGACTAAACCTGGACTACAAAGCTATGTCAAAGGAAAGATTCAAACTGAACCAAGTACTTTAAAACTGTCACTTCAATACCTGTCCACTCAGCTAAAGTGTGTCCTCTAGAAGAAAAACTCACAGAACTAGACCAGGTGCCAGCCCTGGTCCCAGCTGCTCCTCTGACCTGGACCAGACCTGGACCAGACCTGGACCAAGGACTGTCCCATAAGAGAAGCCAACCTGAACCACACAAACTGTCCACTACAGGCCTATACAGCATGCAACCACTTTTACTATTTGCTCCTCCAGACATGAAAAACAAAAAAGGCATTCATTCATTTTCAACATTATTCTTTCACTTAGTTAGTAGTAGTAGTACTAGTAGTAGTAGCAGTAGTAGTAGTATCAAAACAGCTCAAACTTCTTACATTGAAGTTCATTGGAATTTCATTATTAGACTTTCTGATGTAAACCGACTGGCACTTATTTTAAAAATAACAGTTAAAAATAACTCTGATATCATCTTTGTAAACATTATAAACACATCTTCCCCGTTTTCTAACTACAATTACCCTTCTAGTTACAATAACCCTTGAAACAAAATTTAACTTTCATTGTAATGTGTGAGTTTCATACAGCATTTAGGACACTCCAGAGGGGTGGTCAATTTCAAACTGGCTTTATTAATCTCCTGTCCTGCAGCTCACTGACCTCAGACATCCACTGTCTGCTATCTGTTGTTCAAAAGCTGAATTCAGGGGATGGTCCATGTTATTCAGTATAGCATCCACCCTGTTGAGTCTCTGTTGCTCCACTACCTCAACCAGAGTCTCTAAACTACTTCCTATAGTTGAACCAGCCCCCTCTATTAGTTTTTCAAGTCTTTTACGATCTCTTTTTCTGAGACACCCCCACCCCCCAACAGACTGCAGCATAAAAAACAGAGTTAGCCATCACCGCCTGTTAAAATATCTGTAGCAGTTTAGTGTTTACATTAAAAGTTGTTAGCTTTCTTAGAAAAATAGCCAGCTTTGGCCTTTCCTATAAAGTGCATCTGTATTTGTGAACCAGTCCAGCTTGTTGTCCAGATGCACTCTCAGGTATTTATAGGTGGACATTATTTCAATATCTTCTCCAGTGATGGTAACAGTTTAAACTGGGGGTGTTTCGCACTTAAAGTCAATGACCATCTCTTTTGTTTTGGAGGTGTTGTTTTCATGGCTCCATCTATAAAAGTTCTCTATAAGACTCTTGTATTCCTCTTCTCGTCCATTTTTGATGCAAGCCACTAGTGCTGTGTCATGAGAGTATTTTTGAATGTGGCAGGACTCAGAGCTATAAAATCAGTAGTGTATAACCTGAAGAGGAATGGAGCAAGAACAGTGCCTTGAGGAGCCCCTGTGTTACTAATAACAGTCTCTGAGACACAGTTCCCCAGCCTGACACACCTGAGGTCTACCTGTCAGGTAATCAGAGATCCACATGATAAAGGACTAGTCCATCCCCTAGAACCGCCCCTGCTAAAAGTCACAATGTGTCTATACAAAGATTTCGCTCTTTTCTCTAGTATAGACTAGACAATTTTTTTAGCTCTCATAAAACTATACCTGCACAGCTACTTTGATTAAGCTATCCATTACAGTTTTACAGTCAAAACTTCATCTCTAGTTAGTAAGAGTATTAGGACTATTTTCCATAGAATAGAGAAGTAGTAGTAGTAGTAGTAGTCATTGTAGTAGTAGAGGTGGGAGTAGTAGTAGTCATTCTAGTAGTAGTTGTAGTCATTGTAGTATTAGTATGAATAATAGGTTTTAGACTATTAGTCCTGGTTTAGACATTGTTTAGCCCTTGTTTAGTCAGACCTGGTCTTATTAGCCAGACCAGTCTTATTAATTCCTGACTTAGTTCTGTTTAGATCTGGTTTAGACCTGGTTGAGTCCTGGTTCAGACATGATTTAGTCATGGTTCCGAACTGGTTTTATACTCATTAGTGACTCATTTTATTTTTTAATCTATACCTTGTTTAGCCCCATGTTAGTCAGTTAGTTGGCCCGTTCTAGTCCTTTAAAGAGTTTTCGGAGGTGGTGTGTGATGTGAACAGTTTGAGAATCTCTGCTATAGATGATTCAAATGTTTCTCAAATACACTTTATTAGTTTAAACGTGCACATGTTTTAAAGTATGTTATAGCTGATCTTACCTGTGTGTGAGGGACATACCTCTACTGTCCCTCTCCACTTGACCCTCTAATTCTCTCCACTGGCACCTGAATGCACCGCAGGCTCCCTGTCCGCCTCACTGCTCCTGGGACGTCCCGCCGCTCGTCTGCTGCTGCTCAGTCAGAACACAGACATGTCCTTGGTCCTGGTTTAGGATCATCGAAGAGGGGGGGTCCTCCAGTCTGTCAGGACTGTGGGGGACCGGGAGGGTACAGGGGGGACAAAGAAAAGTAAGGAGGGCGGGATTTAAAGAACTGACATCGATAGAATGTAATATTTGAAGTGGACCAAACTATGGACTAGTGGGAGGAAATGGACTAATGCACTATTTAAAACACAGAAACATAAAACACACACAAATCTAACGTGACTAATAGGTAAAATGACAAAAAGATTGGATATGCTGTAAATAAAATATATTTTAAAATGTTGCTAATATTAGCAAACAAATGTATAAAAAGCACTGCTAAAACGGTGAAAAAAACCGGTGAAAGTCCACAGTGCCAATATTGCTGCTCTAAAACTTCATTAACCCTTATCCAGCCCTTTAAAAAACTTACACTCCAAAAGTACCAAATGTGCTCACCTCCCAAAAAGTGTTATTAAATAAAATAAAAACTTTTTTCCAATTTGAATGTCTCAATTCTTCTAATCAACTTAATTGTTTAGAAAAATTATATTCTAATATTTTATATAACACTTTAAATGCCATTTTGCTACTATAAACCAATATATAAACCACGATAAACGACAATTCAATAAGAACTGCCATCATTGAAACAGTACATAATAAAGCCCTCAGTCATTTAGTCTTTTTTAGTCTAGCGGATGAATTATCATGAAAAAAATGTAAATTTAAAACCAGAAGCTTATATTGAAATGCTTGTCATCTGCTAAGTACAATTTTATTGTTCCCTTAGAGTTCAAACAAAAAATGTTTTAATGGAAGTCAATGGGACCAAACTGGTACTAAAGACTCTCACACAGTGTATTATAGACCCAAACTGACAAATGAGACTGAAATTTGAAACTTCCCATAAAGATGGTCGCCCTGGCCAAGTTTGGTAAATTGTGAATTTATACTGAATAAACTAGTCAATATTTTTAATGATGAAATAACAAAAAGGTTGGACAAGGATTAAATATTAATTATAAAAGTTTGCCATATATAATTACTGGACTTTTGATCAATAGATGAGAAGGGTTTCTTCTTCTCAAGTTCTACAGGTGAGGGGTGTTACTGTTCATTCAGTCAGTTCACTTTGTTTGACAGAACTCAGTGTGAACATAAACCAGACCAATGACATCATCAACACAGGTGTGGACTTTTGCCCCAAAGGGCACCGAGTCCTGCGGACCAATAAGTGTAAACAAACACTTAGGTAACAAGAATGATTAAAACTTTTACATGAGGTCAAAATAAATAAAATGACAAAAACTAACAGGAATGAAAGAGGAGGAGATAGAGACGCTGAGGAGGCTGATGGTTCTGCTGCAGCGGTGAAGTCCACAGTTGTATTGTGCCAATATTGTTGCTCTAAAACTTCATTAACCCTTATCTGGCCCATTAAAAAATTTACACTCCAAAAGTACCAAATGTGCTCACCTCCCAAAAAGTGTTATTAAATAAAATAAAAACTTTTTTTCCACTTTGAATGTCTCAATTCTTCTAATCAACTTAATTGTTTATTTTTAGTTTTAATAATAACAATAAATGCAACAAAAGGAGACTCCTGTACAGAGTTCAGGCGTAAGGATAACAATTAAATTAAGCACAATTTTTAAAAGGTCACAATATAACTAGTGACACCTAGTGTCTCAATTAACAAAAGTAACAAGTCATTAAACACAAGTATACAGCCTAGAGTGGCAAAAAGAGACACAGCATATTCAGAGGCGAGCTGTTCACAGCTTGCTAGAGTCCCAGCCGCGTGGCCGGCTGGTGGGCGTTCACTTTTATTGGGAGCGGCCTTGGCAGGTGGAAACTCTGGATTGGTGCAGAGTTAGAGTGCCGGACCAATCAGTGGAGCTGTGAGCAGGAGCCAACCAGGGTCAGGTAGAAAGGTGGGCCACCAACCAGAGCCAGGAACTCATGCAGCAAAGTTTGCGTACAAAATAAGACACAGATTAATGGGACATGTGGGGAGTACGGGTAGGCGGGCCCAGGCCAAGCTTTGTAACACCCTCCCCCTCAAGATATAAACCATTATGTTTGTATTAGGCAAAATATAAGAAGGGGGCAACTAACTCCATTGAATAAATAAAGCATTTAGCAATTTATCACAGTACTGCACATGTACAGTCGCCTCAATGTATATCTTATGGTACAGTGTTCTTCTGTGTTCTGGGGGAGGGGGGGACTGAGGGCTGTCCTTGTCCAGCCCCGGGAGCTCAGAGGGAGACTATAGTGGTCTGTCCCATCCACAGGGGTCCCCTCAGCTACAGTTACACAGTCAATCTGCTCCACTGTCTGTGTGCGCTCTAAGTTCAACTCACAGAACTCATGACACGGGAGAGTTTGGATAGTACTACACTTAAAGTACTACAATAGCCATAGTACTAACAATAGCCATAGTAGTACCAACAGCAGCAGTAGTAGTAGTAGTAGTAGTAGTAGGTAGTATGTGGGAGTCTGAATGTGAACCTGATTGAGGTACAGGAGGCACACAGTAGAGACAGAGGCAACGACTCTAGACCTGGTTTACCATAGCCCAAAGAGCGCAGTCAGGAGAGATGCTTGCCCACTAACCCAAAGGTTGGCAGTTTGATCCCCGCTCCCACCATTGATTTGTAGTGTCCTTCGGCAAGACACTTAACCTATGGAGGTAGAAAAGTGCTTTAGGAATGTGTGGCCATTTATCTTGTTTATACGTAGCTTAGCCCAAAGATCATCATCACTTAGTTCTATTTTAAAACTGGTTTATTACTGATTTAAGTGATTTAAGAATGCTCAAAAGTCAAATGTGTGTTTTGATTTTTGTTTGTTTAAACATATTTTTTTATTTTTAATATTTTGATAACTGGGCTTTTTTAAAATTTGAGACATGGCTCTGGACTCTTCAATTTTTCGAGGTGGGTTTCTTTTTCATTAAATTTTTCTAGTGGACAAAAACATTTTTGATGATGCTCCTTTTTAATATACACATTTATTGAAGTTTGAGGTATGGGTTTCTTTTTATGGCATTTTAAAATCTACCTCTGCTTTTATTTTTTTAGTGGTTACATATTTTGAATTTAGAGCAACTAAATATCAGCCACAGAACACTGACTTTCAGTGACTAATGCATTTTAATGGTAACACAGCAATGAACTCTATAGAGTTTAGTCAGGTGTCCTCACTGAGAGGGGGACTGAGGGACGTCCTTGTCCAGGTTTGGGAACTCAGAGGGGGACTTACAGTGGTCTGTGCAGACCACAGGGGTCCACATAACTCCACATAACCCACCGAGCTGCAGAAACACTGTCAATCTGCTCAACTGTCTGTGTGTGCTCCAAGTTCAACTCACAGCACTCATGACACGGGAACGTTTTGATGATGATTATGTAGAAAGTTTTAAACTTCCAGAGAAAAAAAAAACACTACATTATTTATTATATATCACTGAGTTCCATGAAAAAGTCAGTCTAGTATAAATCAGGATTTAAAGAGACCACCAGATTCTAAGGGTTGAAAGGAGGGTCGGTGAACTTATGGGTACAGAGGAGAGATAGTAAATATATGGTCACAGAGGAGGGCTAGTGAATGTTTTCTTTTTTATTCCTTTATTTTGCCAGGTAAGATACTCATTGAGATTAAAAATCTCTTTACCAAGAGTGACCTGGCCAAGAGGGCAGCAAAGACATAGTTACAACAATATAAGACAAAACAACAGTCAAACACAACAACACACACTACACAAAACATATATACATTCAAATAGTGGTACAAAATACTTCGACAACAAAATTGTGCAAATCCTAGAAGCAGTCACATTGACCAACAGTATTAGTTTCACGTTCCTTTACAATAGATTTAAATTCTCCTAAAATAATAAGTTCTGGCAGGTTCAGATCCTTTTGTAACTGGCTCCATGAAATGGGAGCAGCATGTTTGAATGCTGTCTTACCCAGCTCTGTCCTGACCCTAGAAACTGCCATTTGAAGAATTTTTGAGAACGCAAACTATACATCTGTTGTTGTTGCTGGATCAGGGAGGCCATTGAAATTAGGAAACGGGCACCAGGGACTATGAACTGGGACGAGGGAGCCTATACCTTATCCCACACCTGGGATGCGGTCCTGGACAGGGTGTCAGACAGTAGGGGGTGCAAGCTTTCCCTACTGTCTGACAAAACAAGCAGCCTACAAGACACGTCACAGTGACATCACGTGACGCTTCTGACGAAGACTACAGGAAGTAGCTGAAACTAGTAAAGCAGGTAAACAAACACTCCTGTCTGACTAAAAGAAACTTTTGAACAGTAGTTTACTTAAGAAGACAGTATGAATGTCCACAAAAGTATACATCTGTTGGTTTTTGAACATGACGTAAGATGGGAGAAGCCCAATGATACATTTATATACAAATATGAACCAGTGGAAGAGTGTACAGACATTCAGGGATGGATATTTAGCAACTTCATACAGAGTACAATGGTGAACACAATTTCCGCAACCAGCAATAAAATGCAAAGCACTATGATACACACTATCCAATTTCTTGAGGTGTTGTGTAGGTGCATTCATGAAAAGCAGATCACCATAATTCAATAAGGGTCAAAAAGTTGCAGAAATCAGGCGTTTCCTTGTAATAAAAGAAAATCAAGATTTGTTCCTGTAGAAGAAACCCAATTTAAGCTTCAGTTTTTGAGCAAGGCTGTCTATATGTGGCTTAAAATATTTGTTCAATAACAATCCCCCAATAGCTGTAAGAAGGGACTATTTGGATTTCTACTCCTTCTGCAGTTTTGATCACAGGGAGATTTGATAGTAACTGTTTTCCATTCGAGAAAACCATGAGTTTGGATTTGTCTGCATTTAATACTAGCTTTAATTGAGTTAAATGAGACTGCACAACATCAAAGGCAGACTGTAAAAAGTTAAAAGCTTGTTCAATTGCAGTGGAAGAACAATAGATGACAGTATCGTCCGCATAAAAGTGAAAACAGGAATTAGACACATTTCAACAGAAATCATTAATAGGCCAAAAACAACAGCAGACCTAGAACAGATCCTTGGGGGACCCCTTTAGAAACAGGAAGAAAGAAAGAGGACAACCCAGCAAAATGTACACATTGTGTTCTCCCTGACAAAAAGTCTGAGATCCAACCAACAGCAGCATCAGAAAGACCAATGTCAGAGTCTCTTGAGCAAGGTGGCATGATCGACAGTATCAAAGGCCTTCAATAAGTCAATAAAAAGTGCAGTACAGTATTTCTTACAGTCCAGAGCCTCAATGATGCCATTAACCACCTTCACAGCAGCAGTTATTATACTATGTCCCTTTCGAAAGCCAGATTGATTGTTTGATAAAATGCCATGAACTTCAAGAATTTTATAAAGCTGTTCAATAACTAATTTTTCAAGAACTTTTGTGAGAATGCATAGCTTTGATATTGGCCTATAATTATTGAGGACTGAAGAATACCCTCCCTTTAACGAAGAAAGAACAAATGCAGTTTTCTACACAGAAGGAATGACATTGTTTGAGAGACTGAGGTTAAAGAGATATGTCAGGGGTTAATAAAATCCACTGATAGCTTAAGAGAGAAGAAAGTAAGGATCTAGCTTATCAGGACCTGCAGATTTGCCTGTTTCTAGTTGCTTCAGGGCTCTATAGACCTGTACTTCAGTTGACTGAGGACAAATGAATCAGGCAGTGAAATTCTGGATGACAACAGTGAGTGCCCAAGAGTTTCAGTTTATGTTTTTAAATTTAGGTGCAGTGATTCAAATAAACAGCTTGATAAAACAAAGTGTGCATTAAAACAATTTAGAATTTAAAATTTATCTGTGATGCTAAGTGAGTCTTTAACTCTGCAAGTTGGTAATTTGTTATTTGTTTGTATGTTTCCATAGGATGATTATTGCTTTCCAGAATTTCTTTGGGTCATTAACATTAATTGTAGTTTTAGACAGGAAGAACTCAGAAATTGCCTTTTTAATAAGGGAGGTACAACGATTCCTGAGACATCTAAAACTCATCCAGTCAGCCTCAGATTTTGATTTTCTGGCTTTACCCCAGGCTTTTTTTTTTAAGTCCTGAAAGCTCACAGGAAAACCAAGGATTTGAACAGCCTTTGACTTTGAAAATGCGATAAGGCGCATGTTTGTTGATCATTTTTGAAAAAGCATCATAAAATATTTCTAGGCCAGTTCCACATTGTCAATAAGAAAAATTTTGTTCCAGTCAAAAGTCCATAAGCCATGATAAAAGGCTTGCACACAGAAATGTTTAAAATCACGTTTAAAAACAATTTGTGGTCTTATTTTAGGAAGTTTTGTTTGTCTCACTGCAGTGATCACTTACATCTGTATGGGTACAGAGGAGGGAGAGTGAATGTGTGGGTACAGAGGAGGGATAGTGGATGTGTGGGTACAGAGGAGGGATAGTGGATGTGTGAATACAGAGGAGGGATAGTGGATGTGTGGGTACAGAAGAGGGATAGTGAATGTGTGGGTACAGAGGAGGGATAGTGAATGTGTGGGTACAGAAGAGGGATAGTGAATGTGTGGGTACAGAGGAGGGATAGTGAATGTGTGGGTACAGAGGAGGGATAGTGGATGTGTGGGTACAGAGGAGGGATAGTGGATGTGTGGGTACAGAGGAGGGATAGTGGATGTGTGAATACAGAGGAGGGATAGTGGATGTGTGGGTACAGAAGAGGGATAGTGAATGTGTGGGTACAGAGGAGGGATAGTGAATGTGTGGGTACAGAAGAGGGATAGTGAATGTGTGGGTACAGAGGAGGGATAGTGAATGTGTGGGTACAGAGGAGGGATAGTGAATGTGTGGGTACAGAGGAGGGATAGTGAATGTGTGGGTACAGAGGAGGAATAGTGGATGCATGGGTTCAGAGGAGGGATAGTGAATGTATGGGTACAGAGGAGGGTAGTGGATGCATGGGTACAGAGGAGGGATAGTGGATGCATGGGTACAGAGGAGGAATAGTGAATGTATGGGTACAGAGGAGGGATAGTGGATGTGTGGGTACAGAGGAGGGATAGTGGATGTATGGGTACAGAGGAGGGATAGTGGATGCGTGGGTACAGAGGAGGGATAGTGGATGTGTGGGTACAGAGGAGGGATAGTGGATGTATGGGTACAGAGGAGGGATAGTGGATGTATGGGTACAGAGGAGGGATAGTGGATGTGTGGGTACAGAGGAGGGATAGTGGATGTATGGGTACAGAGGAGGGATAGTGGATGTGTGGGTACAGAGGAGGGATAGTGGATGTGTGGGTACAGAGGAGGGATAGTGGATGTGTGGGTACAGAGGAGGGATAGTGGATGTGTGGGTACAGAGGAGGGATAGTGGATGTGTGGGTACAGAGGAGGGATAGTGGATGTGTGGGTACAGAGGAGGGATAGTGGATGCGTGGGTACAGAGGAGGGATAGTGGATGCGTGGGTACAGAGGAGGGATAGTGGATGTATGGGTACAGAGGAGGGATAGTGGATGTGTGGGTACAGAGGAGGGATAGTGGATGTATGGGTACAGAGGAGGGATAGTGGATGTGTGGGTACAGAGGAGGGATAGTGGATGTATGGGTACAGAGGAGGGATAGTGGATGTGTGGGTACAGAGGAGGGATAGTGGATGTATGGGTTCAGAGGAGGGATAGTGTGTAAATAAGCTGTCCCTCCTCTGTGCGCTGTGACAGTCTCAGCAGAGTCTTATTGTGAGTGTCTCTCTCTTCTCTTCACGTCTGACTGGATTTTAATTAGCTGCAGTTTCTCTCTGGTACAGTTTAAATGAGGAAACTATCAAAGCTGCCCATCAGCAGAAACACAAGAAATTACTTAAGAACACATCACACGGAGTCACTACTGCTACCACTATTACTACTACTATAACTTTTCTATGTCTTTGTTCAGCTTATCCTATACTAATGTTGCAAATACATTAGAAAACTAAATCTAAACCTGTTCTTCCCCATCTTCAGAACCAGAACCATGACCTCATTAAACTATAGGTACAAGCAAGGATGTCAGATTTTGGTCCGGACTTCACTGAGTCTAAAGTGGATCTAAACTATTAAGACTACAACATTTCTTTTGGTAAGTCTTTTACATGCTCCACTGCAAATACTTAAGGAAATCTAATATAGTGATTCTAAAACTTTTCACTAATTTATGCCAGGACTAAGCTTGTGCAAAACCAGAACTAAACTGGGTCCAAACCAGGACTAAACGGTCTGAACTAGGACTAACCTGGGTTTAGGGCTAAACTGGGTCTAAAAAAAGACTAAACTGGGCCTAAACCTCGGCTAAATTTGGCATTAGAACTACTTTCAGTCCAAACCTGGTCTAAGCTCGTCCAGGTCTAACTCTGTCATTGTACTTGTGATAGATGTATTTTGCTGATCTCAGTTGATCCTTGTTGAACTCTAACTGCAGTAGTAATTGGATCAGGGAGGATTTCCCACAATGCCCTGCTGCCTCACCACGGTCTTCTCTAATGGAGACAGATGCTGCAGTGCATCCTGGGAGATTTTATAATGGGACAACAAGGAAAATGCTATAGATAAATGTTTTTTTGTTTTGTTTTTAGCAGTATACATGTGTGTCTTTGGACGGGGGAAGAGGAAAGAACCTACAGTAAAGAAGGCTAACCACTCTGCCACCCTCTACATTTAAAGCTATTGTAGTTTGTTTAATTCATATTTCAGCCTTTTTGTTCTGTTCTAACCACAGTAAATCCATTTGGACAATCTTCATCTACATCAGCAATATTTCAGAAAGCAGTGTGCTGACCTCTGCAGCCCAAACTCTTTCAAAATAAAAGCCCCGGGCGCATAGAGCTGTTTAAATCTTTCAGCTAGCGATTATTTTATTTAGTTTTATCTGTCCACTTTTCCCCCTTCAGCCGCTCAAATCTAATGAGGAAGCCAAAGACAAAGGCTGGGTGGTCTGATCAAATCTCTATTGTGAACATCCAGCGTTTAATTCATTAAAAAAGCACCCAGGAGTTGAAAACATCATCTAATTTGATCTGAAAGTGCTATTCATGTGGACAAAGGCAGCTATTGTCTGTTTGATAACACACGGTTTTAGTGGAAGAGCTGATTCTCGCTCAAGGACACTGTGATGGAGAGGAAGAGACAGAACAATGAATGAATGAAATATCTCCACCGTGTTTAGACAGTAAATGTGGAAAAGTGCCAACAAAGCAACACAATAAATAAATGTTGTACAGGCAGTGACGGCTGGTGGTGATAATAGTGCGCAGTACTCAGCATCAACACCAGGCCATAGACAGCAACTGCTCAACGTCAAGAAAATTTGTAGTTAATACCAAGTTTTCACACAAACAACTGCACATAACTTCACGGTACTACTCAGCAATTATAAACTAAATTAGACAATGCACCTTACTCCACTATTTATCTAGATATGTTTCATCTAACAACCTGACAATGGCAAGAGGCGAACAATAACAGGAGCAGAAAACAGACCATTTAGCCTAAGTTACATTTCATGTTTTGTAAGTGAGGTGGAGAAAAGTGCAGGTTACCTTATTATAAATTCTTCCTTTCAGCGAGGCAAATGTGTTAATAAAATGCCTTAATCACTCTGTCATTGTAGTCCGTGGTTTCTGTATAATGTCCAATTGAAAACCCACCACAAGCATTCATACAAGTTTGTCCCAAAAACTTTGGAGAAATGATTTAATCCTCCTCAGTGTTTGAGAACACCGCTCTGCTCCGGGTGTTATGGTGATTTGAGTTCATTTCAGTGTCTCAGAAACATCCTGCAAACTCCACACTGCTCTAGATTTTCATTAATAAACAACTTTGCTCACGATAGTTTGTAAATACTGCCGCCATCATTCAAAAGTAAAGACGTAGCTAAATGGATGCAACTGCAGGCTACGTGCTTTGTGATTGGCCAAACACAGGACTCTGGGCTGAATAAATCTAGCCCCTAATGCTGTAGACATGAGTGGGGGCGGGACTCTCTCCTGTCAATCACTGCTCGAATGTAATGTGCCGTGTGGTTCTTGAGTGAATTCAAAATAGACGCTTTTCCATTCTTTGCGAGTTCTTAGCCAATACAAGATTAGAATCTCATATAAATCACATCAGATTATTAAAAATGATTTATTAATTTACAATAACAACTAAGTATGTTTTGTCTATGTATTAGCAAACAGCCTCTACTCAGAGCCATTCACTTTCTTGGTGAAATGAAGTGGGTCTGAACCCCTCACCTTCAAACCTTTTTCTGCTCAAATCAACCCTGGACCAATGGCGTAGCAGCACTGACAGTTATGGACCAATAAGGAAAACTTTCAGGTAGCAACACAAAATAGAGAAATGAATACATAGAGCACTATAGTAACAAACACAGAGCTAAACCAAGACTAAACCAGGATTAAACTAACTAACTCTAAAACTGAGCTCAACCTAATCAGACTAACCCTCTCTCTTTTTTGTCTCATCCCACTGAGTCACTAGGACTAGACCTAAACTGATTTAAGATCTGACCAGGACTAAACCAGAAAGAAACCAGACTAACTCTAAAACTAAACCAGGACTAAACCAGAATTAAACCAGAGTAAACTCAGTCTAACCCTAAAACCAGTAGTGTGTGGTGACTTTTTCAAGCAGCAAGCAGACACCTTGACTTTTCAATAAGTTTTATATGACCACATTAAATTTTTAAAAAGTCAATTAGGTAACTGCAATCCTATCAGTGTTTGTGTAGTTGGCAGCTTTGAAATATTTCACACTCATACTACATAATTACTCTTATCAACCCTGTTTGTATACAAAACAATCATATTACAACAATTATTTTTAACAAATTTGGCCTTCTCAGTCACCTTTCCAAACAATGTGCCTTCAGTTTTTGTGTAAACTCATAAGCACTAAAACAAAGAAGGGTAGATGATGAGCAGTGGTGGACAAAGTACTCAAAAGCTGTACTCAAGTAAAAGTACTGTTACTTCAAATATAATATTACTCAAGTAGAAGTAAAAATACCCAACAAAAACTTTACTTCAGTAAAAGTAAAAAAGTATTGAGTATAAAATTTACTTACATATTAAAATTTACTTACATATTAACATATTGTCTTCTTCTTTCCTGAGTTTTGAATCCAGAACCTTCTGATCACAAGTCAGATGTGCTACCCACTACACCACAGAGGACAAAACTTATTTGACTTCCTTAGACAATTTAAAGTGAAATCATTCAAAGTTTACTCATGTAGAAGTAAAAATATGTTCTACAAAATGTACTCAGAAAGTACTTTTTCATCAAAAAATGTGCTTGTCTACTGATGATGAGTGAGGTTCCAGCCTTACAGATGAGGGAGGCCTGTTCATCAGGACTCACACTGAGACTGATTCTAGACCAGTGCACTGTTAATGCTGCTTCACTATAATAAAACCTCAAAGGAAGCCTTACACATCTCACCACAAACCTATATTTAAAATCACCGCCTCACTGACACTCACCTCTCTGCTCAAGCTGCAAATCCAGTCCATGTTACTTTTTTGAAGAAACGCCGTGTATTTCCTACAGCTGAGTTTGTCCACAATAAACAGAGCCCAGTTCATTCACAGTTGTGTAATAGGCCCTTTTCACGCTGACTGTAAAGAAACCGGAAGTAGAAAAAGACCAGGATGACCGACTTTCGGTGCCATTGTTTACAGCGATAGAGATGTACTAAAATTGTTTTAGTCACTCCATAACTTGCCTAAAATTTCTGTGGGTGCTTTGAGACAAACTACAGGTTTAATGTGGTTGACATTCTGCTCAAAACTTGAGGAGGGCTACTAACTAAGCCCAAAACACTCAAAATACACTCATTGCTTATGCTAGCTGTTAACGTTTAATTTTTTTTTAATTGCTAAGAAAAAATATATATTTTTATTCTTATTTGTTTTCAGTCTAGAGACTATTTATTGAGCTTGAGAACACAGAAAACTTTTACCTTGAGTGATTGCTCCTACTGTTGTTTTCTGTGGTTTATCATTAGCCCTACAAGTTTTGAAATAATCAATATATAAATATAAACATTTATGAAGTGTCAAAAAATGATGGGAAAGGTAGCTTTTTGGACAAGATGCCACAGGTCAGTGAGGAAACAAGAAGAGCAGTAATTCCTCCAGGTTCATCATGAAACTAAGTGCTAAGTTTAAATAAATATAGTATGGAGTTGATAATGTTAAACACATTTGTTGCAGTTACAGTCTGTGCTTCTGTTTTCATGTTTTTGACTAATCACAAATAATAATCATATAAGTAATTAGGAATCAAGTCATATTTTTTCTGTGTTCTCAAACTCATGATGACATGATGACACATACATGAGCTATTTGTTATTACAGAATACTGACATTTTGTTTGCTTCCTGCGGTAAAGCCTTACGCAATAATTTTGGATGTTCCTGTGGGATGAATTTTCATTAGACAAGAGCTTTAATTTTTAGATCTTAAATCTGTCTGTATTCTTTCAACAGAGAATCAAGCCAGTACCTGTTCCTGTTTTTTGGATCTTCCAGGTAGACAATGACTCCAGAACTTGAAAAAAAATTAAATAAAATGGGTCCATGAAATGATTAACACTGAATATTATTTATAATAGTTGCAGTACCAGCTGTGCTGCAGCTGAAGAACAAATAACATTCAGCAATAAGAGGCTGCTTACAAAGAGGATGTGATGCTCCAACACCATTGTCTGTGTTTTTGCCCAGAAAATCAGCTGAGAAGCTGACAGAGAGACTGACTCCAAAAACACACCTCCAATGGGAACTGGGTGTAAAGGCTAAAAAAATATCATCAGAGGCATAAAATTTATCAAATAAAGGCTGAGTTTGTTTAAGTGCCAGCTTATGAAGTTGAAATTTCAGCTCATGCACCTTGTCCTTCAGTTTCTAAATCATTTCTCTATCTGATACCAAGATGATAAAAGATACTATTTAAGAAAATATGATTTACATATTGTATTCATTTACTTACAGCTGAATAAAGATAGAATTACACAGTATTAACATTCAGTGGGTGTGGTAGAAACCTAACCAAGGAGGTATTGTCAACATGAATAAATCTAATCAAGAAATGTTAGTTAAAAATGTATTAACAGCTATTATTTTCAAATACATACTGTATCAAAAATATGTTTTTAATATCCATTGCTTTTGCACAAACAAAAACTTTCATTTAGGATTAGTACCAGGCAAAATGTAAATGTGTAAATGATGTGTTAGTATTCCAGGTCCTATGACAGTAAAACAAAAAAGTAAAACAAAACTACAACAAACAGATGCATTACACATTTTATGCTGAGGATTTCCTATTCAACTGGACTGTTTCTAACTGTAAAGCAGCCAGCTATGAGAATATAAACTGTTTATCTGCTATCACACAAATGTGAGTAATATGAACAGTAATGTTTGTGTGTTTTAATGAGAGCCAAGCAAAACAATTTATAAAGTGTTTAAAGCTAACCATTAACCATTAAGTGCCAGACTGTTTAATCCTAACTTCTGCAAAGGATTTATTTTTACCTTCCTCCAAAATTTATCATTTTAATTTTCTCCCCCAATAAATAGATCTGTCTAGAGCTCTGAAAACAAAGAAAACATAAGCAAAGAGCTTTGTTTACCTGTTAGCCAAATGCTAACTTACCTTTATAGTTAGAAAAACAGCAAGCATGTACTCATGGGAAACATGAACACAGATTTGGTTTGTTTCTAACACGGCGCACGTGCACTGTAATGGACAGGGCTGTAAGCTGTGGAGTGCGCTGCTTATCCTGCGAGTATTTTCTGGTGCTATCAGTCAGCGATTTCTGTCACTGAGCCTGGGACTAAACCAAAATTAAACCGGACTAAACCTTATATTTAACCAGGTCTAAACCTAGATTTAAACCAGACTAATAAGGTAATACAAACTCAGAAGTAAACCAGGAGTAACCCAAACCAGGACTCAACCAAGACTAACCCAAGGATTAAACTAGACGAAGACTAGGCTAAGAAACACCTAAAAGTAACAAGGGAGGACTAAAGTAAGACTAAACCAGGACTAAACCTCAAACTAAACTAGATCTAACACAAAAATAAACTAATATTAGTAAGCAAAGACTAACCAGGACTAAAGCCAAACTTAAACCAGATCAAACCAGACTAACTCACTCTTCTCTCTCCCTCTGGTGACCGTGGATTTCAGCTCAAGGTCTCTGTGCTGTGTGATCTATAATAGAACAGACCTATCACTAAACCTACAGAAACTAAACCAGACTTAAACCAGACTTAAACCAGACTTAAACCAGACTTAAACCAGACTTAAACCAGACTTAAACCAGGACTAATTCCCTCTCCCTGGTCTCTTCTGTGTCTGTGGCGACAGTGGATTTCAGCTCACAGTCTCTGTGCCGTGTGATCTATAATAGAACAGACCTATCACTGAACTTAAATAATGCACTGCCTCCATCAAACATTCATCTCTTATTGAACACAGCGCTCGTTTTTCCCACCTTCGGGCCCGACTCTGAACACAACCCACTGCTGTGTGAAGTGAGAGTCCTCCACAAAAGGACACGTGAGTTTTACAGATACAGAACAAAAAAAGAAGAAAAGGTCTGAATGAAGTTATTCTTCTTTACCATGAGTCGACTGCTGCACAAAAAAGTATTTTCAAAAGTACTTAGTATGTAAGTAAAGTATATATTCTATTAGGATAGATGCTTTTTGTCTTACTCTGAGTACCCCCTCATTCATTTACGTGTTCAGTTTACAAAAAGTGGTAATTTGTGTTTATTAGTGCAAAGATATTGTATACTTTACTGTGAAAGCTAATACTCCTGCACTTTTTGCTTTGAAAATTTAAATCAAGATACGGGACTAAACCAGAATTAAACCAGACTAAACTCAGACTAAGCCTAAACCTAAACCAAAATTAAACCAGGCTAAACTCAGACTAAACTCAGACTAAGCCTAAACCTAAACCAAAATTAAACCAGACTAAACTCAGACTAAGCCTAAACCTAAACCTAAACCAAAATTAAACCAGACTAAACTCAGACTAAGCCTAAACCTAAACCAAAATTAAACCAGGCTAAATTCAGACTAAGCCTAAACCTAAACCAAAATTAAACCAGGCTAAACTCAGACTAAGCCTAAACCTAAACCAAAATTAAACCAGACTAAACTCAGACTAAGCCTAAACCTAAACCAAAATTAAACCAGACTAAACTCAGACTAAGCCTCAACCTAAACCAAAATTAAACCAGACTAAACTCAGACTAAGCCTAAACCTAAACCAAAATTAAACCAGACTAAACTCAGACTAAGCCTAAACCTAAACCAAAATTAAACCAGACTAAACTCAGACTAAGCCTAAACCTAAACCAAAATTAAACCAGACTAAACTCAGACTAACTCTAAAATTAAACCAAGATTAATCCAGAATTAAACCAGACTAAACTCAAGCTAACCCTAAAACTAAACCAAGATTAACCAAGATTCAAACCAGACTAATAAAGCAATCCAAACTCAGATGTAAACCAGGACTAACGCTAATCAGTAATTGACCAAGACTAGTTCAAGGATTAAACCAGACCAACACTAGGCTAAGAACAACCTAACAGTAACTAAATAAATAAGTAAGACTAAACCAAGACTAAACACAGACCAACCTAAAACTAAACTAGGTCTAACCCAAAAATATTATTAAATATCTATTTTTAAATCCCTTTAAAATAACAATACTTTTTTTATTTGAAATTTTAATACAAAATATTAATAAAAATGTAACAAAATAACAAAGATAATTATAAAAATATAACAATATAAACTTTTTTATTTTATTTTCTCTATTACATTTACTTATTTATATTAATATTTTTAATCTAAAAACTAAAACTCATCATTAACTGACCAGAAAAATGAATGAAAAATAATAATAATAATAATAATAATAATAATAATAATAATAATAATAGGCCTATTCATATAATATTTCTTGCAGTTTTGCCTTGTCTTTCACAAGTTTCAAAAGTTTAATATAAAAAAGATAGCAAATATTTTCAAATAATATATATATAATATAGTTATAATACCAAGTACACCCTGTAAAGAGCTTACGTACCTCTAAAGGTCCCTGCACCCCTGGTTGGGAAACATTTCTTTACTGAACAACATCCATGCACTTGATTTGAGACCAACCAACTTTTTTCTTCAATGTCAAGAACAATATGTTGTGGACTGTGTTCTTGTCCGCCCCCACCCCCCTAACAATAAACAAAAAATAACAAAAAAAACCTAAACAAAAAAACAAGTAAAAACAAACACGTACAAATGAACACATTAGGAAAACAAAAACATTTGCTTGTTGCAAATGTTCTTGAAGTCTTTCTAAGATTTATTTATTTATTTATTTTTATGTATGCCTAACATTGAATATATAGATAATAAATAATTGGAGTTTACATATATATATATATATATATATATATATATATATATATATATATATATATATATATATATATATATATATATTTGTATATATATAATTTTTTTTTATTTTAAAGTAAGGTTGATTATTAGATAAATTTTATTTTTTATCTTGAATTTGAGTTTAAATGAAAAAAATGCAATTAGTATATAAAATAAAGTAAGTTTTATGTCTTATTTTACTGTCTACTAATAAACAAAGACTTTTATGTTTTATTTTATGACCACTTTTTGTAGAATAAAAAAACACATGTGAGTGAGAGGGTACAAGTTATGACAAAAAGCCCAGGGGTTACATAAGACAATAAAGGTTAGAAACCACTGAGTTAAAAGATAAGTTGACAAGACAAAGAACTAAAATAAAAAAGTACAAATAATCTTAATATTAAGCATGAGCAAAGTCCAGTTTTAAACCAGTTTAGTTTCATTTTATTCTTAGATTAAAACGTCAGTTAATGGTGCATTTAGACCTTGATTTATCTTGGTTTATTCCCTTTTAACCCCCATCAAAAGAACCCACTCCTGCCTCTCTCACCTCCAGTACACGCTAATATTTGGTCCCATTTGAACCTGCTCTTAAACCCCACATAAACTAAATTAGCTGTGATTTATGTCTGTGTGATCCTCGCCTCTCTGACTGCGGGGCCCTTCTCCTTCCCCCCACTCCCACCTCCACCTCCCTCCATTTTGTTTTATCACATTATTGTTCTCTTTGGGCGACACTGATCAAAACTAATGCTCTGTGCAGCCACCTGACGATTAGCCTAGCGCCTTGTTACGGAGGGCAATGTGCTTGTCGCTAACCACATTAGCCGCCGCCTGATTGGGTTAGCGCCAACCCACAGGACACTTCCAATAACCACGGATCAGGCAGCGAGAAAAAAAAACTCAAGGCTGTGAGGTACAAATACACAAGTAATACTGTGTCTTACTGCATGGATATACAAATGCAGTAGGGGGTTTACAGCATGGGGGAAGAAGTACTCTACGCAAGTACAAGTACTGCTACTAAAGTAATAACATTTTTTGCTCTACAGCAAAATCTACAGCAACTACTACTACTACCACTACTACTACTGCTACCACTACTCTAGTTCTATTCATACTGGTACTAGCCTACTACCACTACTTTTACTACAATTACTCTATGCCAAAGGTGGAAAAAAGTACTCAAAATCTGTTCTGAATTCTGCTACCACTACTACTACTACTACTACTACTACTACTACTACTACTTTTATTAATACTAGTACTAGCCACGACTACTGCTACAGGTAAAATTATTCTATAGCAAAGTACTCAAAATTTGTACTCAATTCTATTTCCACTACTACTACTACAAGTACTACTATTACTAATAGTCCCACTACAGCTATATCTATTACAACCTATTACCTATTACAACTACTGCTACTAGTACAATTACTCTAATCCAAAGTACTCAAAATTTGAACTCAATTCTACTGCCAATAGTACTTCAACTACTACTATTACTACTAGTGCTACTACCACTACTGCTACTTCTATTAATACTAGTCAAAGCCTACTACCACTACTGCCACTAAAATAATTACTACCCAAAGGTGGAAGAAGTACTCAAAATCTGTACTGAATACTGCTACCACTCCTACTACTACTACTACTATCACCATTACTACTGTTACTACGGCTGGTACTATGATTACTAATACTATACCAAAGGTGGAAGAAGTACTCAAATCTAAAGCACAGCTAATAAAACAATATTACTCAGATTGAAGTAAACATACTCAAGTAGAAGATAAACTACTGCTACTACTAGACTCTTGGATCCTGACTTGTCTCAGATTCCACTTAAAAAAGTATCTGGACTGGACTAGGACTTGACTCAGTCCACTCTTTTGTGACTTTTAAGACTTGGACATAGAAACTGAGGTCTTGAACATGACTTGGACTCAAAAACAGATTTGACTACAACACTGTCATGAGTTGTTTCCTTGTCCTGGTCCAGACTCCAGTCCTGATTCAGACCTGGTTCAGACCTGTTTTTTTCCCCTCACGGTACAGTTCTGTTATTATCAGACAGTGGACTCAGAGGAAATAGAGGAGTTTTATTGTGGAGAGTTGCTGCAGGTGAAAAATCTGATCAAAAACATCAAATATTCAAAGTGCACTCACATGAACTCAGGCTGGAGCTAGAAGAAGACTTTATATAACCACGGAGCTATTATAAGAACATGAAGTCAAAATGATCCTTATTATTGTCTTAACTGGTTAGGGCTGATTTAATATGGAGGACCGGGAGCACCATGCACAAAGGAATAAAGCTTTTAATAAACAAGTTTTTAAAAGAGCATTTAATAAATGGATTACTAAATGCTTTTATTAAAAGAAGAATTAATAGCTTTATGCTTTAATCCATTTAGGAAACCGTTTTCTAAATGTATTTCTTTCTTTTCAGAAAAGCATTTGCAAAACATATTAGCTTCTGCAATTAGCCTCTCCTTTTAGCTTTTCCATGGCATTCCTGGTCCTCCTGGACAATATAAAGTTAAATAAAAAGCAGAGCGAGGACTAAATCAGGTCAAAACCACAACGAAACCAGGACTAAATCAAGACTCCTGTGAGAAAAGGCTCCAGTTTGAGAACCACTTGTTGACACAAACATATACAGTATTAGTACAGTATTACTTATTACAGTAATACTCTGGTAAAATTTTGCTCAAATTGAACCATAGGACTCACCTGGAAAAAGCCAGATTGCAATAACATTAGCAAAGAGTTGCTAACGTTATATCAATCTGGAATGTCTCCTGTTGAAAACGTTTGTAAAGGGGCAGGGCTTTCAGTAGAATACTTGGAGCTGATTGGATAAAGCTCCAGCTCTGTAACTAAACAACAAACCACTACGACAATAAAACAACACAATAAAGACATTGTTATAAGATTTTACTGTTTTTGTAAAAGTGCTTGTTGTTGTCGACAAACCTAAACCCCGCCCACTCACCGCAGTACTGTCACACCATAGGTCTGGACCCAAACGGATCAGTGGGAGCCTGACAAGATGGATATTATGAACTCACAAATTTAACAACAATCCAGCTTACTGTGCAAGGCAACCAAAGGACTGTCTTCAAAGGCCAAAAAACAACAACAACAACAAAAAAACAACACAACACGTGAGCGGCAGCATCTTCAGTTATTATGTGAATATATGTGAATCTAAGGTAGACTTTAATGTCCAGAGGGAAAAAGTGGTTACCACTGTCGCCTCACATCAAGAAGGTCCTGGGTTTGATTCCTGGACCATGTGTGGCCTTTCTGTGGAGTTTGCATGCTCTCCCTGTGTCTGGGTGGGTTTCCTCTCGGTGCTCCAGTTTCCCCCATCAACTTAAAACTTGCAAAATAATCCTCCAGCCAGGTTCTCCGGTCTAGGATCCATGGCTCAGATCTGGAGAAGAGTCCAGGATCCATAACCTTAATACCTCAGGGATTTTCCATTTGACCAATCCAACTCAAATTCTGGCTTCAGAGGAAAACTGGTACTGGGTTCTGACAGTTGGTGTTGCTGAGCGAGGATAAGCATAAACACTGATGAAATACTCTGCATTTCTCCGCCTCCTGCTAATGTTTACACACAGCCCTCAAGTGTCAGCTCTGCCCCCCAAACCACTCCAGGAATCTGGGTTGTGCTTGACTAAAAACCCGGTGACAAGTCATCTCTGTGGTCCTCGAGATTAAAAACAGCTCACGCTTCACAAACGTTTTTAAAAAGAGACAGTTTTCTACCGTTCTTCACCGGAGCGGGACACAAAATGGCTCCTGCAGGGCGGGAGTGTGACAGTAAAAAGCAGAGAAGAAGACAGAGCGCACCTTGAAGTTTAAAAGCGAGCCTAAAGTCAGCGTTGAGGAAATTCTGGTTCAAAATGATGCCATAAACAGGAGAAGGAGAAGATCATGTTTTTGTTTGTCCACAAGAAAATGCAAGCCCAAAGAAAAGTTGGCAAAACTACCCAGAATGCATTGGTGATTTGTCTCTAAAACTGTTCCTCATAATTCACTAGCTCTGCAATAGTGGAGGGCAAAAGGTGGCAATAAAACACTCACATTCATTTAACATTGGGACTTTATTTTAGGGAGGCTGGTAACCTATCCCAGCTACTATGGGCCTGAGGCGGGGTACACCTTGCACAGTAACCTGGTATTTCTTCTGTCTGTGTAGGTGTAGGTTTAGTTTTTTGTTTGTTTGTTTGTTTGTTTGTTTTGTCCTGCAGTATGACACAACTTTGAAGTTGAATATGAAGAATATATATAAAAAAAAATAAAAAGTTTTATTTAAACAAGTGTAAACAAGGCTTTTTGTAAGCAACTGAAAATGTCTCTGTTATTTCTACATGTTTTAATAATTCCTGTGGTGTGACTTTTTCTTTCATTCACTACAATTTGGCCATTTTAAATTTTTTGTCAGAAATTATTAAACATGTCTGTTTTGCTATCTTAATAAATATATCACTGTCCCATCATAAAAAAATGCTATTTCACAGTCAGAAATTGATTTTGTGAAAAATACAGCTGTCACACTGCAGGACACAAACACACACATTAACAGTTTTTGAGAAAACTAGGATTTTACTAAAATGAATGATATATTGATGATGATGATTCTTTTGGCCTTTAGTTCACAGCCTTAACTCCAGAGGTCTGTCTGGTCTATAAATCACAGATGGGTCCCGTCAGTGGTGTAGTCTATGTGATACGCAGGTATATGCTGTATACCCACTATGAATGCTGCAGAATTCCGTATACCCACTTAAAAGTGCGCAATGATGCATAACAATCATTACTTCCTCGGTACTTTTTTCTGTGTTCACAGAGACCAGTGCTAACTCTTTACAGCCTCTCTCCTCCTGTTCCCGTCACAGCAGCAGCGCAGCGAACAGAGCTCTGTGGAAGACTCATTTCTCATTGGCTCCTCTGACGCTTGTCCCGCCTCCCCCGCGCTCTCATTGGTTGTCTCCTGTTCATGAACGTGTGTGTTGTAAACGCGCCACAGCAGCACCAGATTCAGACAGTAAACAAATGACATCAACAGAAGACACAGCTGTAGAGCTTTATAAAAACACAAGAAACCAGGCGTTTGACACGTATACTAGAGCTACAGCAGGAGAGGAGGTCACAGAGGAGTGAGAGACTCTGAGCTAAAATGTAAGTAGGCTAATTTATCAAATTAGCATCATTTAATAAGCTACTGAGACAAATCACTGACCAAAGGTTTTCACTCTGTTCATTAAACTGAATATTTTGTCATGTAACAGAGGAGGAAACTAAGGCAGAAGGCTGGGAGTACAAGTAAAGAATGTAGAGTATTAAAGACAAATACAGCTACAGCAGAAGATGCTAAATGAGCTCAGTATCAACAGTGACAGTCTGTAAATCTGACTCAGGACAAGGTAGGCATTTTTACTGGGTACTGCTTCTCTTATCTCCATAAAGCTCTGTTAGGGGCCATCACAGAGCAGCAGATGGTGACAATTTGTGTGTTGAAATTATTTCTATGTATAGTTGTACAGCACATACAATTGTGTTTTTGTGATATTTGGAGAGGATTAATTTAGTGTACTGTATGTATTAAGGCCTTCATACACCAAGGCGACGATCGCCCATCTGAAGCCGTCTGAATGGTTCTTCCACGTCGCTCATTTCCGTCCTTTTGATATGTATGCGCCGTCGCCCCCCATCGCTCCAGGACAGAGGCCGTCTGACCAGTTTTCTGCCGATTGGCCTTGTTGTTGAATCGGCGTCTTTGGTCTTTGGCACAAAGTGCTCTGATAGGCCTAGCACTACAGCTGCCGTGCCAATCAGCTCACGGCAATTTTAGCGGAAGTGGCGGAGTGACGAGAGGCGACAAACGCTGTGGCAGCGTACTGTCACCATTTTTGCATTTTTCGCAATTCCGTGCGGAAAGTTATCTTCTTCAAGTAACAGAGCAGCGGCACCTAATCCACACAAAACAATGTCCAAACCGGCCATTATCACGCTTCTGTAATGTTCAAACAAGCTGAGAACAGTGGCAGACCAAGGCGCGCTACATGCATATGTACTCCGCAAACATTGTGTCACTTCTGTTTATCTTTGTTCACTGGCTAGCGCCATCTGCTGCTTTGGGGGGGTAGTTACATCACGCGCATGCGCAAAACACGGTCTTTAGGTCGGTTGTCGCTTCGGTGTATGAAGAGGGAAAAAGGTCATCCGACGTGAGGAAACGGGAGGGAACGAGAGGAGATGGGAAGAGACGAGCTGTCACTCCGTCTTTTCGGTGGCAGTCTGGGAGTCGCCTTGGTGTATCTAGGCCTTTAGGATTGTTTGACTGGTTTTGGGAATCAAGGTCATTGAGAGATGCATTTGGCATCTTACTCTGAGACTCTGAGTGGTTCAAGAACTCTGTCCACTGTGCCTAGTTTTCCAGTTGAATCAAAAAATAATTAAATTTGTGTACAATAATTATTACCAACAAACTATAAACCACAGTATATATCTTTATTGTACCAAGTAGGTCAAGTTGGCTGCTCCAGCACTTCTGAATGCTGAATGGTTTTGTATAAAATCACTCTTTACTCACACTTTACTTGCCCTGGGTCTTGGTTTAGTGCAGTTTGTTGATCTCTGTCTTTTGTTTTGTTTGTTTTCTTAAAACTAGACTATTCCTGTTTGGCTAAACAAGGTATAGGTCCTACCTACAAAAAAAACACAACCCCAAAAAACATAACATGTTAATAAGCAACACTAGTGTGGGTGTATATGAGGTGCTGCTGGGAAATGATCACAGTATACCCACTACAAAAATGTAGACTACACCACTGGGTCCTGTAGGTTTTGTTGCAGCTGTCTGTTTTAAAAACCTGATTTTTCAGGTCACACCACAGGACACCATTTTGATTACAAGTATAAACTAATTTCAATTTTTAGTAAAGTATAAATATTTGACATTATGCCAAAAATGTTAGGAAGTGTCCCAGATGTTAAAGACTCATTTTAAAAATGTTTGAATTTTGTATTCTGAGACTGTTACAGTCACACTGCAGGACATTTCACAGCTTAATGTTAAAATACAAAAAGTTGTAGTTTTTTTCTAAAGCTATAAAGGTTTTGTAGAGAGTTTTGGAGGAGAAAAAACATTATTTAGCAAATCTTTTTGACTGATTACGGTAAAAGTAGGCGTCATGTCAACCAACCATTTAAAGGCCATGTTACGAGTCACTTTTCAAAGCGCTTATAGAAGTCCATGGGTCTCCATACATGGTCCTGAAGCCTGGAGGTGCTTTTGTTGTGGAGCAGAGGATTGTGGGTAATTATCCTCATTTATATTGTTGTTGTGGTGGTTGTGGACCAGAGGATTGTGGGTAATGAGCAGTTGTTGTTTGTTTGGGAGGCTCCAGGCTCATACACTGTAGATGAATGAGGAGAAGAGAAGACCGCAGGAAGCAGGACTAAACTAGGACTTAAGCCAGGCTAAACCAGGACTGAACCAAGATAAAACCAGGACTAAACCAGGACTTACCCAGGACTAAACCAGACTAAACAACCTGGACTAAACAAAGAAAAAAACAGGTCTAAATTAAGTTAAATTAAATTAAATGAAATTAATAAATGACTCGAGTCTGAAAGTTAATTACGCATTTGAAGTGTGTTCCATTTGACATGTCCAACTTGGAACAACCCCCGTTCCCCTCATGTGGTGGTGCTGCAGCAGAGCATTGTGGGTAATTTGCCCCACTCATGTTGCAGGGAATTGTGGGTAATTAGCAGCAGCAGTTGTTATTTGTTTGGGAAGCTCCAGGTTGTTCTTAATGAAGGGGCTGGTGGAGGAGATGAATGAGGAGAAGAAACGACCGCAGGACACTTTCTACAAATGAGGACAGCAGGGGTCTTAAACGGATGGGACAGGGCGGTATTTAGGGTCTATGGAGATGGTGACTCATTCAATAGAGTAGGTTTGGAGAAGCAGACAGGAGCAAAAACACTGGCACTGGCTTATGTATGTGTAGTTTGTTCTGGTTTAGCCCTGGGTTAGGCCCAGTTTAGTCCAGGTTTTGTCCTGATTTAGTCCTGAGTTTTTCCTGGTTTAGTCCTGGTTTAGTCTTGGTTTAGTCCTGGTTTAGCCCTGATTTAGTCCTGGTTTATATCTGGTTTAGCCCTGATTTAGTCCTGGTTTAGTCTTGGTTTAGCCCTAGTTTAGCCCTGGTTTAGCCCTGGTTTAGGCCCAGATTAGTCCAGGTTTTGTCCTTGTTTAATCCTGATTTAGTCCAAAGTTTTTCCTGGTTTAGTCCTGTTTTAGCCCTGATTTAGTCCTGAATTAGTCCTGGTTTAGATCTGGTTTAGTCTTTGTTTAGTCCTGACTTAGCCCTGGTTTAGCCCTGGTTTAGTCCTGGCTTAGCCCTGGTTTAGTCCTGGTTTAGACCTGCTTTAGGCCCAGTTTAGTCCATGTTTAGTCCTGGTTTAGTCCTGGTTTAGACCTGCTTTAGGCCCAGTTTAGTCCATGTTTAGTCCTGGTTTAGTCCTGGTTTAGACCTGCTTTAGGCCCAGTTTAGTCCATGTTCAGACCTGGTATATTCTAGTCCCAGTTTATTTATAGTTAAACCCTGATTTAGACCTGGTTTGACTCCGGTGTAGTCAGGTTCCTGATTTTAGTCCTTTTACATTAGCCTCCCTCTGTCTTCTCCTTCCCTCCTCATCTGTCCCAGTCAAGAGATTTTCATTATTGCTTTAAATCCACACTCCCCTCCTCACGTGACGCTCCACACATCTGTCCTCTCCCTGTTTCTACCCCGTCTCGTGATTGGGACATGTGGAGCCGGTTTCATATGTCCATGTCCATGGTAAACCGCCGGCGTTTTGGCACAGTTTTAGCATGTTTTTGGCACATTTTTGGTGTGGTTTGAGCAGGTTTTTGACAGGGAACAGGTGGGGGTATAATCTCTGTAATCACTAACAAAGACTGACGCAGCAGATGGAACAGTTTATGAAAGTCTGAATCACATTAAATCAGAGTAAAAAACTAAAAGATATTGTAGTATTTGGTTTAGTGACAAAATATACTTCATTTTATAACTTATGAAATCATTTTTGCATGTTATAAATGTATTAATAACTCATGGGTTGATACAGAATAGTTATATTTTATTGTGATAAAACAGGTTTGAGATTCTGTTAGAATAGTGAAACAAATTATTATTATTTAAAACAGTTGTTCTCAAGCTGGGGTACAGGTGCCACTGGAGGTACATGGGGCTCTTGTGGTGATACTCAGAGGTCTTGTGATGTTCAAGTCCTGATTTTAGTTTGGTTCAGAAGTGTAGACCGCTGCTTAGTCCTGGTTTAGACACAGCTAAGTCCTTGTTTAGAGCTGGTTTAATCTGGTTTAATCCTGGTTCAGTCCAGTTTTAGATCTAGTTTAGTCCTGGTTTAGTCCTGGTTATGACCTTGTTATGACCTGGTTCAATCCTGGTTTAAATCTGGTTTAGTCTTGGTTTAAACATGGTTCAGTCCTGATTTAAATCTGCTTTAGGCTTGTTTTAGACATAGTTTAAACATAGTTTATTATGGGTTTAGACACAGGGAAGTCCTGTTTTGACCTTGTTGAGGCACAATGACATCCTGGTTCAGGCCTGGTTTAGACCTGGTTTAATTCTGGTTAAAATCTGGTTAAGTTCAGTTTTAGACCTGGCTAAGTCCTGGTTTAAATCTTGTTTAGGCCTGATTTAGACCTGGTTTAATCCTAGTTTAGTCTTGATTTAGACATTGTTTAAACCTTGTTTAGTCTGGTTTAGTGATTTTTTTGTGAACTGAATTCTTTTTTTTTTTTTTTTTTTTTTTTCAAATTCTATTGAAAATTTCAGTGAATAAAATTTCCTAAGCCAAATACAGTGTTTTAAATCTAGTGTATAAAAATAGAATGTAAAAATATATATATATTCTGTGTCCCAAATGGCCAACTTGCCACAACAAATTGAATGAGCCAGGTCACGTGACTGTAAACTTAAAACCTGATGCTGGCTTAGTTCTATATGACACAGGATTTATGGGTTTAATCTTTCTTTGGGATGTAGGTTCTGCGAATTAAGGACACTGAAGTTTTGGCTTATAAAATTTTATTCACTGAAATTTAAGGGAAAAAAACGTGAACTGATTTTTAAAAGAAATCAGTTCACAAAATTAAATTGCAAAAAATTCAGTTCCATAAATTAATTGTCTTAAAGAAGCTTTAGTAATATAGACAAAAAACAATCTTCATACTAAGGCCCTGAAACAGTGCGAAGACCAAAGCCAGGTCTCGTGGCCCTCTATACTTCATGCTTTCTATAGCACATCTAAATCTTTAAAAACCTCTGCGTATGTGTCTCTAAAATCAGATTCTTCTTTCTTTTGGTCGTTAACATTTGGCCTGTGACGTGTTCTTGGTCCGATACAAATGGAGCGGTGAATAATAAAAAAACTCATGACTCTGGACTGAAATAGTGCCGTCTCTCTGAGCGTCTGTAATTATCCTGAAGATTTCAATTATTTCTTTAGGTCTTTTGTAAGTTTGAGAATGAGCCGCAGACACATCAGTAACAGTCCGACTCTGGGATAATGGACTAACCACACAGGCTGGAGCTAAGAACGACTGTCTTTGTCCTGGACATTTACAGTATTCACCGTACAAAATGGGACTAACATATTAAGACAAGATACTGACATAGATACTAATACTGATATAGATACTGGCACTCACATTTGAATTAGTAAAACTTAATACTATGTTATTCAAGTAATACTGTAATTATATTAACTATTTTACTTCTATTTGAGAATAATATTCATTTAAAGCAGTGGTCTTAAATGTACTTGCAGTGTTAGAGAAAGCCATGGCGTATGTTCTAATGCAGTTTATTTAAAGTAAGGAAGGCTTTTATCTAAGTGCTTGAAATATCAGAATCAGAATTCCTTTATTTTATCCCTGAGGGGAAATTCTTTTTCTGTTACAGACATGAAAGTTTCTCCACCAAGAAATGAAAATATAGAAATAGAATACAAATTTAAATCAAATAAAAATAGAATAAATATAAATGTACTGTATTTTCCAGAGTATAAGTTACATCAGTCAAAATATGCGTCATGAAGAGGAAAAAACATATACAAGTCGCACTGGACTATAAGTCGCATTTATTTAGAAATTTAGGCAAGTTATTCAACTACACAATAGCACACAACAACAGGCTGAATAGGTGTCCAGTATGTTAACGTAACACATTAACAGGTATTCAGTTACACAATAGCATAAAGAACATACCTGGGAGGCTAAATAGGCTAAATTAACATAACAAGCCAGCAAGACCAACAAGCAAGTTAACTGTAAGCAAGTTCACCAAGCTCCTGATCTCATTCCACATCACTTATTACTGCTGACAGTAGTTGTCACAAGCCTAGAGTGCCCTCTCGCAGCTTTACTCCTGGGTTCATGTCAGTCAGTATGAATTCACTTTTAAAAACATGTTAAATGATATATTTTGACATATAGGTCACACCTGACTATAAGTCGCAGGACCAGCCAATCTATGAAAAAAGTGCCAGTCCAGAAAATATTACCTCAGATTTATGTCAGTAAAAATAAACAAGTGATTTCAATATTTCACACTGTGTCTGAGTTTATGGCCTAGTTATAGAAAAAGGAACCAAAAATGCAATAATACAACCTTAAAAACCTAATTTAAGGAGGAAGACCCCCTGAAAAAAGTCCAGGAAAAACACTTTCCAAAGGAAATCCAGGAAAAAAAACTTGAGTCTTTTCACTGGATCCTCACTACTCATTGTATTCATAATTCTTATATCTGTTTGAGTAATATTATTTTATAGCAGCAGTCACTAATATTTATGACTCTGAATGTTCTTTTAGAGTAAGAAAGTTCAGGCCTAAGTAAAACTTAACCCAACCAGCTCTGTGTCGCTGCCTTATTAACTGTTACATGGATTGTATTTGATGCTGTTTGTCCGTTACAAAACCCTTTTTTCAGTATACTTTTACTAATTTAATGGTGTTTTCATTAGTAAATGTAAAAGCAGTAAATGATCTAAAGTTTCATTAATAAAACTACACTGCATTATTAAAACATTATGGCAACTGACTTTATTTTACCTAATATACTTAACTCTTGTGCCCCAATTTTAAAAGTTACATTGTTACTTTCAGTAACAAAAGTGTCCCTATCACAAAAAATCACTAAAAATGTATACATTCATATTTTTTCAACTTTTTTTTTTTTTTTTGCATAAATCTTTTAATCAACTTGTGCTGTCCTGATCATAAATACCAAATGTTTCATTATTTTCTGAATTTTAACCTTTTTTATGCCAGTGTATATAATAGCATCAAAAAAAGATTCTAAAAAACAGACACAAAAAAATGAAATATTTTTAATATTCTTAATGAAAAGTGGATATTTTTAACATTAGTGATAAAATACACACCTGAGCCACATTTCATAGAAAAAGTTACAACCACTGCAAAGATTGTGTTCTGCATTTTCTCCATATTGTACTTGAATAAAATATTTTCAAACTGTCTTCCATTTATTCCTTTTAGGTGCTGCGAGTGACTGGTGCCTTTCCACACAACTATGGGCCTAAGGCAGGGTACACTAGTTAGTCTCAGGGCTGACACACACAACTCTCTCATTCATTCACGATGGGACATTTAGAATCTCCGGTTAATGCATGTGTTTGGACAGTGGGAGGACATTTTACATTTTTCTTTATGAGAGGCTTCAGTATTCAGCTTTAGTTCATTAGTTTTGTGTCTGACTGTAGATTGTAGATGGATCAGTGACTTGAGGACATTCTCAAACTTAAAAAAGAACAGAGGAAATGTTTTAAAGATTCAGATAATTAGAGAAGCGAGTCGGACACTTCCACCGCTGCGGGACAGAAATCTCACAATATAATGTCCCCACACTTCATCTGTGACTGTGTCTCTAAATATGGGACTGAGGTTTCATAAATCTGAGTATTTTTAACATTCACACCTCAAAGATAATATAAATATGAACATTTTTCTCACTGAAGTTGAGAAATGTAAGTGTGATGCCTTACAGACAGAACTCAGGGCAAACAGGTTCGACACACTGTAAAGTGAACTCTGAGGGAAATATAAAGCCAGGTTGTTAAATAAACTGAAAAAATAAAGAAAGGCTTATAATTTAAAAATTCTTGAAGAAATTTAAACAATAAAACTGTACCACCAGGGACTAAACCAGGACTTAACCAAGATTTAAAAAGGACTAAAGCAGGGCTAAACCAGGGACAAAACCAGCACAAGGCCAGGGACTAAACCAGACCTAAACCAGGACTGAACCAGGACTAAACCAGGACTAAACCAGGACTAAACAAGGACTATACCAAGGCTAAGCCAGGGACTAAACCAGGATTAAACCAGGTCTGAACCAGGACTAAACCAGGGACTAAACCAACCAGGACTAAACCAGGACTATACAAGGACTAAATTATTCACACTTATTGGTCCGCAGGACTCAGTGCGCTTCGGGGAAAAAATCTGCACCTGTGTTAATGATGTCATTGGTCTGGTTCAAGTTCACATTGAGCTCTGTCAAATGAACTGAACTGACTGAGGGAGCAGTAGCAAACCTTCACCTGTAGGGGGCAGTGTGCCAGTATTTACTGAGAGAAACTTTGGAAGAAGAAATCCTGCTCCTCTATTGGTCAAAGGTCCGCCTCTTCAGCTGAATATATCTCAAAAATATCATATGGCGCACTTTAATTTATATTTAATGAAGTATTTAGGTTTAGAGCAGTGATATCATCTGAACACAGCTGTGGATTCTCTGAGGTGAGTAATATGAAATGTTGTTTCAACAGTGTTTTTTCATTTGTTTGCTAATTTTATCAACCTTTTAAATACATTTTATTTACAGTATATTTGTATTTCAGTCACATTAGATGCACGAATGTTTTTATGCTCTTGTTAAACAGTGGTGTAGTCCTCTCTCTGGCATTAGTTCATAGTTTGGTCTGCGTTGCGTTTGCGCTTCACCGGACTACACCAGGACCACACCAGGACCACACCAGGACCACACCAGGACCACACCAGGAGCGCTCCGGGGCTCAAAGCAAATCACACCAAGACCTCTGATTTCAGGACGACCAGAGTTCACCTGTCTGAGTCTGATTGTGTTCACACCTGCTCAATCGAACCAGACTTTCCCAGGAAGAGCACCAGAGTTTAAACCAAACACAGCAAGTAGGAACACACCCTTGGACTATACCAAGGCTGAACCAGGACTAAAACAGGACTATACCAGGACTAAACTAGGACTGTACCAAAGCTAAACCAGGAACAAAACAAGAACTATACTAGGACTAAAACAGGAACTAAACCAGGAATAAACCAGAATTATACCAGGACTAAACCAGGGCCAGGTTCTCTTCTCTTTGTCCTCAGTGCATTTTTAGCGTTTGTTACTTCACCGTGTTGTTTTCCTTTGTTCCCAAATTTAAAACTCTCCGCTGAGGCCTGGGCTCCTGAAAATTCGTGAGACCGAAGATAAAAAGTGATTTCCCAGGAGTGGAGAGCACAGCAGGAGCCTATGTTTCCCATGATCCTCGGCGGCAAGAGCGAGGCCTAAGAGAGCAGTTAGGGGGCCATTAAAAACAAACTGGGTCCGTGTTCTGCTCCTGGCTTTGTTCCTAATGGTTGCCGCAAAGCATGATGGGAGCTGAGTGGAATGCTGGTCCATAGGGGTTTCCCAGGGCATGGCGCAAGGGCCTGAATTGTGTTTTTTTTTTTTTTTTTTTTTTTAAGATAAAGACTATAGAAGGAGCTGATGCTACAAAAACTGTGGTACATGAAGTACTTTTTTGTGGTTTTGAAATGGCAAAGTTAGTCTCACAGAGTAATTAGTGCAAATATAATCCTGGATCAAAGAGACAGAAGCCTACAGTTTATTGGTCTTTCTAGTTTGGTCCAGGCCAGGTCTAGATTTTATTTTAGTCCAGGTTTAATTATGGCACAAGTCCTAAATTTTTATGTTAGGACTAAACCAGGAATAAACAAAGGCTAAACCAGGACTAAACCAGGTCTAAACAAGGGCTAAACCAGGACTAAACCAGGTCTAAACCAGGACTAAAGTAAAGTTAAACCAAGGCTAAACCAAGCCTCAACTAGGACTAAACTAAAGCTAAACCAGGGCTAAACAAAGGCTAAACCAGGACTAAGCTACAGCTAAATCAAGATTCAATCAAGACTCAGGACTAAACCAGGGATGAAACCAAGGCACAAATTGTGCCAAAGGTTTATGTTGTCCTCTGTTGTTCTTGCTCCAGTCCAGGGTCTGGTCAGTTAACTACTGGATGTTTAGTCTGAATCTACTTCTGGGTAATTGTGGCTTAAATCTATTCTGACTTAGTTAAACCCTTTCAATGTTATTTTAAACCTAGCATTTTTTGCATCTGTGGTTTATCTTTATTGTCTCATGGTGGAGCCTTGGTGATGGCTCTGAATTAGTTCTAGTTCTGAAATTAGTCCACTCTCCATTAGTCCAGGAATTCCCTCTTACTCTAAGTTTAAGTTTAGTCTTGATTCCTCGATTTGGTCCTGGTTTAGGTATGGTTTGGTCCCGACTAAGCCTTATTTTAGCCTTTAGCCTTAGTCTTTGTCAAGTTTTGATGTTTTGACCAGTAAATGCAAATGCTTAAATTGAATATAACTTACTGTCAAAAACAAAATAAAATATATCCTACATATCCCTAGTTACTGTATATTGTTATGGAAACATTGACCTTTTTGCTCACTGGCCATTTTGGCTAGTGTTCTTTAAAGGTTACTAGTCATTTAGGTTTTTCGCAGGCCATAGTTTAGATGTTAAAATGCTGATTCATGTGTACTATAATTCTCTTATATTACAATTATATGTTGTTTTTACAATTCTTTTGAAAATGACCACTGAAAATGCATTATTTAAAACAGTAATTTATATCTTTTATATAGACTCACAAAATCTATATAGTTTTTCTTTTTTAATTTAATTTATTTTATTTTATTTTTTTACTTGACCCTCTAATGAGCTTAATTTTGTCTCTCCACTCATGATTTACTATAGGTTTTAAAAGAAGGGGATTTATAAGCATAGCAGCAGAAAGTCAGGTTAAAGTAGTTAAACAACAACAACAACCAATCCAACCAGACAAAGTGAGACTGAATATGTTACTGGCCAAAATGGAAATCTGTCTGCATTTGGTCAGTTGGCGAGTGTTAATGTCAAGCCCTGAATATCACATATTGTTTTTTATTATTGAATTTTATCCAGATTGAGTCCGTTCAGTCCTGTTCCTTGCCTTTCTTATTACACTAGTTTATTTCTCAGAGCATCCATCATGTCTTTATATTGTGGACACCTGGCTTGAGCTGGTCCTGTCTAGAATAATCACATGGAGGGTTTTTGTGGAGACAGCCAGGTTTCTGTGTACAGCTGGGGTTTATTAAAAACAAATATCACATGTGACAGAGACACAGAGAAAGGAGAACTGTATTAAGGCCTGACTCAGACAATACTGTATGGTATATTTCTTTCTTCCATTAATTTTATTTAGTTTTCATTTTCACATACTTGTTGTATTATTATAGGATAATTAAATTGCAATTTCATTGAACCATTCATTGAATCAGTAGCCTACTGTACATATAAATGTAAAAAAAAAAAAAAAAAGTTTAAAAAAGGGTTAACAGATATCTCCCACCTCCCGCTTCCACCCACCACCAAAAACATATCATCAGCCACTAACAGTTCATATTCACTAAGCATAGTCACTCACAAACTATAAATGTATATAGTAATTGTCTCAACAGTGCCTCACATGTGGGGATGTGAGAGTCCACAAACAGTTGACTAGCACTGTGCCACCTGGGAACCTTCAATAAGAGTCTAAAAGCATCATTGTAGGCCACAATGAGTCTACAAAGACTACTTCTCTTATAATTCCACCAGAGATGAGCTGTATACAGAGGTGTACAAAAAGCACTTCACAGGAATCGAGCACACACTAAATTTATGCATCAACATGTTTGCCTGTGCATAAAGTTTACAACACTGTCTGTGGATATCTCTGTCATCACACCAATCATCCGTTACAAAATGTCCAAGGTATTTAACCTCTCTGCATGCTGTAAGAGGCCTGTCGCATAAATAAAACACAGGATAGTTTAAATTTTTATTTTTATCCTCTCTGCTTCTAACAATCATGATATTACTCTTAGAGGGGTTGTATTTAATGTCATGCATCCTGCCATACTCTGAGCAGACCTTTAATAACTGCTGCATCCCAGCACTGTGTGGGCTGATAATAACCAGATCATCAGCGTACATGAGATGGTTAACAACAGAGGATCCTACAACACAGCCTGTATTACAACAGTTTAGTTCTCTTGATAACTGATCATTGTACACAAAATAAAACTGGGGAGAGAATCCCACATTGTCGAACACCATTACTAACATGAAAAGGGGTTGACAAGACACTGTCCCATTTAACTTGCAGCAACTGATTTGAATATCAGAAGATTAGAATTCGAACTAGATATTTTGGCACAGCTCTATTCACTAATTTCATAAAAAGCTTTTTATGATTGACTCTATCAAATGCCTTAGTGGCATCAATCTTTCCAGTGGAATCAATTTTAAAGTCTTACTAAGCCAATTAGAGATAGATGGATCGTTTTTATCCAACAAATGTAAAATTGTTTTTCATGGGCTATACAACATTAAAGAAATACATTTTGCATATCGTTTGAGATGAAATTCTTGAATAGATGACCTCAAGATACATTGGAAAGGACAAAACTTTACAGTAGACTTTACAATTCTTCACATCATTTCACAAATTTCCATCAATACTGCTGTGTCTTTGGACACCACCAAACTAAATGGACATACTGTAATTACCCATTTGTTGTTTTTATTTTTTACACAGGGCCAAGCAGTTCTTATTTTATTTATTGTGGTGCTATGGGGTAGTTTGCAGTTTGTGTATTATCTTAAATTGAGTTTCTTGTGATAATTTCCATTGTTCATCTGTTATTTCAGTCCTAAGATCTTACTCCCACAATTATGTTTTGTATTTTGTGTTGTTATACCACTAAACAACTTATTGTAAATATATGTTTTTCCCCTTTTGTAAATGGATCTGAAGGAGTAGTGTGGTCCTTCCCCTTGCCTATACTTCAGTATTCAATTTAGGAAGTTTCTAATTTGCAAGTACCTGAAGAAGTTATTGTTTGGTCATTTGTATTGGTCTTGTTATTATATATTTAGTCTGAGTTTAGCGCTGGTTTTATTTTGATTAAGTCCCTGTTCTATCCTTGTTTAGCTTTTTCTTAATTTTTCTGTATTAATCCATATTTGATCTCTTTGCTTAGGTCTGGGTTATTCCAGAGTTTGGCTCATTTTAGTCTATTGAAGAAGGAAAGCCAAATATTCTCTGAGGTGGTACATAATATAGTGTAAACAGCCCCTAGATCTAGGACTAATTAGATTTGAAACTATTTCTTGTCTAGTCTTGATAATATGTGTCATATTTGTATATTAACAAGTGAGCACAACCTGAAACATACAACATATGATAGAGAATAAGAGAACAGTGGGCGCTTGGTTGAATGTGAGGTGGTTTGAGGCTTCTTGGGGATGATGAGCTCTCGGACATCAGACGTGGTTAACCCCCTGTACTCAACAGGCAGAGTGAAGAAAAGTAAAGAAGAGGCGAGGGGTGGAAGGGTGGGGCACATAAACGAGAAGAATCAGACCAGATGTTACTTATTGGTGTGCGGCAGAAAGAGGGGGGTATCATGTGTAGTCCTCCCTAATTTTAGATACCTAAACTTATCTCTATTAAGTGCCTCTGTTATAAAAGTTCTTGGAAATCTCTTAAATTCCTCTCCACCAGATTCTGAGATTTTGTACCATGATGGAAAAAACTGCAGGATTTATTTGAACCAGACTGGATGTTTAAGGTAACACTAATGATTTCAACACACAGTACATGGATTCTTCAGTTGGGTGCTGCAGCAATGGACATAGTTGTGTAGTGGATAGTTTGAAATGAAATACTTTACATTTCAGAGTTTTCAGAGCTGGTTGGATGGAGCTGGTTCTTCACTTGCCCTCTTCACTAATGCACACTTTTTTAATATCAAATATTGTGTAGAAATATAGTACAAGTGCAGTACAATTTGTATTAGCTTGGTTCCTATTTTCCAAAAGCAGTTACACTTAATTATATCATACAAAGGGCTGGATCTTATGTTATTCTCCAAAACAAATAAACAGATGACTTAATGCAGTTTGTCCTTCCTTTGTATCTTCCTGGTTGTATACAATGATATGGAATATTTAGATCTTGCTTCCTACTCATTCAGTAAATGACAGATGAAGGTGACATTCATTTGCAAAGCTGAAAACATTAACATACCGGTAACTTAATTATTGTGCTGCCATTGGTTGATTGGATAACTCAGAATATGGCTTTTAATGACTCTTTTTGATAATTTTGGTGTGGATCAGAATAACTGTTTTGATGCAGGGTGCAGGTCTGTATTGCCTTGGCATGTTTTTGATGTTTTTATATTAGAGAATAAGCCTCACATAGAGACCCTGGCAGGTGTAGCTGTGTTCTTGGGCACAGCTAATGGTGCACCAAAATATGAGAAAAATATAAAGCATTATTTTATTTGCATCCTTAGCCTCCTTTGTATGTTCTAATCTCATACTGTCGACCCATTCAAAATGTGTAATAGGTCCAGTCACTGGGTAAATTAACAGTTGTAACATGTTTCCTGGTTCACAGTAATCTGCCCAGTACTTCTAAGAAACAACCAAAAGTGTTGCTCAAACCTAGAGACACTTAATAGAGATTGTATCATACAAAGGGCTGGAACTTATGTAATACTCCAAAACAGATGACTTTACTTCCTGATCACAGCCAGACTGACATAGATGCCATTCCTTAACTAGTTCAAATAGAAAGAGAAAGGTTAGCTTTACATGACCCAGATGAATGAATGAACCAAAACATCTTGTCCTGATGTCTTGCCAAACTCTACTAGACTAGATGTTTGGTGGTGTTTTCTCATATGGTGCAAAAATGAAATAAATATATAAATAAATAAATGGGTCATAGATTAAAGTTGCTATGAGCAGTATATCTATTTTTATTAAAATTAAAAAATCTGAATGAAAACCTGTGTCCTAAGATATGATGTTTAAATCAATCAAATATTAGTTTTATTGATAACAATGGTACATTCACATATATATAGACTGTATTTCCAAAGTTGTTTATGTTTACACTTTTTGTTTTGGTTCTAAACCCTGCATTGTTGTTCATCCAATCAGAAAAGTGAAAAGAATGGCAACCCACAAACCACTGTTTTGATTTAGACTGCAATACTGTTTTCAAACCAGTAGAGTCCCTGCTGCTTGCATATATATATATATATATATATATATATATATATATATATATATATATATATATATATATATATATATTACCATTTACCCCGCCTGCTGGTACCAATTTAGTCGACAATTTAGTTAAAAAATCACATAAGAAGTTTGTGAAGAAGAGTGGTTCCATATTCTGAAGTATGAAAGTTTTTGCATTTAAAGTGTTACCCTGTTTATCATATTGGTGCTTTAAAGTCCTGGGTGCCAGATATTTAATTCAGGATTTCTCTCTTGTTCAAAAGCTATGGCAGTTTCTTTGGTCGGATTGATCTTCACTGTTGTTCTTGTCACGATCTGCTATCTGGTCTCTCTGAACTTCCCTTCTATGGTACATCTATAAAAATAAAACATGGTTCATATTTTCTTTTAGAAAATAGAGAGGCAATGCACACCCAAAAACTGTTTTTATCGAGGTGCAGACGCTGGAAAACAATTAAAAAACTCAAAAAAAGCATTGCACACTCTGCCATTCCATGTCAAAGACGCAGTGCACGTTGATAGCGTTTCTCTGATTGTTTACTCCGTCTGTGATTGTTTGGCCCATAGAAATGAAACTCAAGCCATGAGGCTCTACCGGCTAGTCTTTAATGCTGTGTTGAGTTTTTAAAATGCTACTTTTATGAGGCACTTACATTTTTGCTCAAAGTGTCATTCATACTCCTCTAATGTGTGTGTCCAATGGGAGATTGGGAACACACATAATGGTATATAACCAATGACACACAATGAGAGTTTAGTTTTCCAAGAGCTCCTTATGCTGTGCTTCTGTTTGTGTGAGAACAGGAGGGTCAGGGGAGTGCATGGAGAAGTGGAGAAAAGCATTGTACAAAGACTTTGTGCTGGTCTCTGTAACTTAACCTCAGCGCTGCATGATTGTCAGGATTGTTACGTATCATTGTGTAGTTGGAAGTGGGTACACCAAAATACCAGGGCTTTTCTTGTGCCTATATACTTGCATATCACATAGAATACACCACTGCTACAGGCTTATCCACTCTCTCTATTGAGTGTCCAAGAAATATGTCTAGAGGTTTAATGTGTTTAAGTGGACCTCCTTATTCTTGAATGTGGAATTTGTTATGGACAAACTGACAGGTCTTTTGCAGCATGTTCATTTAAACATCTTTTTCTGCAGAATGTGTTGAAGACAGTGGACATCCTTGGTGCTGACAAAACGATCGACTCCTGGTCTAATCTGGCAGCAGACAGGAGCTTCAGTGCCAGTTCCGGCCTGCTGGGGGCACTGGAGGACCTGTCAGAATCATTAGAAGGACAGTTCTCAATCTCCACTCAGAGAATCCTGCTCAACAGAACCACCTTTAGCTTCACATTGGTTGGTTCACAACTGCAACTTTTGGAACTTCTTGCTCAAAAATAGCTTTAGTGCTTGGGACGACAATGGCTGTAGGCTAATTTCCAATCAAAACAACACTATCACATGCCACTGCAACCATCTTAGCACCTTCTCGATACTCAAGATACCCTTGCAAGATAATTTTGTCTATTACGGAGTTGCCTTGAATGCCGTTTGCATACTTATATGTCTTATTATTGAAGTTTTTATTTGGAAGTCCATCACCGCAAACTCCACAGCCTTGATGCGACACATTTGCATTGTCAACACGGCTACATCGCTACTCATTGCTGAGTTTCTTCTCCATCAAATTCCTTTACATCGTCGAGTCTATGGGAAATTTGGTGGCACCGTGTTGCATTGTGACATTTCTCTTGCACTTGTTTGACCTCTCCCTTTTTTTCTGGATGCTCATCTTGTGCTTGCTGCTTTTCTACCGAACTTCAATGGTCTAAAATGTTTGCCATTGCGGTTTGGGATACAGTGCTCTATTGCTAATAGCTAGCATCACTGTGGCTGCCACTGCACCACAAAACTCTTACATTATGCATGAATATTCTTGTTGGTTGAACTGGCACAAGTCCAAAGCTTTTCTAGCTTTGGTCATACCTGTCCTAACTGTAGTTTTGGTCAACATAATACTCCAAAGTGTGGTTTTGTTTAAGATAGTGAGAAGCCGAGAAGCCGAAGACCAAATTCCTAAACTACGTAAGCTGGTGGTTTGGCTGGTCTTCCTCGTGATCTCCTTACTCCTGTTCAGACTGACTCGTGGACTAGCCCTGGGACTAGCCCTGGGGATGATCCTGGTGCCACAAAACAAAAACATCTGCTATGCTTTTGTCACCATCAATTCACTTCAAGTATTGAAACTGAGATGACAAAATCAAAAACTCAACAGAATATGGAAGATCCAGTCCCAATGCATACTGTATATGTAATATATACCTTCATTTTTTCCAGGGTTTATGGATTCTAGTTTTTGGACCACTCTATGATTCCAAGGTATGAAAAAAAAAATCCCGTGCTTTTTGTGCAAAAGTTTGATGTTATTAAATGTAACTCTTGTTCTATCTTGTACATGCACTCGAGTATCCAGGTTATTAGCTTTACCGCAGTTATGACAGTGTTCTGGTTTACATGCGCTCAGATACTCATATGCCTGTACACATGACAAATGGAAGTAAACTGGATTTATTCATGAGTTTGGTGTATGTGCTTGTTTCACATTTATCAGCCTATGGAACGGTGTGGACAACTTACTAACAGATATAGATATTTAACACAGTTCCAGCGACAGAGGAACAATATAAAACCAAATAAACACATTCTACCTTGAGCTGTAGTGAGCTGTCACAGCTAAGGTGCAAGAGGAGTGGTAAAGAAAGAAGAAGATGCGGCGGTGTAGGTCCCACATACAGTATGTTGTAGGGTATTAATGGTGTGTTTACATGCACAAAGACAAAATTAGGATACACAGGTGCATGTAAATGAGTACGTGCTAGGCCTTATATGAGCGTTTCTATTAGTTAAGTCTCGGCTTAGCTCAAGAGGTCAGTGTCCAACCAGGATCAAAATGTTTGATGGTGGAAAAGCTCTCAGCCACAAAGGGAGGGTCATCTGGGCATTAAAATAGAGGTCTACGCACATATTTATAAAACTCATACTTTCTATGTCATATGTGCTTTGCCCTCTAAGGGCGCTGCTAACTGTCTGAGTATCTGTCTACAAGTGCTTAGCACTTATGTCTGTGGGAGTACAAAGTACAAATCACATCATTTGTAAATAATTTTCTTTTTTTTTTCTTTTTTTTTTTTCTTGTTTGTTTGTGTGTTTAGATCCTGTCCATCCTTTTCAGAAGATCCCACCCCTTCTACACTCATCACAATAACTGTTAGTTATAATAATAATAATAATAATAATAATAATAATAATAATAATAATAATAATAATAATAAATTTATAACTGTATGTAAAATGTTTTCTTTTTTTTAACAACAGGGATTTTACTTTTCACTTTCTTGCCATAATTCAGTGTTGATTAGTGTAGACCAAACAATGGGAGAAAATAAAGTCTACATGGTGGATTAGGATATAGTTTAGTTTATAGATTAGGGTATAGTTACAATAGTCACAGATGATTCCTGTCACTATTTTTAATTACAGCAATAAATCCTTTTCTTTGAATACAAGAAAATACTAAAAACCATGAGAATGAAGAGTGAATTTACTTGTTTGTTGAAAAACTCCTCTGGCCTTCTTCCAAACGCCTGCAGCATCGACATGTCCAACATCAAACAAACCACAGAAAACATAAGTACTACTACTACCAGAAAATGCAGTACATCTGAAGAAACTAAGTTGTCTTGTAGTATATCATACATTAAGCCTATTCCAGCTACTATCGGCCTTAGGTGGGGTACACCATGATAACAGGAGTAAAAGTACAGATTTTGAAAACTCTTGACAATACAAGCTTTTATCAGAGCAAACTTCTGACCTCAAACTTGTCTCTCTGAGTTCAGAGTTCTCTGGATGTGATCCCACAGTTCTCTCCATCTCCAGAACGCATCGCCAGTATTTCTGATCCTTTCTCTGTGCTTCCCTTTTCTCTGTTTGTTTGTCATTTTGTGTTGCTTTTCTGTGTGAACAGATGGAAACAGAAATGGAATAGACATTTTCTCTGTTTTATCAGCACACATTCATTCAGTGTTGGCAAGATGTGTAGACCAACATCCTGTGGGATTGGTCAAAGCTTGCCATTCAAAAATCCTAAACTCTAAAGCCTAGCCTTAAGACCACACTTACTACAAAACATAATTAGTGGATTATACAGTTTTAAGTAAAATAAGAAATTAATACATAAAATAAGCAAATAAGGAAAAAAAATTCTGGTTTATCTTCTATTAAAGACCTTAGTTTGGTCCTGGAGCAGAGCAGATAAATGAGGCTTGAACAGGTTTATTAATATTTAATTCTTCATGAATATCTTCTTTTGGACTCACTTCTCATTCACTTCCTCCATTTTTACATTTCATTTTAATTAGTCACATGACCACACTCCATTTCTGGGACCTGCTAATGTTCAAGCTGTATTTAAGATTTACTTTACTATATCTATGTCCATAATGTTTACCTGCATCATTCAGAGTCAAGTTTATTACTGCCTGGGAATTAGTGCATTTACAAATCAAGTTTAAAGATGAGCATTTTAATACAAGTAGAAAAAATACACAATTAAAAAATGTATAAACAGTAAATAAATATATGAACTGATGTATACGAGGTTCTCTGGCTCATGAACACAAGTGACATGATCAATCCAAGTTTAGTCCAGTTTAGTCCACATTATTACAAGATAAGTATTAATGAACAACAAAAGTGAGTAAGGTTTAATATGTTTAATTAGAGACAACATTAACATAGATTCCTATCTTGTTAACCTGTTTGAAAATCAAGCATTGACAAATAAATCTCTGTAATGTATAAGAAATTGATGGCAAATATGTCAGATAACACCCTACATTATAAACAAAAAATGGGAGCTTGAGATGAATATACTTTTAACAGATGAGATGTGGGAAATTGTATGTTTTGTCTGTCATTAAGGAATTGGAAGTCAATCTGGAGACAGTTTGACTGGAAAACAAAAACTAGATTTTTTTTAGAACCCCATTAAAGATATAGATGGCTAAAAGTACCACTACAGACAAATGCGGAAACAATTGTAGCATGGTTGGTGACTACACCCATGTTTTTTTGGGACTGCCTAAAAATACAAATGTTTTAGGAGAACATCAAAAAGAACACAGAGGACTTCCTAAGGTCAAAGGTCAGATCTCCCCATGGATCCTCTTGTATTCTTGCTGGACCTATATCCTAAGGACTTTCTCATCAAAGATCAGTGTTATATTTTTCATGTCCTACTGCTAGTTGTAAGAAAGACTATCACCCTGAATTAGCTTTAAAGAACTATAAGCAGCATGGATTCGTACTGCTTTGAAAACGATATTGCATTTTAAATCTTTTCTGATTGGAAATTAAGTTTTAGAACCAAAATAAAAAATGTAAACAAAAACAACTTGGCCAATATGTAAAAAAAAAAAAAAAAGTGTTTAACTGTTAATAACTCAACTGTGCCTTTGTTATCAGTAAAAAATTATACTTGTTTTAAGCCTGTTTACATCATATCTAGGGACACGTGTAATTTTTAAGAAATATAAAAAATATATACTGCTCATAGCATCTTTAAGCCCCGCCCACCCACTATATGTGTTTGACTGCCCAACTAAAATTTATTTATTTAGTTATTTATTTATTTTCATTTCTTTACTGTTTTTTGTACCTGCCAGGATGAGCCATGTGTTATTGTTTGATATTATGTTAATTTTACTAAATGATTTTGGTGTTAACACGGGCGGTAATTATTATACAAAGAGCTGAATTTCATTATTCAGCTCTTTGTAAGTGTCCAAGACTGGATGGAGGTGGTTTGCATTTCCTTAAAGAGGATATATTATGCTTTTATTTATTTATTTAAACCAGTCCTGGTCACCTCTAGAACAGCAGCATCTTTACAACTTTTAAAAGCATTATGTGACTAAAAGAAAACATTTTCAATAAATACTTTACTACTGTCATAAAAGAACAGCAGAGGTCAAAGCCGTGACACTTTTTGAACAGAAACAAGAGAAAAAAAAATTGTTCCCTTTCAGACTGGATGTAGAGGGCTTGTTGATTGGTCAGTGCTTCTTGGAATGGGTGTGGGTTTGTGGGGGAGGTGGAGGTTTGTGAAACAGGGCCTGCTGAAGCCTCAGAAACTCAGCGCCAGAGAATACAGAATAACCAGGGGTGACTGTAACAAAACACAACTCCAGGTATGTTTTTGATGAGAGAACAACATTATAACATGGTTGAAAGAAAGCGAAAGACAAGTTTGCATAAAATAACAAGTATATGTAGAACAGAATCATTTTGGATGGATTTATGGCATCACAACCCAATGGTAATAATCAGCTTTACTCGCCTCCTCTGAAACAAAACAAAAAATCAATTTGTAGTTTTTTGTTAAAAAAAAAAAAAAAAAAGTGTAGTATTGTAATGATACTGTACTTACTCTTATTGAGTCTTGCGGCATTTTTTGCAAATGATCAATCGGATCTGAAGAGGAAAACAATATTTAAAATTCACTGGTTTATAAAAATAACCTACTCTCAACACCATTATGTAAGTGTCCACTATAAGTGTCATTATTTGTTCATTCAGGCCCATCAAGCAAACCACCTGCCTAATATGCAGCCCTATACACAACAAACTTCCTATCAGAACCACCATTAACTTCTTCAGATATTAGGGGTACAGTAGCTCGTCTGTTGGATGGGACCACACAGGTTTCACTCCCCATGTGCATCACCAGTGGCCGGATCAACACTTTTTCTTCCTTGGACCACATTTGATCCCGACCACTGTAGACTGGGAACAACCCACAAAAGCAGCAGTATAGCCCTTGTCAAACTCCAATACAATCAACTTTAGTTCTATAGACACATTTTACAAACAAAGACTTAGATTATAAAACAATAAATAAATAAATGGTCAATTTAACTTTACTAGTTTCAAATAAAACTATAAAAAATAGTGAAATCTAATAAGAACAATGCACAAAAAAGCTATAAATAAGTAAAAACAATAAAACAAATTAAAACAAAACAAAAAAAGACACAGAAGACTACACAACTCAAGTCAAGTTAGAAGCCAGAGAATTAAAGTGGGTCTTTCATAGATGAGACCTCAAACCGTCCACTGTGGGGACCATTCTGATGTGGGGGGTGACAACAGAGAAGGCTGTCTCCCCTGGTCTAAGTCTCATCTTAGGAAATCTTAACACTACACCCATTTTTCCTGCTTCTAACACATCGACATAATGTTCACTTGCTGCCTGATATATCCCACCCACTAACAGGAGTCATGATGGAGAGAGAATCTTGTGTTATCCACTTCACCTGTCAGTGGTCAGAATGTTATGGCTGATCAGTGTAGATGTCCTCTATTGTAAAAACATTTACACATTTAGCATTTAATGTTAAATAGTAGTAGCAGTATTTTGAGACATACCTTAGCATCATAGAGGGGTCCGAACACTAGAATCCACAGTCCCTAGAGAAAAATATTTATTAAGCTAGTTAAAAAACAGACTAACCCAGCAACTATGGGCCTTAGGTAGGGTACAGCCTGTTAGTCTCAGGGCTGAGTGTCACACTGACAAACAACCATTCACTCTCACATGCATTCACTATATGTTCTCCAGTTCACCTGTACTGTACATGCACGAGAGAACCCACAGTACCCACAAAAGACTAGCTTTTGTTTCAGTACATACCTGGAGTGCACTGAAGATTGCAAAAGAGATATAGATTCCCTCAGCGAAAGGAAAGAATATTGTCCCCAGGGCTAGTCCACGAGTCAGTCCAAACAGGATGAAGGAGATCAGGAGGAAGACCAGTCGCACCACCAGCTTACTCCGATCATCACTTTGCTCTGTGACCACTGCTCTTCCACTGTTCACAATCTTGAACAAAACCACACTTAAGAGTATTATGTTGACCAAAACTATAGTTAGGACAGGTATGACCAAGGCTAGAAGAGTCCATGAGCGCATAAAGTTCAGATAACAGAAGTAATGTTCCGTGACATAGGTCATATTTGGTGCAGTGGAAGCTACAGTGATTGTTGCTATTACCAGAGGAGCTCCGTATCCCAAACTGAAACCAATGGCAAACATTTTAGATTTGGACATGTCTGAAAATACCATTGAAGTTCTGTAGAAAAGCAGCAAGCACGAGACGAGCATCCAGAAGAAAAGGGAGAGGTCAAAAAAGTGCCAGAAAAATGTTAATGTGCTACATTTCCAACTGAATGACGATGTTACAAAAAAAAATAATAAGAAAAGGAGAGCATCTGCAATAAGCAGACAGATGGCAGTGTTAATGATGGTAACATGTCTCATCAAAGCAGTGGAGTTTGTAGTTATGGATTTCCAAACACAACCTTCAATAATGAGGCATATGAGTATGCAGAATACATTGACACCAGCTCCAAAATAAATATATACAACATAGAAAGTATATACTTTTGTATCCAGAACTGAGAAGGTGCTGAGATGGCTGCAGCTGCACATCACTGTGTCATTAGCTTCATAACTTAAACATCCCTGATCGCTCCAGCCTCCAGCACCATCCAACAGGTGGAAGTCCCAGAAGACACAGCTATGGTATGAACCACTAGAAGCGTTTTTCTTCTTGAAGCTCAGAGACAGGTATTTGTTCAGAAACCTGCTCAATTTCACCAGCACTACATCTGCATTAAGGGTTCCATTGTTTGTGAAATTGACTCCCTCAGATGTCATCAGAGTGTTGAGAGTGGAGAAGGTAATGGTAGTGATGAAGGCGTTGCTCAGGTCTGTAGGTGGGATTTCAATACTAACACTTGGGCTCAGTTCTGCTTTAAAAGACTTACTGAATGTGGTTCTGTTGAGCAGGATCCTCTGAGTGGAGATGGAGAACTCTCCTTCTAATGAGTCTGACAGGTCCTCCAGCGCCCCTAGCAGGCCAGAACTGGCATTGAAGCTCCTGTCTGCTGTCAGAGTAGACCAGGAGTCAACTACATTTTTATCAATAAGGATGTCCACTGTCTTCAATACATTCTGCAGAACAACAGGCACAAATAAATAAACACTTTAAAACACAAGTACAAGCCTTAAAATACAAGTGCAAGCCTTTTAAAATTTTGGTTTCAACCCCTATTCACCTCCATGATCGGTGCAGTGACCACAGTGCTGATTTTAGCAGTCGCTTTAAGGATGTCAACAACTGCCGAGATAGTAGGAGCTGATTTCTGAAGATCCTTGTGATGAGATTCAACAGTTTGATGTAGATTTTGAACAAACACTGGCACATCCTTAGCATCCAAACACTACAATGTGTATTAATAAAAATGTGTTTAGTGCAAACAACAAATCTCTTTGAAATGCAGTTCTCTGAATGTAATGTTTTGTAAGTGGTTATTACTCACCACAGCTACACTAATTCATACCTAAGGGTGTATTCACATCAGATCTGTTTTTACATTGCACATTTTGCAAGTGGACCATAATTTGTAAAGAAAACCACTGCAGTCTTGTGTGACATTTGTAACACCCACTGGATAGATATGGTTGGAGCCAAGGAAATCCAAGATGCATTTACAAAGGAAAACAGTTTTAGGGCGCTGTACTTCTTTTCAGGCTCTTTATGTTGTGAATGACAAATACCACTGCAGAGCTAGCAGCTCAGTGCGTGTCTGCCCCGATATCAAGAAGGCAGTGTGTCTCCTCACAGCACCATGTGTGTCCACAGTTGCGATGTTCACAATTGGCAGCAATTCACACCATAAACAAACTGTACCAGAGATCGTTCTGGACCAAGACCTCTAGGATAGTGCCATATCAATGACTGAGACATTGCCCAGTATGGCGCAACTGGGTCCCCCTCCTGGAGCCAGGCCAAAGGAGGAACCACAAGGGGCCTTTGTGATGTGGATCGACGAGTCAAAGGTGGGAGCCTCTGGACACATAGGAAATGGATGTCACCTTAGTTGGGGGAAAGGAGCCTGGACTGATGACAGCTCAGCATGTGTTGGAGTCTTCCCCAGTGAATGAGAGAGTGACCTCCACGTACTTTCAGGTTGGGGAGAGGTTTCTCACTGTTGTTTGTGCCTATGGGCTAAACAGCAGCTGTGTACCTGGCTGTGGGTCAGGACTAAAGGGCTAGAACTCAGATACAAGTGGCCAAAAGAGGCTCAGGCACCCAGGAGGAGCTTGACGTAGAGCTGCTCCACCTCCACATTGAGAGGAGACAGTTGAAAGAGCCCTCTGGATGCCTCCCTGAGGAGGCATGTCTCACTGGGGGAAGCCACTGGGAAGTATGACACACTGGAGGCACTATGTCACTCAGCTGGTCTGGGAATGCTATGGAAGTACCCTGGAAGAGAGTCCAGAGAGAGAGAAGTCTGGGCTTAAATTACTCTACTATGGCCAGGCCCTGAATAAGTGGTAGAAAATGGATGGACAAACAAATTGAATCAAAGTCAGTCCACTTAAATTGGACCAAACTAAACTGGTGTGAACACAGCCTTAGATGATTGCACAGGTAGCTGTTACAGTATATGTCAGCGATGCACCAATTACCAACTCACAAAAGTATTTGGCTTTACAAGTACCATCTTTGTTCAACTAAAATCAGCTCAAAACAGGACTAACATGGCTCTAAACCAACCGATACAGTAGGTCTACACCAGGACTAAACCAGGTTTTAACCAAGACTAAATCAAGCCTTGACCAGGATTTAATCAGGCCTTAACCAAGACTAAATCAGGCCTTAACCAGGACTAAACCAGGTCTAAATTAGGTTTTAACCAGGCCTTAAGCAGGACTAACCCAGGCCTAAACCAGGACAAAAGTTCTATGCCAGAACTAAACCGAAACTAAACCAGGTCTTAACCAGAACTAAACACAAACAAAATCTAAGCCAGGACTTAACTAAACTAAATCGGGACTTGAACTGCCAGACTCCTGAGTACAGGATTGTGTACCACCAGTGGTACCTATACCACAATGTGAGAACCACTAGTATATTCTATAATAGAGTGGTTCCTGACCTGTGATTGGATCAGCAGCTGGCAGACCTCTGGTGAAATACAGTTTCCCTCTGTGGATCTGCATTGTCCATGTTTGTCACAGACAGACCAGGAGGTGGTGTTAGTGCAGCTGGACCCTTGGAAGAGACAAGTGAATGATAGACTGCAGAGGTGGAAAGTAACTGGATACTTTTACTTTAGTATTTCTGAAAGCAGTTTTAGTTTAACTCAAGTATGTAAGTACTTGGGGTAGTACCAGATAGCACTGGCAGAAGTAGTAATATTAATAGTGATAGCAGCAATGGTAGTAGTAACACTAGTAACACACACACATACATACATTACTACATACATACACTATATTGCCAAAAGTATTCACTCATCCACCCAAATAACTGAATTCAGGTGTTCCAATCACTTCCATGGCCACAGGTGAATAAAATCAGGCATCTAGGCAGCCGCTTTGTGAAAAACTTTGTGGAAAAAATTGAGGATGGCCACTTCCTGTTCCAACATGACTGCGCACCAGTGCACTCGTTAATGCACAAATTAACACGCAGCAAACAGAGCTAAACTCACACAGACAGATGTACAAATCAGCTCCACACTGTGTCCTGCAGAGGACAGAGAGGTGGACAGTGGTTTGCTCAATAAAAGTAAAGTACAATACGTGTTAGAGTGGACCTGGTGCAAACACCTGTCTTATATGAGGAGTTACATAGCTGTGGCAATAAACAATAATACATAAATAATAATTGCTTAGTAGTTTGTCAGTCAGTAGTCTGAGTGTCTGAGTCTGTGGCCTGTTTGTCGTTATTTCTTTAGTTCAAAGTTCAGATTCAAAGCAAACAGTAAATTATGAACCCCCTTAAATCCAAAAATCTACTCCTGTAGTTCTGTGGGGAAGTATTATTCTCTGTTAAAATGCCTATTGTAGCCTAACTGAGAACAAAGATACAGTAAGTTGGCTTTATTATTTATCCAATAATCTTATTCGGCCCGCAACCAAGACTGGTTTTCTAATTTTGACCCCCGCACCAATTGAGTCTGACACCCCTGAATTAGAGTGAAGACTGCGAACCAGGCCTTTGTCCAACATCAGTGTCTGACCTCACAAATGCGCTTCTGGAACAATGGTCAAAGATTCCCAAGCTGTGGGCCATTGTCATATTAAACTTCATGGATTAAGAATTAAGTTCATATGCGTGTAAAGGCAGGTGAGTAAATACTTGTGGCAATATAGTGTACACAGACATACACACATTCATACATTGCTACATACATACATACAGTACATACATAGATACACACATACATACATACATCCACAAGTGCTAGTACTGGTTGATAGCTGTTGTATTTATAGTGGTACTTGAAAAAATAGTAGAAGTAGTAGTAATGGTAGAAGCAGTACATAATAGTAGGAAAAGGTATCGTAGTGCATGTAAAAAGTTTTAACAGTAGTAATAAAAATAGTAGTGATAGTGGCTCTAAGTACTTTCTACCTAACTTTACATCCTGCACTTTTTCACTTTTTTGTCAATTAACAATTTTTTTGAGTACTTTTATGTCTACTTGAGTAACAATATACAACATATACATAAAGTAACAGTACTTTTTACTTTAATTCTGTTTATCAAATGAATCATGGACTTACCTGAAGGAGTTATTGGCTGCTGGGTGGTAGCGGTAGTATTCACTGTAGTACTTGCATTTCCAGAGGTTGCAGTTGGAGTACTGGTATATGAGGTAAACACTGAAGTACTATTAACAGTAGTATGTTCAGTAACAAATGTAGTAGCTGTAGTAGTTGCAGTAGTTGTAGTACTAGTAGTTGTAGTAGAAGTATTGTTGGCTGGTAAAGCTGTGCTGGTGACACTGGAGGTAGTGGACTCTGTGGTTGATTCTGGATCCAGAGAAACTTTACACTGATTATTAAGGTAGGTTTATGTTCATATATTGTAAACAGAATAGTTAGAGACAATCCACTAACATTTAAAAACATAACAGTGAAGAAGAGAGTGGTGAGTGCAGAACAGGGGGCCCCAATGGGGCCAGGCTGCTGTTGGGTACATTTGACATTTTGATGTAAAACTGACTTGGGCATATTTCAAATGATCAGTTTAAATGAGATATTCTTTGTACTCGTTAGTGAACAGCTCTTATTGACCTTAAAATGACTGAAATTCAGAATTTTAATCTTGATTTGAGTAATTTTTACTAGATTAGATTGATTTACTAGGAAAGATTATTGGACTTGTTTCTACTTAATCCTGGCTTGTTTCAAGCTAGTTTTTACTTAGCCATTTGGGTGCCCTAAGCAGAATAATAGCTTGATGCCCACCAAGCTATTCATAAAAGCAACAAATGTGTGAAATAATTTGTTTGAATGTGTCTCTAAAAGCAATGTTGTTTCAGAAAATTAATTACTTTAAAAAACACTATTTAATTTAATTTAAATTAAAATATGTAGACTGTTAGAACATGGTTTTCACATCAAACTTCCATAAAAATAGCTTCTTTTTATAAATGAGAAGCTTAATGTATGAATTTGAAATATTGAATGTGCTTCTTAATTTTTGGGCCCATTCGTCATTATGATTTTATGATTGGGTCTAATGCCCCTGAACCTCTCACATGTGATGTGCCTATTTTCATGTGAGTGGCTAGAGCTGGGACACGTTGCAAATACCATGAGCACTACACATACTTGATACATTTTTTTATATTTTAGAAGGATTACTGGCTCTGATGGGCTGTGAGTGTGACTTTCACATTTACTTGTAAAAAGGCTCACATTTTTTCAGTGTCTAGCTCACAGAGACGGTAAACACACAACTATTCAGTCACCTATAGTCAGCACAGATCTGTTATATGTGGCTGTATTTTGCTTGAAAGTAAATAAAAACTAGCTTGAAACAAGTCAAATGATCTAGCCTAATAAGTAAATAAATTCAACCTAGTAATATAAATTACTCAAATCAAGATTAATATGCTTAATTCAAGTCATTTTAACTAATATAGATATAGATTTTTTTTGCAGTGATAATAAAACATGTTTTTCACTTGAGTATTGCTACGATTATCACAACAAAAGATTCAAAGGCAGTCTTTTGTTGCAATGTAATTCCCCTGGATGAATGAGAGTCTTCAGGGGCAGGGGTTAGGCTGTTGAGTGGCACTGGCCACCCCCTACAATTCATAAAACTCAGAGACAGAGGGTGTAACTCACCAGGTGTTGTGATCCTCTGGTCAGGGTTGTGTTGTTTTTCATGTATTATCTGAAATAAATAAGTCAGATCTTTTAATCATTTTTAAGAAGTTCTCAGATAAATAAGCTGAGTCCTGCCTGTTGATGGTTAATGTGCTGCTGTGTTCATTTTGACACAGCCATCATAATTCTAAACATCCACAACTTTTCAACAGTTTTAGGGCATATGTTATTGTCTTGGTAATGATTTACATCCTCACCAGTGCTTCACTGTTTGTCTGATCTGGAGTCAGACTCAACCTCAGAAGTGAAAGTGTATTTCCTCGCTTGTCAGATGCAAAACTGACCTGGGATCTGTACTAGCCTTTCCTAAACATTGCTAACATCTCACTGGAGACAGAACAGCTGGCCTGATGTGTTAACACCCTTTAATCAATAGGTTGGGTTGGTAGTTGTTGCTCTGACCCAGCACATACTGTCATTGTGTCCCTGGGCAAGACACTTCACCCACATTGCTTACTCCAGTCAGGGCATCTGGCATAAAAACTTGTCATATCACTGAGAGATTGATTTGCTGTGGTGTATCAGTCAAAAAATCATTCAGAGACACTGCATACACGCCACCATAGGACTGTGAGTATTTCAACATGTGTGCAACATCCAGTACCTACAGTAAAGCTGCAAGCACTCAAATCCTCATAATGAACTAACATCTACAATGTGCTCCAAATGAAATACATCAAATTCTGAAAATGCCTACCAATAGCTGTACAATCTGATTTTTCAGTGGACTTACCTGAGAGTTGATCCTGTCTGTTTCCAAAAGCCATGTCACCACAAGAACAACAACCATCTTACAAACAGCCATACCAGGCCAGTGGACTCTTTTGTGCCAGTCCTAAACCTGGATTAACAGAGAGAGTTGTGTCAGGAAGGGCATCTGGCGTAAAGCTTATGCCAAATCAATATGTGAATCCCTGCATACCAGAATGCCCAGATAAACCAGGATGAGTGTTGGGTTAGTTACTCAAAAAACAAAAATAACTACTTACAGATTAGTAATTACTATTTAAAAGGTAATAGCCTATATTACTTTAGCGTAAATTAGTTACTTTGCTTTTGGATTATTTCCTAATAGCAAGTGAAATATAAATGAATCCAATTCTAAACAGAAGTTGCCAATGGCCGCCCTAAGCAGCACTATTATTTCTCTCCTAATACAGATATTTAAGCAGAGTTTCAGCTGCATTCACTTCAGCAGGGCAGCTCGACACAGCAAAAACGCCCCCTTAAGTTCACCTGTCCCTGTGCTTTGTTAATGTTTTATCACCTCAGGAAAAACACAGGGAATGAGTTCCTGTGGACCGAGTAGTTTGTTACAAGTTTATTTCACTATATTTAGGCTAAAATGCACTTGTTTGTGCCAAAGCATGTCTTCTTTCCCCGCTGACAGCAGTGGCAGCTGACACACAGCTCAATACACAGGCAGAGAGGAGGATCAGTGCACACTGGAGACGAACAACAGCGGAGCACTTACAGAGGAGCAGAGGAGGAAACACATGAATTTAAAGAAGGAAACGTATTATTACTGCCAGCTCAAATGTAATGTGTTACATATTGCGTTACTAACAGATGTAATCATGTGACCAGGACTAAACCAGGACTAAAGCAGGAATAAACCAGGGCTAAAGCAGAACTAAACGAGGATTAAACCAGGACTAAACCAGGATTAAATCAGGACTAAACCAGGACTAAACTAGGAATAAACCAGGACTAAACCAGGATTAAATCAGGACTAAACCAGGACTAAACTAGGAATAAACCAGGATTAAACCAGGACTAAACCAGGACTAAACTAGGAATAAACCAGGGATAAAGCAGGACTAAACCAGAACTAAAGCAGGGTTAAACCAGGGCTAAAGCAGAACTAAACCAGGACTAAAGCAGGAATAAACCAGGGCTAAAGCAGAACTAAACCAGGACTAAAGCAGGAATAAACCAGGGCTAAAGCAGAACTAAACGAGGATTAAACCAGGACTAAACCAGGATTAAATCAGGACTAAACCAGGACTAAACTAGGAATAAACCAGGACTAAACCAGGATTAAACCAGGACTAAACCAGGACTAAACTAGGAATAAACCAGGGCTAAAGCAGGACTAAACCAGAACTAAAGCAGGATTAAACCAGGACTAAACCAGGACTAAACCAGGATTAAACCAGGACTAAACCAGGACTAAACCAGGACTAAACCAGGACTAAACTAGGAATAAACCAGGACTAAACCAGAATTAAACCAGGACTAAACCAGGACTTAACCAAGACAATAGATGAGGCAGAAGATGTGTTGCAGTGAGCTCAGAGGAGAAAAGCAGAGGTTATTATAGTCCTATAAGGTTTTACAATAGTTTAAAAATTTTAGCAAACTGAAACTTACCTTGATTAAATGGTCCAGGTCTGAAGAGCAGAGGATCCCGAGGAGTGCATCACTGTTAAAAAAGGGACGAGTAAAAATAGATTGTGTTGTATGTCACAGACAACTGGCTCTGCAGGTTCTGAATGTAGGCTTAACGTGGAATCTGAAAAATTAAGGGGCTCTCCAACCTGCGAAGCAACAAGCCATTGAAAGCCACATATGTTTGGAGGTGGTACTTGGTGTAAACAGTTTGACTATGTAAAGATGGCGCACTAATTCTTGGATTGTTTGAATTAAAAATGAGAGAGAGAGAATTTATCTTAAATCCAGGAGCCATTTTGTTCCCCTCTCTCTTTTCTCTCCTCTGGTCTATTAAGCTCTGGAGCTGTCAGGATGAACACGGAGGTTATCTTCTCACCTCGCATTTACATAAACACACTTTTTATTCCTTCATTTAACTCTGAGGGGGTCAAAGTTCATGACCCCATAAGGCTCTGTGACCTCTGGCTTGGTTAAGTGCTAACATTTGAATTAACTTCGTAGCTCAAAGGCCAAAATCTTTGAATAACTTTATGAAGCGTTAAAATTGTATTCATGAGTTGACAACATTTGCATCAATAAGAAACAGAAGGACAAAGTTTTCAATGTAAACTTACTGCTATTAGTACTACTACTACTACTACTGCTACTTCCATTACTACTACTGCTGTCACTGCTGCTGCTGCTGCCACTGCTACTACTACTGCTACTACTATTACTGCTGCAACAACTACTGCTACTACTACTACTACCACTAGAACTACCACTGCTACTCCTACTCAGGGCAGTCAACAAGGGGAGCAAAGAAGTCTGTTGTCCCGGGCCTCAGGGTCAGAGGGGCCCAGAAATGGTCCCTCTTCTTTTATTTTCTATTATAAGGGGGCCCATGTGACGCCTTCTCTCCCCAGGCCCCAGCAAACCTGTTGACGGGCCTGCTACTACTACTACTGCCACTATTACTACTACTGCCACAACCACTGATACTACTACTACTACTACTACTGCCACTACTATTACTGCTGCAACAATTACTGCTACTATTACTACTACTACTACTACTGCTGTAACTGCTACTACTACTACCACTACTACTGCCACTACTATTACTGCTGCAACAATTACTGCTACTATTACTACTACTAATACTACTACCACCACTACTATTGCCACTACTACTGCTGGCACTATTACTACTACTACTACTGCTATTACTACTGATCCTCCTGCTACTACTACTGCCACTGCTACTGCTACTACTGACGCTACTTCAAATCCTAGATGAGTGTGCTACCCACTGTGCCAACCAATAGTTTTATTGTTTCCTTGAAAATTTTGAGAGAAAATATAATATACTGGAATTTAAATGGATCATTTGGAGGTTTATGTCAGTCACTTTACATCACATGAAGAAAATGCAAAACATTTTTTTATTGTGCAAATTTTATTAAGCAAATTAGAACTATGACAGAAAAACAGAAAACTCGAGTGTACAAAAGTATTTACCCCCCTTTTGAAAGAGGCCCCTAAATGAGGCCCAGTGTTACTCAGCCTCAGTCACAGAATTAGTTAGATAAGGTTGGCCTGACTGCAGTTCAACTGTCATTATGCCACAAAACACAATTTAATTCATCATTACAACATGTAAAAGACAAGGAACTACACCAAACCTGCCTAAAGAGGACCATCTAAAACTCACAAACCAGGCAAGGAGTGCATTCATCAGAGAGGCAACAATAAGACCCTGAAAGATCTGCAGAGCTCCACAGCAGAGACTGTTGTATCTGTCCCAGGACCACTCTGAACCATACACTCCACAGAGCTGGGCTGTGTGGAAGAGAGGCCATTGCTTGAAGAAAATAATAACAAAACATGTTTAGTGTTTGCCAAAAGGCACGTGGGAGACTCCCCAAACACGAGAAGGTCCTCTGTCCAGATACAATTAAAATGAGCCATCAATGAAAGATGCTATGTGTAGCACAAACCTAGCCCCTGACTGTGGCCCCTCTCTAAAGTGAAGCCTGGTGATGGCAGTGTCCTGCTGTGGGGAGATTTGTCATTGGTAGGAACTGGAAACTGCTCAGAACTGAAAGAATGAAGGATGGAGCTAAACACAAGAACATTTTTGAAGAAAACGACTCAAACTGTGCTGTACAATGCATCCAACCTGAAGGAGCTTGAGCTGTTTCTAGATGAAGAATGAACACAAATCCCAGTGATTTTATGAACCAAGCTCATAAACACTTATCCTAGAAAAGTTGGAGCTGAAAGTCCTTCAGAAGGTGGTTCTACAGAGGACTAACTTGAGGGGGTACTTACTTTTGTATGCTCAAATTTTCTCTTTTTCTGTTATATTTCTAATTTACTTCACAATAATTGTTTTTTTGCTTTTTTTTGCATTTTCATAGTTGTTGTCATGTGTTGTAAAGTGACTGACATGAACCTCTCAATGATCCATTTAAATTCCAGATTGTAAGGCAACAATAAAGGAAAAATGCTAAGAGGGTACATACTTTTTCTTGCCACTGTATAACACTGCTAAAGAGTTAACTATTGGGTTGGGCACTAACTGTCCCAAAATCTGTATGTTTTTTGGGGGACACTTTGTGGTCCAAATACTGTCCCCAGTCTACAGAAGTAGGTCCAGGCCTGATCCCAAATCTGAGTGAACTGTGGCTTTGGTTTTGAGACATGACTCTAGGCTCTTCCTCTCATGCCATGAATAATACATTCAAAATCTGAATAATTCATTCAGATTTTTGCTCCCAATCTGCACCAGTCCATTACTCTGAAGGTTCTCATTAAGGTCTGAGGGATCAGCCACATCTGGACCACACCTGCAGCAGGTGAGAGGCAGAGGGTCTAAACCAGGGCTAAACAATAAGGACTAAACCAGGACTTAACCAGGGCTAAAACCAGGACTACACCAGGTCAAGGCTCTCAGTATGGTCTGAAGGGTTGGACACATGGAGGGTCCACACCTGCACCAGGAAAGAGGGCAGGCACCAGACAGAGCGTCCTAAACCAGGACTAAACTAGGTCAAAAGCAGGTTTAAAACCAGGACTAAACCAGGTGAAGAGTCTCATTATGGTCTGAGGGACTAGACACATTCAGTGGTGGAAGAAGTACTCAATTTCTTTACTTATCTGAAACTGTACTTAAGTAAAGTATCTAAGTACTTTTATTTTGTTATTCTCCAACACTGAAAGATGCAGAAAGACTCTACTGGCTATAGTACATTGTATACAACGGAATTCTTTTGGTTTGACACAAAACCCATTTTTAACACCAAGATTCAGTTCCAATGTGTTAAAACGATAAGTCCTTTTTTTCCTAATCAACCCTAAAATATTACTTCACCATGGAGTGCAATCACCACAGTAAAAAACAAAACAAAAAGAAAAACAAGAAAAGACAAAACAAGAATACTCCTACAAAATAATGGGTGGCAGTAGCTCAGTGGGTAGAGACGCTTGCCCACTAACCTGAAGGTTTGTGGTTCAACCAGTATGCAACTGGCAATGCATACAGTCGTTGTGTCAGTGTGACTGTGTTTGGTGGTGGTTGGAGCGGCTGTAGGCGCAAAATGACAGCCACGCTTCCATCAGTCTGCCCCAGGCCAGCTGTGGCTACAGAAGTAGCTCAACACCACTGAGTGAGACTGAGGAGAGAATGAATAATGCACCTAATTGTAAAGCAGCTTTAAGTGCCTAGAAAAGCACTATATAGGACTAATGCATTATTATTATTATTATTATTATTATTATTATTATTATTATTATTATTATTATTAATGTTTAGAGCTGACCTTAACTACTTTTAGCTTTTAGTTTAGCTTTTGACCAATGTGAACCAGAGACATTGTCCACCACACCTTTCACTTTTTCTATATGTTTTTCTTTTTCCGTGTGTAACCAGATCATACTGCTAAAGTATGCACTTATTTCACATGTTATTCTAATTCAACTGCTGAGCTGAGCATATTAAAATAATGATTAATATCTACAGTGGATAAAGTCGTATGATTCCCACAGACAGCTCCTCTAATGTCTTGTTGATGATGAAACAGTTTTCAAAAATGCAATAAATTAAAAAAAAAAAAAATCTGAGGAGACTTTCATCATTTTAACCTCATTATTGTGCATTTAATACTGCACGTAGTTTGGAGTGTGTCACGTCTTCTCTTCATCTCAAACGTGACGTGTTTTTCCATTCAATCTGTGGTGCTCTACTGCCATCTACAGGACAATTAACAAAATACATATCAACAAAATACATATTACCTTCCATTACCACTACCATTCCATTCACACATTTTGTGGAATCTAGCCTTAGCCTAGCTAATTTACAAGTTATCATGTGTAAAAGTCATTAGGACTGTGTTCCCCTATATACTATATCCTGTAATGTACTCACAGAGGTGGAAGTACTCCAAATGTGTACTCAAGTATAAGTACTGTTAGGCTACTTCAAAATAATCTTATTCTAACTGAATAGTCAATTAAAGTATTACTTTAGAAGATTGACTGCTGCTACTGCTGCTACTACCACTCCTAGAAATCTTACTACTACTGGTACTACTACTTCATACCAAGCACTTTCTGGTTGTGAGGTGAGTGTACAAATCCTAGAGTGTCCCCAATCCTTTAAACTCTTAAAGTATTCAAAAAAAGCCTCAGCTTTCTGCCCATATATTCACTCTCCCTCCTCTGTACCCATATATTCATTGTCCCTCTTCTGTACATGCCGCTTCTTAATAACTAATGTATTTTCTGTTAATATTTTTTATTGCATGTTTGTCTCAGCCTCTACCTCTCATATTCATTGAAGCCGCCTCTTTGATTCATTAAACTCTAGTGCAACCAAGTGGCAGAAACATGGAACTACAATGACTGTCTCCAAAATACACCAAAGCATAGCAGCCCAAAATGTATAACAAGTTTTATTAAAGCATATGTACAAAAAGTTGATATTAGACCAAGCACAGTAATGGCATTCAAATCAAAACATGATTAATTCTTTTTACTACAGTTATTTACACAGGCTGCTTCTCTGGAGCAAGCATTTCAGTAAATTCTCGACCTGGAAAAATAAGACAAGACAAACGTAAATAGAAATGAGATGTAATTACTACTGTATTTGTATATTTAAATGTTTGAACACAGGGTTTTGAGTGATATAAGAAAGTAGATTCCTAGGATATTTTTCTTGACAACTTCCTAACATCTGCATGGCATCTTTTACGGCTTTTTACTGCTTTTACTAAAAATCTAAACTAAGTTCTCCACTAAAATATCAAACTAAACTTTAGAGCTGGGCTTAAACTTCCAGCTTGAAGTTCAGAGTGCACGAGAATAGGCTTACTGTTATGCAGATATCATCACGAAAGAGAGGTTTTTTTCTGTAATGTTATTGTTTTTATGTGGACATTTTTCCAATAAAATCTTTGTAGGGAAGTTCATTGTAGCCTGCCTAGTTGTGCCACAAAGTTTAAGGTGATCTGTCAAAGCAGAGGGATATAGCGCCACCTTTTAACATCTCTGTAAAATGTAGTCCACACAAGCTTAATGAAACTATAATTAATGTTTCAGAATAATTCAAACTCAGATTCCACCAACAGAGCAGGGATTGGTGGGAATTTTGAATAATTCTAATCATAATCTTAACCTCTCGTTCCTTACTGTGATTATATCCCTAATAAAAAGAGTTACCCTCAGTCTGGCTTCTAAAAATGAATAAATATAAAAATGGGCCAGTTTTTTAAACGGCTCTTTCAAAGGAATGGATCTCCAAGATTAGGCTCAGCAGTGGTATGGGGCCTCTTCTGGTGGTACTCAGGAGTCTTTTGCAGTTAAGGTCTTGATTTAGTTTCATTTAGAGACATTTTGATTTTAATCCTGATTTAGTCCTGGTTTAGTCCCGGTTTCACCCTTGTTTAGTCCTGATTTAGTCCTGGTTTCACACCTGCTTTAGTCCTGGTTTAGTCCTGGTTTCACACCTGGTTTAGTCCTGGTTTAGTCCTGGTTTCACACCTGGTTTAGTCCTGATTTAGTCCTGGTTTCACACCTGCTTTAGTCCTGGTTTAGTCCTGGTTTCACACCTGGTTTAGTCCTGGTTTAGTCCTGGTTTCACACCTGGTTTAGTCCTGGTTTAGTATTGGTTTAGTCTTGATTTAGTCCTGGTTTTACACCTGGTTTAGTCCTGGTTTAGTATTGGTTTAAAGCAGAACTCAGTAACTTTTTTACCTTATATAAACTGTTTTGGGAGTCCGCGTGATGGTTAAATGAGTTGTTGTTGAAGTGTATGGCATCTCCCTCTGGTGTCTCTGAGCTGAAAGTGACTCTTAGAACAGTGAGTGTCACCGACCCAGAGTCACAGAAGTCTCGGGTCTCGTGAGAAAGCGGCACATAGCGGTTAGCAAAACAACAAGCTAGCAGTGGCTTTATTTCTTGATTTTTGTTGTTCCAGAGCAGCCAAATGGAAGAAAACATTTTGATAGATACGCGGAGGGGAAAACAAAAGTAAAGACGAGCGAGGGCTCACACAGGAGTAAACTGGGCTTGTGAGTATTTACGATAGTTACTTACTCCGAACAGTAGGGGGAGCTCTATAGAAGAAGAAAAAAACAAATAGAGTGAAGAAACGGGCAGAGTTACTGAGTTCCGCATTAATCCTGAATTAGCCTTGTTTAGTCCTGATTTAATCCTGGTTTCACACTTTTAGTATTGGTTTAGTCCTGGTATCGCTCTTGTTTAGTCCTTGTTTTGTTCTTGTTTAGTCCTGATTTAGCCCCGGGTTTACACCTATTTTAGCATTGGTTTAGTACAGGTTTGACCCTTGTTTAGTCCTGATTTAATCCAGGTTTAGACATTTAGACCTGTTATAATCCCTGTTTTGTCCTTATTTAGTCATTTCAGTGTTATTTATTCCTTAGTTTAATCTTGGATTAGGCCCATTCTAGTCCATTAAAGATTAGAGAGCACAATATTTTCTGATGTGGTACTTGGTGTGAAAAGTTTGAGAATCAGTGGTCTAGGTGATATGTTAAGGTATTATTTTTTCCCAGATTAATCCTATCACAATATACTATTATTTAGACCTAGCTCATATTTTTTCTTACCTGGAGAAAGTGGACAGAGCAAGAATTCCCAGTACAAACTCAGCGCAGTAGAAACACAGTAAAATGGCGTTTAGTATGAACTCCAGTCGTAATACGAAGGTCTGCAGTAGTAGGTAATACACGGACAGAGCGGTACAGGGGAAGAGGATGAGGAGGGACAGACAGGAGGACAGGGAGCGCTCACACAGGTTCCCCTTCTCTCCTGAAAAACATACAACAAAATATAGGTCAATTAATATTCATATAGGCTAATCTAAACCAGGATTCCCTTCTCCTCTGAAAAATACATGACAAAATATAATTTAAGAAATATTCAGAAACATTTGTAAGTCAGTCAGTCCAAAACTGTACCGGGAATGAACCAGGATTGAACCAGAACTGAACCAGGCTTGAGCCAGGACTAAACAAACAAAATATAGTTTCATAAATATTCAGAAAAGTTTGAAATTCAGTGATAAACCAGGACTGAAACAGTGCTGAACCAGGAATACATTTTAAAAATCTCTAAAGGAGTAAAAGTATTTTTTGACCATTGTGGCAAAGTACATGCCATGCTTGTAATGTCAGTAGTCGTAGCAGTAGTACTATTTGTAGCAGTAATAGTAGTAGCAGGAGTACCAGTATTAGCAGCAACAGTACTATTGGCAGTAGTAGTAGTAAATGTCCCTGTGAAACTGCTGCAACAAAACCAAACAATTTAAAATTATTTACTTTTACTTATGTAGGAAGACTGTTACTTGAGCATCTGCTTGAGATCTGGTTTTCACTCTGGTTTAATCCTGGATCAGCAGTAGTTTAGCCCTGGTTTTAGTCCATGTTTAGTCACTCTTTAAGACTATCTCTCTTAAAAGCAGTCTCTGATTTAGTCTTTGGGTCAGACCTTATGAAGTACTGGTTTCATGAGTAAATACCAGTGGCGTTAACGTCAATTGTTATGAAGTGTTTCGAAGATTGTATGATCACTTTACTAAAAACAGACGTTAGTTCTGTACTGGATCCGTTTCAGTTTGCTTACCAGCAGGGAAGAGGCACTGATGACGCCAATAACAGTCTTACCCATCTTGCACTTAAGCACTTGAAAGACCCAAAAGCATATGCACGGATTTTGTTTGCTTGTTTGTTTGATTTTAGCTCTGCTTTTAATACTCTTCAACCATATCTGCTTTTATCTAAATTAAGACAGATGAGGGTTAACCCCTTTTTAATCAAATGGTATTATTCTTTTTTAACCAACCGGCAACAGCAAGTCAGAGTCAATCAAACCCTCTCAAAATCAAAATGTATTAGTACAGGTGCTCCACAAGGCTGTGTCAGTTCTCCAGTCCTTTTTACACTTTACGCTAATGACTGTTCCAACAGCCACTCCAATAACTTTGTTTTTAAATTCTCTGATGACACAGCCATACTGAGCCTGCTGCACAAAACTTACCACCTTTTGCAATGGTGTGATAACAATCACCTGATTTTAAATGTAATTAAGACAAAAGAATTGGTCTTAGACCCGAGGTCCATTGGGAATCATAGCCCAGTGGTTATACATAATACTCCTATTGAGCAGGTCCTCTCCTACAGGTATCTGGGGCTTCATACTGACAGCACTTTTAGATGGAAAACGTTGATAGTCTGTGCTCTCGGCTCCAAAAAGACGTCTGTATTTTCTACGTAGACTAAGATTTTACGGTGTCAGTGAAAGGCTAATGTTTTTGTTTTACCAGACAGCGCTGGAAAGCCTGGTGAGATATGGTCTAACTGCTTGGTACGGTAATCTATCTGTACAGCTAAAAACAAAACTTATGCGACAAATTAACAGTGCAATGAAAATCATGGGGAAGAGGCAACACCAGACTCTGAACCTACTACCTACGAGGAGTCTGTGCTCAGACAAGCTCAGAGGATACAGGCTGATCCAACCCATGTCCTCCACTCAGAGTACGCTCTCCTGCCCTCGGGGAGGAGGTACAGAGTTCCCCAATGCAGACTCAACAGATTTAAAAACTTATTTGTTCCAAGATCTATAGGACTTCTCAATAATAATGCTTAAAATGGTGACTGGGCAATGATTTTGGTGTTGCCTCTGGAAATGTACTATGTGAATGTCTGCAGTTGTGATGTGGCTGCTTTGTATCTTATCTGTTGTTTATTGTAAGGCACTACAGCACGAGTCCAAGACAAATTTCCCCAAGGGGACAATAAAGTATCGTATCGTATCGTAAATACAAGAAAGAAAGAAATGTCATTAAGAACAAAAATAAGTTGCAGGTATCTCACCGTAGAAAATCCTAAGTGTTTCCAGACCGAGGAAGAGCAGCAGCAAAACCACATCCAGGACCAAGTTATCAGAAGGATATGGAAGCAAAATACCTGCACAGAAATACAGAAATATTGAAAATAGAAATAACATCTTAGAGGAATTTGTTGCAATATTTATTTCTTTACAGTTTGAGTAAATATTTAAGAAAACACATTTTTGATGAAAGTCTTGGTAAAATTGTTAGTACTTTCTTCACCTTGTCATGTTAAATTCCTGAATATGACTTGCATTCTAAAAATGAAAGACAGTGTTGAAGTGAAGACATGTACTACTCACCTTTGTATATGAACATAAGGACTTCTGCAAGGTAAAAAGCTGCAAAATACCATTTATTCAAATACAGCAGAATTTGGAGAGGCGCAGACGAGAGCTAAAACAAGATGGTTAAGGATCAAACCAAAATATGGAATTAAAAGATATATTTACCACAGCTAAGTTAATAATAATATACAATTGTGGTGCGCTTTATAGAAAGGATACAATGTGTTGGTTTCCTGTGAAAAACAATTACAAAAACACAAGTTTCAATCATGATGTACTTTATGGAAGACAACAATTAGTTTTAAAAAGATGTCTTGCATTATTTACATTGCACCAATCAAATAATGCCAATATGAAGCTTTTTAGGAGGAAATTGATCTTAACGTTATGTGATTTTAAAGAATCTGTAAAGATAGCTGGTAACGTTATTCCAAAAATGACTTCGTTCGATGTATTAAATATAAGTAACGTTATTTATTATATATTATATATGCGTCTATTTTCACGTTTATTTGCACCAGCGTAAATATATTAGTAAGACCTCCCTTTATTGATAAAAAAAAAACAACAAAAAAGAAATGCCCGAGAAATAGTGAAAACTTTCAATTATTCTTCTAGCTGTTCAGACATCTCTAATGTAGCGCTATCCTTTTCAATGGACGCTTACCACTAACGACAACTTTAGCTAACTTTCCAATATTTCCAGCCTAATCTTTCTATTTACTTTTTCTAGTAACATAAATACGTCTCTGAGAATGTACTGCAGACGAGAAAACCTCTACACAACAGTTCTTTAGGCGTTTTGAAGTGAATTTAGCGCTAAAATCCGAGGACTTCACACTCACCCGGCGCCATGTTGGATTGCCATGGAAACCGCTTCAGAGGACGGCGTCTTCTTCGTTGGTTCAGTAAACATGTGGACTCTTTACTCTGCGCCCTCTACTGGTACCACACGAGACTATTACTACTTCTCCACATTAATGCAATTTAAATAAATGAGAAATATTCTTAATAAAGTTTATAAATAAAATTATACATAATAATAATAATAATAATAATAATAATAATAATAATAATAATAATAATAATAATAATAATAATAATAATAATAATAATAATAATAATAATAATAATAATAATAATAATAATAATACTTCACTCTGAAACTGTTTTTCTAACATTGGACTTATACTCAGTATCAGTATCAGTTTGGTGAACTGTATTCAGGGGCGTAACATCAGGCACTGGGGCCCATGGCATTCAGCGGCCCCTGGGAGTCAGTTTTAACCATAAAATTATTTTATTTTATGTTAAATTTAACCAATTCATTATGAATTATAACATCTGGATAGAGCTGTCTCATGTGTGAGCTAGTTTATCTCGGGAAATGAATGTGTTTTTATATGATTTTTATACAAACACAAAATTTAAACATATATATTATATATTTAAACATGTATTTTCAATTAAACTACACAGACTGTAAAAACTGGTCTTTGAATCCAGTAAAAACAGCTGACTGCCACATTCTATAAATTAAAAGCATAATGCATAAATTTGAAATCCTGATTAGCGTTATACCACTTAGGCCCATTCTAAAAATCTGATCTGTGGCCCCTTATTCCTAAGTTATGTCACTGATCGTATTGTTGCATTTTATAGATTAGATACCACTATCATTACTACTACTATTGCATTTATAAGTTATAATACAAACTATGCAAAAGTTGTCAGGCTGAAGCGCTTAAAGTGTGTTAAATTAAATATTTTTAGAAGACCACTAAAAAGAGGTATTAGTAAAAAAATAAATACACACAAACATAACACAAAATATAATCATATGAAATTATTATATAGAAATAAATACTTGTCTTTCTAATGTGACATTGACACTGTACTGAAGATGATCAAAATTCATGATCATTAAGTGTAATACATATTAAATGAAAAGACATTTAAATGAATTGATGGTATTGAAAGCTATACTACAGAGCCCTTCCAGCCCAGGAGGAAAAAAGGAGGGGAAAAGGAGGGGAAAAGCAGCATTCCAAAAAAGTTTTGCAAGTTCCTGAGAAATGTTTTGCAAGATGGAGATCCCGTGAAAGTTGTCTTGTTCAGGTTAAACTGCTTCACCTGGACTGTACACAAAAAAAGACAGCGGGGGAGAAAGATGAAGTCAGCTGTTTGTGGCTCAGAGCACACAGCTCCATGCATGCATACACACTACTCCCATGTGCGTTAAGATGCTTTCAAATGATGGCGGACAGATGAGCCTTTCTCTGTCATGCACTGAGCCGTGCAGCTACAGTTGCTCCTGATGAATCTCTGTGGCTTTTACACATTTGTGACTTAGCAATTTCATAAAAAACTGAAAGATTTACAAATGTATTAACAGCTAAAATAAGAAGAAAATTATTATCATGATTCTCTGGTAGCAATAATGAATAAATGTTAGGAACATGTCTTCTTTCTGTGAGTAAACTTACGAAAACTACAGTATCTTCTTTAAAATAAGTCCAGAAACATTTTTGTTATAAGCTACAAAGTTTTGCTACAATTGGCAAAAAATGTTTTATGATTCACTTTTTGATTGACGTGTTGTGATTACTGAACTCTGGCTTACTTCTTTACAAAAACAACTTTATTGGTAAAATTTCTTTTAAAAGGCTGATGTATTAGTCTAATGTCTACAGAAAGTCCATTTGGTGGATCCTTGTTAGACCAACGTCCTATGTGGTACCCTCCTCTTTCTTTTCCTTTTTTTTTTTCATACCTTGTTTTGATTGTGTCAACCTGGATGACTGAGAATCTGTCCAACTAGGATACACTGTTACATTAGTTTAACATTTAACTCAGGACAAACTGGCAAGTAAGCCTTCAATCCTGCCTGTCCAAAACGTTCAAGACAGTAATATTTTGAGTTTTGTTGTTACAAACAAACATGCAGCAAAAAACATAATGCCCTTGGTGGAAATAACAAAATATACACTATATTTACATAGGAGAAAATACTAAGTAAAAGTCTTGAATCAAATCATTAACAACCAACATAGACTGTTGTTGTTTTGTTTTTCTTGTTTTTGTTTTCTTGTTTTTTTGTATGCCTTTTGAAGAAAGCAGAGTTGTCAGTCCTTTTTAATGAGTAAACTCGTCTTAAAGAAGATAGGATCTCTGAATGGTGGCCTGCTGGTCTAGTAGGTCACTCTCACAGACTTGTCCCATTTTGAAAGGAATCGGGACAGTCCAGTTTTAGGAAGGCATTGTGGCGGATCTTCAGATGTTTCACAGCATGCTTCTCTCTCTTTGTGTTCTGGTCTCAGGGCTAGCTCCAGGACCTTGGATGCAGATCCATCCTCATAGATCAGGTCTCTGGCAGTAGCTTTGCCCATTTTCTTCACATTTTTTGGTTCCTTCTCCAGGATCTCAACTATGGCACTGTAGTGGTCCCACACATCCTCACAGGCTGGAAGCTTTTTCAGCAGTATTTTCATCAGGACCCAGATCACAAGCCTCTCCACTGAAGGTCCAGACAGGGTCTGTGGTGCTCTGCTGGTCTGAGTCGCATTTACAGTTTCCTGTAGGCATAGATTTTCTGAGGTACTGAGATACTCTTTGTGATTTTGGGTGTTACCTGAACTTTTGGTGTCCTCTAAACATTGGATGTCCTCTGGATTTTCAGTAAGTTTGTTTTCAAATTGAGTTTCATTCGCGCAATCATCCTCTGAACTGTCTTGTGTATTGTGGGTGTCCTCAGAGCAGCTCAGTGCAGTTTGATAGCTCTCTGAACTGTTCTCTTGGCTGTCCTCTGAAATTTACTGAGCATTTTTGTTGTCCACAGAATTGTACTGTATACATTAAGCATGCTCAGAGCTGTCCTCACAAGACTCCCGCGAAGTTAGATCTCTGTTCAGTGCTGTTTGATGGCCCTCTGAAGTGTTCCATTTTGTTGTCCTCTGAGCTGTCCTGTGGACTTTGTGTGTCTTCAGAGCTGTTTTGTGACGTCAATTCTACGAAGTATTGCATTTTTGAAATGTGTAATGGTATCTTCCTTTAGAATATTTCACATTGTCATTACGTATAATGGTGTTTGATCTTAATAATACAGAAAAACTATAAAAACAACAAGTAGCTTAATGGTATTTTCTTGTGGAAACTGGAAATTTCAATAAATTCCATGTTTTTGCACAATATTTGTAAAATCCTGGGTATTGTCACATTGTTCGTTAAAGGTTTTGTTCCCCAATAATTCGGTAAAAATCTGTAAAATTATAGTATTTTACTTTAGAACTGTTGACATTGTCACTATAATGAAGGTATATGATCATAATAATACAGGAAAACAAATGTAAAAAAAAAAAATTACATTCCTACTTTCAGCATTTCTGTAAATGTAGCATTTTGTTGTTGTTTTGTTTGTTTGTTTTGTTTGTTTGTTTGTTTGTTTGTTTTACAGTGTAGGCCAGTGATTACCAACCTTTTTTTGTTTTGTGTATTCCCGGGATTTTTGTTATACCATGAGTACCCCCTCACTTATACTTTCGTTCTTCTTACTTTATTGTGAATACTAGTTCTCCTGCTTTTTATCTTTAAACTCAATTTATACATAAAAAAAAATAATTAAATCATACAGGAAGTAAATTATGAAATAGCTCGTATCCCCTGCTAAGTGCTCGTGTACCCCTGGGGCTCTCCGTACCCATGGTAAGGAAACACTGGCGTAGGCTACGGACAGGTGAAGGTGACTGGATCTGAAAGTAAAACAACACTTACTTTTTATTTGTATTTATTATTTTTATTATTTATAGTTGTTTTATGTTTAGTTAGTTTTTTTTTTTTTTTTTTTTTTTTTTTGGGGGGGGGGGGGGGGGGGGGGGTTCTGGTTTATTTTTTCTTTAGTCTCGTTTTAACAATTAAACTACATTTCCCTTGATGCCTCAGCCGCGCTGTGATTGGCTGACTGCAAACTAAGGGTTTACGTGGCACTGCGGACTCCGCGCATGCTCAGTCGAGTTCTCTCCCGGCAGGAAGATGGTGGCTGTCAGTATGAAGTCGAGCGTGTTGTCACTTTTGATTTTGAACCTTTTCTACAGTTTTGTGTCGTCGTTGTACTTCCACATCGGGGAGACGGAGAAGAAATGTTTCATAGAAGAAATCCCCGATGAGACGATGATTATTGGTGAGTGACATTTTTTTAAAGATATGACTGATGAGACAGCGGTGAAAGGAAGCTAATGCTAAGTGCTAACTTCAACTAGAGGCTAATCCCAGAAGTGAACAATCCTGAACGAGGACCATAACTGAAAAAAACTGCAATGAAAAGCACTTAAAGTAAACTTACAGCGAGTAGATTGTCTGTGAGAGTTTATTCATTCAGTTTGGTAACTTGCATCGTTGTGCTTCTTAAAACTGCACCCGGATATAAGTGAGCAAACAGTAGGGTGAATCAGATGTCCCTGTTTAACCGGGGCAGTCTCAGTTTAAGTCTCCTTGTCCCATGTCCCGACACATACAGTATCTGTAAAAACACTCACATGTCCTGGTTTACAACAACCCATGTCCCAGTTTTCCCCATTTTAAACAACAGAGAAGCACACGAAACATAAGAAAAATTTGTCCGGATACTTTTTACTAAAATTAATTATGATGTTATTGTTTTTATCAATAAATTAACATTAAAATTCAAACCTTAAGCTCTAAATATGAGTCCCAGTTCTTGGGCTTAAAAATCTGGTCACTCTAGCAAACAGGTATGTAACATAAGCAACGACAATGTGGTTTTAGTTGGTAACTAGGAAAAACACACTTTTTACTTTCAGACTAAGCAATTTATTTTATTAAACGTGTGAAATTAAGTCCACCTGCTATTGATCCTGTACTACATTTGTAGTCCCTCATAACTAGTCATATTAATCTAACTTACGTACATAAGCAATGCTGTTTCTCCTAATGAAATTCTGTCTCTGTATGACAAGTTGTGGCATCATACTGCTCTTTTACCTCAATAATCTAGGCACAGAGAGCAAGAACGTAAAACAGGTTGTCCCATGTCCCAAGACATATCTGTAAAAGCACTAATATGTCCCAGTTTTCAGCAAACCATGTCCCAGTTGTCCTCATTTTAAACAACAGAAAATTTAAAGGGAAACTTAAAACACACTTTCCTAAAGACTTTTGTCTCAAAAATGATTTCCAGTGTTATTGTTTTTATTATTACATGTCCATTACAATGTAAAACTTAAAAATTATGGTCACCCTTGCAAACAGGTATGTAACGTATGCAGCGACAATATGGTTTTAGATAGTAACCAAGAAAAACACACATTGTACTTTAACATGTTAAAGTAAATACATCTGCTATTGATCTTGTAGTACTTATAATACTCCCTCATAACTAGGGCTGGGTATCGTTAAACGATACCTTTGTGGAATTGAAAGAAAAGTAACAATACTGGTAGTGGAAAAAAATATTTTTTATTCAATACCAAATTTCAATATCTCGTGGGACCATTAATGTTCTAACAAATCAAATAAATAACACAGAATAAATCATACAAACTACTGAATTTAACTTACAGCTAAGAATTTTGCCCCAAAAACGTATCTTTATTCTATATTGTTGTGGTTTATGATTGTAGAAGATGAGTTAGCTCACCATAGATAGAAGAAAAAGTATTGCTCAGGTATCGTTTTGGAACTGGTATCGAAAAAATCGAAAGAATCAGCCCTGTTCATAACTACTCATTTATCTTCATAAGAAATGCTGTAACTTTGTAACAAAATTCTTTCTCAGTATAACAAGTGGTTTACTACCCTTGTACATTAATAATCTATCCACAGGGAGCAAGAGCATAATCTTAAAGGACGAAAAACTGTTTAAGTTCATTTTCAAATAGGGTTTTACATAAACACTTACAATTTACATTAGCTATTTGGAACACAATATTTGGACACTGGGAAAGTTTAAAGTAAAAGTTTAACCCAGTTTTAAAATGTATGAAAATACATCGCTCCTTACTATCTTTTAATATTCCAAAGCCACCCTTTACAAGAAGAAGTGGAATCAAATTAATGAATGAAGTCAGGCCTGCACTTGTACTTTTTAAATAGAGGCTGTAACTGTGCTATAACCCACCCTCCATTAAGCTTCTATAGTTGCATTGTGAAAACGGAGCCTAAGAAACCTTATGTATTTCTATATAATGGATTTAAATGCTTTACTTTTGTGGTCCATTGTTTTGATCGGTCAGTATGGACCTCTACTAAGTTTCTGAAATAAAAAACTGAACAAAATAAAAGTGTATTTGAATATGTAATGTTGATATTTGCAGGAAACTACCGCACTCAGCTCTATGACAAACAGAAAGAGGAGTACCTCCCAGCCACTCAGGGCCTGGGGATGTTTGTGGAGGTTAAAGACCCTGATGATAAGGTATTTGCTCCGGACCGACAGCCAGGGGCATTACTGTTCATTTCTGTAACATTTCTGACTCGTCCATCTGTTATTAACTGTTCTATGGGAGATTTAATAGTATATGTGTTTATAGCAGATTCTCTCTTGTCTGTAAAGCTCGGAGGAACAGGTCATTTTAACTGGACTATAGCAGGTTTAATTGTATTATGTCTATATAGGTGATCCTGTCTCGTCAGTATGGCTCGGAGGGACGCTTCACCTTCACCTCCCACACTCCGGGTGAACATCAGATCTGTCTACACTCAAACTCCTCCAAGTTTGCGCTTTTCGCTGGAGGCATGCTGGTCAGTGTTATTTTTAATAATCTTTTTCTAATTTAACTGCGGGAAATAAAATAAAATACACCTTTGTGGCTCATATTACGATTTTAGTAAAGTATTCATTGTAAAGTGAATAAATTACTGATTAATAATGTATTACACTGTAACGACTACTGCTGCTGTTACCAAAGTAATAAGGTAGGGCTCGTTTGTTTCAGGTTTAACAGTAGGCAAGGTGGTGCGTCGGTCAGGACACAGGTGGATATAGTAAGACACAGGACAGGATTATGATGATGCTCCAGGCTTTAATGGTAGCTGATATTCAGTGTTGCTTCAGTCTGTAAATAAACAATTTCTATTAGCGCTACTATAACATAAAATGTCACAGGACTCATTTACTATAAAACAAAATAAGTGTCAATATAGGTACATAACATCTCAAAAGATACAAACGATAACCCAAATCTGCCAATACACAAGTCTTTCCTGCATGAGAAAAAAAAAGTGATGCACAGGATACATCTTTGCTCCTAGTTACTACTTATCATTAGTGGTGAGTTAAGGACACCACATAAGTACCGCAAATATACCACGGCAACATGATGGTAAGCTCAGAATCAGCATGGCTACCCAATGCAGACACAGATATAAGTTATAACAGCTGAATATTATAACAAGGACGAGCACTTACGTTTGGTCAGTGACTTAATACTCAAAATATCAGCAACTGAAGTACTCATGGAAGGTGAAGCAGGCTTTTCTGGCACTTTTAAGGCTTAACTAAGTGACGTGCTTTGCAGCGTAAGGAACCAGAAACCAAAACTAAACCCAAGAAACATGAACCAATGAACAACTTAACGTTACAACATGTGACCACACTAATACAGCACCACAACTTAGTTATTCTAAAATCCCCAAAAATCTAACATTTTCCTTATAAAACAAAGCGATGCGTCATAGACTTAATGTATGTGAAACGTTTAATACATTTTAATGATTTGTAAATTTGGTGTACAGTTAATCTTACCTGACTGTGGCCTGTTTTTTCTTACAGAGGGTGCATTTGGACATCCAGGTCGGAGAACACGCCAACAACTACGCCGAGATCGCAGCTAAAGACAAACTGACAGAGCTGCAGCTTAGAGTCAGGCAGTTAGTGGAGCAGGTGGACCAGATCCAGAAGGAGCAGAACTACCAGAGGGTAAATACTGTAATGTAAATATTATATATTAAGGAGGTTGTGGGCTCAATCCCCAGCCAATTCCTTATCATTCTGAGTGAAAGTGTGCATGTCCTCCCACAGTCCAAAGACATACATGGTCTAGGGTCTCCAACTACAGTTTAGATTAGAGTAGATTTTCTGTTATATCTAGTCCAGTCTAGTATTAGGAGCAGTTCTATTGAGACCTATTTGTGAAAAACTTGCTGCATTGGCATTGTACAAAAAAAGTAAAAGTATGCTCTATATTAGTTATTCATTCTCTGATGTTGCACCATAAGCAAAATGTCTGTTACACTGTGTTTGCGTTATAGTGTTCTTGATATAGAGATATGTTTTTATTTTTTTCAGTACCGTGAGGAGCGTTTCCGTCAGACCAGCGAGAGCACAAACCAGAGAGTTCTCTGGTGGTCCATAGTCCAGACCCTGATCCTTGTTGCCATTGGAATCTGGCAAATGAGGCATCTCAAGAGCTTCTTTGAGGCCAAGAAACTGGTCTAAACCTGGTCTGAACCTGGTCTGAACCTGAACTAAACCTGGTCCAGGAGAATGGCTACATCTGGCCTTCTGGTCTACATCTTGGTCTACATCTTGGTCTACATCTGAGCTAAAACTTGGTCTGGAAATTAAAAATTTTGGTTTAAAACACAATTACACTGAATTTAGGTGTAAAACTTGGTTTGTACCTGGTCTATATCTGGTCTACACCCAGTCTATTCATAGGCTAAACCTGGTTTAAGAGTGGGCTAAACTTAGGCTGAACCTGGTCTAAACTGGGTCTAAAGCCGATATCAGTTTGGTCTAAACTGGGTCTAAAGCTGATATCAGTTTGGTCTAAACCTGGTTTAAGCTTAGTCTTAACCCTAGCTTAAGCCTGGTCTAAACCTGAACTTGGTTTAAACCTGGTCTAAACCTTGTTTAGACTCTTCTCATACAGCTGTTCTTCAGTCCACACTAAACCTTTTTCATTGTAAACATTCAGACTATGTCCAAAACCACTTATTAACCGTGTCAGTCAACCATCGTCCAGGGTCAATCCTGTGTCAGGCCCATAGGAGCTGAGATCACATCTGGGGACTTCATGTTTTAATGATTAATGTAAGTTATCTGTATCAATATATTTTCAATGCAAATGGAACATGTTCTTGGGTTACTGGTGGAGCATACATGGGGCAGAAGACAAGAATGGCTGAAAAAATGTCCTTTAAAATGACTGAATGTAGCTGAAATGGAGGCTACAATGTCACCTTGTTTACATCTAAAACCAAGAAGGACCGCATGTGGTCTAAACTGAGTCTAAAACCATAGCTTTAGAATGAAATTGTATTAGTGTGGACGCAGCCAGAGACAATGAATTTTACCAAAAGATGCAGTAACAAACTGGGAAGTTAAATTTTTTTTTTTTTTTTTTTTTGACACTGTGCATTTGAGGACTACATTTTGAGGACGTCCAAAAGGCAGATAGTTTGTTTCTTAATAGTTTTTGCTGTAACGTTACTGGTTGCTGGAGTTTTTCCTTCTGTTTTTAATATATTATAAAGCAAATGCAGTTGAAGTTTTGAGAAATGTTTGTATGCTCCAAATGCAATGGGGACTTCATAATTTATTAAAATTGCAGCAGCTACAAATCAATATTATCTCATTTAAAAGTATAAAAACATGCATTGATAGAGATTATTTGGCAAAAATTGAAATCTTGTCTTTTGCAAGTCACTGTCTGCATTACCTAAAATAGCTTTGGCGTAAGTCAAAATTTCTGTTGTTTTTGTTAATTTTTGGTTGCGGGTTGGGGTATTATTTTTGTAGACACATTGTGTGAATCTGTCTGAAGTTGCACTCGATAATAAAGTCTGAGTTTGAAGGTGAATGGTTTTTAAAGTTGAGTTTTTATCGAACTGTGACTAAACCATGACTTGTTTTAAATAAATGTGGAATAAAGAAGTGAAAATGGTGCAGCCTTGCTCATTTGTCCTCGAGGACTTGTTTGTAAATCATATTGTGTTTTTGTCTTGAACAAATAAGAACAAGTATACAATATACATTGTAAAAACATTTTAGAAATGTATTTACTGAGTTTGTAAATAGGCAGAATTTGAGTTCTGTATGGAAATAAATTTGAAAATATGTTGGAAAATGTTAATTCTCAAAATAGTTACATTTGGAAGACAAGTCCAGTTTAGGAAAACCAAGTGGTCAGAAGATAATTGCATTTTTCTATGTATTTTGTAATATATTTGGTATATTCTCTTGCTCTTTACTCAGAGTGGTATTGTATTCAAATGTAATTCTTTAAAAGGCTGCAATTTAATTTCACATTAAAATACTTGCTAAAATACAGTATTCATAATTTTTCTGTATTGTGAATATACCTTTATGCAGTACAAAAAAGAAAAATCAGCACAATTATGTAAACTTCTTTTAGGGTACAGCCTTTTATAAATAAACATTGCTTGTTTGTTTAGTTCTCACGAAAATAACAAACTTTTTTTCTTACATAATACTTTTTAAAAATATAAATGTATTTAAAACTACCAGCAATATAAAAGTTGACCAGTATCTTAATCTAAAATATGAAAAAGTGGTAGGAACCATCACTGCCAATTGCCATCACATCCCGGTTGCATGTCTCCGTCGGACCGCAGTACAATCGACTTGTGTTGTGATACTTCGGCATTAAAATGTGCCTTTTTCTCGCTTATTTCTGCTTTTCTTGTGGTATTTTCACAATGACATAAAAGCCGCGGCCATGGGGCCTTGTTGGAGGAGGCTGTCGCGGTGAAAGGGGAAGATTTACCCCGCTAAAAGGCTTGTTTTCTGAAGCGGAGCGGCGCGTCTTGCTAACCGCTACATGCTACGTGTACAGTAGCCTTTAGCGTTTAGCCAAAAACCGCTACAAACATGGATTTTAACGCTATATCTTAACTTTAAACACTTTACAAATGTATTTCAAACGTGCTACAGATTTCCAAGAAGGCTTAAGTTAGCATGGCAGCTAATTTCGTGTCAAAATTGGCTTAATAATGGGCCATTAGGTTGCTTTCAATGCCTTTGAGTCGTCCAAGAGCCACGTTTAGACTGTTACACTCAAATCTACGCTCTCCAAGATGATGTATTCGTCGAGAAGGAAGCCAGTGCTGTATTTCAAAGAGGAGAAACGGTAAGGCACGCTTTGCTTTGAGAAAAGTAGAATATATATATATATATATAGTTTATAATTGATTTGCTTTTAAGTGGTATTTGTTTGCGTTTGGTTTAACATAGCTCCAACTGAGAATACATTTAATCTTTCTTGGCTTTTGAAGGAATGAAATGTCAAAAGTGGACAAGAAGTGAGTACAGTAATAAAACTGCAGCTGTGTGTTATGGCAAAACTTGGAAAATTAACTGTTGCATGAGAAAATATTGCAGAGAATGTATTTACCCACTGACTATAGCTGCTATAAGCAGTATATATTTTTATATTTCATAAAAATGACCCACATGTGTGCCAAGATATGATGTAAACATATTTAAATCAAATATTAGTTTAACTGATAACAATGGTACAGCTGATTTATTCACAAGTAAATATATGTTTTACATAATGGACAAGTTTTTTGTTTACATTGTTTTGGTTCTAAAACTGTATTGCCGATCGTCCAAATAGAAAAGAGACCATTGTTTTGATTTAGACTGCAGTACTGTTTTCAAACCAGTATGAGCGCACGCTGCTTACAGTACCTTTAAAGTGTGCAGTGAAAAGTATTGGCATGGAGTGTGTGCTCAGAATTGTGTTTGCCAAATAATCTAATAATGTTGTGCCTTTTTATTGCTCCTTGAAAATAAATAAAGTGAGTGAATTAAACAATCTTAACCATGTAACCACAACCACATAGAAGCCAGTGTCCTCTTCAGGCCTGAGTAGTTCAGAATAACACAAATATAAACACCAGGATTAAAAACAACTTTGTACATGAATATGCATGTCCAGGGACTGAAACAAAATTTACTCACTAAAAGAACAAATGATTAGTTTTTACTTACAACACAAATTCTAGAAATGTTAGAGCCTTTTTTAAATTTGAATAAAATGAAAACTAAAGTTTTATTTACAATAGAACATAGATAAAATAACAAAGGTTTACACTGAGAAATGTTACACTTTTATGCACAAAATGAGCTCATTTCAAATTTGATGCCTGCTACAGGTCTCACATTAGTTGGGACAGGGGCAGGTTTACTTTGGTGTAGCATCTCCTCTTCTTTTCAAAACAGTTTGAAGACATCTGGGCAGGTTATGAGTTTCTGGAGTATTGGTGTTGGAATTTGGTCCCATTCTTGCCTGATGCAGGTTTCCAGCTGCTGAAGAGTTTGTGGTCGTCTTTGACGTATTTTTCACTTAATGATGCTCCAAACGTTCTCTATGGACAGACCTGGACTGCAGGCCAATTCAGCACTGGACTTTTTTACGACAAAGCCGTGCTGTTATATTAGCTGCAGTGTGTGGTTTTGCATTGTCCTGCTGAACTCCGCAAGGCCTTCCCAACGTTTCCGGAATTCGGGTTGTACTTACTTTACCAAGCTCAATGGATAAAGCATTTACCCCTGCACTAGGAGATCTAGGAGTTTGAGCGTAGGTCTCAGCTCTATAGTTCTCTGAAATTTTTCTCCTTTGTTTTTGTAATTGTGTGTATTTTTGTAAAGTGATGCACCTCTCTTTGTTCAGAGCCTTTTTTAAAAACCTGTCTAAGACTTTTGCACAGTACTGTAAAGTACTAGTATAGTATTTAGTTATAGGGCTGCATGGTGTTAGAAAAATAAGTCATATGCCATAAATGTGTTAAATATTGCAAAAACAATGTGATCAGAAATATTTGAATACACTTCAGTTTTATTTTAGGAAGACATACAGCACTACTGTAAATATAGGGCTAAATCAAAACAAATACTAAACTAGTACGCAACGAGGACTACAGCAGGTTTAAACCAGGACTACACAAGGGCAAAACCAGGACTGAACTAGGAATAAATCAGGTTTAAACGAGGACTAAAACCAGGGTTAAATCAGGACTAAATCAAACCTAGCCTGTCCAGCCAGCTTTCTTTTCAAAAGCAGGACAGTATGGATCCTGAAGGCACCAACCTCTCACAGCCATTTAGCTGCAGCACATTTTACAAAAGCAGAAGATAATCTAACAAAATTAACCAAGATGAAGAGGCTACAACAGAGTGAATTTTATAACTTCTCTCACCTCTGTTTCATTGCATTTAGTGCTTTCCTTCATCACCTGATGGTTCTACTGAAGTCCTTGTTGTTCTCTGTGGAATTTTTTTCTTCATCCTGTTTTCATTTTAACAATTGTAAAGTCCCCTTGACATCCGAAATAAGAACCACTTTCAAACAAACTCACTTTTTTACTGCCCCTTCAGAAATAAGTACAGAACTGCTCATAATACAGCATAATACGGCCATTCCGGCAACAGTCATCTCTTCTCACACCATGTTTGTGGATACTAGTCAGCTCTCTGCTCACATTCAGCCCACTGTCCCTCTGAGTGGTTTACTACACGCCTGTAAGTCCTGCCCCTGGAAATAAAACTCATGTGAAGAGGTACCAGACTAACCTCTTTGTAGAAAATGGGAAAGAAGTGGGTCTGGTTGGCCAGGCTAGAGTAAACCAGGGCTAAACCAGAAATAAACATGATAAGAAAAGTTGAAGTAAGTCGAGTTTAACAATGGCATATTTCAATAAGCATTTATTTACAGCACACAAAGTGACCAAAGTACTTTTCAATAAAAAAAAAAATATATATATATATATATATATATATATATATAATTATAAAAAAAGAAATGCATAAAAGACAATAATATAGAGTAAAAAAATAAATAAAATGTTACAGCATTACTAAGTTTTAAAAGCCTGCAAGTAAGTTTTAACTCTAAATTTAAAGAGACCAAAATCAATGATGCGCATATCAGGGGGGCGCTTATTCCAGAGTCTGGGCCCGGTCACGCCAGTGCTTAAATTTCGCTCTTGGGACTTCCAAAAAAAGTTAATTTGAGGATCTCAAAGATCATCTAAGAGGACTGGGATTTAACAGGCCTAAAACCAGGTTTAAACCCACTCCTAATCCTTATACCCCCTCTCCTCTCTCTCCTCCTCAGGTTCCCCCTGAGTTTGTTCAGATGCTCTCGCTGTAGTGTCTTCCAGCTCTTCGTTCTCTGTGTGGTCCTGGTCTTGGTCTCTCTGCTCTGGCTCCAGCTCACCTGCTCTGGAGACATGTCCCAGAGAGAGTCCACGATTCAGCAGTCCTCACTCCCCTGCGCCCCAGTCCTGGACCCTAAACTGGACCAAGACCCGGACCCCACGACGTGGGGGCCTCATAAACTGGCTCTGGTGGTGCCCTTCAGGGAGAGGTTCGAGGAGCTGCTGGTTTTCGTCCCATTCATGCACACCTTTCTCAACAAGAAGAAAATAAGGCACAAGATCCTCATTGTCAACCAGGTCGACCACTACAGGTGAGGACTAGGATTAAACCAGGACTAAAGCAGTCCCAAACCAGGACTTAACAAAGGACTTAATCAGGGCTAAATCAAGGACTAAGGTAGGGACTTAACCAGAGACTAAGCCAGTATGTCTTTAAACAAGGGTAAAACTGTTCTAAAGTAGGTCTAAACCCAGGACTAGACCCGAAGAAACTAAAGAACTAAACCAGGGCTAACCAGCATTTTACTGGGATTAAAATAAACCAGGTCTAAACTAAATTTAATTCAAAAAACAGGGGTATACCCGGACTGAACTGGGAACTTAACCACTAGTAAATCTGGACAAAACTATGACTAAACCAGATCTAAACCAGTTCTTTTGAGTCCCAGGTTTAAGTGCACCTCTCTCTTAAACTTGGGGTACCTGGAGAGCAGAAACTAGGACTGAACCATGACTAAACCAGGGACTAAGGCCTTCACATACTCTGCAAGAACAGACACGTGTTCTCTCAAACCAGAACATAATGACATTTTAGTTATTGCAGACCTCGTTTGCAGCTTGTTCTTAATACTTCATCTGGGGACAACTTTTTTCATGTGGTGTGTTCCACAACTATTGTTATTGGTCAGAAATTTGCATGAAGCAGACAACATCAAGTCGGGAAGTTGGGCTTTTGGCCTGTGTTCTCAAGTTTTTTTGTGACTTGTGCAGGCATTCATGTGCATCTTTTAACTTAAGTTTCCAAGGACCACATGAATGCACCATCAATGTAGTGTAAAAATCACTATGACAACAGTGAGTGGGGCCTATGTTGACTTCCTGGAGTTCTGCACTCAATTTTCTCTTGAAGTATCCTGCGCAGAACTAACTTTGTTCTTCTTCCTCTCACCTCAATAACATGAAAAACATTCTGTTCTTAAACTGGTCTTGTTTGTCTCAGCTTAACCGCGCCTCTTTTATAAATGTGTTACCTGAAGAGCAGAAACAAGGACCAAACCAGGGTCTAAACTAGGGCTGCAATTAATGATTATTTTGATTATTGATTAATCTGCCAATTATTGTTTTTATTAATTGGATAGTGAAGCATATGTGGTTAAAATTTGAGGTGTTTTATACTTCCCTTAACGAACGTTTAGATAGTACATTTACACATACAGAGATTTTTTAAAATCAAAAACACAAAATGTACATTGTTTTTCTTGCTTTACTGCTCTGTTTTTATAATAAACCCTCCTCTCTGAGCACATGACATGTGTCAGTGTCTATGAATACCACAGTTAATTATTACTAAGTTCGTTGACGACTATTTCAATAATAGATTAATCTGATTAGTTGTTGCAGCCCTAGACTAAACCATTCTTTGCTGTCCCAGGTTTAACCGCGCCTCTCTCATAAACGTGGGTTACCTGGAGAGCGGGAACGACACCGATTACCTGGCCATGCATGACGTTGACCTGCTTCCTCTGAATGAAGCCCTGGACTACGGTTTTCCCAGCGAAGGACCGTTCCACGTGGCATCACCAGAGCTGCACCCGCTGTACCACTACAAGACCTACGTGGGAGGGATACTGCTACTCACCAAAAAACATTATAAAATGGTAATAAATCAAACCAAACAAGCACTTGCACAGCCAGCTGGATTGTCGCAAGATTTGTGAGCACACAAAACATAGAGACTCGCTCGGAACTGACCCAAACCTAATGTCTACCCTAACCTAGTGCCCCAAGGGATCCCACAGGTCTAGGCCCTGGTAAGGGTAAGGTTAGACTAAAGCTGGTCCAAAAGAGTAAAGCAGTATTAAATCAGGTCTAAGCCAAAACTAACCCCTGCGTTAGTTTTGTAATATCAACAGATGGATATGAATATTTTTGGTACATTAAAGTTGCACAGATTTATTTACATATATGCTCATTTGTTTTCCAGTGTAATGGAATGTCAAACCGTTTTTGGGGTTGGGGCCGAGAGGATGACGAGTTCTACAGGAGACTGAGAAAGGCTGAGCTGCAGGTAACCATTTCTAAATACAATTATTAATAAACTTATATTATCATCTGTTTCTCTGGACTGGCTTGTTTTTGTAGTTGTTTATGCAGAGTGGAATAACCACTGTTTACAACTCTGGTTGTTGTAAGGTGCTATAGAAATGAAGATGGATTGATTGTTTACAAAACCTTTATGTTTGGTTTTGTTTTGTTTTTTTTCTTTACAGTTGTTTAGACCAAGTGGAATAACAACGGGTTATAAGACGTTTATGCACATCCACGATCCTGCCTGGAGAAAGAGGGACCAGAAGAGAGTCGCAGCTCAGAAGCAGGTACAAACTAGACATAAAACTGGGCAAAAGTAAGTCCTAAGTAGGGCGGATAAGCATGGCTAAGGCAAGAACACAACCAAGAAAAAAGTGGATTATATTGAAATTAATACTTTTTTGTGTACTGTAGATAATTCTGTACAAATGCAATAACTTGACATTTCCACTTTAAATCTTCTATTCTGTCTCTCCAGGAGCAGTTTAAGGTGGACCCAGAAGGTGGCCTTTCTAACCTCAGGTACTCAGTGGAGTCCCGACAGGAAATGACCATAAATGGAGCTCCGTGTATCATTATTAACACAAGATTGGAGTGTGACCAGGAGCAGACGCCCTGGTGCATTCTGGGATAGATCTAACGGACTACAGCCCTGGTGCATTCTGGGTTAAACAGATTCAAGACTACAGCCCTTGTGTTTTCTGGGATACGTCTAGATCCCTTTTAGGAGTTCTCTATTGGCCCAAAGTAGGAAGAAAATTAAAAGAAAGTGGATGAAAAAAGACAAACTTAAAGGTGTAGTGTGCATTTTCTAATATTATGGTGACCTCTGGTGGTGAAAGCCTTAGGCGGGGTACACCCTGGACACCTAGTCGCAGGGCTGACACTTGGAGACACACTGACAGACAACCATTCACTCTCACATTCATTTACTAGGGGACATTTAGATTCTCCAGTTCACCTGAACCCACAGTACATTTTACACATATAATATTTTTCCCGTTTACCACCAAATAAGGGTTTCCTTCCTGTGCTTCTCAATACTCCACAACTACAACACTCCTAAGTGTCATCTGGTGGCCCTTGGATCTAACTGTCTTTGAAAACATCCTTACACCAAAACCAAACTGCATTGTACCCAGGGCTAAACTTTGAGTTAAAAGACAAATTTTTGCTCTCTTTATGGATGCGCTGGTCGTGATTTTGGATTTTCAACTTTTACCAATATCTTTCAGACTGATTTTGAAACTTTAAACATGACCTACCTTTACTGGACATTATGGAACAGCTAATTTAAGATTATTATTTTTTGACTTGTCAACTGTTTCTGAAGTTGGAGTGGTCTAAATATTGAAAAGACTTTGGAAATTGAAAATGGAGGAGCATGAATCTACAGTATTTTGATGCATGACCCAAACAAATTCAAAATGTTTTTGTATTATTTTGCTTTGGGTTGAACTGGTATGATATTGGTACTTTTATGCTTATTTGGTTGAATTTCAAGTTCTCAGTCTAGTTTTTGTTGAGGAAGTTGGGTGAAAACTAAAAGCAGAAGTGAAATAATGACTTACACCCATGTTTCTCAACTGGTGGGTCAGAGCCCTAAAGTGTGTCGCAGGGAGATTGTAGTTTAAATTTTCCAACATATTATATTTTTCAGGTTAAATTCCCTTCTGCTTTTAGTCTGGAGTCAATATTTTTAAAGTAACAGCTGCAAAAATCCTTTTTTAGTTTCACACATTTCATAAAACTCCAGTATCACTTCCATGTTACGTATTGGGAACATTAATTGCTGTATTTTTGGCTTTGTGTCTTATGTTTCAGCTTTATAATGTATTAATTATATTTTGTTTATTTCTGAGTATTTTAAGTATTTTGAATTATGACATGTTTTTAGTTAGAGCTTTTATTTAAGAAAAGTATTGCTAAATGTGTTTTCACTGAGCCAAAAGACAAACTGTAGCGCTGGTTAGAGACTGGAGCATCATACTGTAGGTTTATGAAGAATAAAGAGAGGAAACTGGAAAAAATGTGGTGTTGGGGTTGGGTTTAATGTTTATAATGAGTTTGGGATTTAGTTGTACACATGCATAACACAACAGCTGCTGTCTCTCATCAAAGTTTTAGAAATTACTGTTGCCTCAAGTTTCTAATAAAAGACAAAAAAAGACAGTGTGACTTTTAGCATATTTTGATGCAATTTACTGCAAAAGTCATGTTACGGCGTATTTCCACTAGGGGGTGCAGTACGAGCCTTGTCAGTATGAGGCCATCTGGTTTGGGAAACTCCAAAATAGGGGCTAAACCGGAAATGGCTGTTGCTAACATATGCTAGTTTTGTATTTTGGAAAAGTCATTACAACATTTAGCATGTCCTGACTTTGACTACAGCTGTTCATCATACAACCGGTTATCTGTGGACTGGCTCTTGGGGGCAGTGGTATAAGCCATGAAATCCGGGTCTCCCTCTCCCCAGACACAGACCGTCCCTCCAGCTCGTCCTAATTAGATTTCTGAAGATTCTGACTGAGTCTTTGAGCAGTATTAGTAGTAGTAGTAGCAACAGTTTTTCAATAAAACCAACCCTTACCAGATTTAAGATGTCGGAGTTTCATGTCTAAACCAGGGTCTGAAACGGCACTAAACCAGGACTAAACCAAGTCTAAATCAGGTCTTAAACATGAATCCCTGTCATAACCCTTTACCATATAACAGTATAACAGTATAACTCTTAATGATCCTGAGACAAGGACTGCTTTCTCTGGGGTCTGTTAATTTTCACCTTTATCTGTGTGTTTAAATCTCATCGGGGATCCATGTCTATTCATATCTGCGTTCACACGTATTTACAGACACGAGAGGGGTAGCCACTTCATTTTCAGCTCTGATAATGAACGCAGGGGACCCATCTTTCCTTACAGAGAAATTAGAGCCACGTAAAGACACAAGCTGCAGAGAGAGAGGGGAGGTTTAAGAAGGTGAAAGATGGTGATATTTGAAAGAACTAGAAGTTGAATGTGGACAGGACTTAAGCAGGACTAAGTGTGTGCTGTGAAGGGGAGAAGGAAAGTCTAAATTCAGGAGTAAACCAGGATTAAACTTAAAACCTAAAACTTAACCAGGGTCTATGTAAACTAGAAATGTGTGACTAAACAATTAGGGCTGCACAATATATTGTTAAAGTGTATAACACGTATAATAGCAAACACAATATCCCTATGGCAAAAAAACTACATGAAAAGATGTGTGTAAATTAAAACATTACAAAAGTCCAAATTTAGTGTTGATTTACTTAATTTCATCCTCATTTAGCCTTGTTTTTTTTTTTTTTTTTTTTTTTTTTGGTCCTGGTTTACATCTGTTTTAGTCTTGGTTTAGTTCTGGTTTAGTTCTGGTTTAGACCTGTTTTAGTCTTGGTTTAGTTCTGGTTTAGTCCTGGTTTAGACCTGTTTTAGTCTTGGTGTAGTTCTGGTTTAGTTCTGGTTTAGTCCTGGTTTAGACCTGTTTTAGTCTTGGTTTAGTTCTGGTTTAGTTCTGGTTTAGTCCTGGTTTAGACCTGTCTTAGTCTTGGTTTAGTTCTGGTTTAGTTCTGGTTTAGTCCTGGTTTAGACCTGTTTTAGTCTTGGTTTAGTTCTGGTTTAGTCCTGGTTTAGACCTGTTTTAGTCTTGGTTTAGTTCTGGTTTAGTCCTGGTTTAGACCTGTTTTAGTCTTGGTTTAGTTCTGGTTTAGTCCTGGTTTAGACCTGTTTTAGTCTTGGTGTAGTTCTGGTTTAGTTCTGGTTTAGTCCTGGTTTAGACCTGTTTTAGTCTTGGTTTAGTTCTGGTTTAGTTCTGGTTTAGTCCTGGTTTAGACCTGTTTTAGTCTTGGTTTAGTTCTGGTTTAGTCCTGGTTTAGACCTGTTTTAGTCTTGGTTTAGTTCTGGTTTAGTCCTGGTTTAGTTCTGGGCAGGGACTGGAGAGGCAGATGTACAGGAAAGTTAACAATGACAGAAAAACACTAGAAGTTTTGAATGAAGACTGGACTAAAGCATTATCCATTATTCACTCACCGCTCATTCACACTGTGGTGGTGAACTTCTTGGTGAGCAGCCACACTTGCCCTGGGGCAGACTGATGGAGATGTGGCAGTCATTCTGCGCCTACAGCCTCTCTGACCAACACCAGTCACACTCACACATTTATACACCAGTACCACACACTGGAGGCAAGGCCCAAGGACACAACAGCAGTATGAACTGGAGCCAGGATTGAACCACCAAACTTCACTGGACACTGAAAAAAACAACTTTACTTCAATAATTAACAAATATAACATGTTATTCCTGAATACATTTTTCATGACATGCTTTGATTTTTAGTTTGAGTGAATATTTGAAGCAGAAATGCTAATTTAATTTTAAATGACTGCTGGGTTAAACGTTAAGACAATACCAATAGAAAGTAGAAGTAGAAGTTTCCGAGTGTCCAAGACGTCCAAGAACTAAGAAGTACTCAAAAGCTGTACTTAAGTAAAAGTACTGTTACATAAAAATATGAATACTAGTAAAAATACTCAACAAAATTGTGACTTGACTTAGAGATATTCAGTGCAAAGTTTAGAGAGTACCTACTGCTACTACTACTCATATCACTAATACTACTATTTTGACTAATACTACTAGTGTTACTGCTACTACTAATGGTACCACTGTACTACACTGCTGCTATCACTATTACTATTACTACCCACTTTGCCATGAGGTCTTCATGTATAATGTTCTCTTCTTGTAGATTGATTGTTGTTAACCTGAGACGTCTGGAGTTTGAGGGGCAATTTAAGAGTAGGGCAATAGTCAGACAGGAAGGGCATTTGGTGTAAAAACATTTGTCAAATCAGCATCAGAATCACTGTACAGTAGGAGGCAGAGAAGACTCTAGAAAGGATAAGAGGAAAGGAAATTCCAAAGTTTATTATTAAAATGTTTTAAAATATCCCATTCCTTATCAACTGAAAGGCATTTTTTTCTTTGGCATTGACATTTTGGTTCATATGCGGCAGTTGAGACCAAGCAACATGTATATTTGAACAGATATCTGATCTAAATGGTAAGGTTGTGGCTGTAGTTCAGAGAGAGGACACTAGATGGTGCTGTGATCTTTACAATAAATAGCTTAGACAGTAATTCTTCAAATTTTCACACTGAGTGCCACCTTAGAAATTGGCTTTACAAAATAAATAAATAAATAAAAAAAACTAAAATGACAGAGTAAAGCCATGACTAAACCAGTAATAAAACTGGCTCTAAATTAACCAAGAGCAGTATTCCTGAGTACCAGCAAAAGAACAGTAAATTTCCAAGAGTAACTTTTACTCTCTTCCAAGTTTATATGGTCCTTATACAATTTACTTTCTCTTTAGTGCTAAAATTTAAGTGAAAAATGAACCCAGCACCATGACACTGGTGTACAATCCCCACGACCTGGCGGGGGTACGTTTTCATTTACTCACTTATCACTGAATGTGCAGTGGATGAAAACTTGTAGTACTTCTTGAACATCACTCTAGTGAACATTGCTGCTGTCATACAGAAAAGGCTGAGCACATTATTCAGTAAAAATTCAATTCAATTAAATCCAAAAAGTTCCAAACATTGTTAAGTAGCTCACCACCACCAACTGTGGGGAGTGAATGAATATGCAATTGTAAAGCGTCTTTGAGTGTCCAATAAAGCGCTCTATAAGACCAAAGCATTATTAAATAAGTATAGAGCTGTACTCAAAACTCCATATATAACATAGCCCAGTCCACATCGTTCATGGTCCAACCATGACTCAAAGGAACAGTGACACAATTTGTATTTCTATTATTAAAAAATAAAGACTGCACCCCCAATTTCCATCCTGATGTCACTAATGGTTTCTGATTCTCTCAACTAACATTTGGACCCTAAAGAGAGTAAATTCAACACTGTATAGATAAAAACCATATACACTCTGACAGAGAGTGAAATGTATTCTTGAAATGTTACTGCAGGCCACAAGTGAGACCAGTTGTGGTTTGATTTATACATATTTTTAGAGATATTTTTTGGTTCATGTGTCAAAAGTATAGTTGTAAAAAGCATAGGTTACAGTGTAGATATTTGTCATAGCAGAGGAGCAGGTGAAAACATGTCAGTCTGACAATAATGAGCTCCTAAAGCAACAATTTGTACAAAACACCACTCCAGACAAATGAGGGCTTAGAACCAGACTGGGACTAAAGAGGGTCTAAAAAAAGAGGCTGGGGGGGCATGCACAAACACAGGTAGAATAACTTAGGTAGTACTTCAGTCTCTGTTTGGTCCCAGTTTTCAGTTCTCTAAGGTTGGTCAGAGTGTGAAGACATTTACAGTAAAGGTCAGGAATCGACCAAGGAACAAAATATTAGTTTTAGTGAATCCTTTAACATTGTGAACTTTAAAAGCTTTAGAGCATTTACCCCTGAACTAGAAGATCGATGATTCGATTCCACCTCTAGGCTCTGTATCTTTACCATGGTGAGAAAGGGCTCTCTTGGATTGTTACTAATTATCATGATGCATTGCCCTTCAAGTTTAATTCAATTATGTCTGGATTAGTCTTTGGTTTAACTCCTGGTTTAGTCCTTGTTTAGTTCCTATTTAGACCTGGTGTAGTCCAGGTTTGGTCCTAGTTTAGTCCTGGTTTAAGCCTTTTATAGTCCTGGTGTAGTCCTGGTTTTGCCATTGTTTCCTGGTTCAGGCCTGGCCAAGTCTTTAGTCTTGGTCCTTGGTTTACTCCCGGTTTAGTCCACATTTAGATCTGGTGTAGTCCAGGTTTAGCCCTGGTTTAACCATGGTTTCCTGGTTCACCCTTTGTAAAGCTGTTAGTCTTGGGTCTGGGTTTAGTCCTTGTTTAACCTCTATTTAAACCTGGTGTAGTCCAGGCTGGGTCCTAGTTTAGCCATTGTCTCCTAGTTCAGGCCTGGTTTAGTTCTTGTTTAGTCCCTAATTTAGATCTGGTGTAGTCCAGGTTTCTTAGTTTAGTCCTGGTTTAGCCATTGTTTCCTGGTTCAGGCCTGGTAAAGCCCTTGGTCTTGGTCCTTGACTTAGTACTTCTTTAGTCCCTAATTTAGACCCAGTGTGGTTCAAGTGTAGTCCTAGTTTAGTCCTGTTGTAGCCCTTTTTTAGTCCTGGTTTTGCCATTATGTCCCAGTTCAGGCCTGGTCAAGTCCTTGGTTGAATCCTGGTTTAGACTAGTCATGGTTTGGTACTGGTGAAGTACTTGGTTTATGGAATGGTTCATGGTTTTAGGAATTATATGCAATTACATGCAATTTACTCTGTCTATTAAATCACACATGTTGCGCTTAGTTCAGGAATAAACCAGGACCAAACCAGGGCTAAACCAGGTCTCTCCTGCCCTGTTTTCTAATGCATGTCTCACAGCTCGGTAGAACCTTTATTTATTTTATCTAAACCTGTTATATTTCTCCATTTCTTGGTCGTTTGGTGTGGTGTCAAACTGTGAACAGGCTCTTGTCACAGCCTCAAACCCAGATCCAGACATGAAAACCAGACCAAGTCCAGGCGTAGACCCGATAATGGACTGGACTGGACCCTCCGAGGCTGGCGAGAAACCCCAGTGAAAAGGGAAATGAAACAGTGAAATGGTGAGGTTTAGGACGTGTTTGATGGAAAAGATACAGAGAGAAAAGTGTGGGGTTTGCGTTGAAAAAGGAAATGTAGCAGCTCACAAGAATGAAATCAAATTGTTAATCATATCAATAAAACAAAGTCAAAACTAAAAGAAAACACAATTAAACAAAGTCTAAATCAGCAGCTTCCTTTGGTAAACCATCTGCCTACTAGCGTGCAGTGATTCTCAAATAGATTTGGCATGACATGAGATTTTACACCAGATGCCCTTCCTGATGCAACCTTTTCCATTTATATAGGCTTGCGACAAAGACTTGCTCCTCAAGCTTGATTGGACGGGCAATGGGGTAGTGTCAGGAAATCATGGGACAGAGCAGAGAGAGACGCGGTCGGAGTCCGGACTCAAACCCATGACGTTGGGGCGAGCTGTGGTTGACATTTGAAGCTGTAATAGCTTGTGACAGAACTTTGAAAAAGAATATGAAACAATAATTTCAAATATAAGTCATTTGTATAAAAAGAGTAAACAAAGCTTTTCATGAGCAATTCATAATTTTAAGCCTAACTCTATTATTTCTACATTATTTGACGTTGTCCAGCGATGTTACTTTTTCTGTCAGGACATTCACCACAATTTGGCCATTTGAATTCTTATCATAAATTATTTAACATGTCTGTTGTGCTGACTTAATAAACAGATCTCTGTCCCATCGTAAAAAATATATTTTTAACATTCATAATTTTATTGTGAGAAAAATAAAGCAGTCACACCGCAGGACACCAAACAGACAAAGATTCATAATTTTTGAGAAAATGGGTTTTTGGGATTTTACTAAAATTAATAATAAAATAAGTTTCTTTTGACCTTTAGCACAGCCTTAACTCCAGAGGTCACTCTGGTCTATACATGACAGATAGGACACCATTTTGATTACAATATTAAACTGATTTTTATTTTTATTATAGGTTTCAGACAGTTGCAGTTAAAAGTGTTGTGAGTACAAAATTTGTCATTATGCCAAAGACATTATGAACTGTCCCAGACACTAGAGACTCATTTTGCATTTTCAAAATGTTACAGTCACACTGCTGGGCATTTTACAACTTAACGTTAAAATACAATAACACACAACTTCTTTCTAAAGCTACAAAGGTTGCATAGTAGACTCTATGTTGCACTGCTGATAGAATTTTGGAGAGGGGAAAATATAATTTAGCAAAACTTTTCAATTAATTATGAAAGACATGGATTTTTTTTTATTTTTATTTTTTTATTTATTCACCTTGAATTCAGAAGATGCTGGGTTTGGGTCAGGTTTGGGGACGGCAGAAGAAGTAATAGTGGTATTGGTAATTGAGGTATTTTTACTTGGTTCAGTCCTGGTCAGGTCCTTGGTTTGATGTTGGTTTACTTCCAAAATTGAGTGTTGGTAGGAACACAAGGAATTATATGTTACATGCTTTAGAATGATAAAAGCAGGACTAAACCAGGACTAAACCAGCACTTTTACATTTGCTGTCTCACTATAGAAGCCTGGTAATAATGTGTTGTGTCTAAATGAGTGTATAACAGGTGTGTTGTGGTGCGTTCACTGTCTCTTATCATCTCTAATGACTCTCCAGTGGTGTGTTCGAGGGCCCTCCCCAGAGTCCGGACATGAAACTCGATCCTGGGTCCAGTCCCAGTGGAGTCATTAGGACATCATTACCCACAATCCCCAGGGAGAGGTTTAAAAGGACAAATGAATCATCACTAAAGAAACGGTTGGAGTGAGACACATTTATTTACTAATTCTGGTCTAGTCCTGGTTTAGACCTGGTTTAGTCCCTGATTTAGTCCCTGGTTTAGTCCTGGTTTTTGTCCTGGTTTAGTGCCTGGTTTAGACCTGGTTTAATCTCTGGTTTAGACTTGGTTTAGTCCGTGGTTTAATCCTGTGCATCCCCCTTAGTATCAGACCTAAATACTCTTACATCAGCGAACCAGTTCTAAATCAGATCTAAACCAGGTCTAAACCAGTTCTAAACCAGATCTAAACCAGGTCTAAACCAGGTCTAGGTAGAAGCATGTCTGAACTTGTAAATTCTCAACTAATATTTCACCAGTAAACACCATTATCCTCCCGTGTTACAGATAAAGAGTACACTTGTGCAGTAAATGTTTGGTTAGTCCTGTGTCTACACTGTCATTATCACAGCGCTCTGAATCACTGTAAAACATGAGCTGTCCCTGAACGCAGCATCTGTCAGTGCAGTGTGTTTAAAGGCCAAAGTGTTTCCGTCACTTTGAGATGTCACTCCTCAGACCTAAATACTCTTACATCAGAGAACAGGCATCCGGAGCATGTCAGGAGTGTACAAGGACTACACCAGAGAGGAAAGGATTCAATTTTGGTTTAGTCCTGGTTCAGTCCGGATTAAACGTTTAATTCCTGGTTTTGCCAAATCTTTCCCAAACTAGCATAGTTTCAGTAATCAGGTACATGGACCCCCAAGGGTACTCAGACAAAGTGGAGGGGGTACTTGGAATTATTTGATTATTTATTTCCAAGGTCATATGTCATAGTCCAGTCCTGGTTGTTGGTCTTTCCTCTGTCTCCCCCTCCCCTCTTGTTCTGTGTTTGTTCTGGGGCTAACTCCATAACCTTCTCTGTTTTTGTGGCTGAGTTTAAGAAGGTTTTTGCCCACCCTGATGTAGCAGCTGATGCAGCTAAACTCATATTAAATCTCCGTCAAAGGCAAAGGAGTGTAGCTGACTACTCTGTTGAATTCAGAATCCTGGCTGCAGAATCTGGATGGGACGAGCAGGCCTTAAGAGGAGTATATTTGTATGGCCTCTCAGAGTCCATGAAGGATATTTTTGGTTTCTCATGATGAGCCTAGTACTTTGGATGCTTTAATTTTCTTGTCCATTCGCCTACATAACTGGCAAAGAGAAAGGCGCCGTGAGAGAGACTCCAGGGGCCACTGGGTCCTTCCCAGATCTCAACTTCCTGCTGTAAGACCTCAACTGGGGATTCCTCCCCAAACGCTGACCTCAGCCTCAGTGTCAACCCAGGAGGAGCCAGTGCAGTTGGGTCGGGCTCACCTCATTGCTGCAGAACACCAGAGAAGGATTGAAGCCAGTGAATGTATATATTGTGGCCAGCTGGGTCATTTTCTGAGAACCTGTCCCATTCGCCCAAAAGGTCCGGCTCACCTGTAGGAGTGGGAGTACTGGTGAGCAAACTTCCTGTGTCTCCTGCACAACTCCCATGTCTCCAGATTCAAGCGACCCTCACCTATCGACGGCAGTCTCTCCCACTTCAGGCTCCAGTGGACTCGGGAGCTGAGCAGCGCTTTCTCGACACTAGCCTGGTCCATCAAGCTGGTATTTCCACCGAACCCCTGCCTGAAGTAACAAGAGTAAACGCACATAATGGTTCTCTTTTAGCAAATGTTAGCCATCAGACAGAGCCTGTTCATCTGATTCTTTCTGGAAGTCATCATGAGAGCATTCGTTTTTATGTTTTTGACTCACCTGAGTATCCCCTCGTGCTGGGTTTTCCCTGGTTAAAACATCATAATTCCACACATAAACTGGGCAGCAGGCAAGATTATACGGTAAAGTCCCTTTTGTCATGCTGCCTGTCTACACTCTGCTATCCCACCTACAGAGGGACCTTTTGAACAATGTAAACCTTACGTACCTGACTAGTCTAATGTCCCCACACAGTACCATGACTTCAGTTAGGAGAAAGCCCTCTCTCTTCCACCACATCGGTCATATGATTGCTCTATCGACATCTTACCTGGAGCTCCTCTTCCCACCAGCCAGCTCTAGAACTTCTCTCGCCCAGAAAGGGAAGCTATGGACACTTAGCTGAAAGACTCTACAGCAGCAGGTATTATCCATCCATCCTCTTCTCCTCTTGATGCTGGATTCTTTTTTGTGTATATAAAAAAAGATAAGACCTTAAGACAGTGTATTGATTATCATGGATTAAACAACATCACAATAAAGAACAAGTATCCACTTCCCTTGTGAAGGTTGGCAGCTGTCCCAACCTTCGTACAAACCCATTGTTCGTGAGAACCTTTGTGACCGTAGCTTTAATTTTGTCACAATTTAGCCTTGTTTTATTCCTGGTTTGGTCTGTATTAAGTTCAGACTTACAGGGACTTACATTTTAGTTTTAAGTGAATTTAACTTACTATGTCAGAAAAGTAGGCCCTATTTTAAAATATCTCAAAAAATATCATTATCACAATATTCATGTGATAACGTGAAAAACATGTTTTTCCCGTATCATTGAGCCCTAATGCTAACTGCTATACTAAATAAAACTTCTAAAAGTGGATATACTCAATAATAATTGCTAACCAGGCTCTGCATCACACACTACGTAGTCGAGTGTTGACAGCTGCCAAAACACTCTTGATTATTCATAATTTGCAATATTTGACGGCTAATGCTAATTACTATAGGAAGAAATATAGTCTACAGAATAGGCTAGGAATCTATAGGCTACAGAATTCTGAACTAGCTTGGCGTCAATGTGACGTTAGCGCCAGTAGCCTACGCCAGTGTTTCCCAACCAGGGGTAAGGGGACTCCTGGGGGTATGCAAGCACTTTGCAGGGGGTACATGGAGTTATTTGATCTTTGATGTAAAAGATCAGGGGGAAAAATTTGCAATCTTCATATTAAACTACTGAAATGTATGAAAGACAAGTGAGGTTAAGTGTCCCTGTGACATTAAATCTAGTCAAATTTGATCCAAACAATTTTGTTAAAATGTTTTAAGTTTAGTAGCTTTTTTTTGTTTTGTTGTTGTTGTAATCTTTAATAAGTCATTTTTTTTTGCAGTGTTGCTATTTTTTATGTATTTTTGATGCTAAAAGAAGTAAAAAATGTCACCTGTTATACAAAGGTATTGTTCAGCTTGGTTTTAGACTATGGGGGAGAAGATTAGATTATGGTGGGCCTCCATAGTCTTCTTAACTAATGGGAAACACTGGTTTAAGGTTTTTATTTATTTACAATTTTATATTATTTTTAAAATTTAGTTTAAATAAAATATATAGTAACATAAGTAAATTAAGTAAACATAATTAGTAAAATAAAGAGTAAATAAAGTAAAATATTGTTTATACTGTAATATTTTTATTCTAAAGGAAAACAGATTATTGTTTTTTTCATCTTGAATTTGAGTTTTTAGAAATGTAGGAGAATTTGTGTTTACAATAATATAATATACAATATCTTTGCAGTTAATACAGACAGAGGTTTTTTATATGACCACCAAGAATCATCTACACAAATGAGGGGGTACTCATGGTATGACAAAAGATCCAGGGAGTACATGAGGCAAAAAAGGCTGGGAACCACTAAACGTCATCGGCATAGACATTTTCCAGGCTTGGGAATGAGTACACTGGCTTTATGCATAACATCATCTAACCCTCAAACTCTCTGAAGTATTTTGTCTTAGTGCTGGAGTTCCTGTATATGTCAGTGCCAGGTCCTCCAGACAATGAGATTCCTCCTGTCTCTTAACTGTCAGAGAGTGTTGTGTTGTGGCCTGAGGCTCTTCCTGAACCTGTCCACTCTGATGCATTAGGCCCCGCCCACCCCACACACCTGCGCAGTTACCTGTGACACACCTGGGCATTCACCTGTCCATTATCTCACGTTTAACACTTTGTTAAAGCAAAGAGCAGACCGAGCAGACCAGAGTGACAAGTGTAAACACACTGCCAGTGTCAAATGAACTAAACGCTGAAATTAAAAGAAAGTAACTCGAGGAAAGCTGTTTAATGTCCTATAACGCAGAGGTGGAACAAGTACTCAAGTTAAAGTACTGCAAAATAATATTACTCAAGTAGAGGTAGTAGTAGTCAAAAAAGTATTACCTTGAGTAAATGTGAAAAAAATGACCTAATATTTGAGCAAATTTCTTTTAAAAGTTATTTGAACTTGCACAGCAAAAACTACTACTTCTAATACTCTCACTACTACTACAACCAATACTGCCACTACTGCTGCTGCTGGTAATACTATGTACACAAACCTGGCCTAACCCTAACCTAAATCCTTCTCATTTTAAGGACAGAGTTCTTAGTAAATCTTCTAAAACATACTTTTACATTATTTTTAAACTCTTAAAATAGAAGAAAAAAATATATATATATAAAAGAATTTTTTGTGGCAAAAAGTATCAGTACCATGTTTTGCCGTGCCTTGGTTAGTGGTATTACTAGTACTAGTGGAAATAGTACTTGTACTAGCAGGAGCTTAAGTAAAATTTACATTCAATACTTGTGTGTGTTAAGTTATTTTTACTTTACAACTCCAGTCTTATTATTTTGCAGTAAGAATACTTTAACTTGAGTAGAACTACTGCTATTACTACCACTACTACTATTACTACCACTACCACCACTGCTACTACTACTCCTACACCACTACTATTACTACTACCAATACTACTATTACTACTGCTGCTACTACTACTACCACAATCACTACTACTACTGCTACTACTGCTACTACTACTACTACTACTATTACTACTACCGCTGCTACTGCTACTACTACTGCCACTACTACTACCACTACTATTACTACTACTACTTCTACTGCTACTACCCCAAACTTTAACTTGAACCATGACTTTCTGGTCTTTATTTACTTTTACAAATGTTTTTTTTTTTTTTTTTTTTTTTTTTTATCTATTTGAGATTGATCTATTTAAAACTGTAGGACTGCAAATAAAACTAAGGATATTGGCTGTACTTCAGATTTAGCCAAATAATAAACAAAAATCTATCTTTCACTAATGTTATGTTTACCTCCTAAATGTCCAGCTAACACCTGTCTAAAGGAGCATCCATCAGTGCCTGTCTCTCTCTGAAAACACAAACTTAGACCTCGGCGTTAGTAAATCTGTCTGCGGTTCAGTGTTGAGTAAATATTTTTTTGAGTGACTCCTCAAACTCTTGGTCATTGGATCAAAGCCTGAACTGACAGAAAGGATTAAAGCTGATGACAGATGGAAGGTTTTCAGAAGACTTAAGAGAAACGGAAATGTACAGAGAGCAAGTTAATATGACGAGATTCTGAAGGTCAAGCTCAGATTGAACAAGAAACAAAGCTATAAAAGACTTTAAAAAAGGTAAAGAAAAGCAGATTCCCTGAGCAATGCCATAAAATGCATCTCTTGATTGAAGTAATACTATCTATTTATACATTTTAATGATTTGATGTTAAAATACTGCATATGTTGTTTCAATACATTTTCTTTAAACTAAATAAATAAAGCAATCAGCTTCATCAATGAAATTTCAATTAAACTTCTGTTGAGAAAGAGCGTTTATATGCATAAGTGAAAGACCGTAGTCCAAATCTAACCTCACCAGGTCTAAACCAGTTCTAAATTAGCTCTAAACCAGGACCATTCTCTCCAGATTTATGTTCCAGTCTGTCATTTCCTAATTGAGTCTGTGGTTCTTCCTTTCTCATAAATATCCCCTCTCTCCTCATTGCTTCCTGACAGTTCTCACCTGAGGCCCCTTTTAGCCCCGCCCCCTGGTCAGGTATCACCATGCCGACCACTCAGGTGTGATGTATCACCGCGGTAACCCCAGGTGTGTGTGTTTTATGGTCTGCAGACTGTTCCTGTAACAGCTCTGATTCAGTCCTCATTAGATTAAACAGGAGTTACTCAGACAGACAGGATAAGGTTAGTCACTGATGAGGTTACAGGGATTTATGTTTGAGGAAGTGTGGGATTATTTACAGCTAAACAAGGCCAGATGTGCTGAAGTTTGGCCTAAAACATCCCTTGGAGTGTAAAAGGGTGGTTTGAAGTTTTAGAAAGAAGTTGTGTGTCATTTTTTTGTATTTTAACATTAAACTGCAAAATGTCCTGTGGTGTGACTGTAACATTTTCAAAAAACAAAACACAAACATTTCCAAAATAAATCAAAAACATCCGGGACAGTTCATAAAGTTTTCGGCATAATGTCAATTATTTGTACTTTACTAAAACAACACTTTTAGCTGCACCTGAATCCTAAAATAAAAATTAAATCTTGTAATAAAAATGTTGTCCTGTGGTGTGACATGAAAAATCAGGTTTGCAAACATGCCACTGCAACAAAACCCATCTGTCATTTACAGACCAGACAGACCTCTGGAGTTAAGGCTGTGAGCTAAAGGACAAAAGGAACTGTTATTATATTATTAGTTTTAGTAAAATCTGTTAAAACTTTTAACATTGGTCTATTTGTTGTCCTGTGGTGTGACAGTTGTTTTTTTTTACAAATCCAAATTCTGGATGTTAAAAATATTATTTTACAGGGATATATGATTCAAGTTTGCACAAGAGACACAAATAATTTATGACAATAATTCAAATGCCCAAATTGTAGTGAATGTCATTGCAAATCAAGTCAGAAAAAGTCACACCACATGACATTGTCAAATACTGTAGAAATAATAGAGTTACACTATAGTTTGAGTTACACTCAAAATTATGAATTGCTTATGAAAAACTCTCTTTACAATACAGCTGATTTGTATTTAAAATTATTACTTAATATTCTTTGTATTCAAATTCAAAGTTATGTCACACCACAGGACAAAAAAAGTGTTAGACTACCAAACGTCAACCACCCAAATTTTTTTTGGATATAACCAAAAATATAATATTCCACTTGAGTGGAAAAGCAAACAAGATCATTTGGCCCAAGTTACTTAAAATAAATGAGAATATTTACAAAAATGTTTGCTGACACACCAGAAAGTAATAAAACTATTATTTTAAGGTGTGCCTCTGCGGCCCACCTGGTAGAGCAGGTACCATTATAACCACATTTGTTTCATGTCACTCCCCATCTCTCTGACTATTTGACTACTGCTTCAATCTAATGAAGACAAAAGACCAAAATGCTGGCACTATTGTACTACTAATACATTAAAACTGAATATTTATTTGTGCCCATCCCAAGCCTGGGTAAATAGAGAGGGTTGTGTCAGAAGGGGCATCTGGTGTAAAAGCTCATAATAAAAATAATAAGTGTCAGTGTTAGCATGGAAGTAGATACTCGTATTACTTTTATTCAAGTAAATGATATTTACTAGTAAATCATGATGACAGTAGTAGTAGTAGCAGTAATAGTAGTCATAGTAGTAGCAGCAGTGGTAGTAGCAGTCATAATAAGAGTGCTGGTAGTCATAGTAGCAGTGTTTGTAGTACTAGCAGTAGGGTAGTCAGTAGTAGCAGAAGAAGTCGCAATAGTGGTAGTGGAAGAAGTAGTAGTAGAAGTAGTAGTAGTAGTAGTAGTTGCAGTAGCGGAAGTAGTGGGGGAAAGGCTGAAAAGAGAGTAAGGGAAAGAGGAGTTGGTTTCTAAATGATTTCACTCCCACCTTATGGCAAGTATATATCCTGTCTAATTTTTCGGCACATTCCTTGTAAATCCTCACTAAAAGTGCAATTCTCTACACTAACCTCTTCAGGAAGTAAAGATATGAGGCATATGAGATGTAATGACAGAGTGGAGCAGACAGGACTGGGGCTGTAAAACTGTAGACAGAGACAGACCAACAGAAACACCTCCAGTACTCTCTAAAGTACTCCTCAGTACTACACATGTCAAGGTAATTATAATAATCTGTGCAGCATTCAGTGGGGAGAGGAGCAGAACTTTACTCACATTTACACATTATTGTGATAATAATCAACTTACCACATGGACGGATCAGAGGGACACCAAACATGGAGATTATATAACTACTAATACACAAATACTAATACACTAATATACTTTTACTTGATTACTTTTAAAAGAAAGAAAGTCTCTAAATGAGTAAAGTATTTTTTATAATCTTGCAACAAGAAAGTAGTGGCAGTAGTACAAGTAGTAGTAGTTTTACTGTAGTAGTGATAGCGGCTGTAGCAGTATTAGTGGTACGGTCACTAGCACAATTAGAAGTAGTAGCAGTAGTGGTAGTAGTAGTTTTACTTAGAAGGCCTTAGTTGTAGTTATACTAAAAGTGATTTTAGTCATAGAAGCAATATTTGTAGTACTAGTTGTAGGGTATCAGTAGTAAATACACTAGTAAATGTTGTAAGAAGGGTGGTAGTAGTCATAGTAGCAGTATTAGTAGTACTAGTAGTAGGGCGAGAAGTAGTATTAGTAATAGTAGCCATAGTGGTAGTGGTAGTATCAGTTTTGCTCAGAAGGTCATAGTTGTAGTTATACTAAGAGTGTTTTTTGTTATAGAAGCAGTATTAGTAGTACTAGCTGTTGGGTAGTAGTAGTAGTAAGTAGTTGTAATAGTAGTAGTAGTGGCAGTAATTGCAACAATTTAGCAACCTGCTCTAAACCTTAACTTTAAATACAGTAGGTTTGGTTGAATTTGGTTGAATTTTTGCAACAACAAAATCAAACCAGGAACTCTAGAAATATTGTTGTGTATTTTTTAATCTGTCAGTGTGTACTCTATGAAGTAGTCTGTAGTACTACTAATCCTTCCCAACTTTAAATGTACTGTAGCATGCTTACCTCACAACCAGAAAACAATAGAAGTAGAGGTGGTAGATTAATGTAAGTGGCAGTAATGAGTGCAGTAGCAGTGGGAATAGTAGTATTAGTAGCAGTAGTAGTAGAAGTGATTGATGACTACAATGGTTTTCAACATAGATAAGTAAAAAGTGTCAGTGTTGGTAGTGTTGCAGTATATTAATCAAGTAACTGACACTTACTAGTAGAAGTAATGATGTTAGCAGTAGTAGTAGTAGCAGTAGTAGCAGCAGGCATAATAAGAGTGGTGACAATAGCAGTGTTAGCAGTAGGGTAGTAAATAGTAGTAGCAGCAGTACTAATAGAAGAAGTCGCAGTAGTGGTAATAGCAGTAGTAGTAGCACGAGTAGTAGTAGCAGTCATAATAACAGTGGTGGTACTCATAGTAGCAGTGTTAGTAGTACTACCAGTAGGGTAGTCAATGGTATTTGCAGCAGTAGTAATAGAAGAAGTCGCAGTAATGGTAGTTGTAGTAGCAGTAGTCGTAGTAGCAGTCATAATAAGAGTGGTGGTAGTTATAGTAGCAGTGTTAGTAGTACTAGCAGTGGGGTAGTCAGTAGTAGTATTAACATTAGTAGTAGAAGAAGCTGCAGTAATGGTAGTAGTAGCAGCAGCAGTAGTAGTAGTAGTAGTAGTAGTATTGTCAATTATCCCTGGAGGCCTACAGTTACAAATAGTTTTCTTAGCTGTACTTTCTGTCAGTCTAAATCACTAATGGGCCATTATATTGTTTTCTTATGTAACTCTGTAGCTGTCAGTCTAATACCCCGTGCATACTCTGCCTGTAGTAGTGTGTAGTAGCCTGTAGTAGTGTGTAGTAGTGCGTGGTACTAATCCCCTTTGAGTGAAGTTTGTTTGCACTATGACTCTTCCTCTCTGTGTCAGATCTGAGCTCAGAGCTGACAGCTGTGTAACTGGATACTACACTAATTGCCACAGTATTTCCTCCGTGTACTCACAACTACACACCAGTACAGCCCATAGCCTAGAGGACAGCAACGTTTTTTTTAATTCAATGGTAAATATAAAAGATTTGTACACAAGTAAAAGTATTGCCACATGGCAATTATAGAGCTCAGTTACCATCCAAAATGGCAGCAACACATCTCTCTCTCAGAAAAATTAGGACAAAGATGTCAAAAGGCTGGAAAAGTAAGTAGTTCTAACACACTAATAGACATAGATTGTTAAATTGGACAAATCAGATGCAATACTAAAGTATGTTTTCAAGTAAAATAACAGTCCTAAAAATACTAAGTATACAGTATAAGTATGAATTACCCCTGAGAAGTACTTAGTTGCAGTAGCATGAGTATTTGTTATTAGGTTCCTACACCTCTGGCTTTAACTGGTAAGGTTAAGGTCGACTTTATTATCCATGTAGGGAAATGTGTTCTCTGCATTTGACCCATCCTTTAATGTCTCTGGAACAACCTGTCAGGAGTAATGGACCAGATCTGAGCCAGAATCCTGATCAGGAGTACCTGGCCGGACCCCTCTCCAAGCCAGATCCAGGTTCTTGGTCAGGAGTTCCTAGCCGGACCTTTCTCCAGAGCCAGGATCCTGGAGGATTAGTCTATTGTGCATGTTTTAGAAAAGCCCAGTCCACCAGGTTTCAAGCCTGGGACATTTTTGCTGTGAAGCAACAATGCTAACCACTGTGCCACTTTTTCATTTCTACTTTAGCAATTTACTTGTAAGCATGCATTTTAGGAGCATTAGCAGTAATAGTAGAAGTAGTGGTAGTAGTGCAAGTAACTGCAAGTTTGCCAATACTTTGACTGTGTACATATGACAGTAGAGACAGGTTTTATGGTGTAATTAAATGCATTCCAGATGTAAAAATAAATACTTTTACTCAAGTAAGTTACCCAAGTACAGTAGTAGTATATATTTTAGGGAAAAATTGTACTTTTATTGTGGTACTGGTTTAACTCTCAAAATTAGTAAAAATATTTGAAGGATGCTGTATGGCAAGGTAAGAAACCCACTTGAAGGTGTAACAGTAGTACTAACAGTAGTAGTAGTATTAGTAGTACACACAACACATCTTTCAAGCATTCAGCTTTTTGTATTGAGAACTATTTCACAGTAACAGCACATGAGTAAATATTAGAGCACTTGCTACTACTTGTACCTTCAAAAAAACAGTGAAGTAGAAGTATTTTATGGAGTAATTAAACTCCAGAGTACTGCTTGAGTCAGTTGCTCGTATATTTTCGCATCATTAACAACTTGACTCAAACTCGTCATTAAAATTCCTCTGCGTTTGATTGACAGCTCATAGATGTTAGCCCCGCCCCCCAGTCTTTGTGATCCAGGTCTGGGTCTGGTCCAGGACTAACTGGGGCTGTGTTTACATACCTGGCAGTACTGAGTGACAGCGGGCCCCAGGCGAGTATTACACAAGTACTTCATAAAATACACACTTTAGAGACAGATAGAGTGGTGGAAAAGTACTCAGGAGTTTTCACAAGGCCTAAAAAGAACTTATCATTACTGTATTAATAGTAGGAGTAGTATTTGGCAAAGTATTTGGCAAAGGTGGACAATGTACTCAAAATCTGTATGCAAGTATTACTCAAGTTGAGTAAAAAGTTTGAGTAAAAAGAGGTAATATCTAGTACTCCAGTGCTACTACTGCTGCAACTACTTTCTAAAACATATACCTAGTAGTTACATGTGCAAAATCTGAAGAAAAAACATTTAGTGATGATACTTTAAAAGGTACTGGCATAAAAGTAAAAGTACTGTTTGGCCTCGTTTGCAAAATGGCTGGCTCACACATAGACATTATACAAATAGGCTGCTGGAGCTAACGTCACGTCGCTGCCAAGCTAGTTCGGGCACTTTTCAGAATCCTGTAGCCCGTAGACTGTATTTCTCCCTATAGCAATTAGCATTAGCCATCAAATATCTCAAATTGTGAATAATCAAGACTGTTTTGGCAGCTGTTAACCACTTGGTTACATGTGTGTAATGTCAGAACCTGGTTAGAAATCATTACTGAGCTCTTTTCACACCTTGAAAGCACAACAATAAAATTGAAGCACCTGTATGAAGCCAGTTTAATACTTTCATGTTTCATGCTTTTCTTGGGTACTTCCTTCACCACTGGTAAGTTGTACTATTAGTGCTACTACTACTACAACTGCAATTATATTACTCTTACTATTTCCAGTGCTACTTCTGCTGCATCTAAAACTACTACTATTACTACTACAACTAGCACTTAAAAGGTATTCTGTTTCTTTACACTTCTGGTATTTACGGTCTTTAATGTATACAGTATGGAACTTTTTAACTGAGGAAAAGTGAAGCAATCCACAGGGGTCACAGGCCAGTGTCCTCTTTGTGCCTGTGCTAAGCCCCGATAAATAGACAGCATCAGAAAGGGCATATGATGTGAAAGCTACAGTATTTCAAATTAGTATGTGAATCACAGCACACTAGGAGGTAGAGGGTTTACTGTGGAGACTCCAGAAGAGAAAAGAGGAAAGTGTTTGTGTTTGGAGTGTTTGGTAAGGAGACTTTGTCTTACACCACTGAGCTCCAAGACTACAGTCTACCACAGCAGAGGGGGTGGAGTCAGCCGAAAAATCAGCCAGTCACAACAGATCGTTGATCCAGTCCGTGTCAGAAGCCCAAAACAGCTTTAAGCTTCAAATAAGTTTTTGTGAACCATTACCACAACACACCAACAAGCAGTCACTGTCGTATATTTTTAATGAAGCTGTAACATAAATTCAACCAGGAACACTAATTTCTTTTCCCCGTCTACACCCTATCACTTGTCTGTCACTGTCAGCCAATCACAGCCTGCCACCTGCCTATCATCCAATCACCTCTCAAGCCATTCATATATATATATGCCCTCTGCCCTCAGTCATCCTGCTGTTGCCGCAACCTTCCTCCATCCCAAACTCCTCCTCCTCCACAGAACCATCAGCCTCTTCATCTCAGCAGCAGCAGAACCATCACCTCCTCAGCCTCTCCATCACCTCCTCCTGATTGATATAATACAGTTTCCATTGACATTCACTCACCTGGTTAGTTCTCCTGTACCTCAGCTCATCCTCAGGTGTGCTCTGGCAGGTAATCCTCAGGTAGAAGGCCATTATCTCATCCTGATGGAGAACATTAGTGTGTAGAGTCTAGAGGGACCTGGTTTGACCTGTGCCTCTGGAGAACCACCAGGTTTGCCGAAGTCTATCTAACCAACAACAAACACATGAATGATTTAATAAGGAATGACAGGGAACTCAAAGGAAAATGGCACGTTCCCAGTTTTTAGAAGCTGACAGGAGTACTGCAAATAAAGTCTGAATTAATCAAAATCAGTGTAACAGTGTGCTCCAAAGAGAATATACTGAGAAATGTCCCATATTTTGGTTCAGAGACACACTGAGGAGCTTGTTCTGGGAAGTGCTAATAGTTCTTCAGGTTGCCAATAGTCAACAACAGAGATTGTACTTAAATCTCAGAAAAAGTAATTTATTTATTTTTTTAACCTCAGTAGCAAAGTAGGAATAATGCTCACCTTACAGAAGGTCCTGGGATCGTTGCAGGCAGTAGTAGTAGTAGTAAAAGGAGAAGAAGAGAAACAAGTAAAAAGTATGTTTGACTTCTGTGACAAGGTGGGTAGTAGCAGCAGCAGTGGTGATAATGTAGATTTTACGTTACAGTTTTATTTAAAAAAGATGTACTTTTACTCAGTAATAATTGTGTTCATTTGTTTTACTTTTACTTGGGTAATATTATTTTGGTGCTGATGGTACTTTTACTTGAGTACTTATATCCCCTTATGCTTTTCAAAGAAAAGGTATCACTTTAGAATAACTCACACTATTAAGCATTAAGTATTAATTAAGGTTTACTTAAGGATTAGTAACCTGTTTTATGCTGCTGGTGTGTGGGGCTTTGAGGAAATTAACCACATTAATGCTCTTCAGAACAAGGCTGTTAGGAGCTTCTTGGGTGTTCACAAATTCACTGCTAAGCTAGCTGTAGAGGGCGCTATGGGGTGGGAACCCTGTCTCATAAAACAGAGGGAAGCGATACTGCGCTTGTGGACTCACTCAGTTGCCAGATAACAGACTGACTATGATATAGGATTGTTCAAACAATTATCCCTGGGCTAAAGGAATATTATAATTATATTTTTAGAAATGGATTGAAATAAAATCCTAAATTGTTAGAAGGATTTTTTTAATGATTATAAAAAAAACTGTGGAAACAGTACATTTGTAGAAAATCAAAATTGAGAAATTATATTTAATTCAAAGATGAGTATTAAACAGAATCGTATGTAAATTTTTATTTATCTACAATGCAGCTGTCCCTCTGTGCCCAGACAAGAACTGGTAGTTTACCTCTGGCAGTTGAAGTGGGTCGGTATAAAGGTCTCCCTGAAGAGGAGCGCGTTTGTGTTTTCTGTGACCTTAATGTGGTGGAAAATGAGTATAATTTTGTTCTTTACTGTCCTTTGTACTGTGATTTAAGGCATGTGTTGTTTTTTTTAAACAATGTTTTTATTGAATTTGTTGAATGTAGGGCTGCAGCTATCGGTTATTTTGGTAATCGAGTAATCTATCAAATATTTTCGGCAGCGCATACTGTCGTTGTGTCCTTGGGCAAGACACTTCACCCACCTTGCCTGTGTGAATGTGTCATTGTGGCTGTGTTTGGTGGTGGTCGGAGGGGCCGTTGGCGCAGAATGGCAGCCACGCTTCCGTCAGTCTGCCCCAGGGCAGCTGTGGCTACAGAAGTAGCTCACCACCCCCGCGTGTGACTGAGGAGTGAATGAATAATGGACCAAATTGTAAGGCGCTTTGAAAAACTTGTCAAGCTTGTAAAGCGCAATATAAATCCAATCCATTATTATTATTTTGTTTGATTAATTGAGTAATCGAATAAGAGATGTGTTTTTTCATATTTTAATGCATTACATTGCAAATAGCTTTGTAAATGTAGGTTTTATTATTATACATTATGATATGGTCTACTAATTATATACTTACTTATACTTTATAATTACTTATACTGGGCTATATTATTATATAATAATTAATCAAAATATTTGTAAATGCCGATACAAAACAATGCAAAAGCTGCAGCAGTGTGCATTCCCCTCACAGTTTAAAAAGTATTTTAGTTGTAACCCTCTCTGCTTCTAAAAGTGACATCTATTATCATTTATACACCAGGGGCCTGTTAAAAGACGCTAAACACCACTGAGCCCACTCGGCTAATTGGCATACATAAACAAAGTACGCAGATTGCACATCACACTACGCTGTTCATTTCTGCCAGTTTGCTGCCACCTACTGAACAAAGGTTTTACAGAGGTAATAAGAATACTTTCTCTGTGATTATTAGTGTTTTTGTTGTCTGCAGGGTCTCCAGAGTCAGTATTTAAGCTGCTCTGTGCGTTAGCTGTAGCATTAGCTAAACAGTGCGACGCTTGGAGGACGCCGTTTCCTCTAAAACCTCTTTCACGATGGTGCTGTTCTCTAGTAGTTTATATCTACATTTATTCAGTTTATAGCCCAACCACTGCCTTACTGTCGCTTGTGTGTTGTGCATCAACCGTGCAGAAACTTTGTTCCGTGCATACAAAGTTCCCAGCTCTATGTGCCAGTCTTATTTACATTAATTAAACGAAGCTTTGAGTTCAAAGAATGTTAATCGAAGCTTTTTACTAATCGAATTACTCGAATAACTCGATGAATCGTTGCAGCCCTAGTTGAATGACAATCATCCATCAAACATGTATCTCAGCTGTGTCAGTTTTATGTACATAAAACAGTACATAGAAAAACAAAACAAGGAACAAACATCACACAACCTCCCAGACACCGCACTATTTACAAGCCAAATAAAACACATAAATGGAGCTAACCTAGATGTTTTCTGGTTATCTGATGATAAAATTATGAGCTGTAGTTATAATAAGAACATTTTTGGCTTAGTTGGTTTTGTCTGCAAAGCCTGAGATAGAAGACAGCAAGTGCTGTATCCTGTTTGTTTACTGAAGAAAACATTTTTCTTCAAATAAATTTGGTGACACTTCATAATAACTCACCCAATAAAGCATTAGTTGAGTATTAGTAATTAGTAGTTATTTTATTACTCTTACAAAGCACTTCTTACCCAACATTAATAAACACAATATAGCTGTAAACATTGTTATCAATGTTTAGTTCTTGTATAATGTGCTTTATAGTTGAGTTATTCTTAAGTGTTATTCTAAAATGTTCACCAAATACCCAACAACCAGTCAGATCACTTTTCACTTCTACTAGTTACATGACCTCCTTTTTGCCTCTCTGCAGTCATTACTTGTCTTATTGTAGAAAAACGTGTTTAAGTTGAATTTAAATGAGTTGAAACTCGTCCAGAGCTTCAGCCACAGATGGACCGTAACCCGAACCCTCTCTAACTCCCCTCTACTCTAAAGAAAAGAGAAGAGTGGTGTCAGAGCAGAGGAGGAAGTGTGGCTCGAGCCCCACATCGCCTCAGGGCCAGCCGGACTCAACTCATCCTGAATTAAACACACAGAATTAGGGCCATAATTATTACAGAGAGGGCGGGGAGTACTGCAGACACTTTCACACGACTCCGATCTCACACTTTCACTAATGAGGCAGTAATTAGAGGATTTTTTACATGTAATTACCAAGGGTCACCACTAGGAGGAGTCTACAGAGGGCAGTGGTGAGAAGTAACTGGACACGTCACAGTTACTCAAGTCATTTAATGAAGAATATTAATGGAGAAATTGTACTTTCAGAGTTCAGAGTATTCTCTAAATTACCTAAAGACCTCAGTGGAAAAGTAATAAAGTAGTAATAGAAGCAGTAGTAGTTGAAGCTGTACTAAGTAATTACTTGAGTAAACATTTTGAAAGTTTTTTTTTTCTTCAGAATAGCAAAATTTAAAAAGTCGATTTTTAAGTAAAATTCTTGAGTTAACCCTTATACCCAAATTTTAAAAGTTCCTTAAAGTGTCTAGTTAGGTGCCACATCTGAGTATCCCTTCAGTTTTGAAAGAAAGGGGATGAAAGTTCCTTGGATTTAGAAAAAGAGAGAATATTTTCAAAGTAAAAGTCTCAATCAAGAGTAGTCTGTCTTTAAAAGCCCTTCTCTCTTTCACACACATCTTGTAGTATTTTTTTTCTCTCATGTACACACATCTTGTAGAATTTTTTTCTTCTTGGCGGGCTGGTGGTGCGTTTGGCGACGCGTCCGGAGTTAATGAGTCCTAATTGTTCCACAAACTGTTCTTTAAAAACGTGAGGATTTAATTTATTCATGAATTCAGAGGGACAGAACTGCCTTCTGCTGCAGCGTCCTCTTCCTCCAGCACTGTCCATATAAAGCCCTGCACGACTAATAATAACTAATTTAATACATTTATCTTTATAATTTAAATGATATATTTTGACTGTTTCAATGTATTAATTAATATGTTGGGACAGAGCGGCCTTCTGCTGCTGCTCCTTCTGTCCAAACCATTACATACTAATTGTCACTTCCCATTCAATACACTTTTACCACTAACTATAACCAAGGTATTTCATTTATCTTTACTATTACTATTACTATTACTATGTACTGTTTATTTTAAAAATTCAAGTATGAAATTTGAAAAATGTGAAACACAATTCTTAAATGTCTCAAACAAAAATTATGCTTCCATGAGCTCCTAAAAAAAATCACTTCCAGGGCCGAAGGTTGGAATTGTGGGGACAAAGTAAAGAGGCCTGTAAGTAGATACTACATATTCTGAAGATTGATGATCCTGGAAATTTGGGGCTACTAATAAAAGTAGTAGTATTAGTTGTTGTAGTTAGTAGCAATAGCAGCAGTAGCAGTAGTAGAAGAAGTAGTTAATTTATTATGTAAAGTACAGTCAGGTTTTAGGCCCCATCACAGCACTGAGACTGCTCTTATCAAGGTGACTAATGACATCCGCCTGAACACTGATACAGGCAAAGTCTCTGTCTTAGTTCTGCTGGATCTGAGGCTGCTTTTGATACAGCTGACCATGTGATCCTGTTACAAAGATTAGAGGACTGGGTAGGCATTTCTGGTACTGCCCTTAAATGGTGTAAGTCCTATCTTGAAGACAGGAAGTACTTTGTTGAAATCGGTAACTGTGTTTCAGACCAAATGGCCCTGACCTGTGGGGTGCCCCAGGGGTCCATCCTGGGACCTCTTTTGTTCAATCTTTACATGCTCCCTTTAGGCCAATTAATAAGCAGCAATAACATATCCTACCACAATTATGCAGATGACACTCAGATTTACATCTCACTGACAGCAGGTGAAAATGGACGTGTGGATTCACTCTGTCACTGCATCCAACAGATCAATGAGTGGATGAGAAACAACTTTCTCCAGCTAAACACAGACAAGACTGAAATAATCATCTTTGGCCCCCAGAAACAAAGACAAGGTGTCTGTAGTCACCTCGAGTCTCTTTCACTAAAACCTACAAGTCAGGTTTGAAATCTAGGGGTAATCCTGGACTCTGACTTGAACTTCAGCAGTCACATTAAATCTATAACATCATCAGCATTTTACCATCTCAAAAACATTGCCAGAATCAAAGGTATACTGTCTAAACCAGACCCAGAGAGACTTATTCATGCGTTCATCTCCAGCAGGTTAGACTACTGTAACGGTCTGCTCACTGGACTCACTAAACCAGCTGTGAGACAGCTGCAGGACGTCCAGAACGCTGCTGCTCGGGTCCTGACTAAAACCAGGAAGTACGACCATATTAGTCCTGTCCTCAGGTCTCTGCACTGGCTTCCTGTTGCTCAGAGAATAGACTTTAAAACATCTCTGCTTGTGTACAAGTCTCTCCATGGCTTAGCACCAAAGTACATCTCTGACCTGTTGGTCCCATATGAACCATCTCGGACTCTGAGAACTTCAGGGACAGGTCTTCTGCTGGTGCCCAGAGTCCAGACTGAACTCGGTGAAGCAGTGTTTCAGCTAAACTCTGGAACAGTCTTCCTGTCGATGTTAGACAGACCTCTACTCTGACAATGTTCAGGTCCAGACCTAAAACTTAAAACTTAAAATTGATTCATATACTCTTTAAATTAGATTTTGTTTTAATTGTGTTCTGTACTTTTGAATTTGCCTTTTTTTCTGTAAAGCACTTTGAATTGCTCTGTGTATGAATTGTGCTATACAAATAAACTTGCCTTGCCATGCCTACTTTTAGTTCCTCTTGGGTAATTTTTTGTATTATTTTCCAGTAAAATCACTGTTACGTGAGTACATATATGGAGTACTTCTACTTGAGTAATACTATTTTGCAGTAACATTTGCAGTAACATTTTTATTCTAGTACAGATTGTAGTACTTCTACCTCTAGTTAGGAAACATTGCACACACACACACATATATATATATATATATATATACATCAGTATTAATAAATACAGATTTATATTATATGTGTGTGTGTGTGTGTGTGTATATATATATATATATATATATATATATATATATATATATATATATATATATATATATATATGTATTTATTAATACTGCCATATTTACACGAGTAAAAATATCAGTTTAGATGAGTTTATTGCTTCTCCCTCAGGTGTGGAGTTTTAGGATCCATTAACACAACAACACTGGCCTGCTTCCAATTCACATCTAAATGAAAATGCTAAGGTGTGAAGAACACAAGAGTTGGTTTGAATAAACTGTATTACCTGTATTTGTCCCGCAAATGGCTCACAAATGCTGTACGCCACACAGTTGTGTATATAGCAGAGGGATCTTGTGGTTTTCTGGAGCCATTCTTATGAAGTCTTCAGTAAAAGTAAATAAGGGTGCTCCGATCGATCAGCCGGGATCAGTGATCGGCCGATCATGGGTAAAAATAGAGTGATCGGTAAAATGTGCCGATCAGAACGGCCGATCGAATTACAACAAACACGCGAGGCTCTCACATTTACTGTCCTGCAACTCTGGTTTGATTAAACAGCAGTAGCGTTATTCTAGCAGTGTTTGTAAGTTAACTAACACAAACCTGCCCTGGAGGTGCTGCTTTATGTCCCCGCCTGCTCCTGGAGCGCACGGGACAGAACCGATGCGCAGCAGTGCATGTATTTGCAAACGCCAATGCAAATAGAACTAGAGCTAACCCGCTAACATTTACGTTAAAAGCATTAAGACAGTTCAGAATCTGCCTGTCTTGTTACGCGGAGAAAACTGTGCGTTTTGTGGCTTAAACTGCACCAAATGACTGCTAATGGAAAGAGAAAGTAAAAAGGCAACCCATGTGTCCGTGTGTCTGAGAGGAGCACCTTTCATCGTTGCCTTCTCTGTTCTCTTTGAACATTTTCTTTGTTCAGACGTTGTCAAAACTGGCTGCAGGAGCTCTCTGCTCTTTAGTCCACTGTGTTTCAACCTGGTTTGGCTGCGCATTACGCGGATGCAGCCGCTGCACCCGCAGACTCGCTTTAAGGCACCAATTAAGAACAGCTGATTTTTACATCAGTGGAGCATTCAAACAAAGCCACGCATTAAAGGCCAATAATGCAACGAAACCTCTTCTAAAACAAAAATGAGTAAAAATTTGTTGTACTTTTACATTTGCTAAGAAATAATAATAGCCTGCATACATTACATTACTACAGTGAAGACCATGTGATCGGTATTGGCCATGATCGGTATCGGCCGATCACAGCAAAGGCTGGTGATCGGCCTCAATAATCCTGATCGGAGCACTCTTAGTAAATACATATACAGTTATTACTGACAGTTATTGGACTATGAGCGTATGAGATATAAAAGCCTTGTAGTTTATGATCATGGGTCAGCTGACATGCAGTCAGCAGACAGCCAATCAGATTGTTCAGATTGGGGTGTTACGTCATCATTTTCAGTGAGTACGCTGTTGTAATAGTTTACACGAGTGTGGAGCAGCTTTGAGCGGCTCCCCGCTGTGAGACCAAAACACCTTTTCCAGCATTTAAAAAAAAAAAAAGAAGAAAAAAAAAGAAAAATGAAAACCGTATCCTCGTGTAAACAAAAGGCCAAAAACGCAATGATTCAATTGCGTTTTTGGCAAAACCCATTGTTGTTTAAACAACCCCTTAGTAGATTCTCCGGCTCCTCTGTCAGGTTTGGAGTTTTCGTAGATTCTCTGGCTCTTCTGTCAGGTCTGATTCTCTGGCTCCTCTCGCAGATCTGGAGTTTTTGTAGATTCTCTGGCTCCTCTCTCAGATCTGGAGGTGGTTATATCTGAACAGTTGCTCAAACATATTTCCTCTAACAGTGTTCCATTGTTCTTCTCCACAGTCTCCTCACACTCCTCACTTCAGACCAGGATACACATATGCCACAACAATACCGAGAAAATACACTTATAGACTACACAGGGAAAGATAGTAGTTTATATAACATATTGAATAAAATTATCCTGGGCCCAGTACTGTATGTTCTTTTTGAGCTTTTATCATATGACGGATGCATTAAAAACCAACTCCTTACTTCTGAATTATTTTCATACCATTCCATTATATTTGTTTAATCATAAACAAAAAGACAAAAAAATAAAAAATAAAATAGGTTATCTAGACTTATTTTGTTGAGGCCATTCCATCTCTTGATGACTTTTTCAATTCTGAAGTGAACTGGTCAGAGAGCCGAGTTTGATATTTGTTTGAGGGGGGAGTTTTGACCTGAAACCAAATTCTATTGGGCTAAAATGGATGAAAGGCTACAGTAGTTTCGGGTCATTAGAAGTCATGTGTCCTCTGCTGGAGTGAGTGGCAGAATCGTTAGCAGTCACGTGTCCTCTGCTGGAGTGAGTGGCAGAATCGTTAGCAGTCACGTGTCCTCTGCTGGAGTGAGTGGCAGAATCGTTAGCAGTCATGTGTCCTCTGCTGGAGTGAGTGGGATGGCCGTTAACCCACCTGAGGACCAGTAACATAGTAGTCTGATCCTTCTGATGGTTGTCTGAATGAAACAGTTTTGGTTTGGATTTGGGCCTGAGACAGTTGTAAACAGTTGGAAGGTTAAATCTCAAACCACCATTTTTGATCAAAGAAGGCTTTTCTTTTACAAAGATAGGGGTCAAAGCTGTATAAACAAACAGTCACCAGTTTACTTAAAAAAAAAGAGGCATCATTAATTTAAAAACCAAGATGACTTAAAGCGTTTTAATATCTCTCTGTTTTCATCTACCCAATGTCTGAGCAGTGGACCAGATCTGATCCAGGATTATGGTCAATAGCTGGACTGCTAACCTCAGTCCTAGATAAAGTGGTAGGACGGTGGATGGACTGAAGAATTAAATATTCACTATAAATCACTAATTACTATGCACAAGCAATTAATCTAATTAATTTTTTAAAAATCTTTAAAAAAAAATATTAATTCAGGTGCAATGGCCACATGAGGACATGATATTTTTAAAAGGCTGATCTAATACTAGGGTTTTTTCTGCTGCTAAAAGTTGTGGGTTGGTTGAGGTGTAAGTGGTTTGTTGTTGTAGAAATAGTTTGAACATAACAGATTATGGAGGTAGTTGAGTAAAAGTGGAGTCTGGCTGTTCTCTGATTGGTTCTAATTATTGTAATTAATAAGAATACGTTAATCATAATAACTGCTGCTCACTTCATGTAATTACACTGGACTCGGACTGGACAAGTACATAATTAAAAAACATATTTATATTTATTCAGACTGAGATCAATTACTGAACAATGTTAACTAATAAAATGTTTTAAGACAAGTCATTCTTTTTCTTTTACTTTATATAATTACAGTATTCTTGACACAAAAAACTATCAAATGTAATATTTATTCTCATATGGGTCTAACTAAGAGCTATGCAGGGGTGAAGATGGGTCAACTTGGACTAAACCAAGATTAACTAATCCCAAACCAAAACTAAATGAGGACAAAGCCAGGGCTAAACCAGGAATAAAACCAACCTCTCTGTACCTACATTTTATTCTACCATTCTGACCATCTGATTGCGAGGCATTAATGCTACCCACTTTACTATTAAGGCAAAAAAAAAAAAAAAACTAATGCTAATTTAAGGGGAGACCCTACAGATGATACATTTAGTTACTTGTGTCCATAGATTTCTATTGGAAATATTAATTTCAATGACTGATTTCTCAAAATTAGTTTCTCTCACACTCTGAGTCAGAAATCTCCACTTCAGTAGTTCCCACAAGCACCATTTTTTCCAGTCTTGTTCTTAACTAAATTATGAAGGCTAGAGGTTGACCAATATGGGTTTTTTTCATGCTGATACCAATTTTTAAAATTCAGAGCAGCCAATGGTTAATAAACACTGCAGATTTTTTGACTAATATGTACAGGGTTTCCGCCAAAGAAAAAGAAAAATGTCCGTATTGGAGATGTTCATAAACATTGAGCGTGTAGCGCCCAATCCGAGGGCGCGAAGCCCCCTCGGCATCACCTTGTATCCCCGTATTTCCCTACCTAAAAACGGCCTTTCTGAGCATATCTGGGCGATATTTTGATGTATAAAACACCATGCTGTTGAGATACCGTAATCTGGTTATTCTCCGTAGATTTTCATAATCCGGGGCCACATGCATTTGTGACAAAATGATTTATTTACAACTCTCCAGCAAACACGTAACAATCAGAATCGAGACGGATGCCCAGCTGTTTTTACCATTGCCCAACATCGGAAAGTGAGGGCTTGTTGTGGCCGCCATCGTGATCACATGTCACTGCGCAAGGAACTCCATCTAATATTAGGCTCGTTCGAGATGAGCTGAGGCTCGCCTGGATTGTGAACGAGAGTGCACGGCCGCTATGAGAGGAGGGGAAATACACCTGTAGTGAACCCGAACATTTTGTGGCTCAGATCACGCACCATCCCGGCCGTGTGTGTTGGATGTGATTTTGCAAATAAATGCATTAAATTGAATTGTAAGCACTTTTCTGTCTATGGCATGACCTCAGTCTGTGCGTAAATGAGGCGCATTCAGATGTGATTCTTAGCTTTTACGTCTTAGTTTACACATTATAAATGTTAAACAGCCTCTGATAACAGCAGATATTATGCACAATCTCTTTAATAATACTCCACTCCACAATGAGCAGCAGGGCACAAAGTTTATCTAGTCAAAACTGTAACTGTAACTGACGCTGGTCTCGATTGGATCTCATGAGCTTTTGGTGACTGTCGCACTTGTGGCATCAGAGAAAGTCGGACACAAATCTAACCGGCGTACACTGCGCACAGACCGACACTGATCGAAACTGCGCAGGTCTGGCTCATCTCAAACACGCCTACAGTGACCTACTGTGCATAACGTCGCAGAAGTTTACCTCTTTCGGGGGGGCAGACTCTGGTATATGACTGGCTAGATGTAATTTTACCAAACTTTACACATTCCACGCAACTGTAATCATTAAATAACATTTGATTAGCTGGGTGAAAATGTCCGTTTACTGGGCGAAAAAAGGGGGTCGCAAGAACCCTGATGTAGGGCTGATTTTCTTAATAAAATTAATAAAATATAGTGATCTGTTTTAGTAATGCTTATTAAAATGCAAACAAATGTGTTAGAATGTGACAGTGAGAACAGATAAGGATGAGTTTTTTGAGAAAACCTATAAGGCAATGTCAATCAAATTTGCTATGCAAGTAGAGCTTGGGGAGAGCTACAAAATGCATTTTAAATTTTTGTTCTATGATGTTCTATGTCAGAGAAATTAGCTAAATCTTTTTATTGCCGTTTTGAGCTTTTCAGCTTGAGATAAAGCAATTTTGGCCGTTTCCTATGATCTGCAGAGTAAGAGCCCAAACTGCTGTTTGATGATGGTTGGGGAAACTTGGGTCCTTCAGTCACATGGTTGTCCGGACATGTGTCTGACCAAAAATCAGCATTAAAGTGCAAGAATTGGCTGACCGACTAAAACAATGAAAAACTGGCTCAATAAATCATCCTTCAATAAAGGCTCTGTAAAAGCATTACAGAGGGATTTGTTGATATGTAATTCCTATTCCGATTTGTTTTTTGAAATGTGTACAAAAATATTTGTCAGTAACCTACAGGTAAAGTTTCACAGTGATATCTGTTAGTTTAAAATAATCCCTAGTCACCTGCAGTGTCTCACCTTAAAATCTCTAAAAATGTACTTGATTAACATCAAGTTTAAGTAAAATTAAAGTAAAAGTATGTGTATCTGAACACATTCCAACAGGTAGTAGGTATAGTAGTTGCAGCGGGACAAGTAGCAATAGTAGTAGTGGAAGCATTTGTTTTAATAGTAGAATCATTAATTGTAGTAGTAGTAGTTGAAGAAGCAGTACTAGTACTACTACTAGTTACTACTCCAAAAGTAATAACAATATTGGTAGTAGGAGTAGCACTAGTAGGAGTACTAATACTATCAGTAAGAGTAGTAGTAGTAGTAGTAGTAGCAGCAGCAGCAGTAGTAGTACTAGCTTCATATAAGCAAACACTACTGTATATTCAACCTGCCCCCGCCCCACTTTTGTGTCCCCACCCACCAGTTAAGAACCCCTCTGATCTCTAATGATCCGAACACATGTCCACAGGAAGTCATCATCTCCAGCCTTTGTCTTAATTAGTCTCTAAACCTCGTTAGGTATTTGTCCTGCTGTCGGCCAATCACAGTGGGATTATGTGGTTCCCAGCTGCAGGGTGCGGCCCCAAATGCAGTCCGTGAAAGGCCCAGAGAGGGTCCTTTGTGTTCAGGATTAGAGAGTGAATGAGGAGCGGACTGAGATCTGCGTGAAGTACTGCCTCGGTCTTTGAACTGCAGTATACAAGTATGAGAGGATTAGAGAGAGGAGGAGAGGAGGGGGCGGGGAAGAAGGTGGGGGAACGGGAAGGAAACTGGGATAAAATATAAAAACTAAGACAAAATTAGAATGGCACAATATGAGAAACGTGATATGCAATACCTAGGTTAAATATTGTGATAGCGATAATTGGCAATATGTGTACTGTTTTGATACAGTATGTTCAATTAAATTAAAGCAGAAATATAAACCCTTGTATTTACTGATCCGCCATGGTCGTGGCACCTTTAACCCTGTACCGTTCAGTGCATAAAATGCGCACTTCATTTTCTTGCTATAAAGAATGTCATCTATTCTTTTTATATTATACTTTCATTGACCAATTTTTCATTGTCAACCTCTGATCTAACTATTGATACCAAATATTCTTATTTTATTTTTTTTTAAAATCATTTTAACCCCTTCAATGCCAGGTTTTTGTCATAATATCGCCCTGTTTCTTGGTGAAAAAAACAAAACAAAAATATGAGTTATTTTCAAAATGATAAATGCAAAGTTTTGTGATGAATTATTAGTGCCTGGAGTAGGTCAACAATTAGCAGCAACACTGATTATAATGCATTTAGTTTTTGTGTAGTGGGTCTTCAAATGACAGAAATAAGATGAAATAAAATATGATCTGATGAGATGAAGTTTCTGTTTATCACTTATCAATTATCTGGCACTGAGGGGGTTAAAATTGTTTTTCTATAATTAATATTTGGTATCAATCGTTGGCAGAGATGTGAATATAGAATGAAATACAAATATCAATGCAAGCAAAATATAAAAAGAATTCATAATTTTTTTTATATCAACAAATTGAACTGTGTATTAACATTCTGAACAAGAGTATTTTTGTATACAGTGTATTGTTTGTTTTCTGTAGAAGCTGAGATGGAAAGATCACATCACCATCTCACCAAAAATCATGGTATTTTCACAAAATTATCAAAAGACGAGACATGAAAAGCGCATAAAACGTGTCAAATGGTACCGGAGGGTTAATGTTCCAAAAATCACATGGACCTCCAACAATAAAAACCTGTTCAAAAGAAGCCATGTTTATCTCCATAGATTTCTATAATAATGTTCCAATAAACACTGATAGCTAAAAATTGTTTTAAAGTTATATCTTTTTTTTAAAGTATATAACTGTACTTCATTTCAAACTCAATTTATTTTAATGTAATTAATGTTGACAACCTCTGGGGGCCCCCCTGCAGTACCTTGGCAGTCCCCACTTTGGGAACCACTGTACTAGTCAAAATGTAAAAAGGTAAACCAAGGGCTAAACCAGGTTCAATCAGGAGAAATAGACTAAACAAGGACAAAACCAGGACTATACTAAGGAGAAAAAAGGGACTAAACCAAGTCTAAACCTAAAAGGGGCAACAGTGGCACAGGAGCAGAACTAAACCAAGATAAAACCAGGAGAAATACCAGCAGTGGAAAGCAGTCTCTAAATTATTCTAGCATATAGAACTGGACATCTAAAAACCATGACACTGTGTTTGGAGCATTTCTGCGCTCAGGATGTTTTTCCTAATGATTTACAAACCACTGGAGAAAATATCAGTTTATAAAAATACTTATGTTGCTGTTGCCCAGGCACTAACTCAGTCCATCTGTCTGGTCTCTTGTGAACCAGACCTGGACCAGGCCCCAGTCTTAGATCCCTCTGTAGACTAGACCTGGACCAAACCCTAGTCTTAAACCTCTCTGTAGATCAGCCCTGGACCAGTCCCCAGTCTTAGACCTCTCTGTAGACCAGACTAGGACTGCTCATATAAAAAAAAAAAAAAAAAAAAACTGTTTCACACAAGGGACATATGTTTACTATGGGATAATAACCCCCCCCCCCCCCCCCCCCCCCCAAAAAAATTTTTTTTCTCATTTAGACATGGTTAATAAAGGTTTAGTCCTGGTTTAGCCCTTATTTAGTTCTAATTTAGATGGTGTTTACTCCTGTTTTAGATCTAATCTTTGTTTAGTCCTGGTTTAAAACAAAGTGGTGGGCTCCTTTGACCTAGATCTTTCAAAAAAATTAGCATATTTTTTATTGTTGATAAGAGTACTTAGTTTGTTGTCATAGAAATACTTCGTAGAAACAGACTCAGGAGGTGGCTCAGTTGAAGTGGACTCTGGCTGTTTTCTGATTGGTCCTACTTATTATAATTATTAATAAGTTAGTAATGATAATAACTCACTCAGACCACTCCAGGTAATCACACAATTAACCTCAGTGGACAAAAGACGCATTCATTATACCTACAGGTGAGAGCGGTTATTAACATTATAAAGGTCTCTTGGTTTATCTAAAATGCAACAGTAAGGTCAGACAAAGCAAGACTAAACCAAAGCTCAATACTTCAGTTCAAGGTCACATATTAGTATATTGCGAAATATTGGTCCATTTCTGCTTTTTAAGTAAATTAACAGAAGGTAGCTCTGGGTAATATTGGTCGACTTTTTTTGTCCTGCAGTGTGACACAACTTTGAAGTCAAATACAAAGAATATTAAATAATAATTTCAAATATAAATCACTTGTATAAAAAGTGTAAAGAAGGTTTTTCATAAACAATTCATAAATTGGGCATAACTCTTTTATTTCGATAGTATATATTATATAATATTATTTGACATTGTCCTGCAGTGCTGTTTTGGTCATTTGAATTCTTGTCATAAATTATTCAACATGTCTGTCATTCTGACTTAATATTTATATCCCTGACCCATCTTGAAAAGTAATTTTTAACATTCAGAATTTGATTTTGTGAAAAATACAGCTGTCATGCTGCAAGACACCAAACAGACACACATTAACAGTTTCTGAGAAAATTAGAATTTTACTAGAATAAATAATTCAATAACAGTTCCTTTTGACCTTCAGCTCACAGCCTTAACTCCAGAGGTCTGTCTGGTCTGTAAATGACAGGTGGGTCCTGTAGGTTTTGTTGCAGTTACCTGTTTTTCACGTCAAACCGCAGGGCACAATTTTACTGTAGGTTTCAGGTGCAGATAAAAGTATTGTTTTGGTAGAGCACAAATATGTTTGACATTATGCCAACATCTTATGAACTGTGCCTCTTGTGACTGATATTGTATTTTGAAAATGTTACAGTTACACTGCAAGACATTTTACAGTTCAAGGTTAAACATAGACCCTATGTTGCACTGCTGACAAAGATTTGAAGGGAGAAAAACACAATTTAGCTAAACTTTTTAAATTATTACGGATCCTGGTCAGGATGGAATTAGGATTTAGGATCCTGGTGAGATGTAACTACTTGGACCCTCCTCCAGATCTCAGTCAGGATCCTTGAAGTACCCATCACATATCTCCTCCTTGATGATATTTTGGTCTCTGTCTCAGGTGTGCAGTAACTCAGCCACCTGTGAACCCTGGGGCAGCGTCTGTCCACAGTCTGTTAAAAAGGAAGTGTGTGACCTCAGGCCAAAACAACAGTCTCTCAGCAAGAAGACACATTTATACTTTCACAACAGTATACTTCAACTGCAGCAGAGCAGATTAATAATAATAGTTCTGCTTTTTCTCAATGTATCCCCTTTCTCTATTTCTGTTTCCACCATTCAATGTTGTCAAGCCCTGAGTCGCTGACTTAAACTTGGTTTAATAATAATAATGGATTGGATTTATATTGCGCTTTTTCAAGCTTGACAAGTTTCTCAAAGCGCCTTGCATTTTGGTCCATTATTCATTCTCTCCTCAGTCACACTCGGTGATGGTGAACGACTTCTGTAGCCACAGCTGCCCTGGGGCAGACTGACGGAAGCATGGCTGCCATTCTGCGCCAACAGCCCCTCCGACCACCACCAAACACAGCCACACTGACACATTCATACATACAGGCAAGGTGGGTGAAGGACACAACGATAGCATGCGCTTCAGATGGGATTTGAACCAGCTACCCTCCGGTTGCTGGGCGAATGCTTAAGTATATCCCGGGCTAGTGCTGCTTTAGCCCTGGTTTAGTCCTGTTATAGTCCTTGGTTTAGACCTGATTTAGTTCTGGTTTAGTCCTGGTTTAGCCCTAGTTTAAACCTTGGTTTAGTCATGGTTTAGTCCTGTTTTAGTTCTGGTTTAGCCCTAGTTTAAACCTTGGTTTAGTCATGGTTTAGTCCTGTTTTAGTTCTGGTTTAGCCCTAGTTTAAACCTTGGTTTAGTCCCAGTTTGTTGACAGTGGTGGACCCTTCCCCCTCTTTCTTTCTTCTTCTGTGTATTTTCTCATTGACGCCTCAGCTGTTCCTCTGAGGTGTGGACTGTGCACGTGATGGGCGTGAACCAGGGGCCGAGCATGCACATGTGTAGAAGCGTGCGCGTGTCTATGAGCGTGCACGTGGGCCTGAGCATGCACGTGGAGCTGTTAATGAAGGAGGTGTGTGTCTGTCAGCACAGATTGTTGCTCTGGGCCATTTGTGGAGCTCCGCCCACATTCTGCCTCCATTTAATCCACTGACATTTCCATACTGCTGCAATAAACAGTAGAAGAAGACAGCTTAATTTAGAGACACAATTTCTGCTCTTGTTGAAAGACATGGTGACAGAGACCAGGTCTGAACCTGGTCTAAACCAGGAGTAATTCAGGTCTAAACCTGGGCTAAACTAGGACTAAACCAAAAGTGAACTACAGTAGAAGTAACCAAGGACTAAACCAGGACTAAATCAGGTCTAAACCAGGGCTAAACTAGGACTAAACCAGGACTAAATCAGAACTGAACTACAGTAGAACTAAACCACGACTTAACTAGGACTAAATCAGTTCTAAACCAGGGCTAAACCCGGACAAAACCAGAATTGAACTGCAGTAGGACTAAACCAGGGCTAAACCAGAACTAAATCAGTTCTAAACTGAGGCTTAACTAAAACTAAACCAGGGTCAAGTCAGAACTGAACTATAGTAGAACTAAACCAGGGCTAAACTAGGACTAAATTAGGACTCAACCAAAACGGAACAACAGTAGAACTAAACCAGGGCTAAACTAGGGCTAAATCAGGTCTAAACCAGGCCTAAACTAGAACTAAACCAGGACTAAATGAGCCTGTCCAAACTAAGTCCAAAACAATACTAAAACACACACTGACCATGTGACCAAGTGTTAGAGAAATGTGTATATAAGTTATCTACTTTTATATGTCTCATAAAATCCTAAGTACAATATGTGTGTTGTGAATGTATTAATCATGTGCTGAGTTACAGAGTGTTCCAGTAGATAATGCTGACGCACGACTGACTGCTTAATCTATACTGACCGTATAGATTAAGCATGGCATGGCCGCAGAAGAATGACCAACTGGATAAGAAAGTGCGGCCTCAGAACTGATAACCAGCATTGTTATGTTAAATTATCATATGTAGAGTTGATGACTGTCTCTGTCCTAGTTCCCCAATTCCCTTATCGGACAGAGACGGTGCATGTAACCAGGGGCGTGATTTTTAATAAAAAAGCATGAGAGAGCAGCAGGGAGCCCAGAGCACATGGAGGGAATGTCCCCGGTGCATGTCACTGGGTCTTTATCTCCGTCTGCTCTCCTTGCAAGTAAACCATTTAACGTGTCTGTGTTTCTTCTTGTTTTAGTATTATAGTTGGATTAACCAGCTCCAACACCAAGTGCAGGTGTCCATGGGGGAGCTGAGCTGTGAACTAGCTTCTGCTTACGTCTGTAGTGTGATTACCCCACACGCGCACACTCTTGTTCACGTGCACACTCGCTCATTGACACCCCGCGCTCGTACACTTACAGTGTAGTCTTTAGTCTGAAGTCTGGACCTGAGCTGGAACAGCCTCGGGGACATTCCTCAGCTGCTTCTGAAAAAAACACAAACATTCAACTTTCAACAGAGACAGGAAGAACAGAGGACAGAGGAACTAAGGATAGAACTAGAGACCAAAACCAGGACTAGACAAGCTATAAGAAAATATTTAAAGTGAAAGTGTGCTTTTTTTGTATCAGTTGATTGAGCTAATAGCATATATACGAAAGCTAAGAGAAACTTAACTATTGTCTGTTCATTCAATGCGAAGTGATGTTTAATAAGGCAGAGAGAACTGTGGGATCATACTGGCCTAAAGCTAAAGGCAGAGATAAAACTTTAAGGTCAGCTCTAAAATTGGGTTTGATGGCGTGTCATGGGATTCTGTGTTGATGAATTCGTAAATTTTTCCTTTTTACTTCAGTACTTTGTGGAGCATCCTACAAGTTCATCTGTACCGACTGAGTTACTGATATAACTTCTAACAAGCTTCTTACACCTTTCAACTGGAATCTTGGCCCATTCTTCACCTGCAAAAGCCTCTAGCTCAGTGATGTTTGATGGCCTCTCTGCTGCAACTGCCTTCTTTAAATCCCACCAAAAATCTTTAACTGATATATCCTTTGGGGTTCAATATATCTGATTGAAACTTTAGTTAGTATTCATTTAGACAAAATTTAGCCCTTTATTTAATTTGGTTTTACTGCCATCTCTTCCCCTTCTCCCTGGTTATTGTCAGAGTCAAAAAAAAAAAAAAGAGTGATTAGCCTGGTGTGTTGTGGTGAGTTAACTTAGCACTGCTCTCACTCACCCTGGCCTTTGGTTTTGTTCAGGTGGTTGAGCTGGTTTAGCCCAGGTTTAGGGGAGACAGGGGCTGCTTGTCTTACTGGTTGGTTATCTCATTGATTATTACAGCCACACTAGAGGGCGCTGTGATTTGATGTTGTTAGCCAACATTTGGTTGGACAGCCTGCTTATTTTGCAATTGTCATTTTTTATTTAAACTAATAACATTGAGGTGATGAGATGATTTGTCATTTTTATGGATTTTTCATGTTGGTTTTTTTTTGTTTTAAAGCTTAATCCATGTGTTATTCAGCTTTGTGTTATTCACATTTTTTGTCAGAAGATCATCTGGGGCTGGTTGTCTCACTGATCCAGGGGTTGGTTGTCACATGAGTCATAAATGGCAAGGCTACAACAATGTTGTAATATTTGTTATGCTCAAATTAAATAAAACAGTAGCTTTGGTGAAGGCTATATTTTTGAGCATTGTAAATTCCTTCATTTTACATCTCATCACAGAGTATAGTTCTATTAAACTGCCTTGTTAAAATTCATGGTGTGAACACATCAAGCATAGATCATTATGTATTTCAAATCTTATTTTGTCTTTTTTTTTTTTTTTTTAAACACCTAAAGTGAATTATTGTCACGCCCGAAGGCATTGACAATCAGAACAAATGCTTAAAATGTACATTTCAAAAAGACATATCAAAGATGTGTTTTTTGCTTGTGTTCCGAAGCATGTTCTTGAAGTGCTCTAATGTAGCACAATCCCACAGCTCTGGAACATTATTTAGAAGTTTAGTTAAAAAGAGAAAGGGGGAGCGGTCCAGTGCTCTGCTGGTGGGACATGAAATGCCAGGCAGGCTAAGAGTTGTATGTTGTGTGTCATTTGAATAGCACTTTGTTTAATAACAGGACAAAAAGTCAAGAGAGCTTGAGGTAACGTTCCGTGGATCAGTTTATAGCCATAACACATCAATGCAGAATTCCTCCGATGTTTTAGTGGGGTTAATTTCAACAGGTTGTAGTCCTCATCATGAAGTAATTGTGTATAGGGATAATTTAATATAATCCTGATTGCACGGCGCTGTAGCTTTTCCAATCGATTTGTTTGAGTAATATTCAGTGCAGCCCAAACTGGTGATGCATATTCAAAGTATGGTAAAATATAACATTTGTACAATCTTAAGAGCAGATTATGATCTGTAACAGAAAGAGAAAGTCTGTGAAGCAGAAATATTTGTGATGCCACCTTTCTACAAACTGAGTCTACTTGTTTGTCGAACTTAAGATCATTTGTAATCCATAATCCTATGTGTAAATGTTCTTTAATAATTTCAATAGGACGATCCATAAATCTAATATCAAAAATTTGTTGTTGTGCCTTAGAATGGAGCATAGCCTTTGTTTTACTTGGATTAAACTGCATCCCCCAAGTTTTGGCTCATTGGGCAATGGTAGAGAGATCTTGATTAACTTTCTCTATCAATAAAGGAAACTGCTGAGATGCAACAAACAGTGTGGTATCATCCGCATAAAAAAGACATTCATTAATAATGCCAGGTTTCCCCGAGGATTGAATTGAGCCAGGAATCAAGTTAGAGAGGTCATTCATAAATAGTATGAACAGTGTGGGGGCCAGGATACTTCCTTGTGGCACTCCTGAACATTCTGGAAGCATCCCAGAGAGAACTTCATTGACTTTAACAGCTTGTTGCCTGTCAGTTAAATAATTTACAATCCAACGAAACAGTTTTCCACGAATTCCATAAGATGGCAATTTCTGAATAATTGCTGAGTGGGGTACAGAATCAAATGCAGCAGCCAGGTCTAAAAAAACTGTACAGCATGAAAATCTTTGCTCCAATAATGATAAATATTTATGGAAAAGAAAACTTAACTGGTCTGTGGTAGAATGACAAGGTAAGAATCCAAATTGTGACGCAGAGATTAAATTATTTGCACATAAAAAATCCAGCAGCTTTTTATTAATTATTTGTTCTAGTAATTTCCCCACATTTGATGTTATGGAAATTGGCCGATAATTATGTGGATCCAATCTACTACCTTTGTTCTTATAAATGGGTGTCACATGAGCCTTTTTCCAAGCTTCTGGGATTAAGCCAGTCTGTATGGATTTTTTAAAAAGGATATACAGAGGCAGCGACAGAGACTCGTAGCAATTACGCAGAACTGCATTAGTAATTCCATCTGGGCCAGTGGATTTTGACGTATCTAATTTGGCCAAAGCTTTGGAGATATCCATTTGATAAACATTGGAAAGTGTTTTGAATGTGGCAAATGGAAGAGATGGAAATGTAACTTGGGATCCCATGTTTTGACTTTTTGATGTGAAATAATTATTAAGTATAAGGGTGCTCCGATCGATCGGCCGCCGATCATGATCGGCCGATCATGGCTAAAAATAGAGTGATCGGTGATCGGTAAAATGGGCCGATCAGAAGGGCCGATCAAATTACAACAAACACGCGAGGCTCTCACATTTACTGTCCTGCGACTCCGGTTTGATTAAACAGCAGTAGCGTTATTTTAGCAGTGTTTTTAAGTTAAGCCCTGGTTATAACTAACACAAACCTGCCCTGGAGGCGCTGCTTTGTGTCCCCGCTGTGTCCCCGCCTGCTTTAGGAGCGCACGGGACAGAACCGAGGCGCAGCAGTGCGTGTATTTGCAAACACCAACGTAAATAGAGCTACAGCTAACCCGCTAACAGTTACGTTAAAAGGATTAAGAAAGTTCAGAGTCTGCCTGTGTCTTGTTGCGCGGAGAAAACTGTGCGTTTTGTGGCTTAAACTGCACCAAATGGCTGCTAATGGAAAGAGAAAGTAAAAAGGCAGCCCATGTGTCCGTGTGCCTGAGAGGAGCACCTTTCATCGTTGTCTTCTCTGCTCTCTTTGCACGTTTTCTTCATTCAGACGTTGTCAAAACTGGCAGCAGGAGCTGTCTGCTCTTTAGTCCACTGTGTTTCAACCTGGTTTGGCTGCGCGTTACGCGAACACAGGCGCTGCACCCGCAGACTCGCAAAAAAGGAACCAATTAAGAACAGCTGATTTTTACATCAGCGGAGCATTCAAACAAAGCCACAGACACTGGGCACACATTAAAGACCAACAATGCAACAAAACCTCTTCTAAAACAAAAATAAGTAGAATTTTGTTGTTCTTTTATATTTACAAAGGCTACAGTATTTTTCAAATGGAACTAATAATAGCCTGCATACAATACATTACTACATTGAAGACCACGTGATCGGTATCGGCCATGATCGGTATCGGCCGATCACAGCAGAGGCTGATCGGTGATCGGCCTCAAAAACCCTGATCGGAGCACCCTTAATTAAGTAATGTAGCTTTTTCAAAATTGCTTGAAACAGAGGTGTCCACAGTACATAATATTGGAATTACATCAGAAATTTGAGAACCAATATAGAGTTTTTTAGCTAATCGATACCATTTTTTTGAAGTGGTGACTAATTGAGCCATTTGATTAATTGTATTGTTGACAGCCTTATTTTTCAGCTTGCAGAGATATCGTTTTAGTTTATTGCGGGCAGTATGATACAAATTGTATGCCCTTGTAGTCCTAAAATGCATATAATCCTTCCAGGCCTTTGCTTTATCAGATTTAAGTTTGCCATAAGTCTTATCAGAGCATAAATTATTATTAGAAGTCTTCTGTGATGGAATTTTCTTAGCAAACAAATCTAGAGCCAGGAAGTATGTTTTAGTGAAACTTTCCCAGTCCATTTCAATAGTATCATTATTTAATAAGGAGTCCCAATTTATATTAAAGAAAAAATCATTAATATCAGTCCAGTTACTTACATGGCACTTAGATTTGGTATTGTTCGTTATATTACTAGAATGCGTGTATATGTCTAAAACTCTGAACAAGACAACAGAATGATCAGATGTACCAATAGGTGTTAGAATATTTTCAAATTTGAATAATGAAGGGCTGTCAACAAGTACAAAATCTAAACAAGATTCTGAGCCAGAAGTAACTCTAGTAGGAGCATCAACTATCTGATCCAGATTAAAATCTGCCAGAAAATCATTGAGAAGTCGTCCAGCACGATTAGTATAAGTGCAAAATGGCCATGAGTTATGATGGGCTGGTACTGGTATTGGTACTGGTGCGGTATGAAAATCAAATTTATATTTTGAGAGTTTGTCTGCGAGATGAAAAGTGATATCATCTGAGCTATTGGGTGGCCAGTACACTGTACAAAATAGTGCGCTGGTATTGCTATTTTTTAGAGTAAACCAGATTGTTTCGTACATCGGATCCTCGAGGTCATCTTGTCTCTTAATAGAAATATTTGATTTATAATAGATTATAATCCCGCCACCACTACGGGCTCTATCTTTACGAATGAAGTTGTAATTTGGTATACTAATTACACAATCTGGAACATTAAGAGTCAAAAATGTCTCTGTAATGCAGAAAACAGATATTTCTGGATGAGATAAAAGGAAGGCTGTGGTCTCGTCAAAGTTACTAATGAGACCTCTAATGTTAGTACAAGCAAATAGCATTTTAGGAAGGTAAAAGAGCAGATTGTCGGTCTAATATTAATGATTGACGAATAATACAACCTTTGAAATTTGCTCTGTGAGCTTCTCCACAATTAACACATTTAGTAGGTTTCTGGCAGTTTTTATCTGGAGCATGGCTATCACCACAATTGATGCAACAAAAGTGTGATTTGCAGGTGGCTGATACATGGTTAAATCTCTGACATTTGTAACACTGGAGTGGAGGGTTCGTCCAAGGCTCAGAACGAAATAGGCTTAGCCCAATATGCACACCATAGGACAGAAGCCTGTTGAGATCACTTTTATCGGACAGAGTAACTTTCACACTCTGAAACTTTTTTATTGAGTCAGACTTGAGTAAGCTAAGGGCTGTTTTAAAGCTAGGATACTCGATAGCGATCTCTGATTTAATAGAATCAATGTCGTATTCAGAAGGAACACCCCGGATAACTACTGACTCATTTGATGTTGAGACTGGGGAGGCCATAAATCTCATAGTTGCATTTTCACCAAAAACATTCAACAGAATAGCTTGTAACTTTATAAAGAAAGAAAGAAAGATTATATCTTTGGCTGATGCATCAGTGGCTTCCAATAGTATTTTCCCACTGCTTATAACTTTAGTACAGGAAATATTAGCAGTGATCGAGTCATCCACTCTGTCCATTGCCTTTTTAAGAGCTAAAGTATTTACATATTTTGCAGGATTTTCCACATGTTCAATAACCATTGTATGATCAGGGTTTACATGACGTTGGACATGTGGTGGAAACCGGGGTAGGTGAAGTTTCTCAGTAGGTCCTTTATTAATAGTGTGTCATTTTGCTATCTCCAAATACGATGGCTTAATTGCAGATTCCACTGTATACTTTTTATCCAGAGAGTCAACTTTCTTTAACAGTTCATGCTGGTTTTGACATGTGTCCTCAATTCTTTGGTTAAGTACAGCCAGTACTGTCTCCACTTTAGTAGCAACTTGTAGTACCAACAGTGCAGGAACATCTAAGTTCATAATAGTGTATATTGAGTCAGAGAAGCAGTAGATTGAGTGAGTATTATTAGATTCAAGTAAATCCTGCTTCACTTTTGCTATTCTTTCAAAACGAGAGCATGTTTTACACAGATAGAGGCCAGGAACTTCATGGATGACTTCATGTAGTTGTTTCATTGACAATCCAGAGCAAAGATAATGTATCCAATGTCGACAATGAGAGCATTGTATCACAGTTGGATTCTCTGAGGCATTACACCAGCATTTAAGGTTCTTACTTTGCGGAGGCATAGTTGTTGCGTTAGCTGGTAGCAGGCTAGCTAGCCACCAGCTTATTAGCCAGTGGCCGCTAGCCCAGTTTCTTCAACGTCGGACCACAAACACTAGCTTATATCCGTCAGACTTTAGATCCCAATAGTTTATCTTGTCTTTCGTCACCCCAGTTAACACCAAAAGCAGAAGAGCACGCAGCGACAGCACTCTCAAACGCGACCTCGCCGACTAGTGTGTGTTGTTCACCTCCCTTTTTTTTTTTTTTTTTTTTTTACATACTTTTTTATTGTATTGACAGAAAAATTATACAATTTGTGAATGTAAAACAGTACCTTTCTGGCAAAAAGGGGGCCAGAACAGGAACAAAACCTGTAAAACAGGAGTTAAGTGGGTATGTGGATACACAAAGAGGAATATCATCATCATGCTGGCATTTCATTCTTCTGATGCCGGCCTACTCATCAATGTACTCAAATGGCTCAGGTGGCTCGGGCTCCTGCTCCTCTTCCTCAATTTTGGGGCCATGAGCGGAGACGGGCTCCACCAGCTCCTCCTCTTCCTCACTTGTGTCTTTCATAATGATGATCCCGCCAGTGTGGAGCGGTTTGAAGGGCTGGTAGCGGCAGCTCTCTGGCATTGTCAGAACTTTGAGTTGAGCTGGCATCACTCGGGCTGGGTTCTCCAAGAGCTGGAAGTTAGGCTCAGCCTCTTTCTTCTTCTCTTCATCCTTTTTCTCTTTTTCTCCTTGGACCTCCACTTCCATCTTCTCCTCCTCCTTTTCCTTCTTCTCCTTCTCTTTCTTCTTGGCTTTGGCCGTGATGGAGAGAACAGTGGTGGATACTTTTTCCTTCTCTTTTTCCTTAGGAACCTCCAGAGCTGGTGGGTAGGCAAAGATTGAGGGCTTTCAATTGGAGCGGTACTGCACCTTTGGCATCTTGAGGTCTTTGTTGAGGCCAATTATAGCAGTGGGAGTAAAGGCCAGGGACAGGAAGTGTGACAGAGGGAACCAGAACCAGAATTGGGTGAAGACCACCAAGCCTACAATGGATGGCATGTGAGTGTGGCCTGTTCTTGACTGCAGAGAGATGGTCACATTGCTTTTCATTACAAAAATTTAAAAAGTTACACACTTTACATTTACATTTACATTTTTTTTTTTTGCACTGAAACTCCATTGATTTTCATAGGGACAACTAACCCCACACACTGTGACAACCAACCCTCACATGGGGTTGATTGTCACAGTGGGTCAGGATCAGGGGCGGATATAGAGGAGTGGGGTGGCAGCTGCCACCTCTCAAAAAGCCCTTCCCACCCCACCTGAATATATAGAATACAAATTTTGTTATCGGTCAAACATTTACGAGAAAAACTCTGGTTCTTGAATGTCCATGATCACAGATTGCTGGTATCCCGGTTGCAGCAGCTAGTCCCTCCAGGATATCAAGCACACTCTGTGAATTCAGAGCGACTCTGCAACTTTGTGCAAAATTTGAAACAGTTGGATTTGCAGCTGGCCTATATAGGTTATGGAGTTTTTGCTTGTGTGGCTTGCTCACAAGGACACCGAGGTTGGGCGCAGAGATGCAGCACAAAGGTGTGCCCTGCTCATGGTGTCACAGGGTTGTGCGCGGAGGTGCAGCTTGGAGGTGCGGCATGCCCTTGTTTGGGCACAGAGGTGCAGCGCGGAGGTCGCAGCTTTCCAGCAGTAGTGGTACACATAGGGATGGGAGTGTTTTGTCTGGTGTCACCATTAAAAAGCAACTCAGTCTGTGTTGCCATGGTGACACTATTGATATTAAATGCATAAGAAGTTGAATGAGCAGTGTGTTTGGACACTGCGGAAGTTTTGAGGCCAATGTTCTTTAAACTAATTTGTTTTTTTACCAAAATATCATATGCTGTTCTAAAGTTATAGCATACAGCAACAGCATACCTTTGCCAGTTTTTAATGAGTGGAGGTAGGCCTACAGCACACAACAACAGGAGAATTACAAGAGAGGATAACAAAATCAGAATCGGAGGCAACACATGTAGTCAAATAACCTAATAACCTAATTAACAGCCTCCCAACACACGTTATAAAACCCAGTTTAACTTTTGTCCAAGCCAATATTTTAAAGAAAAAGATTCAATAAGATAACAGTGTATATTTTTTTATTTTCCTATGTTACTTTTTACCTGTGATCTATAGTCACAGTAAAATCTATATGTAACAAACCCAGGTTTTTGGCCTCTGATCAGATTAATGTAAAACTCAGGCAAATGATGAGAAATGTGACTGGTGAAGTTTCTCTTTGCCTCGCTTCTGCCATATTTATTAAAACATTCAACATGTATTTTCAATACATAGCATAACAACTGTCCTTCAAATACACCAATATGCAATAAAATGTCTTTATGTATAGTACACTCTATTTAGATCATGTCATTTTTACCAGTTCCATTACATCTGTTACTTTCTAAAAATATGAATTTAACTTCCATTTTAACTAAATACCAATAAGCTTAGACGGTTTTTAGATTACTCTCATCTAGCTTATGACTCATGAATTGCATGGTAAAGGCCGTGTACTCTGGCAGGATTAGCATTAGCACAGTACAGAACAGTATTTCCTATAGTATCAAAATGAATCAGTTAACTTACAACTTACACTTCTTGTAGCAACATATACACAAATGCAATATTTCAGGATATTATTTGGAGCTTAATTTACCATAAGGGAGCAACTACACAATTAACTCAAAATGCCGCCCACGGGTTAGTGGATGGTGAGTGGATTTCAGCTGTGAACAGTTGGATAATGTACTACAGACTGCACTACAGGGAACTGTGGGGCAGAGGTCGGCTGCCTCCATGCAACCAGCGCAACTTTACTTTCACTTTCAAACGCGCTGCTTCAAGGCGCCGCTCATCGTCTCTCTGATCGTTCTCACAATTGACTGACGCACACAAGAGACAGCGGTCTGTTTGGTTCAGACGTGAAGGACAGAGAGGACAGGTCCACGCGGAGGTCACACGCAGAGCACAGGAGGGGAGTCCAGAGAGAGACGCGCCACACTATGTGCAGGTGAAGATTGATGCACAAACGCTGATTACTGCCCTGTATGACTGCGGTGTTAGTTTGAAATCAAATTAAAATACACCAGAACATACAAATAAGCTCCAATATTTTATTTCTGACATAAACATTGCTATTTGATAAAAATGCAATTAATTAATTAAAAAGCCTGTAATTAATTTGATTAAATTTTTTAATGGCGTCCCACCACTATAGAAAACATAATGTGAATACACATTGATGTGTATCACATATAGGCCTAATCTATATTTCAGTTAAACTTAAAATAAGTCAAGCTCTTGCAAATAGCCAACATATGACGCAATTCGAAGCACAAAACATGTGCCAACCCTTAAATTATTCATTACCCTTCTGGTCACCCCAAGAATGTTTTTCAAGATCCGCCCCTGATCAGGGTGTAGTTGATGTTTTTTTATGGTAACTTTTTATTACAATAAGGTGTAAAAAGAAAGGGATACTCACTTCAAGCCAAGACCTTAAGCTTTCATTTAATATATGAATGCCTCTTGAAAGATGTCTGATGAGTAATTTACCCTAGAGTAACAAACATACCTGGTCTGCCCCATATTACTCTTGGTTTTGTCCAAGTTTAGTCTTCTTGGTTTAGACCTGGTTTAGGCCTGTTTTTATGTATTCTTTTCTTATTGTACATCAATCTTTATTGATTCCTGGATTCAGTCTTTGATACTGTCCTTTAGTCCTAGCCTTGGTTCCTTAGGTGTAGTCAAAGTTGCTTCTAAGACTGGCTTACTTCTAATTTTGTTTATTCCTGAGTCTTGATTAGTCCTTTAATTTCATTTTTCTCTCATTTAAACTCATGTTTAATTTAATCCCTAATTTTTCACCCTTATTTCTCAACCTTGTTTACAATATTGTCACAGTATCTACTCCTGTTTTAATCTTATCTTAGGTCAGGTACATTTGTCTTGGTTTAATCTTGGACTTATTCCTGATTTATACAACATTTTAGGCTCAGTTTAGTTGGGTTTAACCTTCCTTTAACCCTTCATTTAAATATTATTTTATTCCTATGTGTTTCCCCTCTCCCTCATAAGTGTCAAAGCCATAAAATGAGCGTTTAGCCTCGTGTGTTGTGGTGTGTTAGCGCCGCTCCTCTCACCGCTCTCTCTCTCCCTCTCTCTCTGTTTCTGGCACGCTGACGCCTGGCTCAGGCTCGCTCTCCTGCTCACAGCCCTATTAAACCTCTATTAGACGCCATATTAGCTGCATTAGCCAAAGGGAGACGCCGTAATGAGCGCCAGCCGTGGAGAGGACAGATGGTATGCTAACAGCACGCTACGCTAACACACGCGCTAACGCCGGGAGAGTGTGAGGAGGGAGGCAGCGAGACAGGGCTAGAGTTGACATCATTATAGACTTCATTAGGAGAAGGTTAGAGCCACCAGGACGAACAGGCGAACTGTATTTAGAGAATTAGCTTGGCCTGGATCTGGTGAAGAAGAGCATAGGTCTAGGTTAGCCATATTAGGGTTTTATTTAGGAGTTTGTTTTTTTATGTTTTTACAAGACTCTTCCATTTGGTGCAGAAATATATTCACAAATACAAACTGCATGTCCCTCTGAAGCAGGGACGTGTGGTCAGAGGAGGCAAATGAGACTGCCTCATCTGTCTTTGCCAGAGGAAAAAAAAGTAATAGTCCTATTATATAAATATTTTACCCAGTTATTTGTGTTTGCCGCTTTCTAATAATTGGTGAACGATTTTATGATCAAAAAATAATTTTTCCTTTTACGGTATGCTGTAAAGAGTGCTGTCCCATATACATTGACCTGAGTGCGTTCATTCAGCAAGTTCCTGTGACTGCTTCCCTATTATATGTCACAAAATATTTGTAGACACTTTTATCGTGTCTTAAATATATATTGTCAACATATTCCAGTGCAGTAGAATAGAGAATAGAATAGAATGGAGGTTTTATTGTCATCGTCTGGTAAAAAAAAACAATGAAATACACTTTAGCGCCTCAAAAGCAGTACTATATAAAAATCTATATTATTTATATCTAAATAAAATCTATTATGTACAAAATACATTGTATACAAAGAGCAGGACAGAAAAAATGACAGCACCAATATAGCTATTGGGGCAAAGAGGCGGTAGTCATCACAAACAATAAATAATATATAAAGAGATCTGTAGATCTGTATTAAAATACAGATGTGCAACATCAGTAGTAGTGCAAGTTATGTGCAGGTGGATTAAAGATTGATGTGTTTCAGTCTTTCAAGGTGGGTGGTGCAATGGATTTGATAGCTTGTAGATAGAAGCTGTGTTTCAGGGCCTGTTTACACGACAACACTGGCCAGGAAAATACAACAGTCATGCCGCCTGCAATCTGCATTTACATGAAAATGCTGAAGTGTGAAGAAAACTAAAGTAAACTGTAGTACCCGTGTTTGTCAAGCAAATGGCGCTATGGGCCCCGCAAATGCTCTACACCACACAGTAAGTAAACAGCAGAGGAAGTGATAGCTCCGGTCTGTAACTTTCCAACTACTTTAGGATCTTGGGGTTTTCTGGAGCAATTCTCATAACGTCTCACATAAAAGTAAGTACTTGTACAGATTTTACTGACAATTACTGGACTAAATATGAACATGTGAGACATAAAAGCCTCGTATTTTGCACTCGCAGATCAGCTGACTTGCGCCCGGCAGACAGCCAATCACAGTTCAGATTGCGGCTGTTACATCATGTTTTCACAGTTTACAGAGCTCTGAGTGGCTTCCGGTGTGTGACCAAAACACCTCCTCCAGCGTTTTCAAAAGATTGTGTGTGAGGGAAGTAGTCCAGGTGAGGTCAGCTGAGTTGTGGACATTAAGGAACTTGAAGCTATCCACCCTATACTGCAGTACTATGACCCTGTATTTGTAGATATGTGAAGTAGTTTTGCATACAGAGCTGTGAGTGTAACTGTGAGATCAGAGCGCTAATGAAAGCATTATGTAAATGTCCTCACTTCATTAGAGAAACCTGACAAGTGTGTCCTGAGAGAGGGTGTGAAAAGAGCTGCAAATAGACCAGGACTAAAACCAGGTCTAACTCATGACTAAACCGGGACTAAACCAGGACTAAACCAGGTCTAAACCAGGCCTAACCTAGGTCTAACTCAGGACTAAACAGGACCAAACCAGGTCTAACCCAGGACTAAACCAGGTCTAAACAAAACTAAACCAGGTCTAAACAGGACTAAACTAGGTCTAAACAGGACTAAGCCAGGACTAAACCAGGTCTAAACCAGGACTAGGGCTGTGCAATTAATCAAATTTTAATCATAAATACGATTTTGGCTACAAAATCTATATAGTCAAGAAAAAAATATTAATTAAATTGCACTCTGAATGACACACATACTCTTTATAGCCATTTGTAGGATCTTTACAGTCCTGTCAAACCTAGATGCACTCTTGTCTTTGTCCAGAACACTGTCCAAAGTCTTGTACTTGGCTCTGTAAATCAATTAACACAAATAAATTATAAAACTACTGTTCCTCTACACGTTATTATTTTGGCAGTACATAGATAATCATTTCAAATAATCGTCATCGTAATTTCAATTATGACCCGAATAATGGTGATTATGAATTTCTCCATAATCAAGCCTAACCAGTATTAAACCGGGTCTAAACAGAACTAAACCAGGCCCAAATCTGGACTAAACCAGGTCTAAACCGGGCTAAACAAGACTAAATCAAGTCTACACAGAACTAAACCGGACTAAACCAGATCTACACAAGCGTAAACAGGACTAAACTGGGTCTAAAAAGAACTAAATCAGGCCTAAATCTGGACTAAACCAGGACTAAACCAGGTCTGAGCAAGACTAAACCAGGTCAAAATTTGGACTAAACCAGATCTAAACAGGACTAAACTAGGTCTAAATTTGGACTAAACCAGGTTACCTTTAGAAATAAACCAGGACTAAATCATTTCTACATTAGAACTAAACCAGGACAAAACTAGGTCTACGTTAACACTAAACCAGGTCTACATTAGGCCTAAACTAGGGCCAAATCAAGACCAAACCAAGACTAAACCATGTCCACACCGGGACAAACCCAGTGTAGCCCTAAACCAGGTCTTTCCCCTATAGTCTCCTAGTCCTAGTCCCAGTCCTGTCTGTGTGAACTGCAGCAATCTCGTATTTATTTATGCTCTGAATGTGTGTCTCATTAGTAAACCATGAATCATATGTTTCTGAAGTGGAGATGACAAGTCATATTAATATCTCACTACAAAAAAATATCCTCAAAAAAAAAACTCGCTAATGATCCGCTCTTTGGCTGCTGTTCGCTGTGGAAGTGAGAAGTTGATTGGCTGTCAACAACTTTCTCTCTCCTCACACAAACTCATTAACGCAAAATGTGGCGCGGAGCAAAAAAAAAAAAGGAAAAAAATAGAGAGAGAACGAGGAAAGATGCACAGTGCAGCAATATTTGATTAACAATAATTTAACACAAACAAAGAGACAGAGAGGGACAGACAGGAAGTGGAGGAGGGGACAGGTAACAGTGTGACACCTGTTAGCATGTTAGCATTGTAAGTGCTAATGAAATGCATGACAACAACATGAGCAGCAGACAGTGTAATGAGGCCACGCACTTCAGGAGGCTGTGGTTTAATCAGGCAGACGTCTGATGATGTGAAGAGCTATCTGTGAATCCTCTGCATCCTCTTCTCTCACTTCAAATAACTTCATGTCCTCTTTCAATTCATGCATAAATCTCCTCTTTGGTCTTCCTCTAGGCCTAAGTTTTCTGGCAGCTCTAACCTCAGCCTCTGCCTTCTAACCATATACTCACTATCCCTGCTCTGTACCCATCACTGTTCCTCCTCTGTACCCATATATTCACTATCCCTCCTCTATATCCATTAATATGCTATCCCTCCTTCATACCCTTATACAGTTGCCACAAAAAGTATGGTAAACCTTTGGAATTACTAGGATTTCTGCATGATTTGGTCATAAAATGTAATCTAATCTTCATCTAAGTCACAACAATAGTCAAACACAGTCTGCTTAAACTAATGCGGCAAAAAATATATTTTTTCATGTGTTTATTGAATATTTATGTAAACATTCACAGTGCAGGATGAAAAAAGTATGTGAACCCCTAGGCTAAAGACCTCTTCAAGAGCTAATTGGAGTTAGGTGTCAGCCAACCTGGAGTCCAATCAGTGTGAGAAGATTTGGGGTTTGGTTTAAAGTGACCCTGCCCAATAAAAAACACACCTCAGTTTTGAGTTTGCCATTCTGAAGAAGCAATACTTGATGTGAACCATGCCTCGCATAAAAGAGCTCTCAGAAGACCTACGAGTAAGAATTGTTGACTTGCATAAAGCTGTAAAGGGTTACAAAAGTATCTCTGAAAGCGCGTCATGTAAGGTCCTCTTCGCATCACCAAAGTCAGATACGGACACACTTTAGCCATTTTACTGGGTCCTGGCTGTAAGGAGCTCAGCACATGTTTCCAAATACACACGCTGCTATGGCTCTGTGCTGCTCTGTGCGTAATGATAATTTAACGGGGTACATCCAAAGTAGGCCATGCACAGTGCGTACAGTCGTACAGTACAGCTGCAGATGCCACTGGTTTGAGGCAGCGTACCCTGCAGCTCTTAAAAAGCTACAGGAAAGAGTGTGTAAAGTTTGTATTTTGGCATATTCAGGGCTCACCAGGCCCAGCAGAACAATGCAGGGGCAGAGCTGCGTTGTTCTGCTGCTCCTAAATGATGTGATGTGGAGCACGAGCGTGCAATACTGTGTTTTAGACACATTCATTTATTGAAAAAACTGATAATGGATTAAAGTCATTTTTATGACATTTACATATTAGTAGCCTATTCTTATTAATAAAATGGCATTGCGGTCATTCATAATGATATTAATATGGACGTATACAATTACAGACAAAAATAGCTCATGAAGGAATTTTTTCGACCCTGTCTGCCAAAATGACAGACATCTCTAGCGAATCCTCTATCACTATCCCTCCTCTGTACCCATATATTCACTATCCCTCCTCTGTACATGTTAAAGCTACACAGTATATGCACATTTAGCCATAGCACGATATTAGCAGTTGCAATATCCATCGCAAGAAACTAAATCACAATAATGTTATGGTCCTCCATCAGACAGAGATTCACACCAGAATCACTTTACTATCAGAGCCTTAAAGAGCAACTCAACCCTGGCCCAGGCCTGACTCCGCCCACTGTCAGAGATTGAAAACTGCTCAAAAAGTGGGCAGAAACCAGGCAGAGACAGAGGGGAAGACCTGAGGGTGGGGCGAGGCCTGGTCCTGTGAGTGACAGCTGTCAGAGCACCATCATGGACGCCCTCCACCACAGGGTTGCCAAGTCGCAGAAAAAACAAAAACAAAAAAACACATCCAAACACATCCGAGCAGAGTCAGTTCCTGACTCAGCACTCTGACGGTTTTCACCACAAAATGTGAATTTAGACCTTTTTTTCACAAAATGGTCAAACGCAAAACTATAAATAGTGAAATGAACCACTAAAGCCCCATTTGTACAGCTGATCAGCTAAAAAAAGTGGTTTAAGGTTTTTAAATAAAATTGTCTTGTGATAAAAGATTTTAAAAGTCCAGATTTAGATCAGATTTCCTTAATTTGGTCCTCATTAAATCTTGGTTTAGTCCTGGTTTAGTTCTCATTGAGTCTTAGTTTGGTCCTGGTTTAGTCTTTGTTAAGTTTTGATTTTGACACAGTTTTGTCCAGTAAATACAGGATATTATGTTTCTGCTTTAGTTTAACTGAACATACCATGTCAAAACAGTATATCAAAATATCATTAAAATATCTTATCGTAATAGGTTTTGTTCATGTTCTAGAAAAGGGCTATTCAACAAGTGGCCCGGGGGCCAGAAGCAACCCTTTAATCGATTTGGACCGGCCCTTGGCCCATCTACACATGAATAATAAATAAACCATTTAATAGCCACTAATCTGTTAATAGGGCTATGCCATTTTGCAACACTTGTTTTTCTTTGTTGCATTTGAAGTTCATTATTATGGAGGACCAAAACTGTCAAATTAATCAATAAATAAATGCTCTAATTGACAAATAATTATTTAAACAGGAAGAAATGCTGAAATAAAAAAAATATATATTTTAAATGAATGGTGTAAGTTTTAGTTAAAATAAAAAAATAAAGACCTATAATTATTCCCTTTCTGTGTTTATTTCGACATTTATGCATTTGTGCTTTCATTTATTTATTTTTATTTAATTATTTATTTTTTCCTCTTTTATTTATTCCCTCATTTATTTATTTATTGATTTCTGTCACCAAAATGTAAATGAAAAGGGTGTGTTAGACAAAAGCAATCAAAGCATCAGATAATCTGTGGATAGTCCACACAGTAAACACTTGCTTGGATCAACCAATGACAATGTCAGGACACGCCCCCTTCATCTGCATTTCAGTGACAGAAATAAAAAAATAAATGTGGGAATAAATAAAAGAGGTAAAAAAAAATAAAAAAAAATACTCAATTAAAGCACAAATTATATTTATTTATTTTAACCAAAACTTACATCCTCATTTAAAAAATATATATTTTATTTCAGCATTTCTTGTCCTGTAAATAATTAGGACAGGACAAGAAAACTGCATTTTGAATCTTTAGCATTCTACCATAGAATTGTACCATTGTACGCCTTTCATTCTAACTGAAAGACATGGCCCGAGATACATTTCCCTTTTAATCAACAATTATTCACATTCATTTAAACCCTTCTAAAGGCTTGTATTTGCTTGTATTTTCTCCAGATTTCCTCTCTTTCTTTCGTTGGTTGTTTGGCGTCTGGAGAACCACAGATGGACTCACTCTCTCTCAGACTGAAGGATCTTTGGAGTCTTTCCCGGACCAAAACACAATGACGAGTGTCCACAAAACGGACAGGGACAAACCGGATCGGCGCCGTGACCTCTGACCCCACACCTGCTGCAATAATATTACACTAAGAGGATGAAATATAGAGGTTTGAAATATCCACCACCACACGGAAAAACTGCTGCTGCTAGGCCCAGACAGATTGATGTTATTGTCCAAAGAGTGACAAAATATATTGGGCATATTTGAGGAATTTTAATAAAGCAGACCTCCAGACTAACTTTTCTTATCACCGTCCTGAAAGCCAGTGTCAAATTTAATGCTGACTGTCCCCATTTCATAATAATATTTAATATATGATACTGTTTAAGTCTTTTATTAGTAAATACCTGTACATTTTTAGACCTGGTTTAGTTCTGGTTTTGGTTCATTTTGGCCTGGTTTAGTCCTAGTTTTGTTATGGTTTAGTACAGGTTTAGTCTTGGTTTAGTCCTGATTTAGACCTGGTTTAGTCCTGATTTAGGTCTGATTGAGACCTGGGTTACACTGACCTGAACAAACCCGGTTTAGCCCTGGGTTAAAACTGAACTAACCTGGTTTAGACCGGGGATAGTCCGGACTAAACCAGGCTAATTTTAGTAAATTAAAGATGGTACTTTAAAGCCAAATATTTTTTGAGTTGGTATTAAAAGTTTGAGAACCACTGATGTAGTCTATAGCAATCTACATAGTTATCATTTTCAACAACATGATGCAAAGACAAAGTCTCTTTTTCATTTTACCATGTGGCCTCATATACTTGACAGTATTATAATGAGCTACAATAGCAATAATAATAAAGATTATTATAGTATATAACTTATATAGTACAATAATTAATTTTGTATTTGTATTATTTGTGAGAACCATAGATCACTTCCTAAATGACTTTAATGTCAGTGGCGCAAGCAAAGACATTTTAATTTGACTTTTTGTTTTCTCTAAAGTGTCTCAGGAGGTAGAGCAGGTTGTTCGATCCCCACTCCATACACGCGCTTTAAGTTCCTAGAAAACCATCATATACTTCCAATTCATTATTATTATTAAACGAGTACAAGAATTTTTGACCTTGAATGGGTAGCACATACACCTCACAATCAGAAAGACATGTGTTTGAGGCACAATTAGATTTTACTGTACTGTAAATGCAAAAAATAAATCTTTGCAAATACTGTTAGGAAAGTTTACATTTAATATTATTTGATTGTTTCATCTAGCAACAGTTTTTCCTTCTACTTAATTAAAATTAGAAGTAACAGTACTTTCCCTTGTCCTGAAACTATGTAACATTGCTTGTTTTTTTGGTTCTGGTTGCATTTTCTGCAAAGGTCCCTCTACATTTGAGATTAAAGCACTATGGTAAAATCTAGGGGTGCAACGATAGATTTTTGCAAAGATATGATACATATAGAATTAGAATTGTTTCGATACGATTCAAGATCAATATCGGCTAATTTAGACTCAACACCTTCATATTGATACAATCAATACAGCAACTTTTGCCAAAAATCATAAATGTTTACTCTCAAATCCAGCATCACAGCCAATTATGTCCAGCAGACAGAGAGCGAAGAAAAGTTAAACCTATTATTTTATTTAATTAAAAACACAAAAAATACTTCCAAAAAGATGAATCTGGTTTTATTTTAACATGCAAATTTCTAATATTAACATTTCTGATATTATCAGATTTTTTTTCCATCAATTACAATATACACTGCCTAGAAAATTATACAATTCAATTGGTGGGTTTCAGATGATGTCACAACATTCTATAGGCCTGTAGTGTTTAATTGAGATGTGGGGCAAGCAAATCTTTTATTAATGTTGATTTTTGGTGAGGTAGGATAAACATAGCATTATCATGGACCTTGTCACAAATACAAATGATCAGGTTTAACATTTGTGAATTTTCCTTGCAGATATTTCTTATGAAAGTTACATCTAACCAATTTACTGGCTCCTGCCGCCCATTTAAGAGTGTGACATAATCACATTCTAGAATCTGAAAACAACCAATATGAGATATTGATGTAGTTGTATCATAGGAATAAAAACTCCATCCATCCATCCATCCATCCATCCGCTTATCCAGGACCAGGTCACGGAGGCAGCAGTCTAAGCAAAGATGCCCAGACTTCCCTCTCCACCGACACTTCCTCCAGCTCTACCGGGGGCACCCCAAGGCGTTCCCAGGCCAGCCGAGACACATAGTCCCTCCAGCGTGTCCTAGGTCTTCCCCGGGGCCTCCGCCCGGTGGGACATGCCCGGAACACCTCCCCAGAGAGGCGTCCAGGAGGCATCCGGAACAGGTGCCCGAGCCACCCCAGCTGGCTCCTCTCAATGTGGAGGAGCAGCGGCTCTACCTCGAGCTCCTCTTGGGTGACAGAGCTCCTCACCCTATTTCTAAGGGCGTAGGGTGGCTGGGCGGCCAGCCACCCTCCATAGGGTGGGCCGCTTGTACCCGGGATCTTGTCCTTTCGGTCATGACCCAAAGCTCATGACCACAGGTGAGAGTAGAAACGTAGATCGACTGGTAAATCAAGAGCTTCCCCTTTCGGCTCAGCTCCTTCTTCACCAAGACAGACCGATACAATGACCGCATTACTGCAGACACTGCACCGATCCGCCTGTTGATCTCACGCTCCATCCTTCCCTCACTCGTGAACAAGACCCCGAGATAGGGACTTGAGGTACTCAGGATGGGTCTCATCCACCCCCGGTGCCTTGCCACTGAGGAGCTTTCCAACCACCTCAGTGACTTCTGCTTGAGTGATGGACACAGCTTCAAGCTGTAGGGACATGGAATAAAAACTCAATACATCAATATAGTAACTGTATCGTTGCACCCCTAGTAAACCTAGTGACTCAGGTTTTCTCCTCCTTGTATTCATACAAAGATTTCCTCTGCCTTTTGGCCATCACTGGCTTGTCCCGAGACTTCAGGGACACCGGGTCGGTGCTCCATTTCTTACAAGATACCCCAGGAGGTGCTGCAGGGGGCAACAACTTCTTTAGTCATCACACTGACTCTGAAACTGTTTAACTAAGGTAAAAAAAAAAAAAAAGTTGCATAAATTGTAGTACAGATTCCTGCACCTCTGATCCATTCAAAATAATGCAATTTATTTTAATCTACAAACCAGGGAAAGATTTGACAATTATTTGGCAATTATGATTTTTGGAAGCTAGATATATTCATTTTATTTTCTTCATTGTTCCAGAACATTCTCTCCAACCTACGTCTTCATGGAGGTGTTTCTTTGTGCTCCGATTCTGGCCCGGTCCACATTGATTGTTCTTTTAGGCTTAACTGGTCTAGATCCAGGACTGGTCCTGGTCCAGTTTGGCCTTAATAAACAATGAGGGGTTGAAGTTGTGGGCCGTGGGTCGAAGTGTGGGCGATAGGACGAAATACAAGACTCCAGATTTACTGTTCATTTAGTAACAAGCATTTTGTAGTGTTCAGAGGAATTAAGGAATTAAGAAGTCTGTACTCAAGTAAAAGTACTGTTACTATAACTCAAGTAGAAGTAAATGTACAAAATTGTTACTAGAGTAAAAGTAGTTGTAGAAAATGTAATGTCAAATTTACTTCTTAGTTATATGACTTTAAAGTTGCAGTTTTTTGCAACTTCTACTACTGTTATTACTACTACTACTATTACAGTATTTTTCAACATTGCATGGTTCTAAAGTATTAATCTGTTTTTGTTTTTGTTTTTTGTTTTTTGTTTGTTAGTTCTTTTTAAATAATTCATAACTCTAAAATCTTGGTTTAGTACAGTTTTAGTCTGGGTCCAGGTTTGGTCCTGGTTTAGTTCAGGTTTAGTTTACCTATTTGTTTACCCCCATGGCTAAGTGGGTAGTATGGCTGTAGCTGTAAAAGTAGAAGTAATAGTAGTTTTTGTTGTGTAATGGTAAAATACTTTCAAAAGTACTTACATACTAATTGATGTTGTGCAGTGTTTGTCTCCAAGTAAAAATTCTGGTTCTTGATGATATCAGCTCAGCTCTCTGCAGCCAATAAACATGAATCACTTATTAGTCATATGTCATAATTCAGATCTGAGTGATGATAAGTCTTTGATGAGGTTGATTCTGGTTAACCATCTTCTGTTAGGAACACTCCACTGTAAACAAACTTACATTCAGAACCTACTGCTGCCAGCCTCAAGAACCATATCAATAAAATGTGGTGAAATAATGTTGAACTGTAACCAGAGGTGAACGAGGTACTCAGAATCTGCATGCTAATACTTATGCTAAAGCTTACTAATACAGCCATTACTACTATTGTCCCACGTCGCCCCTAAGGTCAAACAAATCCCCCCTAACTACATTCAGATTAAATACAAAATACTAAATTTATTTGCAAGTATTGTAAAATACAGTTCATAAAGCACAAATAATGTTGAAAGTCAAACGTGATGTTTGGGTAATTTGGTCCCACTGGTCTACACCAGTGTAAACTACAAAAATGTCAAATTATTATTTATATATACATAGTTATATTCACGAATAAAACCAATAATGTCAGTGATCTTACTTCAAAACAATTTTAATTTTTTTATGATGGAATCAAATTTAATGCTTTTTAATGACATTTAAGGCCTTCTAATCCTCAAAATCAAACCAGTGAACCATATAATCCTATTCACTGATAATACAGAATGAATATTGTTGTTCAAAATATTACTATAACACTATCAAAAGTGAATAGTCTATAATTGCACAATTTTAAGAACATTTTTATGACAACAATTCTCTGTCCCCTTGTTTGTGCTCTTCCACTGGAACCAATTTATCCATTCCATACTGGGGCCTGATAACCTCCCTGGTCCCTCACTACACACTGCCACAACCCTAAGCCTAGGACAGTTTGTAGTCCACCTCTTTTTATATCAGTAATATTGCTGGGCATTGATTAAATTTATACAATTAATCTCAGTCTTGCTAAAAGAGCTGAACCTATTTTTCCAATTGAAAAGTCTCTCCTCCTGTGGCTGTCGTGTTTACCTGCTGCTGCTGCTGCTGAGTCTGCGCCAGTCTGCTCACTTCTTTCTTATTTAGGACTACCAAATAGTTATGGGGTGTAAATATCTCTTTTTTTAGGTGTTTTAGGTGTTCAAGTAAAACATGATTGATACGATCTGAAAACACTATGGGCCATATTTACTAAGACGGGTGCTAAACTGCGAGTGCAGTGAGAGAATATGCGGCCGCTATTAATGGGCATGTTGCGCATGAATTACTAAGACAAACTGCGTGGTCGGTGACAGGTGCAAACAGATGGGGCGGAACTATTTAAACAGCATCATTGCGTGTATTGTTTTGCGTCATGGAAGGTGCGGAAGTGGAACAAAAACGGAAGCAAAAATTTAACAAAGAAGAGCTGAAAGTGCTGGTGAATAATTTTTTCATCCATCATGGCAAATAGATCTGCACGCGTGGCAAACACTCTAACCCTACGTGTTTGTTAATTTCTTCTCCTTTGTCTCACAGCAGCCAAATCTGTGCAAAAGATTAGCACCTCCTTCTCCAATGTGCTAAATTTATACGCTATTTTCGCATGCAAAGGCATGGTGAGCCTTGATAAATAATATTGCGGACGGTAAATGAATGAATTAGCATTTTCTCTGCCTTCCATTTTGCACACTCTGGGAAGAACGCCTCAGTTTACAGATTCATTAGGTCATAGGAGCAAAATCTGCATTGCGTTCGCTCTGCTCCTGTAAGACACGCAAATTTCAACTGCGTCTGGGTTTGCTCCAATTTTAGCGCATCTTATTCAGTTAGCGTGCATGCAAACCTTTGATAAATCTGGCCCTATGTGTTACCGCAGATTAAGGATGGGAATTGATAAGATTTTATCAATGTCAATGCCATTGTCGATTCTGTTCTCAATCCGATTCTTTATCAATTCTCTTATGAGCGTGCCAGGCTCTGTGCGTCTCCTCCTCCACGTAGCCGTGTCCCGTGAGCGCATGTGCATTAATTATAGAGAGGGGAAGGACATTCACTGCACGATGAGCGCTTTGTAGGCTACTCATCGAAGATGACTTTTGCAGCGAAGTAAAACTAAAAAAGTTAGAGGCATTGCTCAGGGGTGGATCTCAGAGCAAAACATGGTGCTCACACAAATGCAGCTGCCCAAAGCGGCATTGATAAGAGGGATCGTTAACGGCGGAGGCATGCATTTCCGAAGGATTGGAAAAATTAAAACCAGTTCTCGGGTAGAACCGGGTTTCGATGCCAATCCCTACCGCAGATAGCATTCATTAGCCGTGCATATATTCACCAGGGGCTATTTAACATCATTAACATACTAGACTTTAACGGCTTGTATCTCAGTGATTCCTGGACCTCTCCACATGAAACAAACACTGTTAGGAAGCTAAAAGTCTTCTCTGTAAAGCTCTGTGAACTGGCTCAGCTCAGCCCTAATTATAAAGAGTCACACACAGACAGACATTCACTCTCACATTCATTCACCAGTGGCTATTTTCGAGTCAACAGTTCACCTAACACATGCATGTCTTTGGACGGTGAGAGCAAGCCGGAGTAACCAGAAAGCATCCACGGTAACAGAGGGTGGACATGCAGACTCCACCTATTATTATTATTATTCCTTTATTTAACCAGGTAAAAAAAACTCATTGAGATTAAAAAGTGACCAAGTGACCTGGCCAAGAGGGCAGCAGCGACATAGTTACAACAATACAATACAAAACAACAGTCATCCATAAACATGAATTACACAATATAGAAATCTACAATAAAGATTAGTACAAAAATACCACAACAAAAATTTGTGCGATTCTAAAAACAGTTACATTTACCAATGGAATTTGTTTCACGCTCCTTTATAGTGGATTTGAATTCTCCCAAAGTAATAAGAGCTGTCAAGTTTAGTTCCTTTTGTAACTCATTCCATGAAGAAGGGGCAGCATGTTTGAATGCTGTCTTCCCCAGCTCTGTCCTGACCCTCGGAACTACCATCCGCAAGAACTTTTGAGAGCGTAAACCATATTGCTGTTGGTTTCTAGCCATATATGTACAAAGGTAAGATGGAAGCAGCCCAATGATACATTTATAAACAAAAATCAACCAGTGAGAAAGTCTGCGGACATACAGAGAGGGGTACTCGGCAACAGCATACAGCGTACAATGATGGACACGATTTCCACAGCCTGTAATAAAACGCAAAGCACTGTGGTACACACTGTCCAACTTCTTGAGGTGCTGTGTAGGTGCATTCATAAAAAGCAGATCACCATAATCCAACATGGATAAAAAAGTTAGAGAAATAAGGCGTTTCCTTACTAAAAGAGAAAAGCTAGATTTGTTCCTGAAAAAGAAACCCAACTTAAGCTTCAGTTTCCGAACAAGGCCCTCAATATGTGGTTTAAGAGACAAGTTTTGATCGATGACTATGCCTAAGTACCTGTACATTGAGACCATTTGGATTTCTGATCCTTTGGCAGTTTTAATCTGAGGAAGATTTGAAGGAAACTGTTTACCATTTGAGAAAACCATAACTTTAGTTTTATCTGCATTTAAAACTAATTTAAGTTGAATCAGATTTGACTGCACAACATCAAAAGCAGACTGTAAAATATCAAAAGCATGTTCAATCATAGTGGAAGAGCAATAGATTACTGTGTCGTCTGCATATAAGTGAAAACAGGCATTTGAGACATCACAACAGAGATTGTTTATGTAGACAGAAAACAGCAGTGGCCCTAGAACAGATCCCTGGGGAACTCCTTTAGGAACAGGAAGAGAAAAAGAGGACAATCCAGCAAAGTGTACACATTGGATTCTTCCCGACAAATAGTCTGAGAACCAGCCAACAGCATCATCAGAAAGACCAATGTCACAGAGTCTCTTAAGCAAAGTGGGGTGATCGACAGTATCAAATGCCTTTGACAAATCAATAAAAAGTGCAGTGCAGTATTTTTTACAATCCATAGCCTCGATAATGCCGTTACAGACCTTCACAGCAGCAGTTATTGTACTATGTCCTTTTCGAAAACCAGACTGACTACTAAATAAAATACCCTGAGCATCAAGAAAAGACTTAAGCTGCTCAGTCACTAGTTTTTCAAAGGACTTTTGCAAGAACACACAGTTTTGAGATTGGCCTGTAATTGTTCAGAACAGAGGAATCCCCCCCCCCCCCCCCCTTCAACAGAGGAAGAACCTGTGCAGTTTTCCACACGGAAGGAATTACATTAGATGACAAACTGAGATTAAAAAGGTATGTCAAGGGCTCTGAGATAAAATCCACTGATAATTTAAGAAAGTAAGGATCTAGCTTATCTGGACCTGCAGATTTGCCAGTATCTAACTGTTTCAGAGCTCTATAGACCTGTCCATTGGTCACAGGCCTGAAGACAAATGAAACCGGTAGAGCAGTTCTTTTTGATGCCAGTGAGTGTCCATAATTTTCAGTTTGGGTATTTGAGTTTGGGTTTAGTGACTCAAATAAGCAACCTGATAAAACAAAATGTTCGTTAAAACAATTTAGAATTTCCAATTTATCAGTGATGGTAAGAGAGTTTGAGACAATGCAAGAAGGAAGATCATTTGTTTGTATGTCACCGTAAGATAGTTTTATTGCTTTCCAGAATTTCTTTGGGTCATTGAGATTATTGGTTGGTTCATCCAATCGACCTCAAAAATGCAATGAAAGTCATGGGAAGGAAAGAGTACCCATCCTTACAAGCAATTTTTGAGACTTCTGTCATGAGACAGGCCAAAAGAATCATAAATGAACCTTCTCACTTACTGTATGGGCAATATGAAATTTTACCTTCAGGGCGGCGCTATCGTGCAATCAAATACAAAAGCAATCGATATAAATTATCTTTTTTTCCGACATCTGTTGTCCTACTAAACAAACCCTCCTAACATCAGGTAGGAGTCTTTTTATTTCTTAATGGTGGTTTTTTATCTTATTTATTTTTTCTGCGATTTTTTATCCTTTTTTGTTTGGAGGGCTGTGCCGATTGGTTCTGTACTAAGGGAGAGTAACATGGCTATGATGTGGCCATATCTCTGTGTATGAAAAAGTGCATTTGAGCTGACTGACTGTTGTCTGGTTGTTGTGATGATTGTGATTGTATGTAATCTGCAGCTGTGGGCAGCACTGTGAGCCCAAGACAAATTTCCCTCTGGGACAATAAAGTTGAATTGAAATTGAATTGAATTGACCTCAGACTTTGATTTCCTAGCTTTAGCCCAGGCAACATCTCTTTCTTTTAACAACCCTGAGAGCTCTCTAGAAAACCACGGGTTTGAACGACCTTTGACCCTGAATTTGCGATAGGGTGCGTGTTTGTTCACAATTTCAGTAAAAGCATCATAAAACCTGGAGAGTTTGTGTGTTGACTGGCCCGAGGATCAAAGCCACCATCTCCTTGGTGGTTGGCAAGAGCACTAACCACTCTGCCACCATGCCCCCTCCAATAAAATAACAGTATCATAATAATGGCAATCTATATAATCTCCAAAATGTAGAAACTTTTTACATATTTACAAGTTAGAAGAAAATATATTATGATTCTTATATAGTATAATATAGTGTTGTGTATTTATGCTGTAACTGTAAAACTGTAAAATTTCAAGCCCCAAAACTAAATGTCACTTTACTTTGGTGAGGACAAGGCTAAAGAGACTATAGAGTTTGAGGGGAAAATCAGGTTTATGCGTGACCAAGTGCACTGGACATCCACAAACACAGAGGTAATGTAGTCTATGCCTTGTGTCCTGCTACGTGTTTGTAGGTTTCATTACCCATGCTGTGCTTTATTTAACCAAACGGCAGCACTTGAATAACAACTGTGATCCAGATGAGTCTGGATCACAGTCTTACAACATAAGAGCTACTGCTGCTGATGTGGAAACGAGCAATCCCAAAGTATACAGCAGGCACCGTGTCTATTCAAAAGTTCATTACTACAGCAGCACACCTTTCCATCATTGCTCACTCGCACAAATGCTCAAAATTTTCATTTGCACATACTGTAAAAAAAATGTCACATATGTGACCATTTTGGACACAGTGTAGAGCCCTGTGTGGTAAATTAAATACTTTAAAGGTTTTTAAGTCTCCAAATGAGTAAGTACAAGGGGTGAATAATGTTCGATGCCTAAGAGAACCTCATCCTCAAGCAAGCCCCAAACCGCCTCACACTCAGATAAGCTCTCTCATTTCTCTCACTCCAAATGTGTTTCAGGTTGTGGTCTACTTGTGAATTCCTCTAAAATTAACTTATTAACTGGTGAAATTACTACTGTTGTAAGATACACGAGATAAAAAGCTTTATTTGCTACATGCACAGTTAGAATACTAACCAAGCAGTAAAATGAATTTTTGTACCTGCAGCCAACAGCAAAACAATTTCACACAGCATACAATACAATATAAATGTACAATATCTAAAAGTATAAAAATATAAAGTCAGAAAATACTGTATGTCAAATTTGAAGAGTGGACTATAATTATACAGAATGTACATACTGCAGCAGTTACAATAACATTTGTTTTGTCTTTGTAAGCAGACAGAGACAGAGCTGGAATAGACATTACTGCTCCAATGTTGATGTTAGGTAAACCAACAGCTAATGAGAGCAGACTGTTAGATAACTTAAAGTAAAGTATAAAATTATAACTCAAGACAAAGTACCCAACAAAATTAGTATTTCAGTAAAAGGATTAATATGGTTTGTGAATTACTACTTAAAAGAACTGTTATTTTTAGGGATGTTCTGATCCCGATCAAGAGATCAGTATCGGGCGCCAATCAAGGAATTTTAAAATGATCGGATCAGATTTAGTCACATGATCGAGCCAATCTTATGTTTTACATCCGTACTGCATCGTGTAGTAGTCGTGTAGCAGTAGGCAAATAAATTCATTTTATTAATATGTTTTTTTTTTTACTTTGGACAATGTCAAAAGAGGTTCTATCTATAATCAACTTAAGTGGAAATAGCGTCCTCCAAGAGCTGTTGTAGCTAAGGCTAGCGCCTACAGCAACTCAGCTAAACACTAAGGGTGTTTCTCAAAGCCCAGGTACCTTGCCTTGCCATGATTACATCACAGGAAGGCATCCACATCATTATATGTCGCCCAAGGCGTGTTCCAATGTTCATGTCCTTCCCAGGCAGGTGTCCTCCGTTTGGCTAACGTGGCTAATTCACCAAGGATACATCAGTGGATCCTTCATTGCCTTGCATCGGCCAAAATCACCCATAAAACACTGCAGCCTTTTTGAAAAAAAATGGCAGGACTTTGAAGTGTGATACTTTCAAAAGCTTATTTAGCGAGTTTGTTTTGATTATTTATAAGCTAAAATGTGGCATTTGCAATACACTCTGTTGCCCACCACCCACAAAGGTCCCCCACCCCCAAAAAAAGGTTTATCCCTCCCCAGGTGCCACAGAGTGTGATGTGCAGCCCTCAGTGCTAACTTTACGTGTCTTTGTTTATGTATGCTAATTAGGCACATGCTCTGCTTAGCGTCTTTACACAGGCCTTGTATGGTGTATATAAATTATAACAAACCTGGCCTTTAGAAGCAGAGAGGACTTAAACTAAAAGACTTCTATGTCTTCACTGATGTCATTGTGAGAGTGATGCACACTGCTTTCCTGCTGTTCTCTACAGATATTTAGCATAAAAACTAGGGCCGGGAATCGATTAAAAAAATTAACTAATTAATCGCAAATCTGAAAAAAATTAACTGCGATTAATAACTACCAGTTATTATTAATCGTATTATGAATTCACGTACAAACACAAAATTGTAAGTTTAGAACATTTATTTTGAATTAACCTTCCCATACTTTACTGTAAATTTGTGCAATGCAAAGAAAATAAATTCATGTCTGTAACTCAGACAAAGCTTGCCTAAATAAGGTACAACCAACAAATACAAAAAACTTACCTAAAAAAGCATGTGTAATCTCTTTTAGAACTTTAACAAAAATAGGTTTAATTCTTCAATTAATAACAATTGTTATGGTTCACAACAGTGTAAATACTATGAACTGTGTTACTCCAGTGGTAATTGAACTCATCCTTGCATAGACTGCACATAACTTTTGTTTTGTCTATATTGCTGTCTGGTGATGATTTGAAGCAGAATTGTCCATTTAGCAATGTGTCTTTTTGGTCACCCATGTTGCTTTAGCTCGTTCACTTGTTGCATTAGGCTCGTTCCAGATGAACTGCTCCTCACCCGGATTGTGAACGAGAGTGCACGGCCGCAATGAGAGGAGGGGAAATACACCTGTACTGAAGTCGGACAGTTTGTGGTTCAGATCACGCACCATCACGCCCCAAATCCACTTCTCATGTGTGTTGGTTTATCCAGGTCAAAACTGTAACTTTAGTCTGTATTTTTTTTTAAAAGAGGCGGGGGAAGAAGGAGAGGAGGGCAGTGAAGTGTCGTGCGTTACGTTTCTGATCAGCACTAAACTCAGATCCAATCACCTGTCCATTCACCGCTGACAGGTGTGCGTTTTCCCAACATGCACTGAGCCGTGCAACCTCCGCAGTTGCTCCTGATGAACTGCAGCGGCTCAGGCGCTGGTCTCGTTTGGATCTCACGGTGACCATCGCACTTGTGGCACCAGAGCAAGTCAGGAACAAGTCGAACACAAATCTAACCGGCGTGCACTGCGCACAGACCGACACTGATCGAAACTGAGCAAGTCTGGCTCATCTCAAACGCGCCTGATGGATGGAAACGGAAATGTGTCGTCTTCTATGCTCGCGTGGTGCATTTCTGCCCCGCTGAAAGACCCCTGGTGTGTTGCTGCCTCTGTCAGTGTAGTCGTAATATTTTTATTGCGATGAAATGAATCGATGCATCAATTGAAATTAACGCGATTAAATCAATAAATTAATGCACTGCGTTAACGCGATAATTTTCCCAGCCCTAATACAAACATAGCAATGCAGTATGTTAGGTGTTATTACAAAATGCAAAAAATAAAAATGAAAAAGATCAGTATCGGGACTAGGATCAGCCAAATCTAAACATAAAATGATGGTTATCGGATTGGGAGCCAAAAAAAAGATGATAGGGACATCCCTAGTTATTTTTGTAAGAACTACTACTAGTACTGCTGCTACCACTACTGCTCCTTGGCTTGTACTGCTACTATAACTTACTTCAACAGTTACTCCTACCACTTGTACCATTACTACATGGGCTACAAGTGCTACAACCACTACTACTTCTACTACATTGTCTTTTCCAAAATGTATTCAAGCTAAAGTGAGCTTTAGAAAAAACATGTATACTGAAGACTTTGATTTGTGAAGAAGTTGCTTGTTTTGAGTTTAAGGCCTTTATCCAAAAACAGGTTTAGTCCAGTTTTAGTCTAGGTTTTAATTGTGGTTTAGTATTGGCTTAGTTCAGGTTTAGCCCAATTTTAGACCTGTTTTAGTCCTGGTGTAGTCCCTTATTTGAAGCGCCTGTCTTTACTACAATACTTGAACACACAATTGATTTCTCTGCCTCACCTTCCATAATAAATCTGATAAAATATTCCAGGTCTAAAAGCTGAATAAACAGAAATAATGGAGTAATGAGGCGCTGATTAGAACCTGTCACCTGAAGGCAGCGACAGGTGTGAGCGCCAAGATGTACCGGGCTTCACACGTCACCTAAACTACACACCACAAAACAACAACAATAACAACAGAGAAACAGGAAGTTCACACAGACAGAGGTGTGGAGACAGGAAGCAGCAGCTGCGGAGGAAGAGGACTTCCTGTTCGGGTTCACAACAGGCAAATAATCAGAGTCTTTCACATAGCACAATGGTAACATCTGATCCTTTTGCATTCAAAATTTTACAATACACTGATCTGTCATAACATTATGACCACCTGCTTAATATGCAGCTCCATACACAACAAACTGTGGTTTACTGTGCATTCTGAGACTTTTCTATCAGAACCAGAATTTTGTTTCCTCAATCTTCCCTCTCCACGTGCATCACCTGTAGCCGGTTCACCACTGTTCCTCCTTAGACCACTTTTGCTAGATCCTGACCACTGCAGACCGGGAACACCCCACAGGAGCTGCAGACCCAGTCGTCTATAGACTTCACATATTGGTCTTTGTCAAACTCCCTCAAATCTTTAGGCTTGCCCATTTTTTCCTGCTCCTAATACATCAACTTTGCTGCCTTCCTGGCCAGGTCAAAAGGTGGAAAACAGATTTTTTACTCAATGAGGATAATACCTCAGGGTTTCCTGAATCTTGACCAGTAAACAGCTCCCCTTTAAGTTCACCTGGCCCTGCCTCTGTGGAGTTTACATGCTTTTTACCAGTAAGAAAGCCAATAAAAAGCCAATGTGCAGTAATAGACTCATTTCGTGATGTGTTTTATTTCAAAACAATTAAATTGCCGTTGTTGCAGAGGTAAAAGTATCACATGTGCTGTGTGTTGTGCTGGGACTGTCCTCTCTCTCCCTGTTGTCCGTTAGCAACAGTGCTGCCGCTGACACACAAACGTAAGCGCGCACACACATGCGGATGGAGGAGGAGGAGATGTGGACATACATGAGAACGGGTGAAGTGGAGTGGCAGAGAGTAAAAAATATTAGAGCTTTTATTTAACCCCGTTCCCTCCGTGGTTCGCTTTGCATTTTGTTGTTGTCTTGTTGTTAGCATTAAGCTCAAAGGAATGCTATTGCGCTAATCAGTTACAGCCACAGACTGTTGGAGTTCACAGTCCATCCATCTGAGATGCTAATATTCAGTTCAGTGGGAAAGCTTTATTTTTCCTATTTTCATTCAATTTCAATTTCAATTTGAAGTATTCACTGCAATATGACAATTCAATTATGACTAATAATTATTAGTTGTTGTTTTTTTTATATAGTTGTGTGTATTTTTGTACATACATATTTCTGTGTTCATAGCTTTGAAAATCTAAAACTTCTGCACAATAGTTTATGTGAACACTAGAGACACTGAAGATGGTGTGATTCCAAAGACATGAATGTACATGTGAACTAGAGAGTGTCCCATAGTGAATAATGTCAAAGTCAATGTTTGTCTGTCAGTGTGTGTCTTTAACTGTCAGCCCTGCAACTGCCACGGTGTACCCTCCTTAGGCCTGTAGTCACTGCTGTTTAACTTTGGTAATACAACCAGTCTTATCCCCATTACCCTGTATTTGGACAGACAGAGTGAGGATGGTTAAATTGCCAGTGGCTGGTTCAGCGGCGGTGCTAATTTAAATCGCTGGTAAATGTCCTGCCACTTTGCACATTTCACACTCGCCTCGGATCATCTCGGTCCACTTCCCAGAATGCTGTGCTGCTGCTGCATATTTTAACGTGTTGTGGAGATGGCGCTTACCTCGTTCTCACGTCTGATGAGACGGAGGTGTGCGGGCGGAATAGTGTGGTGGTGGGTTTTGGACAGACGCCAAACGCACACGATCCCGGGTCTAATTAGAGAGTGTGAGTTAGATTATAGAGAGAACGGGTCAGGAGGGACCGCAGCATATGTGACGACTGCTAATCACTGCATTAGGACATCTCTAGCATAATATTAGATTAAAGGATATTGAGTATTGTAAGTATAAATATATGCATTTGCCAGAGGTGGGTATTAATATGCAGAGGCGTCACAATTGGGTAGGCAAGGTAGGCAATTGCACAGGGCCCAGAAGCTGCAGGGGGGCCCAAGTACAGTCATTGGTCTGTACAATAGTGAATAAGCTCCTAAAAGGGCCCTATCTGATGAGAAGTCAAACCATAAATTGTATCCAACTTAAAATATGAATCTTCAAAAATTCACCAGAATACAGGAAATCATATATTTTGCAAGCGACCCCTGGACCACCCTGCCTTATTTTGTCCCACATTCACCTGTCTGTTATATGCATGGCCACAATTCAGAATATGAGGCAAAAAGAGATCTTATAATAATGCTTAGGTATAAAAATTAGGGCTGGGCATATTAACGTGTTATTATCACGTTTACGCATTAATTAATTAACGCCAATAATTATTTTAATGCACGTTAACGCAAGTTTTGGCTCAGTCACGAAAGAGCCAGTTCACAGAGCCTGGTCCTGCCAGCAGCCGTGTGTTTGTCTCTCTTTTGCTCTCTCTGCGCAAAGTGCAGCTGTGACACCAGGCAGGGGGCGTTCGTAAACAGGGGCACGCAGGACAGAGGAAGAGTACAGAGACCCGATGGTCTTGACAGAGCAGACTTTTAGCTTCCTAACAGGTTTTTTTTTATTTTTATGCAGATCAGTCCAGGACTCACTGAGATACAAACCGCTAAAGTCTTACAGCCGTTAATGATGTTAAATATAGCGTTATCGGTGGCAACACGCACTCTTTTCCGATCGCATGAATGAGATTTTACTTGAAAAATTATTAACTAAAACGAGTTATTTACTTTCCATAAGCTTTTTGGTAGTCATATAAGGGAGAGTAAGGGAGAGAGAAGAAAGCAGCAGCAGCAGCAGGGGGACAGCAGGGGACAGCAGGAGAGGCAGGAGGGGAGACTTTTGAATAAAAAAAAAATAACTCCAGCTCCAAACGTTAACAAAAAGGTGAAAATATAAGCCTAGCTCTATCTGCTGTAGTGCTCTTTGTCTGCAAAAATATAGTTTTTTTATGTTATTAGTTGTCAAGCATGTTTGAAATGGTGCTATATACACTATAGGCAACCAAGTCAAAACTGCACATATTGGCTGAATTGTAAAAGCTACAAGTTATCAAATAAAGAGCCATTTAGGAGCTGGAAGAGCCCGAATACATTATTGACTGAATTTTATAGCAAGACGGCAATTAATTGTGATTAATTGCAAAAAAAAAAAAAATCATGTGATTAATTGTGATTAAAAATTTCAATCGTTGCCCAGCACTAATAAAAATAGATATCTAGGGCGCTTTCTTACCAAGTGGCGCAGGCGGCGCACCTAGGGGCATGTCCAAAGTTTATTCTCCCCGACAGCGCAGGACTTGGTCTAAAGAGGCTGAACTTTGGGCTGGGACAAGTTCTGCTCTAAACTCTAAAACAATCAGAGCAGCTCTCTCCCAGCTCCACTCGCAGCATGAGAGAATCAGCAGTATTAAAATAAAACTCTTTCATAAAACTTCACGGGTTGTTAATGAAATACGGGCAAAAATAAATATTATGTGGTTAATAATATTATTTATAATTTTATTTGTATCTGATTTTAAACATTTATTTTTGGTTTTCTAGGAAAAGATTAACTAATTTGTTGATCCATTATTTTAGAGATAAAAAAACAGTCACTTAAAATATGACTAAATACTTTACTATTTCTTATTTCCATATAGTTTTTTTGGATTAGGTTTACAAATGGAATAATGAAACAAGAAACCACACGGGAAGCACTCAGTTACTTACTTCGTTGTTGTTGGCTTTTTTTTTTTCTTTTTTTTTTTTTTCTTTTTTTAGCTCTCTCAGTCTCTGCATTCCGTCTTCATCTCGCATCTCTGTCACCTTCATTAATTATCCACATGAACAGGACATGATCCAAAGGCTACATCGTGGGCGCGGAGAGTTCGCACTGCATTCTTTCCATAAGGGATTTTTTTGTGTGGTGCTGGACTGTACCCTGCTCTTCTGAACGCTTCTTTACCATAAGGAATAAAGTTATTTTAAAAGCTGGATTTATGCACAGACAGGCTACATGAGTGCTTCCTTTGTGACCTCAGAGATTTGGATGAGGACGGCTCGCTGCTGTGATGTAAATTGTGTTGGATATTGGATACTTTTATGCAGAGGAAAAAAACAACCACCTGCAGCTTCTGCTGAGTTTCATGTGAACTCTAGTGTCTCTCTGCTCAATATGTCGCCTACGCCGCATCCTTTCATCTTCTCATTCTTCTTCTTGTAATAATAAGAATAAGAATAATAAGAATAAGTCACTGCTCATTGAGGGGTTTCTCATGCTCCACACCACCACACCTCCTGACACACCTCACCTGTAGAGCACCACGCCCACGCGTTGGCGGGGTCTGTCTGCGCCAAGATCAGGCATGCGCCAGTTGGCAAGATAGCGCCCCAAATGTCTCTTGTTACCTATGGAGTGCAACAGTGTCCGCACCCCTCTGGTGCCAGAAGTAAATTTCCTATTCATTTTTCTAATACACATTTTTCAAAAAGTTTATAGGAAAAATAAATGGAAAATCTACTTCTGGCACCAGAGGGGGGTGGGCACTGTTGCACTTAATATAGGTCCTCAGTTGTCCTTCATGTGTACGGCCCCTATAGCTTCTAGAAACGGCTCTGGTAATATGTTACTCTATTTACTCAAGTAACTTGTTGCATAAATTGTACTTCTAAGTGTATTTTATCACAACATACTTTTTACTTCTCAGTCACGCAAATTCAATATTTCTTATGTTGCAGAGGTTTGTACCTGGTTCACTTGATGTGTGTCTGATTTAAATGTTGATGTTGGCTGGTTTTTGTTGTTGCCTCAGATCTGTCACGTTCCACTTGTCTCTCCTCTCTCTGTCAGTCTGTCTTTCTCTGTCTTTCAGCAGGTGAGTGAATGAATGCATGCATGAATCACTCCTCAAACATCTCATTCTGCCGCAGCGTGTTCAGAAACGGGGGATGAAAAGGAAGTGACAACGGTAACTTCAGAGAAACATATCAGTGATGTGTGATGTAATGTGTAAAGCGTGTCAAATGTGGCTTTTGGAGAAAAAAAATCTAGTAGCAGTAGTAGTGGTAGTAGTAGCAGTAACAGTAGCAGCAGCAGTAGTAATAGTAGTAATAGTTCAACCCTAATTGGAAAAAAGTTAAAATAGAGGATATTTATGGATACTACTTGCTGCCATTACTAGAACCATTACTACTACCTACGACTAAGGCCTCTATTACAAAACCTAAAATTGCCAAAACTTTTTTTTTATTCAGAAGTTTTGAATTTGGTATTGTACTAATATAGTATGTATTTGAATGAGTATTTATAAGCAGTAGTACTAGCAGTAGAAGTAATAATAATACAACAATAGTACCAACCCCCTTTTTGTTTTAATGAAAGCGGGCTAAGGGCTCAAAAAACACAGAATTTAACTAAGACTAAACCAGGTTTTAACAAGAACTAAGCCAGATCTAAGTCTGATCTAAGCCAGGTCTAAACCAGGACTAAACCACGTCTAAACCAGGACTAAACCATGTCTAAACCACGACTAAACCAGTACTAACTTGACCATTTCACTCCTGTATATAACCATTAGTACATTAATAGTACATGTATCTTCTGTTAAATGTAGGCTGAGTTCTCCGTGTCTCGTCTTAAATTGGCTCTACACACCGCCCGCTCCCCTCCGCTCCTCCCCAGCTCCCCATTTAAAACGTGAGAAATTATAATTATCGGAATTATGCTTTTAATGACGTGATAATTAGAGTCATGCGGCGAGATTAGTCCATGAATTATTACCCGCGAACTCCTTCCAGATTCACACGCCGCCAGTAAATAACTCGACAGATTGTGCTACATATGCTTCTCTTTGCAACTTTTTAAGAAGCGCCGAAGAAGATAAAGTGGGTGCAGGAGAGAGCCGGAGCTGGCAGAGAACCGTGTTTGTTTGTGAGGATCACACCAAATGTCAGCTATTATTACACACTTCACAATCACAATCATAATACCACAATAATACTGCCTTTGTTTGGACGGATCTGGAGACAAGAGCAGGAAAAAATACAGTTGATTTTACTGGACACTGGTTACTGGTTTAGTTCTGGTTTACGTCTAATTAAAGTGTAAGTATAATTGTTTAATCCTAGTTAATCCTAGTTAGGTTTGATTTGAAGCCATTATAGAATTTTTTTCTTGTTCTTGAGGACGTGAGAACAAGAAGTGTGCGTAATGGCCTTTAGTCCAGACCCCAGGGTCAAAAGGGTTAAAATGGACCAGTTACCTTTGCTAAGAAGGTTGTCTTTTAGGTGGGAAGAATTTGTCTGTAAGCAAGAGGTGAACAAGGTGAAGAGTGTCCCTAAATGTCCACAGACACACGTGTACAGGTGAAGTGTATCTCTAAATGCCCATAGACGCACGTGCACAGGCAAAGAGTGTCCCTAAATGTCCACAGACACACGTGTACAGTAAGGGTGCTCCGATCGATCGGTCACAATTGGTGATCGGCCGATCATGGCTAAAAATAGAGTGATCGGTGATCGGTAAAATGGGCTGATCAGAAGGGCCGATCAAATTACAACAAACACGCAAGGCTCTCACATTTACTGTCCTGCAACTCTGGTTTGATTAAACAGCAGTAGCGTTATTCTAGCAGTGTTTGTAAGTTAAGCCCGGGTTATAACTAACACAAACCTGCCCTGGAGGCGCTGCTTTATGTCCCCGCTTTGTTCCCGCCTGCTCCTGGAGCGCACGGGACAGAACCGAGGTGCAGCAGTGTGTGTATTTGCAAACACCAACGCAACCAGAGCTATAGCTAACCCGCTAACATTTACATTAAAAACATTAAGAAAGTTCAGAGCCTGGTTACGCGGAGAAAACTGTGAGTTTTGTGGCTTAAACTGCACCAAATGGCTGCTAATGGAAAGAGAAAGTAAAAAGCTAGCCCATGTGTCTGTGAGTCTGAGAGGAGCACCTGTCATCGTTGTCTTCTCTGTTCTCTTTGCACATTTTCTTCATTCAGACGTTGTCAAAACTGGCTGCAGGAGCTCTCTGCTCTTGTCCACAGTCCACTGTGTTTCAACCTGGTTTGGCTGCGTGTTACGCGGACGCAGGCGCTGAACCCGCAGACTCGCACTAAAGGCACAAATTAAGAACAGCTGAATTTTACATCAGTGGAGCATTCAAACAGAGCCACACAGACGCTTGTGGGCACACATTAAAGGCCAATAATAGAACAAAACCTCTTCCAAAACAAAAATCCTGATCGGAGCACCCTTAGTGTACAGGTCAAGTGTGTCTCTAAATGTCCACAGATGCACGTGCACAGGCAAAGAGTGTCTCTAAATGTTCACAGACACACGTGCACAGGCAAAGAGTGTCTCTAAATGTCTACAGACGCATGTGTACAGGTAAAGAGTGTCTCTAAATGTCTACAGACGCATGTGTACAGGTGAAGAGTGTCTCTAAATGTCTACAGACACATGTGTACAGGTGAAGAGTGTCTCTAAATGTCTACAGACGCATGTGTACAGGTAAAGAGTGTCTCTAAATGTCTACAGACGCATGTGTACAGGTGAAGAGTGTCTCTAAATGTCCACAGACGCATGTGTACAGGCGAAGAGTGTCTCTAAATGTCTACAGACGCATGTGTACAGGTAAAGAGTGTCTCTAAATGTCCACAGACGCATGTGTACAGGCAAAGAGTGTCTCTAAATGTCTACAGACGCATGTGTACAGGTGAAGAATGTCTCTAAATGTCTACAGACGCATGTGTACAGGTGAAGAGTGTCTCTAAATGTCTACAGACGCATGTGTACAGGTGAAGAGTGTCTCTAAATGTCTACAGACGCATGTGTACAGGTAAAGAGTGTCTCTAAATGTCTACAGACACATGTGTACAGGTGAAGAGTGTCTCTAAATGTCCACAGACGCATGTGTACAGGCAAAGAGTGTCTCTAAATGTCTACAGACACATGTGTACAGGTGAAGAGTGTCTCTAAATGTCCACAGACGCATGTGTACAGGCAAAGAGTGTCTCTAAATGTCTACAGACGCATGTGTACAGGTGAAGAGTGTCTCTAAATGTCCACAGACGCATGTGTACAGGTGAAGAGTGTCTCTAAATGTCTACAGACGCATGTGTACAGGTGAAGAGTGTCTCTAAATGTCCACAGACGCATGTGTACAGGCAAAGAGTGTCTCTAAATGTCTACAGACGCATGTGTACAGGTGAAGAGTGTCTCTAAATGTCCACAGACGCATGTGTACAGGCAAAGAGTGTCTCTAAATGTCTACAGACACATGTGTACAGGTAAAGAGTGTCTCTAAATGTCCACAGATGCACGTGCACAGGCAAAGAGTGTCTCTAAATGTTCACAGACACACGTGCACAGGCAAAGAGTGTCTCTAAATGTCTACAGACGCATGTGTACAGGTAAAGAGTGTCTCTAAATGTCTACAGACGCATGTGTACAGGTGAAGAGTGTCTCTAAATGTCTACAGACACGTGTACAGGTGAAGAGTGTCTCTAAATGTCTACAGACGCATGTGTACAGGTAAAGAGTGTCTCTAAATGTCTACAGACGCATGTGTACAGGTGAAGAGTGTCTCTAAATGTCTACAGACGCATGTGTACAGGCGAAGAGTGTCTCTAAATGTCTACAGACGCATGTGTACAGGTGAAGAGTGTCTCTAAATGTCCACAGACGCATGTGTACAGGCGAAGGGTGTCTCTAAATGTCTACAGACGCATGTGTACAGGTGAAGAGTGTCTCTAAATGTCTACAGACGCATGTGTACAGGTAAAGAGTGTCTCTAAATGTCTACAGACGCATATGTACAGGTGAAGAGTGTCTCTAAATGTCCACAGACGCATGTGTACAGGCGAAGAGTGTCTCTAAATGTCCACAGACGCATGTGTACAGGCGAAGAGTGTCTCTAAATGTCCACAGACACAGAATTGGTTTCTAAGACCTGAGTCCTGTTTTACTTTAGACTTTGTTTACTCCTGTTTCAGTCCTTATTTAGTCCTAGCTTCAACCTGGTTTAGCCCATGTTTAGCCCTGGTTTAGACTTTCTTCAGTCCTGGTTTAGCCCTGGTTTAGACCTAGTTTAAACTTCCATGAGTCCTGGTTTAGCCCTGGTTGAGTTGTTGGTTTAGCCCTAGTTTAGACCTTTCTTTAGACCGGGTTTAGCCCTCTCTTTAGTCCTTGGTTTAGCCCTGGTTTAGCTCTTTCTTTGGTCCTGGTTTAGCCCTGGTTTGTTTTTCCTATATGTTTCCAATGAGGCCTGACTGCTTTGCCTGTGTTTTTGTTGAAGAACAGAAGACAGAGAGTAGAGCCACTTAATGAGGTTTAAACCATCCCACAGTGAAATGCATTAGGCAAAGATCTGGATCAGACTGGGCCTGAGGGGAAAGCATTAGGCAAACTTGGGATTAAAGAAGATAAGCCACTAGTAAACCAGGAACTAAAGCTTTTACCATGTCCACATGAAGAATTGAGAGGCAATTTAAACTTCTACCATCTGTGACTGGTCCATTTCAATTAAATTCAACTTAAGAAATCCCAAATTGATTAATTAAGACAGAGTTTTTGTGGCCTTCTGTCCTGCAGGTCACTCCTCTCTGTTGTTCAGAAGCCAAATGCAGGGGATGGTCTATGCTGTTTAATATAACATCCATCCTCCACTTCCTGTTTTTCTGTTGCCAGCAGGACCTGCCTGTGCAATTTCTTCTTTTGTCCACTGAAACCAGATGACCAGCACCTTAGACACTTCTTCTTTATAGATTTTGTTGACTTTTTTTTCTTATATAAATGTTCCAAACAAATACAACAGAAAATTATCAAAATCAAAAGCAAATTAGAGGGGATTGTATGCACAAGGACATCTAACGTAGACATTTATATTAAATACAATATGCCAATCAGTGCATGCTACAAGGCAGGTAATCAAGTGTAAACAATTGATTTTCCTCAGTGGTGTTGCAATATAACAATATTGCATACAAAAAAAAGTTGATGTATCGATTATCGGTATGAAGGTGCAAAGACCGTGGTTTATAACAAGGCTGCTGCAGTGAAGGATCACAGGGCTGAGGCCTTGCTCTGACTAAAGCTCTCTACAGACAGTACTACCTCTTGATCGTGTCCTTTGAGTATCAAAGTCAAAGTGAATACACAAAGTGAATACATTTTCGTGGATTTCAGTTAAGGGGTGGAGATCTCTGAGTACTTGTTATAAAAGGTGAGGGACAGACAGAGTATGATATAATGGCTAATTAGCACTGCTATTAGCAACATTAAGCTAACAACTGGATGAATAAGGTGACCATCTCGTAGTGACAGTTTAAGCGCTGAAATGAGCAGAATGAGTCCGATGACAGTGTTGCTTTCTAAACACGCAGGAGCATTTCCACTAGAAGGCCGGGATTCACTGTCTATGTAGAGCTGTGAGACTGCGCATTTACAGCTCTTGAGAAGGGCAGCACCTCAGCATACAGAATTACTCAAACATGTGTGAGTGAAACAAAATACTACTCGAGGTCTGTTTTTGAGCAGGAAACATTATAACATGGTTAAAAGCTCAGAAACGTTGAGTTATGTACAATGTCCCCTTTAAAATATATTTAGAACAGACTAAATATAATTTTTTGATTGAACTTGGTTGCATGAAATCAATTGAAAGTTGAAAGTAACTTTAAATACTCAACACTAAACTCAATACACAAACCTTTTTATGGTAATACTTTTCTTACATTTAGGATTAATAGGAAACTGAATATTTTTTGAGCCAAAGAGGTAGAAGATGTGCTGAAAATCATGCCTACCCAAGTTAAAGTACTTCAAAACAATATTGTTCAAGTAGAATTTAAAGTACTCAACTAAACTGTAACTTGAGTAAATATAAAAAATGCACAGCAAAATCTACTACACTACAACTACAACTACTCCTTCAGCTATTCCTACTATTGCTACTACTGCTACTCCTACAACTTATACCACCACTACTACTACGTACTTTACTTAATTTTATGCAGAACACTTTTGACTAATAGAGAATTTTATATGTCCTTTCAGTAGTACATTTTCCCTCTGATGTACCCCTCTGACAGCAGTATATCAGAAAGTACTAAACGGCGCGTGCAGACAGTATTTGTGTAATCCTCTCTTGTACAAACACAAACGCAGTATTTTTGAATGGCAGACGCTGATGTTCCCAGCTTTAAGCATGCATCACTTCAGTCCAACAACAAACCCCAACCGGAGTGAGCCAGAGTTTACTTAAGCCAGGTTTTCTCTGGGCCACTCTGGCTTTTAACCAAATGAGTCCGGCTCGTTAGGCTGAGGTACCTCTAAACAGGGATTTTTAATGGCCAATTACTGCACTCGTGGTATCACTGGGTTCTAGGCATGCAAAATGTTACAATGGATACTTATTTATGTGGATGCCATAATATTTGTTTTAGTATTAACTAGTGAGTGTAGATTTGCTGTAGGCAGTCTCTGAGTGCTCGAGAGCACTCACTTTCAAATGCAAACAGATCTATGGACTTTCAGGTAAAAAGATTTTTGTAGAGTAGTGTCCTGTACAATAACTAAAAGCACTTGGAGAGCGCAGACCTCCACCAAGCCATAGGGTCACTCACCTGAGAAAAACCCCTAAAGGCTCTGATGTAGCTCAATAAGTATTCAAAAAACATCAAATCTGTGAACATACCACTGAAAGAGAAAAACCTCAACTTTCATTCGGTGTAAATGGTGGTGGTAAATGTGTAGCTACATTTGTTGCTGTGCAATATGCAATTTCATATGTACCAACTACATTTAGAACCTTTAGGATCACCAGATCAAGAATAACAACATGATCCGGGTCAAACTATGTCAGTTTATAACTACATAACTACATTACAACTACCATAATGTCATCTTATAATTATTTGGCAATGATTCTAGGTAGTATTTGTTGAGTTAGAAGTTGTAATGGCAAAATTAGCCCCATCTCCCAGTAGTATAGAAACCTTTAATAAATTATTGTTGATCCAGATGGTGATCCGGATCACCCTCAAAATGTAATCAGTTGTTCCTTATTCTTTTTCTGACTTTCGGAAATTTTCATCAAAATCCGTACGTTTTTGAGTTATGTTGCTAGCAAACAAACAAACAAACAAATAAACAGACAAACGAACACCGCTGAAAACATAACTTCCGGCTTTGTGGAGGTAATAATAATAGGCCTTGTCCACATGGAGTCGGGCTTAGGCATATCCGCAAAGGTTTTTAATCATATGGATGTATTCAGCCTTCCAAAACACCAGATCCCTGTGGCCGGATCTGGTGTTTTGGAAGGCTGAATACAGTCATTTTTGAAACCCGGTCCCAGAGTGGAAAGATGTCAAAATGCTGTTTTCATGTTTCCATGATTACTACCAATACGCATCTTTTCTGAAATGATGACACCATAGCCCCACCTCTCCCTTAACCTACATGCGCTACACTCAACAATGGCGTCTTATAGTGTTGTGTTCGAGCAGCAGATTCTACTAAGCTTTTTATGTTTTTTACAGCAGAATATTCTGCTCCTCTCACTACAGACTAAGGTCCCCTTTCAAACTCATACAGTCATATGCACCTCCATGTTCTTATGTTTACATCGCACCAGTATTTTGAGCATGCCCTGTTTGTTCTTGTCTGTTTTTGGTGTGTTTCTGTGGCAGCGTTACAGCCCCACTAACAGCCTGGCAGATGAATTACAGTGTTTTCATTGGTTTTGTGTGGACCCTTGCCATGTTAACGGAAAACATTTTTGAAACAATAGCGTTTTTGTATCCGTGTTAATATAGCCTAAAGCAGGTAGAAATTTTTACTTGCTTTTAAAAGTCTTTTGTAACTCTTGGCACTGGCAGGTTTTTACATCGGAAGCCCTTTGGGATGCAACCAGCCATCCACATACTGTGACTGGAAGTTTTGGGGCCCTGTGGTAGATTAAAATTAATGACCTCCTGCACCAGATGCGGGGGGACAATCTCCTAACAAGAGGCGGCCAAGCTGACCCTTCATAAGTGTTTATCTACAATGGGCCAGTCTTTATGTGATGCTCTGCCTGGTTGTATATTTTTCAAATTGTGATCTAGCTACTATTTAGTCCAATTATATAGCCACTGTTTACTCTTAGTTCATTCATATCATCCGCTGCTTATTACCATTATGGGTTAAGGGTGGCTGGAGCCTATCCCAGGAACTACGGGCCATAGGCGGGGTACAATCTGGACAGGGGTCAGTTAGTCGCAGGGTTGACACTTGAAGACACATACTGACAGACAACCATTTACTCACATTCATTCACTATGAGACATTTAGGTTCCCCAGTTCACCTGTACATAAATCTGTCACAGTGAACGAATTTCCCCTGTGGTAATTATATGTGATTCAACACCGTGGTGTGTGGTATAAACGATATAGCATAATCTAATAATAACACCTGAAAAGATGACATGTCCAAACAAAGTTTGATTATAAAAATAAATTGAAATATAGTTTAAGCCCAATTCACACTGAATCCATTGTGTGTCCGTTGTGTGTCCGTTGTGTGTCTGTTGCATGTCCCGTACGACTCCCGTAAGAAATAGACGCAAGTCAGTGCGTGAGTTCACACAGGCTGCGTTGCAGTACATCTTCGTGTCCGGTGCTCTGTCAGAAATACGAATCAAGTCTATTTTTGCCAGACGCCGGATCCGTCAGGTATAAAGTTGAACAGAGCAGATCGAGTCAGACAGGAAGTCAGACCCGGGTCCAGTGAAGAGGATCCGGTAAATTTCAAAATAAAATCGCTTGTGCAGCCTCTCGCTCACATTTCTGTAAACATTACGCCTTAACTGAGGACACGGGGTCACAGATGACATCGGACAGCATTAAACATGAGTAAAATTAAAGTATTTATATAAAGTAGCATCCTTACCCAGGGTTGAAGTAATATTTCTGTGACTTTTGGGATTCAACCGTGGTTAAATTGCCAAATAGCAAGAGATCGTGGTCAGAGGCAAACATGGCTTTTTACCATACTTTTTATCTGCAGGTCTCTGTATACATGGTTATTATCGCGTGAACTCATAACTTCCAGCATAAACTCGCTCCTCTCCCGTGAACTCGTGGTCTTCCAGCTGGCTCTGGTCAGAGACGTGCCGCACATGCAACGCACTCGGTGTGAATTGGAGTCCGTCAGAAAACTGCACCAGAAACGTACACACACGGAATGCATCCAGTGTGAATCTGGCTTTAGCCTCTGCTCTAACAAAAGCCCGAGTCAGCCACGAGGGGCAATATCCTTGCAGGGTGTGTAACGTGGTAGCTTTAGAAATAAACACATGTTCACCTTTTGTGGTTTGAGAGATGCACTAAAGAAGCTAGCAGTGCTCCCCGCGGCACTAACTCTTTAGAGTAGTGGTCACCAACCCGTCGATTGTGATCTACCAGTCGATCGTAAAGGCAGATCGCAGAGCTATGTCTTTCCAAATAAAGTCATATGCCTATGGCATTTTAATGACACGCAGCTCAACCAGTCTGAGATTCCTTCCCACGAGACACCGCAAAAGCGCCAGTAAACTAGGGCTGCAACAATTCATCGAGTTATTCGAGTAATTCGATTAGTAAAAAGCTTCGATTAACATTCTTTGAACTCGAAGCTTCGTTTAATTAATGTAAATAAGACTGGCGCATAGAGCTGGGAACTTTGTATGCACGGAACAAAGTTTCTGCACGGTTGATGCACAACACACTAGCGACAGTAAGGCAGTGGTTGGGCTATAAACTGAATACATTTGAGTTGTAGTTCACATTTTAAATGTATATATAAACTATGTAGAGAACAGCACCATCATGAAAGAGGTGGAAACGGCGTCCTCCAAGCATCGCACTGTTTGGCTAATGCTACAGCTAACGCACAGAGCAGCTTAAATACTGACCCTGCAGACAACAAAAACACTAATAATCACAGAGAAAGTATTCTTATTACCTCTGTAAAACCTTTGTTCAGTAGGTGGCAGCAAACTGGCAGAAATGAACAGCGTAGTGTGATGTGCAATCTGCGTACTTTGTTTATGTATGCTAATTAGCCGAGTGGGCTCAGTGGTGTTTAGCGTCTTTTAACAGGCCCCTCATGGTGTATAAATGATAATAGATGTCACTTTTAGAAGCAGAGAGGGTTACAACTAAAATACTTTTTTAACTGTGAGGGGAATGCACACTGCTGCAGCTTTTGCATTTTGTTTTCTATAGGCATTTACAAATCATATTCTGATTAAATATATAATTAGTATATAATAATATAGCCCAGTATAAGTAATTATAAAGTATAAGTAAGTATATAATTAGTAGACCATATCATAATGTATAATAATAAAACCTACATTTACAAAGCTATTTGCAATGTAATGCATTCAAATATTTAAAAACACTTCTTAATGTTAAATAAATAAATGGTAAATAAATGGTCACATTAATATAGCGCTTTTCTACCTCCAAGGGTACTCAAAGCGCTTTACATAAAGGAACCACTCACCCATTCACACTCACATTCATACGCCAGTGTGCGCAGACACCGGAGGCAAAGTGGGTTAAGTGTCTTGCCCAAGGACACAACGACAGTATGCAATGGTGGGAGTGGGGTTAATGGAAAAGTGGCTCTACCAACTGAGCTACTGCCGCCCAGTTGTTAGACTGACAGATTCACAGATGTGCATTAAAATGTGTTACGCAAGAGTATCTCTTATTTACGAAAGAGGATTAGGGCCATTGTAAAAAAAATATTTTTGAGGGTTAAGTTCTGAGATTAAAGTCAGAATTCTGAGAAAAAAGTCAGAATTCTGAGAATAAAGTCAGAATTCTGAGAAAAAAAGCCTAATCCTCTTCCGTACTTATTCGATTACTCGATTAATCGAACAAAATAATCGATCGATTACTCAATTACCAAAATAATCGATAGCTGCAGCCCTAGAGTAAACCACGCGAACTATGAGCTAAACCGAATACAAGCAACTTAATAACAATCAGAGATTTGGCCACTTTCACTTCAGTTCTGTTGTGGAGGCTGCGGTCGGCTCGTGCTCCGAGGCCGCTCTGAACAGCGCCGCACACAGACAAACACACACACACACACAGGAGGAGAGGCAACAGTATCAGGGAGGAGACAGGTGAGGAAGGTGTCAGAGTCTGATGTATTCTACCTGTTTGCTTTGTTTTTGTCCTTCAGTAGTTTGTTGTTGTTGCCGTGCGTGAGGAAAAAGCTGACTTTGTTGAAGTTTCACAAGCTCCTCCCCTGAGCGTTACCATGGAGCTCCTGTCAATCACCAATATTACTAAAATAATTTGAGCTTTGATGATAAGCTGCATTGATACTCCAGTTTAATTCAGGCCTAATTATAAATATAGTAGGCCTATTATAATCCATAATAATCAGCTGTTTAGGAGCTGACGGAATCTTGTAAATATCACTGACAAAACTTTACATGCTATATTTGTCAGATTCAGTTATTCCTGTCCTGAGTTAATAATGAACATTTATCATTTTAGTTTAATAAAATGTGACTTTATTAAAGAGGTTATTTCCATTTTTATTTTCATGTTTAACCACTGCAATAATAATAACCCTAATAAATGCCCACCATGCTGTGCCTAATAGAAAGAATGGGTAAAAAAAAAAAAATAAAGGTAGATCTCCTGGCCGCGATGACTTTAAAAGTAGATGGCAAGCCGAAAAAGGTTGAGGACCACTGCTTTAGAGTGACTGTGTCACAAGCGTACCTTCAGGTGAGTTGAGAGGGTAGAGAAAAATCGTAACTAGTTATCGCATCACCAGGCGAGTGGATCATCATTCGAGTCTACTGGCTCCTCCTGTGTCTGCTTAGGAAGTGGCTAGCTTCAGTGAGGCAGTGCAGCTCGTACAGAAGCCTTTTCCTTTCTCACCATTAACCCTCCGTTCTCCACCCCCAGCGTCTCTGATTGCATATACATGTGTAAGCATTAAAGGTTTCATAGTTTACAGTAAAATTAAACTGTGCATCCCATTAGTGTCTCACTAAAATGATAAACTGTGTTTACCGCGGTCGCTTGTGCCCCTATGCGGTTGGATTGATAACAGCGCAGTATGACAATAATGCGGTCACCGCAACAGCCCTACCTGTACATGCATATCTTTGGACAGTGGGAGTAAGAGGAGAGAACCTATGGTAAAACAAAGAGGAAATGCACACTCCACTAAGAGAGATCAGAAGTGGAACACACAACCTCCTTACTGAGAGGCAGGAGAGCTAACCACTCTGCCATTGCGCACTCTACTCTTTATCTTTATGTCCAGGTAATGTATATTTCATTCATCTATTGTGTTGTCCTGGCCAGTTTGTATAGACAGCCCTTATGTTGCTCTCATATTGTGGTTTATTTTGCTTACCTAACCAGATATTATATATTTTTTTATGCTGATGATATGATTATTTATTCTTTCGCATCCACACTTGTTGAAGCTGTCAACCATTTACAAAGTGGTTTTAATGTCGTCTGTAAAACCTTTTCTGAATTGAAACTTTCTCTCAATGTAAACAAAACTAAGTTGATGCTATTCTCGAAAAGTAAGAATAAGCTGCTAAATCTTCCCCCGATAGTCACCCCTATGGATGGATCAGTCATTGAGATTGTTAACACTTACAAATATTTGGGTATTTTAATTGATGACTCATTGACTTTTAAGCCTCATGTTGACTCTCTTGTAAAGAAGTTATGCCTTAAATTGGGTTTTTATTTTAGAAATAAGTTATGTTTTTCTTTTTATGCAAGGAAGAAACTTTTTGCTGCTACATTCTTACCAGTGCTGGACTATGGAGACCTTTTATACCTGCATGCCCCAGACCAGGCGCTGCGTATGCTGAATTCAGTTTTTCATGCCTCCTTACGCTTTATAACAAACTGTGGACCTCAAACTCATCACTGCGACCTGTACTCTCGGGTTGGATGGCCTGCTCTGGTGACCCGTCGGTTGACACACTGGTACAGATTTATATACAAAGGACTTCTTGGTCTGCTCACTCCGTACCTGACTGTGTATTTTCCGCAAAAGGCTGATGGACCTTATGCATTACGCTCTCAGGACTTCCACACTCTGACTGTCCCCGGTGTCAGGACCGAGAGCGGAAAAATGTCTTTTCAGTATCGTGCTCCTACAGACTCGAACAATTTACAGAGTACCTTAAAACTACAAAATCTTGTCCCTTTGGATCATTTTGAGTCTATTTTGAAGGACCTGGAGATGCAATCACTAACCTGCCACTTCTTTTAAATGTGTCTTTTTATCTCATTGTTTTTAACTCTTATTTCTCTTTTATTGTATTTTGTATGCAGTGTGGGTTGTGTTGTTGATGCCTCTTGGCCAGGACTCCCTTGAAAAAGAAATCTTTGAATCTCAATGGGACTTTCCTGGTTAAAGAATGGTTAAATAAATAAAAAAAAATATATATATTAGCCTGTATTTAACTTCATCATTAAAACTCTCATCTCCTATATTCCCACCTGTCTTTTCCAAAAAAGTGCTAATATTTAAGCATTTGCCAAACTCCACATTTATCACATCTTTATATTTCCTCGTCTTTAGTTTCTCAGCCGTTTTCTTTCATACTATTTAAATGTAATAAAGTTTTTCTCTTGTGAGTATTTTTCTGTTTGCACCTCGGTCGGCTTCTAATTACAATTCCTCCAACACACTTTTATTACGAGTTTAAATATAAATCTCTATTCGAAAGCTGTTAATTGATGTAATATTGAATTTTTATTATTTCTGCATGTGATTAGCACTCAGCTGGGATTCGGAAGGCGTTTACACGTTTCTTTTCTTTAAAAAGAGCCACGTTTTACCTGAGAACACGGCAGGGACTGACGCTCGGTTTGAGGAAAAGAGAAATGTTTAGATGTGAGACTCACCTCCTGCTGAAGGAACAGAAATGGGAACAATAGGGAATTATGAAGTTAGAGGGTAGAGTGGGACTTGGTGTAATGTTATTGGCGCTTACCATCTTGTCACCAATGCAAAATATTGGTTTAATCAACAAAATAAATTAAAACAATGGGTTTAATAAATAATTTTTTTTCTTTTCTTTTTTTTTTTTTACCAAAATGTGAACCTACACAGCCAGAAAAAAAGTCTTTAAGTCCTGACGGTTATAGCTTGAAAGTACTGTTACTTAGAGGTGGGAACAATAACACTGGTCTACAAGCAAAATGCTTCCAGAATAAAAGTAGAGAAATTTTTCTTGGATTAGGTCACTAATAAAGAAAAAGTAAGTCAGAAGTGCAGATTGGCTATAGTTTCCAAGAAACAGTATTGGGTCAAAATAGGAAATTTATGCAAAATAAGGCAAAAACGGTAGTTTATCAGAAGGTACAGTGTGTCTACAAGCAACCAGTTCTATCTGAAAGCCTGGCTGCACATTCCAATACATTCATTTTAATATGTCTAGAGTTTTGAGATAAAATGTTTTGTTTTTATTTGCAGAAATCTCTCTCTTGGAAGTGGACAAAATGCATGCATGTAGAGAAATTAAATATTTTCAAAATATAAATATTATTTTTAAGCAAAAATACCTAATCTATTGTATAAACAGATGCGATTTTGATGTGAAACAATATCATTAAATATCTTGAATACATTAGCTAACCAGCACAGTTATCCATTGATTTTCAGTTCATCTTATCAAAATAAATGAGATTTAGCCACTTTTATCTCGGAAGCAGATCGAGTCCAAACATTTGTAGACGAGTGTAATCATTTTTTGATGCATGTATTAAAAAAAAGATTCTAAATCGATTCAGAAAAGCTAACAATCTGAAATTTATAAAAAAATTACTGACTGAGGTATACAAGTCTTATGCTACTCGGTTACATAGAGTTGGCTCTGGTGAAAGCTAACAGAACTCATTGAACGTGTCTGCTCTGGGATACAAGTGGGTTTGTTTACCTCTGTGTTGCGTTGTAAAATGCTTGGATGTTGTATACCAAAAACTCGAGGCAAATAGGACTTGGACAAAAGCCATAGCTGTTACGAAGTGCAAGTGTGATTATTTGGTAACTAAACAAAACATGAAGCACCATGTGTTACGGTGCCGAGCACAACCGTTTAGGCAGTAAAGGCAGCCTTGTCAAATGCAGACGCTGTTGTCGTGCACATGAATGCGGTGGTGGTCTAAAAGTATAATAACTCTGCGATCTGTATTAACCCTCCTACACCCCTAAGACATTTTTTGATGTTTCGCACCTGTTTTTTGTGGATAACTTTTGCTGTGTTGATAAGAATAAGAATACCTTTATTAGTCCCTCAGTGGGGAGATTCAAATGGCATAGAGTTTGCCTCAGGATGAATTTTCAGATTTCAGGATTTTTTTTTTTTTTTTTAAACCTCTTAAAAAGATGTCTTAAAAAATAGTCACACCTTTACCCCTAAGACATTTTTGTGCCATTGACTCTCATTACAATGACCATTTTAATTATACACTGTCACTGCAACATAATTTCACATTTTTATCAAGTATTTTGTGGATTCATGATAGTGAGGGATTGGAATTTTATTTTTTATTGTTTCTTACTAGGTGGTGCCATTTCCCCCATATATGGTAGACAGAGGTATAAATTTGGAGATGCAAAGATGGAGATTAGTGTTTGTATAAATTATCAAGCCAAGTCAAATAAAAAACATTTTTTGAACTAAAATGATTTGGGTGTGTTTTAGGGTTGTCATAAATTGGTGTGAAAGTGTTTGTTGAGAAATTAGCTTGTTTGTGTATCTGTGAACACACATCCAAAATGTAGTTCTTACAGAGATGTGCACCAGACTGATCAGAGGCCTCTGTTTGTGCTGGATGTGTGTGTGCACCACATAATTTTGTAATTAAAAGTTGATTTCAAATTATGGCAAAAATCACAAAAAATCGATTTTTTTCCCTTCTGTAAATGCAAATTAGATTTTTTTTGGTGGATAATCAGAGCTTTGGAGTGTCAAAAATTGGCATCATGATTGATTAGATTAGATTTATTAGATTTTAATTTTTTGTTTAGCAGCAGATGAAACATTAGTTACACATTTAGTTACACCTTTCATCCTAAGGCACAAAAAATGCACTGCCATAGAAAAAATATACAATAATAGATAATTCAAAAAATTTATGAAATTTAAATTTCAAAAACACAATGAAATTTTGCTATGTATGATGAGGACTGAAGTCAATCATTGTAACCATGAAAAAAATTGAATTATTGACCATTAGATAATTTTTCACAATTGCAGTCTTTATTGGTGCATTTTTTGTGCTTAGGGCGAAAGGTGTGACTAAAAAGTTAGGGGTGTAGGAGGGTTAAATACGTTAAATATCATAACAGAGATCAATTATCAGTTTGGTACTTTTGACATTTAGACTTGAAAAGAATGTTTCAAATTACGCTTTAAATGTAACAAACAATCTTCATGATACTATGTGTTGGGGAAAAAATCCACTGTTAACTAATACATTTTTCAGTCAATTGTCATTCATTTAAAGCTGACAATAATCAAAATAGTGTTCGACGCATCGATGTATAGTTTTTGAATCAAAGTGTGGGCTTCTAAATCAGAACTGAATTCAACCGAAGCTAGCCAAAGATTCTCACCCCTGCTAGTACTTCCAAACAATATTACTCAAGTAGTCAACATAATTATGACTTGAGTAAAAGTAAAACAAAAAAAAGTATAGAGTGTAAAGTTTACCCAAGTTTTTTTTTTTTTTGAAAGACAGCAAAACCTACTGCTGAACTACAACTACTACACCTTCCACTGTGCACCCTACCTAACAAACACAAGACAAACACAAAATATACTGATTTAAAAATTTACATAAAAATGTGTTAGAAATGAAAAAGTGCATTTTCTTAAAGGTCGGTAGTTGAAGTAGTAGAAACAGCTGACTGTTTAAGTCTCTGTGGTGTTGCTCCTGTCTGCTTTTCTAAACTGGACCCAAGCTATTTAACCTCCATAATTCACTAATCCTTCACTTATTCCTCCTTTGCACTTTAAGTGTTAATGTATGCTCAAATTATTGTCTTCCTGAACTCTCTCTGTGTATGTCTCTGTCGCTAATTAAAATCCCTTTCTTCTCTTTTTTTCAGAGTTAAATTTTTATTCAAATGAGGTGCTTTGAGCTCGTTAGCCTCGTTAGCGCACCTGAGCTCCTAATTAAAAGCTGAATTGTGTAAATTTGTGCACCCACCGCCGGTCGCTGTTACCAAACACAGAACGAGAGCAGCGTGATAATTAATGTTAGATAGAAATGAAGGGAGGGGAACGGGGGGACAAAGACAGACGACAGAAAGACAGACAAAAGGGAGAAATACTTAGGTTTCATTGTTTTGTATTTTGAAAAAGATATAGTTGTAAATGTAGCAGTTATCAAAGCAGCCATAACCTTATGACCAGCTAAAAGCACTAAAGCCTGAATACTTGAAACCAGGATTAAAGTAAGAGCTCAAAACTGCTCCAAGGCATTGTTTCTATCTTGCAATCGTAAAGATACTGTATAGAGCAGTGGTGTCAAACTCATTTCATGGTTCGGGCCGAAATTCAACAATCATAGTAGGTCACGGGCCGAACATGACATAAATAAAGAAATTATAGTATAAAAGTGTACATTTTTATAGTTATTTTTGGACAAAGGGCACTGTGTAATATCCTTTGCAGATTTCATTCATTCATTTAATTAAAAATGGTATTTATATTTTAACATAACAAACCTATCAGGTGCTGATATAATACTGTCTCACTTTTTTAAAATTTGATGACAGCAGCTTGTGTCAAAAACATTTTTAGTGTAGCCCTGCTCAAGGCCAGAAGACCACAAGCATCCAATATATCCAATACTAAAAATAGTATTAAAACACGTTTTATTCCTAGTCTTGTTGCTGATTTGTGGACAATTAACCTATTTTGTTGTAAAATGCTCAGTTCAGCTTTTTTTTTGTAAGCATTTCACATTTGTTGTCTTTTTCACACATTTGAGACCTGTTGCTGCTATCAAAAATGAGCATTTATTTTTTATGAAGTGGTAATATATTTTTATCTTGTGACTATAATGTTTAATTTGCTTCTACCACTGCATTCTATAATTTTTATACACAGTGTCCCAACATTTAGTTTGAGTCTGTTATAGTTCTGTGAAGACAAGGGGACACAGAACTGTCCCTCTGTCCAGAGCTGATCAGTGCTGTGTCCTCTGTGAGCTCACAGCAGCTTCACTTTGTGACTTTGCTTTATTAAACCCCCAGCTCTGCTGTGAGACCACACTCCTTTACCTTCTGTAGCTTCTGCTTTGTCCAGCTTTTTGTACTTGTTGTGACTTTTGCTTCAGAGCGTGTTCTTTACTGAGCCTGTGGCCACATTAGCTCTACATTAGCTCCACATTTAGCGCAGCTCTTGAGTCCACAGACAGTCTCTCTTCCTCCAAGTGGATTTAAAAGCCCTGCTCTCACTCTTCACTTTTCCTCTGTTCAGTTATTTCGGGGTAAAGTCTCTCTGAAGCACGTGCACGGAGCAGCTCTGTCGGAGATGAGACGAGTCATAGCAGCAGCGGGGGAGAAGCGGCACGCTACGGAGCTGCTGCAGTGCATTATGGGACTCGTAGTTCTTGCGGTAAAAATGCTAAATAGCGATCAAAACCTATTAATTGAAATTAGGAATTGTCTCGCGGGCCAGACAGAAAGGTCTTGCGGGCTGGATTACACGGCCCGCGGGCCGTATCTCTGACACCCCTGGTATAGAGCATTGGACTAAACAAAGACTAGAAAGAAAGTTCCTTCCATCTGCTCCCACTCTTTTAGGGGTCGCCACAGTGAATCATTCACATGACAAGCCTCAATATGCTGATGTATTAACTATATCCATCAGCAGGCGGTGCTAGTCACTAAACTCCGCAGATATATCTGTCAATCTGTCTGCAATACTCATGTGTTTAACTTAAGTATTTATCAGTGAAAAATAATCATCCACACTAAATTAAACACGACTGATCACAGTAATGAATAAAAGGGACTGGATTATTTCTGCTGTTTACCTCAGAGGAAGGATTATATTTTTATCTGCACAAGGGTAAAGCTGAGGTAAGCTAACTGCAGCACATTAGCGTCACAGATGTTAGGAACATAATAAAGTAGTTGTTAGGGCTGTCGCGGTGAGACAATTTCCCCTGCAGTAATTATATGCAACGCAACACCACAGTGTGCGGTATAAGCTTTATAGCATAAGCTAATAACACCTGAAAAAATGACATGTCCAAACAAATTTTGATTAAAAAAAAGCCTCAGCTCTAACAAAAACCCAAGTCAGGCACGAGTCACAATGTCCTTGCAGTTTGTGGTGCCGCAAAGGTGTCCGCAGAGCTTCGCCGTTGATTTGACGTAGAAGTATAAATCAGCCTTTAGCCTCGTGTCTGCTTGGGCTGCTTAGCTTCAGTGAGGCAGCGCAGCTCGTGCAGAAGCCTCTTCCTTTCTCACCATTAACCCTCCGTTCTCCACTCCCAACGTCTCTGAGTCTTTCTTTACATGCGTAAACATTAAATGCTTCATAGTTTACAGTAAAATTAAACTTTGCATCCCATTCATGTCTCACTAAAATGATAAACTGTGGTTATCGCGATTGCTTGTGCCCCCATGCGGTTGGATTGATAACAGCGCCATATGACGATAATGCAGTCACCGCAACAGCTCTAGTAGTTGTAGGACAAAAGTTCCTTATATTCTGATGTTAAAAGCGAGCTGTTTGACAAATTGTGAATGGGACACATAGCCAATCAGAGCTCGTTTGAGCACAACGCCTGACACCGATTTGACATGTTCAATCGGCCAGAACTTCATCCAACTGTCTCCCACTACATCCGATGGTATATACCAGACTCATATCGCCGACTGTGTCAAACTATCCAACCACCATGACAGGCAGCCGAAAATCGGCCTGGTGTGTCCCGGCCTTTAGGTATTTACCACAGCATCTGCCTCCTAGTGTACAGTTATTCACATACTGACCAGATGCCCTTCCTGATACTACCCTCCCCATTTATCCACGCTTGGAACTGGCACAAGAATACATCGGCTTGTAAACCCTAGTGGCTAAAATGGGACCAAACCAAGAACCCAAGATAAAACAAAGAAGTAAAGAACAAACCCAAATAGACGTCAGGTTAAACCATAATATAGAAACCTCATCTGTTTTGTGGCCTATGATTAATTCTAACTTTCCTTAAACCTAAATGGTACTTTTATGAATTAGTGCTGTAAGCCCCACCCCCAAATGATAGCGTCACCGCCCTTAGTGACTGTTTGTTTATTGATAAAACTATGCTTCTGGGAACATGGCTGCAATGTCTTCCTGTGGGTCTGAACCTGTGTGGGCCTGAGTGTGAGATAATGACAGATCAGAGCACTGTGAGGGACAAGCTACTTATGAACGCACCACGGGAGGGAGGCTGGTGCCTTCAGGGGACGTCCGTCAAGACGAGCACAAGACTGGAAAATACCTAATAAAGTATGAGGACTATGATAAGAATAAGTTTATTTTGTTATATACTAAAATAATACCATGGCTAACAAATGTGCCTAACAAATAAGTAAGCCTACAATCAAACTTACGCTATTACTTAGTCCACCATTATAGACAAATTCTGGCATAGTATTAATTCTTTTTCAAAGTGTAGATTTTTCTGTGATTTTCTGCATCCGTAAACTAGAGCCCGACGGATACATATATAAAAATAGTACTGTTTATATTGGCGGATATCGGCCGATAATATTGGCCGGCCGATATCCGATATATATTGGAATAACACCTGTTAACTTGCAAATAATGGCCTTCTGCTATTTGTCCAGCAGAGGGCGCTGGCGCCAACTCAGAGTGTTTCCCAGCAGTTTGGCTCTTACTCTGCAGTTCATAGGAAACTCCCCAAATCACCTTCTCAAAACAACAATACTTTTTTTTTTACAAATTTCTTTGCCATAAAACCTCATAGAACAAAATTCAAAATGCATTTTGTAGTTCTCCCCATGCTCTCCTTGCACGCCAAGTTTAAATGAAATTTAAGTTAAACAAATTTAGTTAAAGCTAAATAAAATAAATAAATAAATATAATACATAAAATATATAATAATACTTCCTACACCAGCTTTCTACTACATTTTAAAAATAGGTTTAAGTCTAATAAAGTGGCCTGGGGTGTACACGCCATATTCATGTAAACAAGAGCAGAAAAAAAAAATGCTTTAACGTACTTTATTCTAATGTATAATGTATCGGCCGATGTATCGAATATCGGTATTTTTTTTGTAACTTTATATCGGTATCGGCATCTGCCTCAAAAAATCCTAAAAAATGTTTGACCAAAAAGTCTCTCCCTAGACAGCATTAACACACAAAAGAGGTCCTCCAAACTGTGGGTGGTGCTAAACCACACTGCAGCACAAGAGAACAACTTTTAAATGGATCAATTATTACATTTGTTTGGAGAGATTGAGGTTTAACCGCTGCTTATTACCACTGCTGTGTTATAGAAAGTTGGTTTTACACAAGATGCCCTCCCTGACATGATGTTGTGGACACATCAATTGATGCGCTCACAACTACAAGCTGACTTTGTTATTAAAAGAAGTCGCATGTATTCCAAACACGCAGTGTCCAACCATTTATGAAGATAGTCTTCTCAAAATGGTACATTGTGACCAGACCAGTTTGTCACATGTCCTAGCATGGGTAGAGCCAAAAACACTAATTATTTACCACATATTTTGTATACACATGACACTTATACAGTTGCTTAAATATATTCAAGCAAGAAGACCAGTTAAACCAGTGTTTAGAGTCACAACACTCAAAGTCTGTCCTAAACCGGAGCTGAAATGCTGACTACTGCAGATCTGAGGAAGTGGGTGTCTGAACACACTGTACTCACTAAAAGTAGACTATTGAAATTCATCTGAGTGGACAAAAGTGTTCATTTTCAAGAGCCAGTGCACTCTTTGTGCCAGTCCTGAGACCATTTACCATTTTAGGACCTGCCCACAGCTTGAGAACCATTGTCGTAAAGCAAAACAGCAAATGCAAAATGCATGTGGTGGCAACGTCCCTTACAGAGTAATATTAATTTGAAATGGCATCTTATTATGGTATATGCTACCTGTATTATCTGAACTTGTGCTTGTTAAAAGTTGAAAAGCCGTAATTAATAGTTTTTGACGACTTCTCGTTTGTTCCTCAGTGATTTTCATTAACTCGTTTATGATGAAAATGTGAATTGCATCTGGTTTTGTTCTAATGATCCGAGTTTGATGCTGTTGGAGCTGGGGAAGTCATTATCGAGGAAGTTAGAGCTGTTATTTTTACAGTAATTGTGTGTTGTCAGGAAAAAATCTGAGTTTCCGTAAAAAGGTGAAAGCAGAAAATGAGGTGCGACTGGAGTTTAGGCTCAAACAAGGACTTAAGGATTATTCTCTCAAATGACTTCATTATAATGAGACGGAGGCCTCTTTCAGAACTAGGATTTTAATATGTCTAGAATGATCAGCTCTATGTAGTGAAGGAGAACGTGAGAGGAGAGAGGAGAGAAGAGGATGCAGGACAGGGTCAAATGGAGGCAGAGGATTCACTGTGAACACCTCTGAAGGAACCAGACCAGAAGAGAACAGCATGGCAAGAAGATATATTTTTACAGGGATATTGGTGTTGTTGTTGGCCTGAAGTTAGTTGAACACTTGTAGAGTTTGTCCAATCAGTGTTTAACCACAATTATACCAATCACACAGACTAACTGCTAATGGCTAATGAGGCTAACGAGGCTAACAAGCTTTTGGCACCAAGCCTCTAATCAACATAATCACTGTAATAAACACGCAATTAACAGAAGAGGCCGAATTGCCCCGCATGCACAGCAGCCGCTGTCAGGGAATTCATAAACAAGGTTAGGCTGGCTCATAACGCAATATTAAAATGATTTAAGGACCATTATGTTAACTGAATAACACAATGCTGACAGTTTAAAATACTAGGACATTGTCACTGTTAAGTCTGGGTTTGTACTGCTTTTGGTGGGTTATCAAATAGAGGCCACCCCTGTCCTTTTTTACCTATGGCCCTCCATAGTATCATGGAAGAGCTGGAGAAGTGTCTGGGGAGAGAGGGAGCAACATTGTTTTGCTCAGACTTAAATATAGAGCAGCTCTGTCTCTACCTTCAGAGTAAAAGCAAAGTAGTTACAATTGAGACTCACTAGTGTCGAGCCCGAGTTATTGTCCACAGGTTCAAGTGCAGGGGCCTCATTTATAAAGCTTGTGTAAGCCCCAAAAGAGGGAAGAACACGCTCTGGACCAATGTTGGTGTTTATAAAAATCAAACTAGATGTAAAACCTTCTGTAGCTCCATGCAAACTTTCAACCTGGCGTATGCCGTATGCACTTTTCAGAGACATGGCACAAAAGCAGGAGAGTAGAGAAGTCAAGCAAACCAAACAAGTTTCTTGTTTGGTGTGTTTGAGACAGTTTATATACTTTCACTTTATACCCCTAGAAAACCAAAGGATTACACAAAGGTGTGAGCATTTAATCACAAATGGTGCGTAACCCCGTAGCACCCTCTGTTGCAAATATGCAGCATATAATTCAAAGGTCATGGCAAAAAAGTAGGAGTCTTTTTTTTTTAATGTATTAACTAATTCATGAATGCTGCTTACCAAAAATATTGACAAATTTTTGTTCTTACCCATCCCCATTGACTAAAATTTAGCACGGATGATTTTTTCCAACAAATATTTCTATGTCTGGGTTCTACGGGGTTAAAACACAGAGAATGTTTTTTATTAATTTTATTAAGTGCTTGTGTCATTAGGTAGTTTCGAAGACATGCTTGCTTGTGCACGCTCAGGCATGTGCACACTCCGCTTAAAGTAATAATAATAATAATAGGGTTTTTAACCATATTTTGTCATGAAATTAAAAACATTTTTTACCAATAAATAGCCCTCAAAACAGTGAGTGGGTTCAGATAAAAACAAATTAAACTACTCTATGTATTTTTTTTTTTTTTTTTTAAATTACATTTTTATAAAATTTTATTCGGACCGAAACAGCTCTGTATGATTATTGGTGGGAGTGGCTGCCACTCAACGTCTGTTGTGCGCACCTACTGCGCGCACAACAACAGAAGGAGTCGTCTCCCTAAGAAAGCAGTTGCAATCATGGCAGAGACCTTGCAGCCGATCCCTCCTGCACCCACTGTTGCCTTTGTTAGAAAAACAAAAACTGTTTTAGAGAAAGAAGAAACCAAAAAGAGGTTAGACCGAGAAAGAGTGAATATTGGAGTGGCATTTGATGGAAGTAGAGAGCTCCAGGAACCAAAGGGGCTCAAAACAGATGCTATGGTCGCTACGTTTCTTTTTCAGTGAGATTCTTTTCTTTATATTTGTAAAACAGTGGCTAGCGCTAGCTTAGCGGCTAGCAATAGCTATCAATCTTACTCTTACAATACTTGTAATCATTGTTGCTATTGTATGGTGCCGGTATTGTTGCTGTCGGACTACTGCGAGTGTCAATCAGATATAATTCAATACATTTCTTTTACGTTCTATGAGAAATACGAGAAGGTTGTGACATCCACACCTTCTCACTGACTGGCCATTCTAAAACACCGTGATCGTGCTTTCAGCCTACAGCACTGCCGAGCTGTACGTGTGTCTGCCAGGGGCGGCCTGCTACACTCACAAAACAGCGCCCTCTAGTCAGTTTTCCGCTCACTACCAACAATGGCTTTAAAAGTCCAGTTGGATACTTGTAAATGGAACGCAAGAATGATCCCTGAAGAATAACTGGTGCTTTTATAAAATAATCGCTGGACATAAACTGGACTACCTAACTCCTATGAATAGCTCACATAGAACTGTTTTGTGTTCATGAAATGCAATTTAATAAACTCTCGGACTTCCACTACCCCATGCTTTAATGCACATATTCAGACCTCTCAGCATGTGCAGTGTGTACAAGAGAGCATGTGTGCTCTTTCACATGTTACAAGTCATAACAGGTGAATAATAAATTATCATCTTGCAGTCAATTAAATAATACATAAACATTTTCAAGACGATAAGGGCAGCAAATTCATAATGCCATTGATTGTAATAATGTTGGTCAGAGAAGCAGTGTTAAATTTCCAACACAGACCCACGTGAGTGCGTAATGCTGCATGAAGCGTCTCGTGCCTCCCACTCACTTCCGTATTTTCCACTCATTAGCGGCTCATGTTTAGGCAAATCTGATTCACAAGTCTCTTGGTCACTTTGCGTTGTCCTTCTTTGGTGGATTCAAGGCGTGGAGAGGCATGAGGGGGATTTAAGTGTGCACCTTTCTACTCCAGGTGGGATCTTTTAAGTGGAAATTGCAGTTGTGTGTATGTAGGGTTTTATAAATCTGAATATTTTCTTGCGTACGCAACTTTTGGATTTCTGCTGTACGTGAACTTTTAGTAAGAATTCCACCCACAGTTTTAAAAATGTTATGTGAGAAGAAACAAGAGACAAGTCCAAGTTTAAGCTTCAATATTAATAACTCGTCCAAGTCAAGTCACTGAGGCCTAAATTAAGAAAAATTATCTTACGTATAATTAACTAAAATCTGAGTCCAAAGAGGAGGATTTGAGAACTCCATCTCTGCTGGGGAGAGGGAGGGATGAGTTGATGGAGTGGAGTTTCCCACCTGCTGTTATATGCAGTGTGTGTGTTTTAATATAGGTTATAATGTAAGAGACAGAGGGACCACTGCTCTGAAATTAACCACTTTGTAACGAGGTGAGGACAGATGAGCAGACAGAGGGAAACTCCAACTGCCTACAGAAATCATACATCAGCAGAGGTTAGGTAAAAAGAGAGTAAAGTAGCAATCCAGACTCAGTAAAAGTACTGTTTAAAATGAAATAAGTGAAATGAATAACCCTAACCCTAAAAAAAAAAAAAAAGTCTATTTGGAGTAGTACAATCACAATGGCAAGTATCAAACGTGTGTTCCCACGCAAACTTTGGGATTATATCAACAAGTCAATGCCAAGCAACAAATATAAGGCTAACACATATAATGAAATATCTAAAATCTACTTAATATCACAATATTTTGTAACAATAACTGCATTTTTTAAGGTATTATGTCAAGCAGTGTGAATTTTTAGGTTTAATTTGTGTTGTAGCTATATGGCTTTTTTTCCTCTATGTTGCCTTCTATCAGAGGTTGGTTACTAGGGCTATTAAAAAACAGGTAACCATGCTAGGATTAGTAAATAAAGATGTCAAACCATGAATTATTGTCTCTCTGATGACGTCTGTAGTGACAGAAATGCATTTAACAAAGCCCTCAGGCCTCTGGATTTAAACAGGTATTCATGGTGTATTAATGAATCATAAGTATTATAAATCATAATGACAGTAGTTAAAATCTGCCTGACCTAAAAGACCCGGAGGAAGGTGCTCCACCAGTGATTCATGGACATCACTTTCTGAAGCATAGGGGTAGTAGCCCATTTTATGAGCTATACACCTGAGTTACATTACAGCACATGGAAATGTAGTCCAGTGCCTGCATAATTTGTCAGTAACACTTTGTAATTTATTCATAAACTGTGTACACTGTGGCAAAATTATCTTGATAAAATCTGATAATGATTATGTAAATGTATACAAATGTATAAACTTAATTTAAGTAATTAATCTTAAATAGTTTTAATATGTTTGATCTGTTAGATACACAGACAGATTTTATATATGTTTTAATGTTTTTTCATAGACCTATAACTAATGTTTAACTCATCAGTAACTAGATGTTTTTACTGCCTATTTTTGTAGTTGACTAAGCACCAATTATTATTATTTGTGTGTGTGTGTGTGTGTGTGTGTGTGTGGGGGGGGGGGGGGGGGGGGGGGTATTTTGATGGTGCCTCAGCAAAAGCCAACCCAGTTCCCATAACCCACCTGCATAAGCACTAGGGCTGAACAATTTTGAAAAAATATCTCACTGTGATTTTTCTGACAGATATTGTAGTTTGTGATATATGTTGTAAAATCAATGTTCAGTTGACAGTTTACATTTTAAGCATGTGATGCAGCATTGACACTGGAGAGAAGATTGAAATCACATGAAATGACATGCCTTTCAGATCATATCTGTAGAGGCCTAAACTACAGCTGTAGCAGATTTATACATATTAAGACTCTGTGGAGACGGGACATTTTGTTTTTCGCAGAGGACATTATATGGCCTAAATACCTGCAGCCGTGGCAATTTACCAATTGTGACAATTAAAATTGCAATTTCGATTCGATTTTGATGAATTGTTCAGCCTTAATAAACACACCTGTGGATGATATGATTCCCAAGCTCTTATTGCAAGTACAAGTAACCATGACAGAAATTAATAAAAAATAAAGCTTTATAGCTTAATGTGTATTTAGAAATAGTGCGTGTGACCATTACACAATATTCCAACTTTAAGGGCAATTAGTATCATACTGTAGGCATAAGACATAAGGCAATGTGCAGATGACACTCAAATCATCTGTCAGTCCCATACAGCAGGCTATTTAGTTTGCCAAATTTAAAGGGCAACAATATTCAACACAGCTCCATGGCGTTGTAGATTCTTGTGCTTCACTATAACACTGCCATGAAACATCGACTCTTTTATACAGTGTGCAAGTCTCTTGTTTTGTTTTTCTGGTGGGTGGCTTAATATTCAGTCAATTTTTGTTCAGCCAATGTTCATGTGTATTTTTAGGAGACATACTATGCCTTGCACGTCCAGTAGTGCTTAGCAGTGCAAGAAGGTAATTCACCCCGTCCAAACAATGCCTTATCAGTGACTCTATAGTCAATAAATGTTGTATGTAAAATCAAATGAGCTGTCAACATTAAAAATTCCCATTGATATTTTTTCATACAGTTGATACTGTTGATTACGTCGACTGCACCCCTAATTTTGACTTATGTAATTTACTGTACCCTGTGACCACATTTTCTAAATCATATTACTTGAGTAAAAAAAAGTCTGGACCACAGTGGCAAAGTGAGCGACTGGTCTTGCAGAAGGTCCTGGGTTTGAACCAGGTTTGGAAACAAATAGAGATAATAGTATTAAACATTTTGCACCTAGGTAAATTTGAATGCTAGCATATCATCATTAGTCATTACTCGCCACTCTCCTTCCCTTCAGGAGGAGCTACAGTAATGTCCATGAATCACTGAGTGACTGGCGCACAATCCTCTGAGTCACTTATTTCTTTCAGCTTTTGGGAAACGTTACTTGTAAAATACCATCCCAATGATTTATAATCTGTCATGATTCATTAATAGTTACGTTAATCCCTGTTTGAATCCAAAGGCCTGTGGGTTCTTTACATAAATAACTGTCACTACAGACGTCAGAGATAAGGACAATAATTCAGTTTGACAGCTGCAGGTTTGACAATATGCTGTTATTTTTTAAGTTACAACAGAGGGACAGCCTAATTTGAAAGTGTGAAATCATCAATGGTTGACAGTCTTTCCTGATGTTGTCTGAACACAAATTTCACATTCACTTATAACAATTTTGTTTTCAATTACCAAACCACACTAATTTAATTAAGTGGTTCTCAAGTTTACTATTACTATTGCTAGTGCTGCAACTACTACTATAACTACAAACCTGGCTTGAATCCAGGACCCTGGAAATCAAGACTAAATCTGTTTTATTATTTTTATATATATTAGGGCTGGGAAAATGATCGCGTTAACGCAGTGCGTTAATTTATTGATTTAATCACGTTAATTTCAATTGACGCATCGATTAATTTGATCACAACAAAAATATTACGACGACACTGACAGAGGCAGAAACACACCATGGGTCTTCCAGCTTAGCAGAAATGCACCGCGCGAGCGTAGAAGACAACACATTTCCGTTTCCATCCATGATGAGCCAGACCTGCACAGTTTCGATCAGTGTCGGTCTGTGTGCAGTGCACGCCGGTTAGATTTGTGTCTGACTTGTTCCCGACTTGCTCTGATGCCACAAGTACGACGGTCACCATGAGATCAATGCGCCTGAGCCGCTGCAGTTCATCAGGAGCAACTGCAGAGGTTGCACGGCTCAGTGCATGATGGGAAAACGCACACCGCGGTGAAAGGACAGGTGATTGGATCTGAGTTTAGTGCTGATCAGAAACATAACGCACCGACACTTCACTGCCCTCCTCTCCTCCTTCCCCACCTCTTTTTTAAGTACAGACTAAAGTTACAGTTTTGACATGGATAAACTTTTTGCCCCGCTGCTCAGTGTGAAGTAGCATATTATTAAACAGGTTGTGTACAATATCTGCTGTTATAGAAGGCTTTTTAACTTTTATAATGTGTAAATTTAGACATAAAAACTAAGAACCACTGGTGAATGTGCCTCATGTTGTGAGCTCCTGAGGAGCGCCTCATTAACACAGACTGTGGTCAAGCACGGGACAGAAAAGTTCTTACAAATAAGTTTAAAGCATTTATTTTCAAACTCATATCCAACATACGCGAGAAGTGGATTTCGGGCGAGAGTGCACGGCTGCAATGAGAGGAGGGGAAATACTGAAGTCGGACAGTTTGTGGCTCAGATCACACACCATCACGCCCCAAATCCACTTCTCGTGTGTGTTGGTTTATCCAGGTCAAAACTGTAACTTTAGTCTGTATTTTTTTTAAAAGAGGTGGGGGAAGAAGGAGAGGAGGGCAGTGAAGTGTTGTGCGTTACGTTTCTGATCAGCACTAAACTCAGATCCAATCACCTGTCCATTCACCGCTGACAGGTGTGCGTTTTCCCATCATGCACTGAGCCGTGCAGCCTCAGCAGTTGCTCCTGATGAACTGCAGCGGCTCAGGCGCTGGTCTTGTCGCACTTGTGGCATCAGAGCAAGTCGGGAACAAGTCGGACACAAATCTAACCGGCGTGCACTGCGCACAGACCGACACTGATTGAAACTGCGGAAGTCTGGCTCATCTGGAACGCGCCTGATGGATGGAAACGGAAATGTGTCATCTTCTACGCTCGCGCGGTGCATTTCTGCTCCGCTGGAAGACCCGTGGCGTGTTGCTGCCTCTGTCAGTGTCGTCGTAATATTTTTGTTGTGATCAAATTAATCGATGCATCAATTGAAATTAACACGATTAAATCAATAAATTAACGCACTGCGTTAACACGATAATTTTCCCAGCCCTAATATATACAGTGGGGCAAAAAAGTATTTAGTCAGCCACCAATTGTGCAAGTTCTCCCACTTAAAAAGATGAGAGAGGCCTGTAATTTTCATCATAGGTATACCTCAACTATGAGAGACAAAATGAGAAAAAAAATCCAGAAAATCACACTGTCTGATTTTTAAAAAAAATTATTTGCAAATTATGGTGGAAAATAAGTATTTTGTCAATAACAAAAGTTCATCTCAATACTTTGTTATATACCCTTTGTTGGCAATGACAGAGGTCTAACGTGTTCTTTAAGTCTTCACAAGGTTTTCACAAACTGTTGATGGTATTTTGGCCCATTCCTCCATGCAGATCTCCTCTAGAGCAGTGATGTTTTGGGGCTGTCGCTGGGCAACACAGACTTTCAACTCCCTCCAAAGATTTTCTATGGGGTTGAGATCTGGAGACTGGCTAGGCCACTCCAGGACCTTGAAATGCTTCTTACGAAGCCACTCCTTCGTTACCCGGGCAGTGTGTTTGGGATCATTGTCCTGCTGAAAGACCCAGCCACGTTTCATCTTCAATGCCCTTGCTGATGGAAGGAGGTTTTCACTCAAAATCTGACGATACATGGCCCCATTCATTCTTTCCTTTACACGGATCAGTCGTCCTGGTCCCTTTGCTGAAAAAAAGCCCCAAAGCATGATGTTCCCACCCCCATGCTTTACAGTAGGTATGGTGTTCTTTGGATGCAACTCAGCATTCTTTCTCCTCCAAACACAGCGAGTAGAGTTTTTACCAAAAAGTTCTATTTTGGTTTCATCTGACCATATGACATTCTCCCAATCCTCTTCTGGATCACCCAAATGCTCTCTAGCAAACTTCAGACGGGCCTGCACATGTACTGGCTTTAGCAGGGGGACACGTCTGCAAAATTATTTGCAAATTATGGTGGAAAATAAGTATTTGGTCAATAACAAAAGTTCATCTCAATACTTTATTATATACTCTTTGTTGGCAATGACAGAGGTCAAACGTTTTCTGTAAGTCTTCACAAGGTTTTCACATACTGTGAATGTGCACGTCGCTGTGGAGGAGTTCCTTGGAAAGGAACAGTGAAGGGCGGGGGAGGGCCTGACGCATGCGCATTATTCAAAAAAGGACAAACAGTCACTGGTTTCTCAGCAGTCGAAAAAAATCCTCCCTAATATCTTTAAGTAAATAACTGTAGTGAAAGTTTCTAGTTTCCACCACTTAGAAAGCAGACGTAAACACTTGTAATGTTGTTGATAATTGTTCATAAAGTTTTGAATAGGCCTGTTCCTGAATAATTCAAGTGTTTATCTAAAGTGTTTGTCTCAGCTCAGACTGTTGTTACAGTAAAATAGATCCACTGACTGCAGTAATTTCTCTGTGATTAACTGTAATTATCTCATCATTATCGCAATCAGACGCAGTTTTTTTAAACAAGGGCTGGTTCATAAACTGTCTGAAGAGCAACCAACCAGTCAGAGAGCCACAAAGAGCTGCTGACCAATCAGGAAGCCCCTAGGAGATAATCGGGCAGCTGTGAGAGGAAACAGGGTAAAAAAACTAGAGTATACTAGGAGAAAACTAAAACCAGAGATAGAAGAAGTACTTACAATGTGTACTGTAACTTCTAAAAATTACAAAGAAGATGTATATGTAGAAGTACTCAACAAAACTATAAGTTGAGCAACAGTAAAATAGAATTGAATATATGCCTATAAATATATAATATATGCCTATAAATTATATGTAAATGTCCATCATTTTGTTTATGTATGTATAATATGTAGATCATGCATATATTATTTCATTTGTATATATTTTTTTTTTTATTTGTTTTGGGTTTTTTTCTTTTCTTTGTCTCACCCTTGAAATAAATATTAAAATATAATATTTATATATATATATATATATATGCTTTAGAGTATGGGGATTTTTACAGCAAAAAATACTACTACTGCTGAGTATTATGACTGCTGCTTTTTACTAATACTTCTACTACTACATACCCAAACCTTGCTCAAACTCAGGACCTTTTAACTGCAAGAAACCTAAATTTATTTGAGTCAAAGTATCATTTATTTCCTCCAAAAATACTAATATAAAAGTATGCCCATGCTTATATTTTCTTGACAAAATGTAGGTAAACTACTTAGGTACACCTCTGCTAAAAAATGATTAAACCTAATACCTACTTAACAAATAATGATAACTTAAAGCACTGTGAGAATAAATGAGTCTATGTGAGTCAGTGTGATCTGGGAACACAGTCTGGTTCTGAACCAGACCGACAGCTCCATAAAACTCTAACCTGTCATTATTATGTCAAACAACATGGCCGCCGTAAATCAACAACACCACGACGCCAGGGTAACGGAGAAATCATACGGTAAACACAAGAAACATAGATAATGTTTTAATCTCAGCTTAGGTTTGATGTGTTTAAGATCAGTTAAGTCATGAATTTAGTTGTCATTTTGAGTTAGAATTTGTTAGAAACATCTTCATAACTTTTATACTTTAATTGGTGAAAAAGATAATGTTAACTCTAACTTGAAGACTCTGTTAAAAGCTAATTGATAACATTACTGACAAATAACTTATTTGGTCTATAAGTAGTTTTCTTTTCCGTTTGTCTTTTGCCACAATTTCAACTCGATTTCGATACTAAAAAAAACTCTCGATACTGATTTCGATACTACGGTGACAAAAATGACCACTTTTCATTAAATGTTTGAGGTAGTACATAGGCTATAACCACCCCCTTTACTCTCGCCATATTATTCAAACAATATTCTGTATAGAATAATATTAGGCTACTACTATATATGTAACATACTTCTTACATTTTTCAAATTTATATTTTTTATGCAAGCAGTGGTTAAAAGTTCATCCTCCAACAGAACTCTGATGCCTCTGTAGTCCACAGCTATGTAGCTACATGATGATCTTTTATTCAACACAATGCTAAATAATAAAGTAAGTAGTTTGTATATGTGATCCAAAATTACTTCAGATTATGATAATTGATTCCTCAAAGGTAAAGTTTAATTACAGTTTATCTGTTTCCATTTTCTATAATTGGTAGTAGGTTATTAGGCTGCAGTAGCCATGGTTCATATTTATATTATGATTGTGTTATTTACTGGACTGAATTTGGCCCCTGGACCTCAGGTTTAAAATGTGACCCACTGTCTGTGGCTGCAGTCATTGACAGTGATGGGTCAGACAGAGTCACAACCACAGTGGTCCTTTAAATATGGCCGCTTTGCTAACACTAACAGCTCTCTCCTTGCTCCGCTGGTAACGAGACATTTGCAGTTAGATTTAGGCTGTTTTATGTCTGTTTGGAATGATGCCGCTGAGCAGTGACTCCCAGATTGGAGCGCGCTCGGTCCGCTTGGGACGTCCCATGGAAACTCCCACGGAAAGCCCGCACCGCTCGTGCAGCGGCACTCCAGGTCCTCGCACAACGGTGACAGAGGCGAGCGAGTGAACACCTTTTAGAAAATTGTATTTAAAGAGCAGTTTTGATGGAAGAAAGTTTTGTGCTGCGCTGACTGAGCCTGTCCTCCTCCTGTACCCATCACTGGGGGGAGGCGCCTTGTGTTTCTGCAGCGCAGGTAAAGACGTCACATTATTGATACTTTTCCAAATTAATATCTAATTTAGATTCTCATTTTACTATCGATTAATATCTTGTTATCAATTTTTTGACAACCCTAGTGTGCAGCGATTCACATTCGGCATACATTTTTACACCAGATGCCCTTCCTGACATAACCTTTTCAATTTATCCAGTTGCAAAGAGTACACAGGCTTGTGACTCCCTGTGGCTGGATTTTTGGCTTAGGTAGTGATGTCGGTTTTCCAACCTTCAGAGATGAATACATGTAATCAAAGTCAGGCAAACGAGGAGCATCCATGGACCAAATGAACACAGCATTAGTCCTGGGTGTAGCCTTGAATTAATCTTCATTTATCTCAGTTAAATAAATTATTTAATGTAATGTTGCAATGTTAATAATATACCAAAGCCTCATGGGATTTTTAGTCTTCTCTAACCCTTACCTCCACTTTTAACATGATATTTTAACCCCATCTCTGTTAAAACTCAGATCTGTGTTCCCTCTGAATCAAAAGATGTTGTTCAGCCATATCTGAACAACCCTAAAACCCAAATATAGATTAGATCTACTGTTTTTTACTCCTTTTTTTCCTGCTTAAGTCAAATTTGGTCAATGTTTAGTCCTTGTTATATCCTGGTTCAATCCTAATCATGCCCCAATTTACACCTGCTTTAATCCTTAATCTAGCTTTAGATATTTCTGAAGTAGTTAAATTTAGATGGGTTTCCTAATTCAGTCTAGTCTATATTTTGGGCGGTTTACTCAAATTTAAGTGCAAGATTACTGCATTGGTCCTGATATAGCCCATGATTCATTCTTGGTTGAGTCCAGGTTTTGTTCGGATGATCTTAATTTACCTTGATTTGTAGTCTTCCTCTCTCTTATGCATTTATCTTTTACCAATTCTTTAGTCTAGTCATTTTATCTCACTATCTTCACCTCATTTTCTTTTCAAACTCAGACCTGTGTTTCCCGTGAACCAAAAGAGCAGAGGCAGATCTCATCTGAACACCACCAAAAGAGCAAAGCGTGTGTAAAACAGTGATTGGAGATGTTGGCGAAGCTGCTGTACCTGCCCGTCGTCGCTGATGCCGTCTCGTTGCTGTGTTGCTGATGCGGTTGCCGTGGAGACACTGGTGTGGTGTTACCGTCTGCGACCGATGATGGAGGACAGATGGAGGAAGCATGTAGGTGCACGACCAAGAGGAAAAGCATCAGCATGTCCTGGTTTAGTCAGAGGAAAATTCTTTGAAACAGAGCTAAAACACTTAAATCGTAGTTTAAATGTTATAATCTTTGGTTAAATGACAGGTCTTTGCTTTAGTATATAACAATTAATTAACGTGGCATTATTTTTACTTTAGCCATCCTGCTTTGCTTTCCCAAACCCATGGCGTAACTATCCTTCCTGCTACCTTTATTTTATTGTAAATGTAAAATCTGGTGGCTCGCCTGGTAGAGCCCATACCATGAGTGGAACATCCCGGATTCAATTTCCAGCTGTTTCCTTCATTTTATTCACCTTTCTCTCTTTCTAACTTTTCTTGCTGATTGCTTGAAGTTGCTGACCAACTTTTAACATGAATGTAGCTTATTAGTGCATCCATTTGGCCTCTTAGCCAATTGGCTATTTAGAAATGTATTTTATTAGATGCCTATAATATATTTCCCTAATCTACTCGTAAATCCCCCAGTCAGCCCCCGGTACTCTTTTCGCTCTAAACCCAGTGTTACTGTGGAGGATAGAGAGCGAGGTGTGAAGAGTTAAGTGATTTCTAAGGGATGTCTCTGTGACAGATGGTGCATTAACATAACACTAGTGTCTTTATACATCACATTTTTGTATCTGCCTGCTGCTGGCGGAAAATATGGACCATAAACATCTGAGGAAAATTTATGTCTGCACTGGGCTTAGTGCATTTTAGTAACTCATCTAATTTATATTTATAATTAGAACATAAATGGTGAAATACAATGGCAGTAGTTGAAAATTAACATTACAATTAAGTGTCAATTCTCATTTCATGAGAAGGGGTAAAAATATTTTATTCTAATGTAATGGCCAACATTACATTTTAAAACTACTGTTTACTTAAACTGTTCATCGGTTGAGTACATTTTTACTCAAACTTTTACTCGATTTTAAATTTTTCATTTCTAAAGCATGTATATTTTTTATTTTTTATTTTTTTTACTTCAGTAACAAAGTGGTAATAGTAGTAGTTAAAGTTATAGGAGTGGTAATGATTGTGCTAGTGTAGTGGTAATAGTGGTAGCAGTATAGTACTGTAGCATACAGTATGTAGCTGTAGCGATTGTACAAATATTATTTAGTATTAGTAGTAGTATTAGCATAAAGTGTATCATGATCCATGTAAAACATTATATTTATATATATTTTTACATTTATTCAAGTAATAATTGGGTTGAGAACTTTTAAACACACTCATCTTGTAATGTAGTACTTAAATTTTATTGAGCTTATTTATTTATTTAAAATTATGGAGGGAAAACTACTACAGACAAAACATGCTTTAATAAATACAGTGTACTTTTATGTTAATGTTACCTAAACGTCATACTGTTGAATCTGGTCATTCCTAGTGCATTCCTGGTGCAAAATACATACTTTAATTTTCCTTTTACATTTTTACACATATTTAATCTACAGGCTAACTTTAAAGCGAGTGTTTTAACGCCAACGTTACGCTCTACACCTGTCACATTCCAGCTACCGCGAGAATTAGCATTTGAAGATTTAAAAACAAAAAAGCTATAAAATACGGTATTTTTTAGAATACACCGGCTTTATTCCGGTCTTTAGACACTATCCATGGTTGTTTGTATATTTCATCGTTAGTACGGCTATTTTTATCTGATAGAACTTATCTTCTCCAGCGCGAACAGGCCGAGCAGAAGCAGCGGCGTCTCTTCTCCACTCTGACCGGTAAAGGTGCATCAGAACGCGGCAGGGCGAAAGTCGAGCAGCCGTTGCGCCCTGCGGTGTCTTCGCGGAATCCAGGCAGGATCCGAAACTTTATTTTTCACCAGCAGTAAACAAGCTAGAACACAGATTAGCTATTTACACGTTAAATGATTTTGTATTAGTTAAATAAAGTGATATGTTGGTAAGTATTGAGACTATTGAGAGTATTGAGGTTAAAATTGTACTTACAGCGTTGACTTTGTTTTAAAAAAGCTTAGCTAACTTTATCTTTACTTTGAACTGTTCATTTTTTTGTACAGGCCTGCGTCGAGTTAAAACTAATTAACGTCGTATTTCTTTCCCATAAATCAAAATGTCAAAACTAATACAGCATAACGACTCATCAACCATTTTGTTATTTTTATGCATGGACAGTCAGTGGAATTTTAGCAGCAAAGGTGCTCAAAGAAACAACTAAACCTGTAATCATATCAGTCTAGATTACTAATGTTAAAGTAAAAATATTACATTTACCCAAGTGTTTTTCCATGTATTTTTAAATCTCTAAAGGAGTTTTGTTGTTGTTGTTGTTGTTTTATGCCTACTATCAGCAAAAGTAATTAAATAATATAATAATAGTATATTTTGTTATTCTTTTACCTTTACTAGTAAGTAGTAAGTAATTATTTTGTTAACTATTTTGACTTCTTCTTGAATATCATAACAGCCGCGTATTTTTGTGGTGTAGCCTACAGTGGCTGATAAAAGGTCTTATGAGTTTAGGGTGACCAGATTTTAAGACCCAAAAACTGGGACATATAATTTTTTCAATTTTTTTTCCATAAATCCTTAAACTTTTCTGTCATGTAATTAAAAGTACACAATGCTAGGGCTAAAGGAAAACAAATTTAGTGACAAATGATTTTTAGATCTTTAAATATTTTTTTTTAAGTTTTCTGTTCTTTTCTATTGGTTAAAATAGGAACAACTGGGACTTTTTAATAACTGGGACATATTATAGATATTTGTTAGGACATGAGACAAGGAGCCGAAAACTGGGATTGTCCCTGATAAACAGGGACATCTGGTCACACTGTATTAGTTCAGACAAGCCACAAAGTAATGCTTACCAAGACAATTATTAAAACCCAAAACATATTTTACAAACCGTTTTTATTCAACATCATTTTAATTATTTTTTCCAAAACACAGGAACCAAATCTGCCTCAAATCAATTGTACAGTTAGTGCATTCAACCCTGAAAATGAAAAAATATCTCTAATAAAGAAGTGCTACATGAGGAAATATGGTGAGGTAAGTCTGTCCAGGAAGAAATTCAAAGAAAATAACATGTGATGAGCAACAAACAAAACAAACAAACCACAAGTTAATATTATTATCTATGTACACTGCAATGCATAGAATACTTTTTACATAAATACCTACACTTATTTTGCAAAAACAACCAGTTAAACCAGGCAAAATGAATACAGGCCATGTCCACGTTTACTATAGAGATTTTTGTTAAAGAATATTTTCCCCTCAACATTTTTTCTCATTTCCTCCTTCCTCTCCACAGACGCTTCCCCTGATCTTGGATCCCATAGCTGACACTCAGTCCAACATTTATATGGCTTTAAGGCTATTTTAAGTTTTCCCCATGAAATACATTGAAATCATGAATATATGAAGCCTCATAGTCAGAATAACATCTGTATCACAACCCAAATGCACTCCAATAGTGAGTATAGTTTGCAGATAATTTTTTAGTCCACTTTTTTCTTTCTTGAGCCAAATCATTAAAGTGTTGGACTCTACCACTATTACCCTAGTGGATTCTCACGGTAATGTGGCCAAAAAAAGTCAATCGTATTTTAGGTCACCATGTTTTGACAAGTTAAAAGTAAGAGTTAGATGCCGCCCACATCGTCCCTCTCCTTAGACGCTTCCTCCAGCTTCAGGGGAACATCTTGGCAATCCCAGGCCAGCAGACATAGCTCTTCTGGTGTGTCCTGGGTCGACCTTGGAACCTCCTCCCAATGGGAAATGACCGGAACCCCCTTGCTGTCCTCTAATTTACCTGATGCATTGTTGGAAATGGGTACTCTACTTTTCAGTCACAATACATTTGTACATTCATTGGTACTACAAAATGACCTATAATAATAATGGAGTGCATTAGGATACAATCAGTGTTTTGGGAGAATAAATTACTGTTAGATGGGGAAAATATTCCTCTACAAAAATATCCATGTGGACCAGGCCTTCCACTGTAAATCATGTTGTTTTTGGTCCTTTTCCAGTTTGTTTGCAAGTTTTTGTTTGGCACCAAGTCCACAAACTGAACCATGCCATCTTCTCATTGGTCCAACTTCGAACAGGAAGTGACTCCAGGCTCTTCCCACTCTACCATATTTATCAATGGCCAGTGGGTTGGGGACATTCTCAGATCTTCAGCCATCAGTCTGGTAATGAATGCTTGTGTATTGCGTCCTTTTTGCTCAAAATCACTCAAAGAATAAATAAATATAGGTTCAAAATGGCACAAGCTTTCAGGCAAGCTCCAATCTTGAGGTTTAGACCAAAGTTAGCCCTCCTGCAACTTCAGTAAGGAAGTTGTGGGTTGGACTGCTCTGTACATGTCCTTCCCGTGTTACTGTATGGTTCTCTCCTCTTCCTCCCACTGCCAAAAGACATGCGTGTACAGGTGAACTGGAGAACCTAACTGCCCCTTAGTGAATGAATGTGAGGGTGAATGTTAGCTCTGCATCTTTTAACAAGAATGTAGGTTAATCAAATTGCCTATAGTTACAAGATAAGAAAGATACCACCAATCAGGCATAACATAGTGACCTCTGACAGGAGAAGTGAATAACACTTCACTGGGTGGGATGTGTAAGGCAGCAACAGAACATTTTGTCCTCAAAGCTGAGTGTTAGAAGCAGAAAAAATGAGCAAGGATTTGAGCAAGTTTGACTATGGACAATTGGGCCAGAGCATCTCCAAAACTGCAGCTTTTGTGGGGTGTTCCTAGTCTGCAGTGGTCAAGATCTATCAGAAGTGGGCCAAGAAAGGAACAGTGGCAAACCGACGACAGATAATGCATGTGTGGCGTGAAAACTGAGGCCTGTGTTTTCCCATCCAACAGACGAGCTACTGTAGCTCAAACTGCTAAAGAAGTTAATGCTGGTTCTGATATGGAGCTGCATATTAGGCAGGTGGTCATAATGTTATGCCTGGTTACTGTATATTAAACTTGTAGACTGTACACACGAATATAGTATATGTTTAGTCATATTGCCCAACCAAAGGTTTGTATTTTAATTAATTTGCTTTATAACTTTTGAATTGAATTTGTCAACTTAACCTCAAGTTTAGACATTTGCACTTGCTATTTCCCATTTTTAAACCATAACCATGTCTCAATAAATTCTTAAATGATTTGCTTTCCAGTCTTTTCCAGCTCTGAAGACTAAACCAGGTCTTAACCCGGACTAAACCAGGACTTTTCCAGCTCTAATTGCCAGTATAGTCTCTTGTGAGCCTTTATATCCTCTTTGCCTCTTCCTGATCGCTGATGCAAGTCTTTTCTTGTCCATTTTGAGCCTAAAATCTTGTATGTTCTCCTCAGTCCTCGCTGATCACATCCACCTCATCACCACTTTGCTGAGTGGCTGCCCTCCAGCGGCTCACATGCTGGCTGCCCTTCCTCTTCTGCAGCGAATCCGGGGACTCCTCCTCAAGCTTCTGACGCTTGTGCTTCGTCCGGCGATTCTGGAACCACACTTTTACCTGGGAATGAGGAAAATGTGAGGGTGAGTTTTTGGTATTTGTATAGGGCCAATTACAAGCTGCCAAGTGAGGAGTGTTTTTTTAGTAGTTATAGTAGTAGAAGTGCTAGTAGTTTAAAGGTGTGGACTAAACCAGGACTAAAGCAGGTTTTAAACCAGGACTAAACCAGGTCTAGACCAGAATTAAACTACAAGTAAGGTTGGACAAAACAAGGTCTAAATCAGGACTAAAGCAAGTCTTAAACCAGGACTAAACCACGTCTGGACTAGGTTAGTTTAGATCAGAATTAAACAACAATTAAAGTTAGACTAAACAAGGTCAAAAGCAGAACTAAAGCAAGTCTTAAACCAGGACTAAACCACATCTAAACTGGGTTAGTTTAGACCAGAGGGCTGTTCCACAAAAGTCGCTCAGAAAAGCGCAGCTTATGGCCTGACTTCTGGCTAGAGTTACTGTAAACATAGGAGTCGAGGCTTAAACTGTTCCACAAAGACCACTCTGAGCTCATACAGGGGAGCTAACTCCAGTCAGAATGAATGAGGCGCGCTGACGGCGTGCGTCGGCAGCCCATTGAAGAGGAGTGAGGATTCAACCGAGCCTCAATGACGGCGAGGAAACACACACCTTCACAAACATCCCTTTAACTCATGAGGTAAACGATCCACGGAGGAGCGGCCAAATTAGAGATACTGCCCCTTTCACCTGAGTTTGACAGGTTGACAAAAATGTAATGAGTGAAAAAATGAACTGTAGCATTTACTGCTCGGTGCATTAGGGGCATTTACCGTCACAAAGTGCAGCAAGGAACCTCAAAGACCAATATGGAGATACTAATGATAGCTCATTTAATAAAAAAAGCACCAAATTGCATCTTCCAATCTATCTTTGTGTGCTTAATATAAAATAAGAACAAAAAGATAGGCCTATACCCAAAACGTGACCCATATAACCAGTGATATTTAGGCTTTGTCTTTATCAGCTACCCTTCATATTGAATATCTGATTAAAAAAATGATGTAGATCATAAATCATTAATTCTTTTGAAATTTAGCTAAATGTGTATTTTCCAAAGAAAAGTTAATAAATCTGACAAAGGGCAAGTGGTAAAATAAGTGAATTTCAGCTTAACTGGTGATAAAAGTGTATGAGTTTATAAGTGTTCAGGCTAAGCCTGACCTTAAACCTGCTCTGGACCAGAAATGACAACAAAATAAGCCAGACTTATCCAAATAAGCCTAGCTTATGGAGTTAGTTAGTTTTGTGGAACAGCCCTCAGAACTAAACTACAAGTAAAGTTGGACTAAACAAGGACTAAAGTAAGACTTAAACCAGGATCAAACCAAGTCTAAACTAGACTAGGTCTTAGTGCATTTTCCAAATCATACTTTTACTTACATAGTCTGAGTATTAATAGTAGTTGTAGCAGCAGCAGCAGTAGTAGTAGCAGTGCTATTATATAAGTTTATTAAGTAATTGTCTTAAATAGCATAACTTCCTTTTATTCCTCCTATAAATACTTTCTTACTATTTGAATAACCCTTGATGTCCGCCTTGTTTTATAACTTTATGGCTCCAGCCCAAACCTAGTCACGTGACCCAGGTTTGATTGAGAGCTGGGAGTCATGTGACTGCAGTTTGAGTGACAGCTCGCCGTCCGGTACCCGGTGATTCACAGCGGTGATATTTACGAGCTCATTTTCCCTAAGAAACACCGAGGCATCTTTCAGCGCATTATTCTGATCATAAATCTGCCTCAGACAATAATAAGAATGAAGAGACAGGCAGGAGACAGTGGCCCTCCAGGGACAAGAAGATTTGACTGATTATTTATGTCCATATAAGCAATTGGTTTGTATAGTCAGCATCTAATGTTGAACAAAACAAACTATTGCTATGGCTAATAACATCCAGTTAACTCTAACTAAAACAGGGTTAAAGCAGTATCAAGGCAGGATTAAAAAGGACTACATATGCACTAAATCTGGACAAAATCTGAGTCTAAACCAGTATTGAACAAAACTAAAAACTATGGCTATGGGTATGAATGCAGAACTCAGTTAGGAATAAAATAGGACTGAACCCATTCTAACTTCAGGGCCAAGGTTTTATTTAGTTCTAAGACATTACTTAATATACATTTATATTCACTTATATATATATAAAATAAATAAAAAATGCCACCTGGATTTAACTAAGCAAATAGGTTGCAGTTGGTCAGGTCTATGTTCAGCAATGCTATGGGGTCAAAGAATGAGGTCAGCTGACTACCTGAACATACTAAAGGACCAGATTATTCCATCAATGGATTTTTTTCTTCCCTGATGGCACTGGGCTTATTCCAAGATGACAGTGCTAGGATTCCTTGGGCTCACATTGTGAAAGAGTGGTTCAGGAAGCATGAGACATCATTTTCACACATGGATTGGCCACCACAGAGTCCAGATCTTAACCCCACTGAGAATCTTTAGGATGTGCTGGAGAAGACTTTGTGCAGTGGTCACACTCTCCCATCATCAATACAGGCAGCTTGGTGAAAAATTAATGCAACACTGGATTGAAATAAATCTTCTGACATTGCGGAAACTTATTGAAACAATGCCACAGCGAATGCATGCTGTAGTCTATGCTAAAGGCAGTCCAACAAAATATTAGAGCATGACCTTTTTTTTTTTGTTTTTTGTTTGTTTTGTTTTTTGTTTGTTTTTTTGGTTTTTGTGGCAACTTTTTTGGGGGGCAGGCAGTGTATATATCTACAAAGGTGCATACAAGTTCTCTCAAAGACCTGGGGCCAGTCAAAGTCAAGTCATTGTAATCTCTGACTGATAAATGTTCTAAAACATTTGAAGGCGAAAGCACCTTATTCTTGTCATTACTCAGTTACTTAAGCTTGAAGGCTGATAGTTGAAAGTTCTAGTTTTAAGAATGTATTCATTGTTTTTAGTTTTCAAGTGTAAAAACTTTACACTAGATATAACAGGATATACTGTTGAATGTTCTCACCTCAGAAAATGAGGCATGATACTTGAAATGTTTTATTTTCTTGACATACGTGTGTCAGATTTGCATCTACAGCAGCTTCGTGGTGCATTTATGTTCAATGTTGATTGGTAATATAAAAAAAGTAAAAGCGTAACTAGTTTATTTCCTGTGCGTAGTATTGTTTAGCCAGTAATGTGACATTCCATCTTGTAATTTTTTACCTTGACCTACCTGCAAATGAAGTGAATAGCCCTGCTCTAGACCTAGATTTACTTTTTATCAAGAATTAATACAAAATTTTAATTAATATACAGATGCTGCGCTCTTTGCTATTGTGTTCATTAATGTCTCCCGGCCTGGGAAGGCCTCGGGATCCACTGGGAGGAGCTGGAAGACGTGTCCTGGGAGAGGGAGGTCTGGACTGGATATCTCTGCTTAGACTGCTGGCCCCTTGACTCGGCCCAAAATACTGTTGATAGATGGTTGCTATAGTTATATTCATTCAGTGTGGACAGAGCATTGGCCAGTAAATGAATTTTCTCAAGCAGGTTAAAACTGTTAATTGTTATCATTTTGCACAGAATAAATTTCACTTTTCAATTAAATATTTTTCTGTCTCAAAATTAAAACTTCATAAATGTTTAAATACCATGGTGTAGTCCTACTGTCTGAGGTAACATGTACTTTACTCCTAAATCACTCTGACAAGTACTCTTAATTACAGCCTGAGATAATGGCAGTATCTTTCACTACTTTATTAGACTGTTTTACTGCTGACTCATGCTCTCTCTCTCTCTGTGTCGACATGTGCAAGCAGCCAGAGGAGGGAGAAGTACTCAGAATGTACTCAGGTAAAAGTACTGCTGCTGTATTGTTACTCAAGAAGTAAAGTAACATCGACACAACTAAGACTTGAGTAAAATTAACAAAGTCTTGAATATTAAGTTTGAAAGGTGTTTTTTTTTTTTTTTTTTGTGATAGCACAGAAAAACATTTATTATTACTATTAATACGGTTGTTTCTACTGTTACTACAACTACTCGAATTATTACTACTACTGTTATTACTGTTTCTCCTATTCTTAGTATTACAGCCACTACTTTTACTACTGCTGCTATTTCTACAACTACTGTTCTTCCTACTACTGCTGCTAATACATTGGTACAACTGCTTCTGCTACTACTACTACAACTACTGTTCACCGTTGTTGCTACTACTACTGTTACTGGGGACATTACTGTATATTTTTTTATAATATATTTTAAAAATGTACTCAGATAGTACATTCTCATCAACAAATGTACTGAAGTAAATTAATTGTGTAAAAGCATCTGATTTCTTCCCACTACTACCATCATCTATATTTGGATCTACTAGTACTACTACTTCTATTACAGCCTCTGCTTTTATTACACCTACAGCTACTACTACTACTGTTATTTCTGCTTCTAACAAGACTAATCATTCTACTACCGCTGCTTCTACCAATACTACTACAAACAAACACCTTGCTCAAAAGTTACACAAGTAGAAGTTTTTTTTGTTTTTTTTTTAAATGTACTCAAATTACCCCAGCTACCACTACTACTTCTGCTGTTACCACAATTTTACTGTTGTTACTGCTGCTATTACTGGGATCAAAATATATTTTTACTCATCTAGTGACTTTAAGTGAAGGTATGTTTTAGAAAGTATACTCAGAAAATACATTTCCATCCAAAAGAGTACCATCCAGTACTGCAAACAGATATAAATGTATCTACTACTACTACTATCTTCAAACATCCATAAATCTTTTAATTTCCCTTCAGGATGAACAGAGCCGTATACTCAGAGTATTTCCTGAGCCGTTTGGTGATGTTGTGTGTTGAAGTAGATGTTGTCAAAGATAGTAATATGAGATATTTATGGTCATGTTGAGTGAGAACTAATTCTAGTTGTAGCAGTAGTAGTAATGGTAGCAGCAGTAGTAGAATCAGTAGTAGTAGTAGTAGTATTAGTATTGCTAGTAGTAGCAATGGCCACAGTAGTGGTAAAAGTAAGTAGTAGCAGTATTAGAAGTATAGCAATAATTGTAGAAGTAGGAACAGTACTAGGTAGTAGTGTTTTTTGGGGGTGTTAAGTAAGATTCTTCAGTAGTTGTAGCAGTAGTAATAATGTCATGTTGAGAAGTACCAGATTAAGTCAGAGTATTAGTAAGGTTGCGGTTCAAATCTTGACCAAAATGCATACTGTCATTGTGTCCACACGCAAGACACTTCACCCAATTTGACTTTTCCAGCCTAGTTTGTGATCCGGCATAAAAACCTGCCAAAGCACCGTGTGACTGGTTTGCTGTGGGAAACCCAGAATTAGCTGAAAGTAGTCACAGTAGTAGTAGAAGTAGTTGTAGTAATTTGGTGGTCCTGAGAAAGATCTAGTCATAGATAAATGTGTTCTGACAGATGAGAGAATATTTATCATGTTTGACAGTCACTCTGGTTTACATCTACAGCAGAGATATACAGATAAATGGAGAAGTGGTTATAACAGATACTGTACTGCTGCCGGCCTAAATGACTAAAAGTATTTTAAAATCTCAGAGTCAAAAGTGGGACACAGGTAGTTGTTGCTTTAGTACTAGCACTAGTAGTTGTTGTAGTAGTTGTAGTAGCAGCTGTAGTAGCATAAGTAGTAGTCGCTGTTGTAGAAGAAGGATAACAAGATAATTTTACTTGGAGAGGAAAAAAATCTATTTTTATACAACATACTTTTACTTGAGTAAAACTTAATTTGGTCTCACAGGAAAGGGTAGTTAACCAACATTTTTCTTACATTTTGTTTTGAAAAAACAGTTGCGTCAAAAAATAAACTTAAGTAAATTACTTCAGTAAAAGTATCTTACAGCTGCTCGATAGAGTCAGATGTGTCCAGACTGAGATGGTTTGGACATGTCCAGAGGAGGAATAGTGAATTTATGGGTAGAAGGATGCTGAGAGCTGCCAGCAAACAGGAGGCCTAGAGGAAGACCAAGGAGGATATACTACTACTACTACTACTACTACTACTACTATTACCTCTACTTACAGAGTATTCTTACCTGAGTTTCAGTTAGACACAGCCCTGATGCCAGCTGTTTCCTCTCTGCTCCCACCACATAGTGATTCTTCTCGAAGGCTCTCTCCAGTCGCAGCAGCTGAGAGGGAGAGAAGGCGGTTCTGATCCGTTTGGGTTTACGGGAGAACGGCCCGTGGAGCAGCAGGTTCTCTGGGCTCGGGTCCTCACCTGCACCATAACCACAAGAAGACAGAAAAACACATTAGTGAAATTATCTTCCATTGTCACCAACAGATAGCTTTTACTAACACCATTCCAGAGGTGGAAGAAAAACTTTGGGAGTAATCTTGCCTATGAGACTACAACAAACAAAAAAGAAATCTATTCTACATGCTTATTATGCCCTTGAGATCCAGTTCAGCCATACATTTAGCTACATTTACATTTTTTAAGGACCACGTGAATGCCATTCCATGTCAGGCAGGGTTAGGCAAGCATTAGCAGTGTCGATTTAAAAGTCATTCGAGCAGCAATGTTCTGAACAGGACTGTAATACTCAGAAAGCCCTTTTTTGGATAAAAGTGTGTAATGTTTAGATTTTCTAAATCAAGTCATTTACATTTAGGTCAAGCCTCTGAACTACTTTGCATCTTCAAAGTAGATACTTTTACTCAAGTAATTTACTTAAGTACTTTTTTTGCAAACAGAAAGTCCAGTTTTGTTTTAAAGTAAGGTTTGAGGATAACAGTATTAGTAGTAGAAGTACCGTATTTCCCGCACTATAAGGCGCATCGGATTATAAGGCGCACCTTCAATTAATAGCCTATTTTAAAACTGTTTTCATATATAGGGCGCACCGCATTAAAAGGCGCATCCACTAGATGGCGCTGCGCTAAAGGGAATGTCAATAACACAGTCAGATAAGTCAGTCAGTCAAACTTTATTAATAGAATACAAACCAGTGTTCTTACAACTCCCTCGTTGAAAACAATGTATTTCCAACTCCATTTGTCACAGTTCAAAGCTACATGAACAGCGTTCGAGCGCTCAGTTTTCTGTCCCCTCAGTGTCGCAACTCTTCTACATGAACAGCTGGGACTGGAATTCCCCTTTATTGTTTTTACCGCTGTCACTTCGGCGACGCCCCCTGAATACGGTAGCCGTAATTAACCAACATTGATCCATATATAAGGCGCATCGGATTATAAGGCGCACTGTCGGTTTTTGAGAAAATGTAAGGCTTTTAGGTGCGCCTTATAGTGCGGAAAATACGCTAGTATCAGTAGTAGTTGTTATACTGTGCAACTGCAAAAAAAAAAAAAAAACATGCCGCGATGTCATGAGTTAGTCTGAGCAATTCACCAAATGTCTCTCCTTCATGATTTCCTCTTTACTGTCTATTCATAGTTTTCACAGTGACACCTCAGTTGGAGGGCAAATTCTCCCTTGGAGGGCAAGAACACTGGTTTAACGTTACTCCACTGAGCACTAGCTAAAGCCACTGTTTACTCAGGATCTGTGTTCTATAGAATCTCATCAGAGAAAACTGACTCAGAAATAACATTATTCCAATTTGATGCCATTAAACGAGACCTTCTTCCTGGGGATGGTGAACAGTGCTAATGGTTAGCCATTTAAAACACACTAGTGTTAGCTAACAGCAGTTTGTGTCTGTCCGGTAGTCAGACTCACCAAACCAAATTGGACTTTTTTGCTCGTATGCCTGTATCAGATTTTCAAATTCAAATGCAACCCATGCCACTCACATGTAGTCCTGAATCAGATACGTATCTGAGCGGTACGCGTCACAGTATTAATTTGTAGTTTTAGTCCATATCATATTTTGTCCTCAGTTGCCAGGCCATCTAAATCCTTATTTGGCTGAATCTCCTCATGCCTACTGTGCGTCGCCACATTTGTTGCCTTCTAGTGGAACATGACGTGAAAACTATGAATACTTTGGCCAATATAAAGCCATATAAAAAAGTACTTAAAGGTTTAACAGCAGTTGAAATCCTATTCTAGCATTATAATTGTCTCATGTTTGTTGAGAGATACTGAAGTTAATCTCAGCCTCTTTGTTGCTTTTGTGGCTTCAACTTTATTTGCATCAGACCACAGACACAACAAGTATTTGTAGTATATCAAAAACACAGGACAACCTTACTACTATAAAACTAATACAGAAGTACAATAGAGCACAATAAATGCACTCTGTTCACTGTTTAGGATCTGTCCACAGTTTGGTGTGAGGCTCTTTGTATGATGTGACTGGAGAATACAACTCCATGGCAATAAAAATGATGTAGGGGCGATAGTGTAACTCCATTATTATTGAAAAAAAATCAGTGGTCAGATGGTCATTCAGGTGTGTAGCTTTGCATTTACATAAACTGGGGTTTTTATTGATATAGTAGGCCATTTGTCTTTGCAATTTACATATTTGGGAGAAAATGTACTTTCTTAGTACTTCAGAGCAATAAGATTTCAAATTACTGCTACTTCAAAGGAATACTGCTTAAGCAAAAGTAAAATGTCTGAGCTAAACATCACAACAGTACAAATATTGAATGCAGAATGTTATCACAATAACAGAGCAGAGATCTGAAGTTTGCTTTTAATTCTTTAAAATAAAAAATACTGTGAAGCTATAAATTTTAAAATAAAACAATAGCTCCTTTACGTTATTCCTGATAGATTCTAGTTCTGGATAGATAAAGGATGTATTGACCAATCAGAGTGCTCCTGTTTTATGAAAGCGTGTAATTGGTTAAACTGTTCCTTCCCTCGCGCTAAAACAAAAACCCTTATAACAGCCCACAGGTGACCTCAAAGTCTCATTTTTTCTCAGATGACATCTGCTATGCTGCACTAATAACTGAATAATTATCTTTGCCGAAAAACAAGGAAAAAGAAATCAGGTAGTGCATCTTTAAGTCACCTAAGTCTGCTGTTTATATGGACTGCGTAATGTTGGAGGCATATTTGTTGCAAAGAAACATCCCCACAATACAGTAAATGCTGTTACCACTGAAATCTGTGATTCCGTTTTGAGATTTTTAATGCAGATCTGGAGTTATTTCACCTTTTTTTAACTGAGCTTCAGAGAGTAATACTGCACTGTAAAAAATAAAATGAAAACTCAAAAAGTCAAGGCAACAGGATCCCTCAAGATTTTTGGGTTTTGTGGCCAACTTAAAGTCTCAAGTTTTCAACAACTAATATTTTTTGTTCACTTAATTTGACCTTCATATGTCTAAAAACTTCCAGTTTTAAGTTTTACTCACTCATTATTACAGAAAGAGTATAACGATTGATACCTTTTTTAAATAATGGATAGTAGTTGGCTGTAAGATGAGTTAAAAAAGAATAGTAATAACAGTCAGTAAAACTTAAAATTGAAAGTTTTAAGACATATGAACGTCAAATTAATTGAACAAAAAATATTTGTTGTGGAAAACTTGATATTTTGAGTCAGCCCCAAAACTCCAAAATCTTGCAGGATCCTGTTGCCTTGAGTTTTTGAGTTTTCACTTTCCATCTGACATTTACTCAGAGAAAAATCAAAAATATGCCCTAGGAAATATCCTCAGAGTAAGTAGCTGTAAGTATCTAGTTACTCTCCACCTCTCTGACAATAGCACAGATCTTTTATTGTCCACTGTAAATCCTGGATAATCCACTGGTGAGTGATTTTCCTCTATCGTGGCTTGGTTTTGCATGTGAGAGACGGCACAAGCGTGTACAAGCATTGGGTAGATATATTTTAAATGTTGTGGTTTAATATTTATTGTTACAAAGGTCTTTTCTTTGTCATGTGACTCAGTTTATTATTTTGGCAGTCCTTAGCTGTTATCTTTTATGAGCATTAAAAATGAACCTTAACGGGCTCCAGACACATGACCTGTACACCATTATTACACAAATAATCACTTTGCTTTGGAGACCCGAAACCAGTTCACAGGTTTTAGATGGATACTTTGAAGGATGGTGGCCCTGAAAAATAAAAGCAGCGCCCTCTTTTAATTTGATGCTGTGTTTTTTTGTTTCTTTGTGACATGCTTTTTTTTTTTTTTTTTTTTTTTTTTGAGGACTGCTTTTTATATTTAAACAGCTTATTTTATTTTGATGTATGAGTTTTTTTAAACAAGCTTTTTAAAAATTCAGACATGGCTTTATTTTAATGGACTCAGAGCCACCGTGCTTCTCTCTCTTTTTGCCAAAAAAAGTAACTGTTGTGTATAAAAACAAAAATCTTTGCATTCTCAGTGAACTACTTGATTTTTCCCTTAAATTGGAGGAAACCTGTATAATCATCTACGTATATTGTAAAAGGAATCATCTTTGAAAATAAATCAGATTGTATGATACCATTTAGGCTTTATTATTAAGGATTTTAATATACTGCATACTCCAATAAGGAACACTCTGATTGGCTGTTGAATAATGGTTGCCGGGGGAAGATAGAGAAAGTCTCTGTTTTAGCTCTAGGTGTGTCTATTTACTCAGATGAACCAAGCTAACAAGAAATAGAAAAGCTGAATGGAAAGAGAAACGTGGGTAATTATTGTAATAATACAAGACGTGGTGTTTGATTGTTCTAAAGCTAAACTCAGCTAAAAGATTAAAGTCAGTCTCTAAGCACCAGTTTGATGGAGCGGATTAGCTTTTGAGCTGAAGAATTGGTCCAGTTTGACTTTTTTTTTTTTTTTTATAAAATAAACGCAGGAAGCGTAGTTCTGCTGTTGTTCTGCCTTTTGTTAAAAAGTAGGTTCGATCCCTGGACAGTGCGGCTCTATTTGTGACTTTGATTTTTATTTAGGCTTTATTATTATTATTATTATTATTTATTCATTTCAAGATTTTTTTATTTTTTTAGTTATTTATTTATTTGCCATTTTTAGGCTTTATTGATAGGACGGAGTAGTAGGAAATCGGGGAGAGATGAGGAAAAGGCAATTCGGCAAACTGTCGGAATCTGGACTTGAACCAACGATGCTGAGGCAGGCTGTAGTTGCCTTGTATGTGTGCCACAGCGCATTATTAAGGATTTTAATACACTGCACACTCCAATAGGAACCACGGACGCGCTGATTGGTTGTTGAATTAATGGCTGCCAGGGGAAGTTAGTTAAAGTCTCTATTTTTGAATGTCCAAACATATTAAGCCGTTTTATTGACTTTAGGTTACAACTAGAACCATATAATATTTAACCTAAGACCTCAACAAAACATTTTTTTTTTATATATCTTACGCTGCGTGCATCCAATCCACAGAGTCCTCTAATTCCCAATATACATGATACGTATTTTCCATATCTGCCTATGTCCGTGCCCCTCACCTCATCTCCACCTGGCTCTTCAAACCCACATTTCAACCGTACCGAACCCAGTTATTTGCCTTCCCCTCGTCTTTGCACTTTGCATATGAAAGTCGCTTTTGATTCGCCATCTTCTTTCTCGAAAACCGCCACTGTCAGAATAAAACCGCCATTTTGCTTGGAGCGTGACGACAAAAAAAAAAAAAAAAAACCTCAACGCCCTTCTTTTTGTGCCGACTGTGATTTGGTTATGTAAAATATATGAAATTTTAATAAAATAATGACTGGAGTTGTTTGAGACACAAAGAAATGCCACAACGGTTGAGATTCAGTGGTTGGTTCTGTCACGGCAAACGGGTTCAGGAGAGCAAAACATCACTTGGTCATTTCATTATCAAATCACCAACGTTTGGACTCCGATCAGCTTTAACATAATGCTCACTGACAGATGTGAATAACTTTTTTTAGATTATCTCTTCATCATGGAACCGGTTAGTGGCTGAGATATGTTAGGCAGCAAGCGAGCATTTTGTCCTCAAAGTTGATGTGTTAGAAGCAGGAAAAATTGATAAAGATTTGTGCTTGAGTTTGAGAAATGATGATGTCTAGGGACGACTGGTTCAGAGTATCTCCAAAAGTGCAGCTCTTGTAGCGTGTTTCCAGACTGCTGTGGTGGTGGTTGACAAAATTAGAGCTGCATGAGGAAACCATGCATATCTACCTCACTATGTGACAAATGACTACATTCAGGTTAATGTGACTGGAGGATAACGATAAAGAATATCAGTGCTCTGGTTTTTGCTTTGTCCACCACAACTCCACCAAAAAATGTTGCCAGCTCCCTAAGTAGGCCACATAGTTTATTTAACGTTGTTTGCACTGGTTTGGTACAGGTTTGGTTAGTCGTTAGGGCTGACACCTAGACAGACAACCACTTACTCACATTCATTCACTATGGGATGTTTAGACTCTCCAGTTCACCTGTACTCGCATGTCTTTGGTCAGGGGAACACAGGAAGGACATGCATGTTAAATGGTTAAAAGAAATGCACTAAAGTTAAATATGCATTCATTATATAATATTGTTGGTAAAGTATTAGTAGTAGTGACGAGAATATATATTTTCTAGAGTAAAATGTTCTTATTGTAAAATAACTTGTTTTGTAAAGCACATCATCAAGTGGACAGAGCTTTTCATTCTGTTTCGATCATTAAATCATTAACTGAGACCTGAAGAGCCATTGTGTTTCTTAACTTAAGTTTCATTCCCTTATACAGGGGCCGTGGTGGTAAGACATGCACACTTCACTCAGAGGAATCAGGAGTCCAACCCGCAACCTCCTCACTGAGAAGCAGGAGGGACCACTCTGCACCCAAGATTTTTTGTTTCATTGTCAGTGTAATTCTGACATGGTTTTGCCCTATTTGTTGTAAACATAATCAGAATCTGAATATTTTTATTGCCATAGTAAGTGAGAGGTTTACATCACTAGGAATTTGCTTTGGTCCTTGGTGCAAATATAAAATAAGTAACGTCTAATAATAATAAACATGCAGAATAAAATAGGAAAAAGTAAAATAAAATGTGCTATAAATGGACTTATCTAAATTTACAAAATGTACAGATATAAATAAAACTGTGTGTTTAACTTATGTGTATTCACAAAATAGTATGAAGTATAAAATCTAATCCAAACAGGGACTATGACTATACAGATGACTATGAACAGGAACCAGATGTGATTATGTACATTATAGGGCAAGAGGTAAACAGTGCAAAAAGGAACAGATGGATAAAGTTACTTTAATAAAGTGACAAAGTGACAATAGCAGTTGGGTTATTTAGTGTTTGTGAGTCCTAACCCATAATAGTGGAGCAGCTTAATGAAAGAATTGTTCAGTTGATAATACAAACACGAAATTTGGCAGAAATATTCATTATACACTAGATTTTCAATATGGTGCCTCAAATAATGCCTATAATGTAATAGGAGAGGACCCAGACCCCACATATGGTTATTTTTGCTACTTTTTTTAACTATTATTTTTTGTTAGTGCCTACCTTGGCCCATTACAAGTTCATAATCTTCTGTGACAACTCAGCACCATCAGCAACTGAACGATTCATGGACAAAATCCCATTAAGCTGCTCCACTACTACTCTTTCATTGCTATGACACTTCTATGTAAATACAGTATCGGAGACCTCTAAACTAAATTTTCCAAAAAGCAGAAGATTTTAAAGGTTCATCAGCATCCGTTTCATAATTCAGACCCGGTAAACATTCAGCAGTGGTGTCTTGTACCAAACAGAGTCACATGACCCAGTCTCTCTCCATCAGAGACAAGTCTGAACCTGTTGCTAACGTCACTGTGTTTACCGAGCTAACTGTTCTGAGCTAATGCTAGCCGCTAGTACAGTGAACTGTCAACAGAACAGCGAGGAATCATGGGAAAGGCCTGGGGAGTTCTCATCTGTGGTTTAATAATGCCCAAGAGTCTGGATTTTGAGAGTTAAATGCTAAACACAAGCTGCACAAAAAGAGCTCTTGTGAAGAGCAAAGATTTGATATTGAGATCTATGGCTGATGCTCTTTTAATCAAACAGAAGCTTGTTACCACACACATCATTTTATATCCAAAGTATTTGCAAATTATGTTAGGCAAAGGTGTGGATTGATCATGTCTGAGGTGCAGTTTAGGAAGAAATTGTGCTTTTACACAATCAAAGCTATAAAGCTTAAAAAGAAGCAAATATGGAGACAAAGTTAATAGTTAAATAGTCTGTAGAGTCTAAACCAGGTCTAGACCAGGACTTTAATAGGGACTAGGGCTAGAGATGAGGTATGTCCTTGGTGCATTTGAAGATTTAATGAAGATAAAATAATGTGGAATACACTAGACCAGGCAAAGACCAAGACCAAATCTGGGAAACTGAATTAGGTCTAGGATAACACTGATAATACCAAAAAAATCTGGTCTTAAAATTCAAAGTATGTAGACCATGTTTGAAATGATCTCATTTGTGGTTCCGTTGGACATTTTTTTTATCCTTTTTTCTTGTTCTTCTGAAAATAAAGTGTATTTTTCAGCCAGTTGTCTGTTTGTTGTGGTTATCGACATTATTAATGGCAAATCAATACTAATACAGCGCCAACGGCTTCTCCGACCATCACTGAACACACCACTACTATGGCAGTATGAACAAGAGCAGGGATCGAACCACCAGCCTTCTGTTACTGAACGACCGGCTCTGCACTCTGAGCTACTGCTGTCACGGTTGAAATGAATGAACATGAGAATACAAGAAGATTGATAATTTGGCAGTTGGTGATTAAAAAAAAAAAAAAAAAAAAAAACTCCCCCACAGCAGTGGTTCGCAAACTTTTTTTTTTACCAAGCACCACTAAAATATTCAGCTGACCAAACCAAGACTAACCCAGGCCTAAAATACAAGATAAAATAGGTGTTAACATGCAAAAATGCATTAATAAATGACCACAAAATATGGACTAAACCAGGTCTAAACCTGGACTAAGCAGTGGCCCAAACAGATCTGGCTCTAAATTAAACTAAATTATGACTTGAACTACACAAGATTTCCGAGTACCACCAGAAAAAGCCCATGTACCACCAGTGGGACCCATAACACAGTTTGAGAACCACTGACTTACTGAATATATTACATAATACTACAGTGAACAAGATTAAATGCATCTCAACACAGCCTGAGTGTAAAGTTTACTTCAGAAGAAAGTACTATCAAAATTCACATCATATAGCATAAACCACTACTAATACTACCACTACAATTACAGCTATTACTACCCACTGTTGCACCAAAGTCATTTTAAGAGATTTACTTGTATAAAAGTGATATTTTAGTAAAATTATATGTTGGAAACTGTATATAAAATACTAATGCACTTTTTAGAACTCACTTGGTTGCTCAAATCCGCTGCATAACCTCAGACATACCAGGAACGTATTCTTCAAATAGACTGTTTCCAAACGCTCCAAATGCATCCAAACTCTCCCAAAATAACCTGTAATTAACTTTAACGAGCCCACATCAGAAGAATTGAACGAGTGCCAAAGAAAGCGCACCAAATGTCACTTACCATCTGCGTAAATAACGGGCAAAACGATCATAGTTGCGACATAATATGACTTTTAACGCGATAGAAAACGGGGTGTAATGCGTAAAAAGATGCAAAAGAAAGTGTTGATTAAAATGTAGACGGTGTATTTGGCTTTCATTGGATTTTATCAATCAGAGTCGAGGGAATTGTTTTAATATCTCATGCGTAAACAAACGAGAAGAGTTGCATATCGCTTACTATGTATGCGTATTTTAATGGGTACGCCAAAGTCTAAATGCTTTTCAGCACGTTTTATATTACTTTTTCTCAATATAAAAAGGTGAAACGTAAGGCTATATTTTAGAATACGTGATTGTAAACGTTTAGTACCAAGTATAGAGCATTATGTAGCGAGGAACATTTACAAAATACTGTAACTTTAATCAAATTGATTGTCAAAATGTAATAATTAAATTTTTATTCATTGCAATTAAAAGTTTGGCTACATTTCCACCAATATTGTCTCACCAAAATAATTCCTAAATGGCGTCTCATGCGCAGTAGATTATTTCTAAGCGCCTATACCTCTCATTCGTTCATCTTATCCCGCTTTTCCTAACAGCTATGGGACTGAGGCCGGGGCTGGCACTTGGAGACACACACTTGTTCATTCACTATGGAACATTTAGATTATCCAGTTCCCCTATAGCTACCGTGTATGTGTTTGGGTGGTGGGAGGAATAGGAGAGAACCACTCACGCCATTGCGCACCGTGCCAACCTTTGTACCATCAAAACTACTGTAGATACATAGTTCTCAATCTTTTTAGTATTCCCACAAAACAATAAGAAGGTGATTAGTTGAGACCATTTATTGTTTTGAAGCCTAAATAAAAAAATGAAAAAAATAAAAATAAAAAATTGTATCGTTACATGTGAGAATAGGCCACGAGTTTAATGCCATTGGGACTTGGGGGAAGACGCAACCAAAAAGCTGTAAAAATGTACCTAAATAACCTTATATGCAGTGTATCTTAAAAGTCATAAAATCTCTTCTAGTATCTGACATGTATTTGAGTATGTCTATCTTGGTCTTAAATTCAAATTGCTGCGTATTTCTAACATTTTCAATATTGTAGGTGATATGCAAATTAGAAAATATATTATAGTTACATTTTTTTTTTAATTCCATCCAATAAAGTGGCATTATAAAGCTCTGGAAAACCCGGGAGGTGCCCTGAGTTAAATATTATAATGCGTAAAGACGAACTTCACCAAGACACAGGGGACCAAAAAGTCGTAATGCTAAAAATAGGCTGTTAAAAAAATCTGTATTTGTTATAATTCCTTGCTAAAAACAACCAGATAACTGCACTTCATTTTAAAAATAAAGAAATAATAACATAAATATATTACATTTACAAGTTTGTAGCTTATTGTGTATTTTAATCAGTCCAAAATACTTCATACTAATTTAGACATTCTAAAAATGTACTGAACCTGAATAAATGTCATTGTGTTGGGATCATTTTACGCTGCTAATTATTAATAAATAATTTCTGCGTTTTTTTACAATCCAACATCCACGTTACTCTGCCACGTATTATTTTATGAACTACATTTAACGCTGTTTTGGGCAATTTTACGCACAAGGTTTAAATGGTGCATATCTCTGCGTCTTTTAACAACCAGCTCAGAATCAATGGTGGACGAGTCGACTGAAGTAAAAGTATAGCAAAAGTGTACTCGAGGTGTACTCTCTTCTTCTTTACATGCAAGTATTTCGTATGTACAGCGAGGCTACAGCAAAAACAAAGGACTTCAAAAAGTAACTTGTAACACAAACTAACTTAAAAATGTAGTGGAGTAGAAAGTACAGTTTATAGCTTTAAATGTCGTCTACAAAGTATCCCTCGTAAAATCAATTTAGTGACAGTAGTACAAATAGGCTACAATGAATTCTCACTTATCAAAGTACTTGTGCTTCGTGACATTTCACTGTAACCACTGCTTCAACACACTCGCTGCTATTTTTAGGTGTTGATGAATATTTAAATTTAATTATGGACCTGTAAAATTGTAACACGGGACTGGCATTTCAACGCGTTTGGTTACAACAGGGTTAAAACGAATTATTAAAATGTTCCATATTGTTCGATCCATAACGTGTTTGAATGTGATCGTCCCCGTTTTTCGCACGTTGCACAAAGGCAGTAATTGTTTTGACGTTTTCTAGATACAAATATATGGAAGTACTTTTACTACAATTAACTACACAAACATTCCAAGGCACATCGCTTCTGCCCCAGGGCCTTTTGACACAAGCTCAAATCTGAACGTGCTCCGTGTCATGTTCATTTCTTTTTTCTTTCATTTTTATTGTCATTAAAGTTAGACATTAGACAAAAAATTGTAGAATAAGGATTCGAGATTATAGAGGCTTTCCTCGACACACCTTTTTTTTAACTTTACCAAAACCTTTCACCAAATCTCCAGCTGTAAAACAAAACAGCAACAAAACAAACAAAACAAGACAAAAAACAAAAAATACAAAAAATAAATAAACACTTGGTTTCTGACATATTATTAGTAATATTTAGCATTGCAAACATAAATTGTCTCATTAAATTAAATTAGCAACCAATTAAATAAAACAGTTGATATGTAAAATTCGTTCAGGTGTTTAATGATCATCGTATTGGACTAAACTAAAACGGCTTAATGTAGTGGGATGATTTTTAACATGGTAAACAAATGGAATATTTCCGTTAAAATTGCCAAGAGGGAAACTGTTGAAAATGTACAAATTGAAGGTGTATTAAAGAAAATTTATCAATAAAAGTCGAAAAAATGTGTTAAAATCTCATGCGTAAAAAGACAAAAATTGCCTAATATATTGCTTATTGATTGTGCGTAAACTGAATATTTTGCGTAAAAATTGGCAAGAAAAGACAACATAAAATGTAGGTGGCAGTTCAAACTGTAATGATAGTCTTAAGAGATTTGATCTATAAAAGTCGTATTTGTGTTAAAATGTCATAAAAAGACGAGAATTGTTATAAATCGCTCATAGATTTTGCGTACTGCGTCCTGGGTTGACCTGGATAAAGGCGGAATCGTCTCCAAAAAGGAACTGAACGAGGAATAGCAGCGTGAATTGACCCCAATCACTGGTTCCTATCAGTTCAAACGCCATGCGTAAAAGACGTGCGTCAAACGGAGAAAGGCTGCGCGCTCTGGGGTCAGTGGAGAGGTTAGGATAATTAACACTTGAGCTAAGAGTCTGAATCTGAAGAAGTCCGTTTGGATTTTAGTTTTACAAAAGCTTCAAATTACCCAAGGGAAAAAAAAAACTCCTTCTTATGCAGAACAAAATAGTCTGCATTTTATAGTCTGCATTTGTGTAAACAATAGTGAACACGTTAAAATATGAATTATGGCCATGGAAGCTTCACCTACAATTTACTTTAATTAAATATAACTTAAATGTATTTCTTTTACTTTTTATCGCGCTTTTTGTTTAGAAAGTAGAAATAGAATTATTGCTGGTCCTAATTATTCTTATATAGCAGGTCAACAATGTCTCTCTTAAAAGCCTTAAATGTCCGGATCGCTGCTTTCTGTAGTTATAAATTTAATTGTGTTATTAATATAAACTAATGCAGTCCAAATTACGAGAGACTGTAAGAAAACTGAGACTGATAATAGAATTGTAACCAGCAGAAATCCATGACTAACACACAAGGACACAGCTCTTTCTCTGTAGAATAATTAGAAATGATTTCACAACTTTTCGTCTTGAACATTTGTATATTTTTGTCTGCCCTGTGTATTTATTTTCTTCTCTGGCCACAGACTCTGAAGCGAATCTGAATCTCTCGAGGTCTCTCAAACAGTCTGCCGTCATTTTATCTATCAACTAAAGAAATACTCATTAAAACAACACAGCTGTGCTCTGACCGTGTGTGACCTGTGCGCTCTTTGCCGCGTCTCACCTGAGAACCTGTGCGTCAGGTAACGTCCACGGAGTAGCCATGAGCCCGGGTAAAAGCCCAGTCCTCCATGAGCTTGCGGCGGGACCTGCAGCGCGTGTAGCGGCGTGTGCGTATGTGCACCGGGCTCGTGCAGCACCACGTCGTGTCCCGTGGGAAACAGGCGCGCGCCGCCGAACGCTCCAGCCGCTGACACCGCGTGCAGCGCGTCCGTGAAGCGCAGCGCCGTGGGCCTCAGAGGCTCCTCCTGGAGCCGCCCCGGACCAGGACCCGAACCTGAGCAGGACTTTCCCACGAGCGCCTCTATACTGAAGGCCTTCCGTGGAGACGGCCCCGGGAACATGGTCCAGAGGTAGTCCTGGTTATAGGCTAGTCCTGTGGGTCTGGTATCACACCAGGTTAGTCCAGGCTTAGTCCAGGTCTGAGTTTAGACGTTTTCTTGGTCCTGGTTTAGTTCGAGGTGAAGTCCTAGTTTAGTCTTGGACTGGTCCTGGTTTGGTTCTGGATGATCCCTGGTCTGGGGTTAGACCTGATCCTATTTAGTCCTGGGTTAGTTCTGTTTTAAAATCCTTAAAGGAATAAATTCCTTGTTAAAAACAGACAGATGTCACAAACTCTCCTTTCTTCTCCTTTTAGTTTACCCGGGTTAAGTTTGGTCCAGGTTTAGAATTGATCCTTGTTTAGTCCTTGTTTAGTCTCCTTAGTCCCAGTGTGGGTCAGATCCAGACCTCCCTCAGATCCATAACTCCACCGCGGTCCCTCCCTCTTTTCAGTCCGTGAAATGATGCTCCTGAGCGGCCTCGCGCTACAGAGTGCCTCGGGGATGTGTAACTCCAGGGCCGGTTCTTTTTCAGCGGTGCGTCCAGTGGGCTTTGCTCGGGCGGAGTGCACTGAGTCCGGGCTGTTGGTCTGCGGTCAGCTCGGTGCGGATCTGATGCGGGTGTGGTGCTCTCGTTCAGCGGGATGAGGCGGAGTATGAGCCCGGTCTGAGAGCGTCTCTGAGCGGATACCTGCCCAGCCCCGCCCCCCGGAGGCAGAGGTGTGCCACGCATGCGCAGTACACACACACGCACTGTGCACATCTAGGGATTTATCAGTGACATCATGAGGAGAGAGGAGAGACTTATGGCAGATTATCAACACATTATAAACACTAAAGTATATAATTCAGAACAAGACCAAGACTAAACTAGGAATACACCAGGATTAAACCAGGACTAAAACAGGAATAAACTGGGAAATAAACCAGGACTAAACTGGTAATAAATCAGGACAAAACCAGAACTAAACTAGGAATAAACCAAGATTGATCTGGGAATAAACCAGGACTTAACCAGGAGGAAACTTGGAATAAACAGGACTAAACCAGGACTAAAACAGAACTAAGATAGAAATAAACCTGGACAAAATCAGAATGGAACCAGGATTGAACCAAGACTAAACCATAAGAAAAACTAGTTCTAAATGAAAGCAAATCTGGACTTGAACAGCAAAGATGACTCCTGAGGTCCACCATAACGCTTGTTTATATTTGCAGTTTTTGAGCATGTTGTGACACCGCCCCAGGTAAGCTCAGGTGCAGGTGGATAATGGCCGGTTCATGTCTGAAGTGTTTCCTGCTGAGATTCTCACACCACAGTTTCCCCTGACCCCTGACCTCTGGCCCCAGGGTCAACAAGGAGCCTATTACCTGTCGCTCAAACAGACAAGTTAAGAGAGGAAAAGAGAGGAAGCATGGCTGAAATACATTAGAGCTGCCAAGGACTTTAGGTTTAGAATTGTGTTAGTACTGGTTTAGACCTGGTAGTCCTGGTTTAGCCCTGGTTAAGTTCTGTTTTAGCCCTGGTTTAATCCTGGTTTGGACCTGTTTTAGCCCTGGTTTAGTGCTGGTTTGGACCTGTTTTAGCCCTGGTTTAGTGCTGGTTTAATCTAATCTAATTTAGAGCTGATTTAGTTCTTGTTTAGCCTCACTTTCATCACTTAGCCTTTTAGTTCTGACATTTTTAATTTGAAACATGTTTTTCTTTGTGCGCTTGTGGCAAAAAAAAAAGGTCAGCTGTGGGAGGCTCTATACAGAATATCACAGTGTACATTTTTACAGACCTCAACTAAGAGTAGTGGTAGTGGCCCCCAAGTAGGCTTCTTTTAACCAGGGGCCCCCAGTATTCTTTACCAGGGTGCTCTAAGCTGCTGTTAGTACCTGTGTCTCTAGCTCATCATTTCTCTTCACATCAAACACACAACTCTTTAAAAGCCCCTTGAGTTCACTTCCTGTTGTCCCTCCAGAGCCCCCCTGGACCCCCCCTCTCTATTTAACACAAGCCTGCTCCATGTAATCTGCCTTTGTCCAGGATTAATCAGGACTAATGGGAGTGTAGAGCCAGGTCTTTAACACTGGAGGGGGTCCCAGAGGAAGGGGGGAAAGGGAGGGGGGTCCCAGAGGGGCGGGGACATGGGAGGAAGGGGGGAAGGGGGTTCAGAGGGCCCCTGTTCACACGAGGCTAAAGCATCGACACACTGGGGCCACAGCAGGGGGTTACACAAACTCACACGGGCTAATTAGGACCAAAGCAATGACAGGAGGGAGAAGTACTCAAGGTGTGTACTCGAGTAAAAGTACTGCTGCTGCAAATTAATATTACTCAAGTAAAAGTACTCAACAATAGTATTACTCAAAGTAGAAAAGGAAATTAGGACAAGTTTTAGTAAAGTTTTTTTTTTTTATGGCTAAATCTTTGCTGCTATTATTACTACAACTACTACTGCTACTACTACTACCTTACCACCAAGGTCAAAAATGTTGTACAACATATTTTTGCTTCAGTAATATTTGGAGGCCAAGAAGTTATGAGAGTATTTCTGCAACCTTCTGGATCTTAAAGAGCCAATTTGTGCCAAAAATATTAAATTAGCATCTGTAAAGAGCCGCGACTCATTTTAATGCACAAAAGACACTTAGTCTATAATGAAATATAGCCTATAGGTGGTCATTTATTATTGCAAATTAATAAAGAACTGTGTTAAATACTGCACTGAGTATCTTTTAATAGGCCACTAACCAGCAGTGTAATATTCAGGAGCCATACACACTCTGAACTGGAGCTACAGTACATTCAGTTACTATTTCTTTGTGGACGTAATTAATTTACGAGTGTTACACTTCAAATCAGCCTTGCACTGTTCAGCCATTAGGCTACAAAGAGCGATTTTTCTAAGTTCATAGCATATTCGGAAAAATTTAGAAGATTTATTTTAAATTTGCAAGATGATGCAGATGCAGGTTGTTTTATAGTCATCTACTTATTCCTTATTTACTTATTCCTTAGACCCTCCCTGTGCCAAGAGAGTGTGCTTGCTCGTCAGGCTAGTCGTGGTCATGTACTTTCAACAACTGTTACTACATCTCAACTCTCCTGCCACCATCTGTCTCTCTAAAGGACGTGGGAGATTTCGATAACCACTCACCTCAGCAGGACTACAGGCAAGTCCGGACTGGTCTGGGCTGGTACCTGTGTGGTCAGGTGACAACACAGGTGTGTCTGGGAGGGGCGAGCTCTCCTCACCTGCTTCACACCTTCACCTGTCCAGAGGCTGCAGTTACACACAGCTCTACTCTCCAGGGTTTAAATGGAAAGTACAGAATAATATGATTTTATTTCAGAGATAGGCCTCACATTAAAGCTCCACGGTTCGATTCCCAGACTTGGTGAGGCCTTTCTGTGGTGTTTGTATGTTTGTTTGTATGCATCTCGTGTCAGGTTTCTCCCATCGAGCTTAAACATACTCAATATAAACAAGGACTAAACTAGGTCTGAAATAGAAATTGACCATTTAGGACTAAATCAAAGCTAAACTAGGGTTAAACTAGAGCTAAACCAGGTCTAAACCAGAGCTAAAGCAGGACTAAACAGGGTCTTAACCAAGTCTAAATTAGGACTAAACCTAGCTCAAAACCAGATTTAAACCAGAACTAATCCAGAGTTAAATCACAGCTAAACCTAGAACTAAACCAGAGCTAAATCTAGCACTAAACAGGACTAAACCAGAGCTAAACCAGGACTAAACCTAGTGCTATATGAGGCCTAAACCAGGACTAAACCAGGACAATTCAATCACAAGGGTCTAATTTAGATCTGTCAGTTTTTTAATGAGTCCAAGTTGAACCGGAGACTCGTAGAAATTCAAAGTGCAGTTTCGGTTCTGACACAAAAATACGACTCTTAAATTTGGCAAAAAAAAACAAAACAAAAAAAACTCAATATTCACAAAATAATTCTCACTCACTCAACTTCAGCCTGAAAACATTATCGTACATCATTTCACACAGATAAAGGCAGAAGTGTGATTCAAAAACTCTAAACATGGAAAATAGGACATAGTTTAAACGTCTGTAATATGTACAAAAAAAAAGCAACAAGCAGTAACTCCACAAGATTTTGGCCAAAGACAAGTTATTTTTGAAAGACATATGACTTAAATGTTAAATTGAGCACAGCTTTAGTTAATTTTTCAGGATTTTTCAACAATTTAAGCTTGCTGTCCCCAAATTTTAACACGTCTGCGTTAAACAGGAGTGCTGTGTAAATGTCAAAATAATGGGGTTAAGAATTTAGCAAGAAATTTTAAAGTCAGAAATTGTGGGAAAATTGAAGCAGAAAGTGGCCATGTTCAAATAATTTCAAAATAGTCCCATCTATTCCAACACAGGGCCGTGACCAAAAAACAAATATTTTTTTTAAAGGACCATACAACTTAAAATGTAAAACAGAGACAACTGGGTCAATTTGACAAGGAGTTTTAACAATTTTATTTAGTTCTCCCTAATTGTAACCACCTTTTTGCCTCAAATATTTAGTTTTTACATTAAAAACTTTACCAAAATGCTTAATTTGGTCAAAATGCTTTTAATTTGGCCATGCATTATGGCCAAAGTGGGAAATTAAAGCAGGACGTGGCCAAGTCAGTGCACAAAGCATTTCAAAATAAAAGGCCTTTCCACTTTAATGTGTAGAAAAAGTGTGACCAAAGACAAGTATTTCTGATGAACAAAAAAAAAAAAGCAGGAAGTTAGTCGTTCAGAATAAGTCTCATCTATTAGGACATGCAGCAAAATTACATAAATGTGCTGTTTTGTAAATGTATCTGCTCTTATGTTTGTGCTTAAGTTGATTTTGTTACTATCAAGAGCTTCACGTTGGGCGTAAAATACTTTTTGTAGAACAATTTGCTTGGTTTGGAAAATTAGAACTAAATGTTTTTGATGGATATCCAACTTAAAATGCTGACTTGGGCAGAAATGTGCATATTTAACAAGGATTTTTAATATAAACTTGTTGTCCCATATATAAACACTTTTTAGATGCATGTATTGAGTTTTATAGAGGAACAATCTCATACGGCAACGCTGCCATTAGCACACATGTATGAATGAACAAATGAGGTCAAGTGGTTTGATGTTGGCTAAGAACTAAAATTGGGCTTTGTAAATACTTATTTTAAATGCAACTACAAAGATACATTGTAACTTTTGAAACTTTAATACTGACTGAAAACTTTTAGACTTTCCAGAGAAGGCTTAAAGCTCCTCCTAGTGGTCGACATTGGCAGGTTTTTAACCAATGTGTAGCTTCTATACATGGAATATCAAAGCAACTAAATTATTTCAGTTGGTAAAAAAAAAAAAGTCTTTGTAAAAATTATTTTGCCTGAAATTGAAGCAGAAAGATTGATTTTTCAACATTAATACTGACAATTCTGTTCTAACACTAATTCCAATAAGGTTTATAGAAGCAGCTTATAAAATTATTTCTGTCTGAATTTTGCAAATTACTTGTAAAACTGTGTACTGATCCATAAAGATTATTATTAATACTGTTACTGATTTTATGAAGCCCTAGATGACAATTTAGTGTACAGTAGGTCTTGATTGTAGACTTAGAGCTCCCCCTAGTGACCAACACTGGCAAGATTTTTCCGCATTAAGTAGCTTCAATACAAAGAATATCAAAAAAACTGCAGTATGATTTTTCCACAGTAATAAAAAAAAATGTCTATTCCAAAAATATGCCACCAAATCTTGTCTAGATGTAAGTTTGTTCATTGCTTGCCACTTTAAGTTTCTCAAATACTTGTAAAAGTCCACCCCAAGGAATTGTATTGTAACATTTTAGAACTACAACTGCTTGGGTTTTTTTTTCCATTTTGAAAGCAAAAAATATAACCTTTTCTTGCAAAACATATGGCACAGGAGTTTCAGTTGCTTAAATACTTGAACAAGTCCACTGCATTAGCACTGTGTATTGTCAACGTTCTTCCTTGCTTCTCCTCCCAGGACAGTTCTCACCAGGATTTGAGTTTTGAGACAAATAAAAGCCCCCCAGATATTTCTAAAATTGTCCTTAAATGCAGATATCATGTAGGATGCATTTCCAGTTTGAGGTTGAAAAGTTTCTACCACTGTCTCAAAATGGTGTCCAGTCTTTTTCAGTGAGGACGTGACACTCTGCCCACACCAGCACCAGTCATGTTCGTGATTGGCTAACAGCAGGAGGTAGGGGGGTCACCGGGGGGCAATCTCCGGGACGATGGCAGACAGGTGCATGCTGGGATATGAGTCTCTGTGGCGAATTTTAAACATGAGTTGTTCTTTTTCCTGAGACAGTCTCTGGTTCAAACTGAGCTGTCGGTCCAGAGTCAGCTTCACGTCCTGCTGCTCTTTAGACAACTGCCTACAGGAACACAACAGGGACAAAATTAACAAACAACCAATCCACTAAATCATCATCAAAACCAGGACTAAACTAGGACCGAACTATGGCTAAAACTTGGACTATAACAAAACCAAAGCAGGTGTGAACCAGGTCTAAACCAGGACCAATTGAATACTAAATCTGGTCTGGAACAGGACTAAACCACACTCTTACTTCTCTGATAATTGTGTTCATATGTCCTTACCTCTTATCCCAGTTTGATTTTAAAACCATCTAGTTATAAAAAATATTTGACAGCTGTGCTCCTGTTCTCCAGCAGAGGGCAGCGCCTCTACACAATACAGCTCCCTTTAGCCCAATCCCACAGGTACATAAAGTTTGTCATTTATTTGAATCATAATACACTGCATACTGTTAAAATACCTCAATATACACAGGTGGTATTACAGACTAAGAAGGTCAAATACTTTCTAGGTGAAATATTATTTTTTATTACCACTAATGATCAGATTTAATGACAAATTCACATCCAAGATATTTGGTATTATTACTTACCAAGTATTAAATTAAACAACATTACTGACTGACAGTTGCTTTGAGATTAATGGGTCAATTGAACTGTATTGAATGTACTGAATTACTAAATGAAAAACTGAATTACATGTAAGATTGAGAAGGTAAGCATAGTCACACCAGCAAATTTCAAACTTATAATAGAAGAGTTAAAAGATCTTGGTTTTAAAGTGTATTGTAAAAGTACAGTCCTTACTGAATGAGACTCTGGCAGTTGTCGAAGCGGACTCTGAGATCCTCGTTCTGCTGCAAAACCTGAACCATCTGGTCTTCAAGAGAAAGGTTTCTCTGAATCTGGAACAATAAATATATGTATAATAATGACTTCACCATCTGATTCTCTGGAGAAGCATGTATTTAAAACAAACTTTAGACTTGGTCCACCAAAAGAACCACACAGCAGACCAGACATTTCCTCCTCACAATCAGTTCTCATAACCTTTTACCAAATCTCTAAGGATGTACCAGAGGTGGAACCAAGTCACTGTTTTGCATGTCACAAGTACAGTGGGGCAAAAAAGTATTTAGTTAGCCACCAATTGTGCAATTTCTCCCACTTAAAAAGATGAGAGAGGCCTGTAATTTTCATCATAGGTATACCTCAACTATGAGAAACAAAATGAGAAAAAAAAAAAAAATCCAGAAAATCACATTGTCTGATTTTTAAAGAATTTATTTGCAAATTATGGTGGAAAATAAGTATTTGGTCAATAACAAAAGTTCATCTCAATACTTTGTTATATACCCTTTGTTGGCAATGACAGAGGTCAAACGTTTTCTGTAAGTCTTCACAAGGTTTTCACAAACTGTTGATGGTATTTTGGCCCATTCCTCCATGCAGATCTCCTCTAGAGCAGTGATGTTTTGGGGCTGTCGCTGGGCAACACGGACTTTCAACTCCCTCCAAAGATTTTCTATGGGGTTGAGATCTGGAGACTGGCTAGGCCACTCCAGGACCTTGAAATGCTTCTTACGAAGCCACTCCTTCGTTACCCGGGCAGTGTGTTTGGGATCATTGTCCTGCTGAAAGACCCAGCCACGTTTCATCTTCAATGCCCTTGCTGATGGAAGGAGGTTTTCACTCAAAATCTGACGATACATGGCCCCATTCATTCTTTCCTTTACAGGGATCAGTCGTCCTGGTCCCTTTGCTGAAAAACAGCCCCAAAGCATGATGTTCCCACCCCCATGCTTTACAGTAGGTATGGTGTTCTTTGGATGCAACTCAGTATTCTTTCTCCTCCAAACACGACGAGTAGAGTTTTTACCAAAAAGCTCTATTTTGGTTTCATCTGACCATATGACATTGTCCCAATCCTCTTCTGGATCATCCAAATGCTCTCTAGCAAACTTCAGACGGGCCTGCACATGTACTGGCTTTAGCAGGGGGACACGTCTGCCACTGCAGGATTTGAGTCCCTGGCGGCGTAGTGTGTTACTGATGGTAGCCTTTGTTACTTTGGTCCCAGCTCTCTGCAGGTCATTCACTAGGTCCCCCGTGTGGTTCTGGGATTTTTGCTCACCGTACTTGTGATCATTTTGACCCCACGGGGTGAGATCTTGCGGGGAGCCCCAGATGGAGGGAGATTATCAGTGGTCTTGTATGTCTTCCATTTCCTAATAATTGCTCCCACAGTTGATTTCTTCACACCAAGCTGCTTACCTATTGCAGATTCAGTCTTCCCAGCCTGGTGCAGGTCTACAATTTAGTTTCTGGTGTCCTTTGACAGCTCTTTGGTCTTGGCCATAGTGGAGTTTGGAGTGGGACTGTTTGAGATTGTGGACAGGTGTCTTTTATATAGATAACCAGTTCAAACAGGTGCCATTAATACAGGTAACGAGTGGAGGACAGAGGAGCCTCTTACAGAAGAAGTTACAGCTCTGTGAGAGACAGAAATCTTGCTTGTTTGTCCATCCATCCATCCATCCATCCATCCATCTTCTTCCGCTTTATCCGGGGCCGGGTCGAGGAGGCAGCAGTCTAAGCAAAGTTGCCCAGACTTCCCTCTCCCCAGACACTTCCTCCAGCTCTACCGGGGGGACCCCAAGGCGTTCCCAGGCCAGCCGAGAGACATAGTCCCTCCAGCGTGTCCTAGGTCTTCCCCGGGGCCTCCTCCCAGTGGGACATGCCCGGAACACCTCCCCAGGGAGGCGACCAGGAGGCATCCGGAACAGATGCCCAAGCCACCTCAACTGACTCCTCTCGATGTGGAGGAGCAGCGGCTCTACTCCAAGCTCCTCCCGGGTGACAGAGCTCCTCACCCTATCTCTAAGGGTGCACCCAGCCACCCTGCGGAGGAAACTCATTTCGGCTGCTTGTATTCGTGATCTTGTCCTTTCGGTCATGACCCAAAACTCATGACCATAGGTGAGAGTAGGAACGTAGATTGACCGGTAAATCGAGAGCTTCGCCTTTCTGCCTCAAGTGGAGGAGTTCAAGTATCTTGGGGTCTTGTTCACGAGTGTTGCTTGTTTGTAGGTGACCAAATACTTATTTTCCACCATAATTTGCAAATAAATTCTTGTGACAATGATTTTTTTTTGTGATAATGATTTTCTGGATTTTTTTTTTCTCATTTTGTCTCTCATAGTTGAGGTGTACCTATGATGAAAATTACAGGCCTCTCTCATCTTTTTAAGTGGGTGAACTTGCACAATTGGTGGCTGACTAAATACTTTTTTGCCCCACTGTAAGTCTCAAGTCTTTGGCCTCAAGTTTGAAGTCAATGACAGGCAAGTCCGAGTCAAGTCCCAAGTCAATGCCTCACAAGTCCAAGTCGAGTCACAAGTCCTACACGTTCAGTTTTAAAGAAGAGGAAAGAAGAAGAAAGAAGAGTCCTACACAGAAAACAGGTTTCTGTTGTTCAGTATCAGTGACGTACAATAAAGCTAAATACCTTACATACCTTAAATACCAGTACATTGTATATTCACTATCCACAGTAAACTGTGTGCTACTGGCCTTGTCAGACATGTTCACAGGCTTCAAATAAGAGTCATTCTATCACATTTGAAGGTTTACAAAGTGAATACTGCCCACTATACACTATACAGCTTAATGAATAATGACACCTGTGGACAACAGGACTGCAGGGCAGTGATGTGTGGTCAGAGCCATGAGCCCCAGCTCCAACATGGACAACACTGCAGAAAGCTCCAGCTGGTGTTCATTTTTCACTGTTTACTGTCTGAGGCAGAGGGAACTCACTGTGCACAGGTAAAGATCTCCTCTGTGTAATGGCATAAAGCTGCATGTGCATCACGTGATTCACATAAGTCTCTCAGATTCCACATATTTGCCTTTAGACCTCTATTGCAAAGGGTTATTCATTATTTTTTAATTTTTTTATTTATTAATTTAGTTTTAGTTTTTAATAAGTGTAATCTGCACCTGAACGCCTCATGCCTGCGTCTGGGGCGAGTTGCCCTCGGCTGTGAGGGGAGTGAGTGGCACAGAGGCAGCATCGTCTCCTTCTCAACTTTCCGCTCCGTCTGTGTCCTTCTGAGCATTAAAACTAAGTTATGGTAACTTACTAACACTTTATAATCGTGTTTGGAGTAAAACATCAGAGGAATTACCTGAGATGCCCCCGGGTTCTCGCTGATAGAGCATTAGACTCTAGATTATGTTTGATATCATTAATGGTTCTAAAACTTTAACGCTCAATATCTCAGTGATTTCTGCATCTATCAACACGAAACAAAAACTGACATAAAACTTAAAATCTCCTGTTGCTATCTCAAAATGTCATGTGCTGCTACAGCTCAATAAACTTTGAAATGTGCATCAGAAAATACACACAAGTAACATGCGCAGAAAGCTAGAAAGAGCGCTCATTACTGCGTGAGGAGTTTAATTAGGCTAATTGTTTCTGCACACTTATGAAAAATCATACTTTAATTTCTTTGAGAAGCATCAAGTCTTCTCAAGTCATGGGGCTCAAGTCTGAGTCAAGTCCCAAGTCTTAGGCCTTTTCATCAAGTTGAGTCTAAAGTCATCAAATAAGCGACTCGAGTCTGACTCAAGTCCAAGTCATGACTTTCAAGTCCACACCTCTGGGATGTACTCTATGTCTTCAGTTATTTGTTTGTTTTTATTTCCCTTAGATTAAAGCCTAAATGTTTATAATATTTTCTGGTAAATTTCATGGCAGGGGTTGTTGGTTCTATTCTCACCAGCTCATCCATCTGCCTCAGCTTCCTCTTCTGCTCCTCCATTTGTTCAGACTTCATCTCGATCACAAACAGAAGGGACTCCTGCTCCGACTCCCAGAATGCACCCGGGCTGCCATGGGCCTACATAGAGACAAGACACAGGAGTTTAAATTTTACCACCACCACCAGCTTCTAAAACGTCATTAGATTTTTATCTCATTAAATCTGTGAGGAATTTTACTTTTACTTAAGTTTTCAAAGTCTCTAAATTAGTAATATTTTGTATTTTTGACTTCAGTGGTAAAGTGGGTGCCAGGAGGTCACAACTGTATTATAGCAATAGTAGTGCAGTAGTATTAGTAGAGTAGTAACAGTAATAGTCAGGGTTTCTGCAGAGTCCAACAAGTTGAATTTAAGATTTTTTTTAGACCTTCAAGACCACTGTTAAAAAAAAAAAAGCACACAGTGTACAAAAAGTCGGGGTGTGAACACGGCCATGCCATTTATTTTGTGAGTGCCACAAAGCATTTTGGTCTTGGTAAGAAAAGATCTTTAAGCATTTAAATGGGCATTTTAGAATAGGCATGAAGTTGTATCAAATGTACAGTATGTGACAAACCAAGAGCTGTGTAAACATACAGTTAGGTCCATTAAGCATTTGGACACTGACACAATTTGTTATTTTAGCTGTTAACCAAAACATATTCAATATACACTTTTATAATTAATACATAATATAATAACTTAATTAATAATAATTAATATATAATATAATAATTTAAGTGCAGAATCTCAGCTGTAATTTGAGAGTATTCATGTCCAAATCGGACAAAGGGTTTAGGAATTAGAGCTCTTTAATTTGTAGCTGTCTCTTTTGAGGGGCTCAGAAGTATTTGGACAGATGAACAGTACTATAAATAAAATGTTCATTTTTAATACTTTGGGGCTAATAATTTGCAGGCTCATGGACATCACCAGAAACTGGGTTTCCTAATTTATGTTGCTTTGCCAGGCTTTTACTGCAGTAGCCTTCAGTCGTAGCTTGCTTGTGGGTCTTTCTGCCTTAAGCTTGATTGGGCTGAGATCTGGTGACTGATTTGGCCATTGCAGAATAATTCACTGACTTGCATTTGAAAAACTATTGCATTTCTTTTGCAGTGCGTTTTGAGTCATTGTCCATCTGTACTGTGAAGCACCGGCCATAAACTTGGTGCTTTTGTCTGAATCTGAGCAGAATGTTTATCCCTATACACTTCAGAATTCAAGTGGCTGGTGTTTACTGATGATGTGACAGAAGACAGAAGCAGTGACCCAGTGCCATTGGAAGTTATACACACACTCACGCATGACACTGCTCCACCATGTTTTACAGAAGATGTGCTGTGCTTTAGATCATGAGCCGTTCCAAGCCTTCTCCAGACTTTTCTCTGTCCATCATTCTGGTACAGGTTGGTCTGAGTCTCATCTGTTCAAAGGATGCTGTTCCAGACCTGGGCTGACTTCTTTAGGTGTTTTTGGCCAAGTCTAATGTGGACTTTCTATTGTTGAGGCTGATGATGGTCTGCACCTTGTGGTGAACCCTGTTGTTTCTCTCATGAACACTTCTGGTTATAGTGGACCTAGACTCTGAGAGACCTACTTCCTGGAGAGTGTTCTACACTAAGGTGGATTATGTGAAGGATTTTTTTTTTTTTTTTACCATTTTTTGATCCAGTATAAAGATGGTCTGATTCACTTCATTGAGAGACTGTTTGTTGTGATTTCACAGAAACAGCTTTCAAATACAAATGTAACACCTGGAATCAAGTCCAGCCCTTTTACCTGCTCAGTGTATGATGGATTAATGAGGGACATTGCCCATGCAGCTCAAGAAATAGCTTTTGAAGCAACTGTCCAATTACTTTTGAGCCCCTGAAAAAAAGCAGCTAACCCTACACTTTAAAGAGCTGTAACTCCTAAACCCTTTGTCCAATTTGGATGTGAATATTCTCAAATTACAGCTTAGAGTCTGCATATTTAAGCACATACAATTATATAACTGTATTTTGAACAGCTCTGGTAAAAAGGCTAATAATAAAACTTGTCAGTGTCCAAATACTTATGGACCTAACTGTATTAGAATTTAGGGAGACAAGGATAATACTCTGTATCTCAGCAAATTTAAGACTTTATATAGGATTAAATTCAGATTTTTAAATGTAAGACTTTTTTTAAACCCTGCGGACACCCTGAGTAGTAGATTTCACTATGTAATAGCACTTTGTATTCAGAGAAAAGTTCACATTATATTTTTTTGTTTTATTCAAATAGTGACTTTAAGTACTTGTGAGGTTCTTCAAGGTTTTATTTTGGTTCTTCTAGCTTTTAGCAATATGAAGCAGGTATCAGCAAACCATACTTCTATACGTCTTTTTTGTTTGGAAATGTGTCACTCTTAATAAAAGGACTAAACTTTATCTTCAGTAACATTGTTGTGGAACCCAATTTTATCCCCTGATCATATTATTGTGACCCACTTTTGGGCCTCTGAAGTTTGAGCCTGGGAAATATTCAAATAAAGAGAACAAGTCTAGATTAGTATGATTTTCAATAGAAGTCAAAAGGAGTTTTTTTACAACCTAGTGACCATTTGTGGAATTACACTTTTTCAGTTCAAACAAACCTGAATATTTCTTTTCAAATCTCTTTTAAACATTGATTCTTCCACTCTTTTCTTCAGCTTGTTGAAAACTTGCAGCTCCGACGTCAGTTTCTCCACTTGGCTCTAAATTCACAAACAAAATAATGTCAAAATCCAACTTTTAAACACATATTTATCATATTTTATCCTCCACTTTTACCTTTAGAACATTTTCAGCAGCTTCAAACGTCTCTGTCAGTCGAGATGTCTCTTCTTCATGTGTTTTTTGGAGCTCTAGATCAAAGACATGGTTGTTTTCATCTGACTTTATTTTATGGTTTCTACATAATGGGAATATGTTTTCTATGGCAAAATTTGCATTAGCAATTAGCAAAAAAAAAACAAAAAAAAAAACAGCTAAAAGTAGTAGCAGCTAGTATTTTAGTAAAAGCATATTTTAGGCAAAGAGGAAAGGACTTAGTGGTGATAGTAGTAGTACAGTAGTTGTGGTAGTGGAAGTAATAGTTAAAGTAGTAGTAGCAGTACCTTTCACTTGTCTGTCATGTTCGTCTGATGCAGCTTTACTTTTTTGTTCAAATATAACGTTTAAATCTGCCGTTGTCTCCGTCTTAACCTAGAAGTTACAAGAAAAGATCATAAAGATTGGTCTAAACCAGGACTAAACCAGGTCTAAAGGAGGGTGGTCTCTTACCTTGTCCAAGATGCTGTTGACCAGAGCGCACACCTCCTCGTGGGCGTGGCCTTTTAGAAGTTCCGCCCTGGCTGCGTTCCCATTGGCCGACAGCACTTCCTTGAGTGTCCTGAGCTGCCACTCGAACTTCTCCAGCTGCTTCTCCAGACACAGGTCCGAGCCACATGCAGGATCTACAAATACTATACAGATTTAGGACAGTGGCAGAGTGGTTAGCCCGTCTCCTGTCTCTCAGTGAGGAGGTTGTGGGTTTGACTCCTGATGTTTGAGTTGAGCATTTTTGTCCTTCCTGTATTAACTATACTTATATTTGCAGTTTTAACTGAAAAACAAAGCAAAAAAAGGGAAATATATAGCTGCTGCTTCTACTTGTACTACCATTACTGCTACTACTACTTCTACTGCCTCCAATACTTCAACTACTGTTAAAGATATAAAGGCCAGACCTAAACTTATAACAGGGATCTTCTAGTTCTGAGGTAAATGCGCTAAAGCCCTACTGTATCTCACAGTGGTAAAGAAAAGTAACAGCAGTAGTAGTAGTAATTAAGAAGTAGTAAAAGTAGTGATAGTCATAGAAGATTTTGTAACCTTGTACTTCCTTTGAGTCCTTCTTCACCTCTGCTAGAATTACTACTTTCTCACTCACATTACTCGTCTTCCAGTTTGTCTCACCACTCTTGTATGAAGTCATCCTTATAAAACATTACAGGCATTTGCGGCATTCTGATTGGCCGGTGTCCTAACAGTCCCAGGAGTTAGCTGCGCTGTTATTGGCCGGCAGTGACATCATGGACATGTTTGAACTCGCCCCTTGTCACTGTGAGGAGTTTGTTTTGGATGAGTGTAGATGACTGTGGGCCATAACTGTTCCCAAACATATTAAACCTGTTACTTTATTAGAGAGAAGTTCATTCACAAAAAACAGGATTTAGATGATCAGAGGTGGAAGTACTCAAACAGAACTCTGTTAAAAGTGGGTCACAATAAATTAATCAGAGATAAAACTGGGCCCAACTGTCAGAGCAGGTTGAGGTCTACAGCTTTATAAAAATAAAAAATTTTTAAAAAAGAAGAAGAAATTTAAGCCAAAATTACAGTGGCCCTGAAGGACAAGTCAGACCAACAAAATCAATAAGACACAAACAAAAACTGAAACACACACACACAAATTCAGAAACACGCACGCATGTTTGAAAATGCGCACAGAAATCAGGGTTCCTGCAGGATTCAGCAAGTCTAATTTAAGGCTTTTTATTGCCATATTTATTTGTGGCAGCTTAAATTGTCCAAATTATTTTACAAGTAGTGTAAAATATGCACCAGTAATATTGACAGTCAAACATCTGATGTTTAGGTAATTTGGTCCCACTGAGAGCAAACTCGTTCCGCCGTCTATCACAGTACCATAGGCTACAAAAATATAAAATGATTATTTATATACATATTTATATTCACGAATAAAACTAATATTTTCAGCGATTTTACTTAAAAACCATTTTAATTTTTTTATGCCCGTTGGAATAAAATATAATTCTCTTCTAAGGGCCCATATTATGCTTTTTTGTTTTTTTGTTTTTTAATTAATTTAGGACACCTCTAGAGCAGCATCTTACGTTTTGTTGGTCAGAAAATGCAATAATTACTGAAAAAACCTAATTTGAAGAAACTCATCATTTGACTTTGTGAGAAACGCTCAGATTAGGTCCCTGTCCCTTTAAGAGCCCTCTTCTGTCCTTTCAGGAAGTCAGCATAAATAAATAAAGGATTACTCAAACATGTGTGAATGAAACAAAAACACAACTCCAGGTATGTTTTTGATGCAGGAACAACATTAAAACATGGTAGAAAGCTCAGAAAAGTTGGTTTTGCATAATAGAGCTCCTTTAAAGGTTTAATTTTTGCAAAATCAATTTAATGACTTTTAATGATTTTTAATGCCACGCGGGAACCCTGACAAATGTGAAAACACGCACACAAATTCGGAAAGACTTTTGGGTGTACATTTAGTTTAATTGGATACCTACAATCATGGGTTTACCTAGATGACATTTAACTGTATGCTCGTCACTGACTGCGGACAAATCAGTCACACCTAAATTTCGAGTGCGCGATTACTGCGTATAGTCACAGTCAAGCACAAAGGTTTCAGGGTTGTGTGTGTGTTTATAAATTTGTTTGCATGTTTTCAATTTTGTGTGCCTGTTTAAAATCTTGTTTGTATGCTTTTGATTTTGTTGGTGTGACTTGTCTTTCAGGGCCACCGTACATAATTGTAGTAGCATTTACTCCACAGGAATTGAGAGGTTGTACATTAAAAGATAAGACAGACATGACCAGCACTAAAACCAGGTCTAAACTTATTTGAGCAAGTAGTGAGCAGCTGAGCCAGTTTCACACAGTTCCCATGAACAGCCTTGACTCAGGCAGGAAGTGATGTAACAGGAAGTGAAACTCACCTCCTTCGCCACTCGGCCTCTTCTCACTCTTCTTCCCTCTGCTTTTTTTCTGATAAAACACAAACACAACACAGTCAGTATCAGAGACATTAGCCTGACATGGACCAAGTCTGAAAGAGTTCTAAACCAGGTCTGAACCAGGTCTAACCCAGGACTAAACCAGCTCTAACCTATTTAAGAACCTTTTACCCCTTTGACCCCCTGCCTATAGACCATTTTTAACTCCTGCATGTCAAAGAAACACTGTAAATTAAAAATAAATTGTAGAGCAATTTTGAGAAACAAAATGGCTGAAAGTTTAGAACTGGTGACACCTTTTAATAAACATCCTTTTCTCGTTTACAATACAGACAAAGGGGTCACAAGCCAGTGTACTTTTTGTGCCAGTCCCAAACCTGAAAAGGTTGTGTCAGGAAGCGTCTGGGGTAAATGTGACTGGCTGTGCAAAAACATCAGGAAATATAGATACACAATAAAATACGTACAACAGAATAAAATGTCTGAGACGTGGGGCTGCTCGTGCAAATGTTTGAGTGAAAATATTTGTGTCTTAATAACAGGTTTGAGGTAGGCCCTGAAAAACTGCTGTTGTGACATTTGATTTATGTTTGTTATGAATGAGTGTGTGGGCAGGTTTGTGCACGACACTCATAAAAATACATGGATTATAGTACTACATAAAGCCTTAATCTCATCAGACAAAATTAGAGACAAATTATAATGACTAACCGGTCATTGTCAAGGATGTACCCCGCCTAAGGCCCATAGATTGAGAGCCTAACCTGTTCATCTCATAACACTGAGTCAAATTTTAAAATGGCCTTTGAATTAGAGGAAGCATCAGTAGCAGTTCTGATAGTCACTCCTCCTCCTACTCCCTGACCTATTGTGACCTGACAAAATAAGAGACCTTTACAACATGGTATACCAAGGACTTTTTTTGACCTGATGACAACACTTTCCCTAATTTCTAAATAAAACTATTGTTCTTTCGAGCAGAACTTTAAAGGAAATTACAATACATGACAATAAGAGAAATGATGCAGTGTTTGCAGAAATTGAATAATTCACAGATTGACTTTAAACAAAATGGTGATAACAGGGTTCCTGCCGGTATCAGCAATTTCTAATTTAATGCTTTTTAATGCCATTTTTTAATATACATTTTAATGCCACAAACATACAACCGTGGCAGCTTAAATTGTCAATATTTACTTACTTTTAATGCCTGTTGAAATAAAATTTAAGACTTTTTAATGCCATATAAGGCCTTAATTTTCACAAAATCAATTTAATGACTTAATGCTTTTTAATGCCCCGCGGGAACCCAGGATATTGAAGAACTGTCATAAATCATATCTTCATATCTAGTGGAACAACCCTGATCTGTGACCACAGGTTTCTTTCGTCTTGCTCTCCACCAGTTTTTCACACTGCTGTTAGGTAACTTCACACCACTCTCCCAGCTTTGCCTGATGGCCTGTGAGCTCCTGAAGCACAGTGAGGTCTACAAAGGAGTTTAACACTGGCCTAGAAAGGTCCAACTCAGAGAGAGGCTGAGAGATGAAGAAACTGCAGTTTTCCCTCCATTTTCTTTCCAGAGCTGTACTTTGACATCTCATTCAGTCAACCAGAATAGTTCCAGGTTTTGTCTTGTAAAATGTAAGACTTTTTTTTGCTACTTAGAATAAAATGTATTGCCAAGAGTGGAGGCAAATGAACAAAAAGCCTGTATCTGTTTTATACTAATGAAAGGGTTACATTGTGAAAGCCTAGTAGATATGATATAACTGTAGTGCTGCTTTCAAAAAAATAAAACTGAATTATTTTTTCAATAATTGTATTGAGATAATGTTTTCTGCAACATAATGCAGCCTATATAAACAGCAGATCTGTCTAGATGGGATTGAAGATGAGTGTGACTTTTAATTACACTTGTATGAAAGTATTGTTTAACAATTTGACAATTTAAAAACAATATTTAATAGCTGCCTAGAGAATTTTAATGCTTTTAAGATCTTGAATTGGACAATATCCAATTTATTACCTTTTTTTTTTTTTTTTAAAGAATTTTAAGACCATGAAGCTACCCTGAGTCAACTTTGACTATCTTCAGTCTACTCCCTCTAAGTTCATGCAGCCAGTATGTGGGTGTGACAGCACAGCAGCTCTCAGTTTAAATATGTATTTTAACTTAACAACGGCAGTGTCTCGTTCTCTCCTCTCTTGTACAATGGACAGTTTAAACTCTGAGCTGACAGTGTACTGCAGTAGTGAAGTGTGTAGTAAATACATTCTCTCTCGAGGCGTGGATATAAACACACAGCAGTACTTACTGTTGCCTCACTCAAACATTACTCAACTTTAAACAATCACTGCTCCCTCCATTCCCTCCTTCTGGGACTCTGTTTATGAAGCAGACTGTTCTGTCCCTGCACTGCTCCCTTATCTCCTACCCTTAATCCTTCACTGCTTTTCTTGATTTGACTTCTCCTTTTGTTCGTCCTTTTAAAGTGAGGTCTTATCAGAAACATGTCAAGCAGACACTGTATAAAAGATCTCTAGTTCTTTTCTTCCCATTTTCATCCTTCCTTCAAACAATGACTTCTCACTCAATTCTCTCTCATTCTGCCATTTATGAACCACTTCTGTCCCAACCTCACCCAATACTGTCTGTACATGCTTTCACCCTTCCTCTCCTAGCTCCTCTAAAACTGAGCCCTAAAAAACTCATTTTAAATGCTTGCAGAGTTATCAAATTAATTCTTGCATCAATCTACTCTGTCTTTATTCACTTCCTTATAATATGCCTTCCTTTCCTTTGCTTCCTACTCGTTCTTTATTGGTTTCCTTGGTTTGATCCTAGCTCCTTTCTTACTGGAACCAATAAAAACTTGAACATCTGTAAAAAGGCATCTAAAACATTCCTAGTTACAGACTCACGGTCTTTCTAGGGCTGGGCGATAAATCGGTACACTTGGCCTGTTCAAATGCAGGTATTTATAATTAGATTAATTACCACCTCACATATGTTTACAAACTGATTTTGTTAGTTTTTACAGTTCTAGCTAATATTTTTAAGAAGAATTATAGACAAAAAAAATTGCAACTTTTAGTGCAACTTTTAAGAAAACCCCCCACAAAATCACAGGGCCTTCTCTTCTATATGACTTGTCTGTTTGCACTTTAACCTCAAGAGGAAATCAAAGCAATAAAGCTAAATTTGTTTTGGACAATTTCTCTGTTGTCTTCAGTTTGATTTTAAGTGGGGAAAAAAATCGTTTTTAAATCATAAATCAAATTTTTTGTGTTGAGATTTTTTTTTTTTTAGGCAAAATCGCCCAGCTCTAGGACTTTCCTTCTCTTCCTTCCTTCCTTCTTTCCTTTTCTCCCTCTTGCCCCTCACTTCCTTCTCTTCCTTTCTCCTCTTATTTCCATCCATTCTCGTCCTTTCTACTCAGTCTCTTATTTCTGTCCCGTACTTCCTTCATTCTCTTTCTTCATTCCTTCCCTCCCTCCTTCATTATCTTCCTTCATTCACTTCCTCCTCTCCTACCTTCTCTCCTGACCTCATCTATGTGTTGAGAAGTGCAGGAGAACATTTGAGGCGGCCACGTTTCACTCCATAAATCAAAGTCTGTAAACTCCACGTTCTCGGTGAATGCCTTGTTTCCCTGTGGACTCAGATTAGTTTGAGCAGATTACAGACATTTTGGCAAAAAATTTGGAAATTGCCCAATTGTTGCTCTGCAGTCCGTGTTAATCCGCCCATGTTTAAAAATAATGCCACTCTGTTCCTTACTAAAGCCTGAAAGAACAGCAGTTTTGTCAGTTAGTGTTTGCTTTATAAAATAAGATGATGTGGAAACAGGTTAAAGATTTTATTTGACAAAATTGTATGTACTAAAATATCCTGATTAGCAGCTGGGTTAAATGTGTGAGTTAAATTCTCACACTGGGATCACAGCACACTCAGGAGCTGACAAATATCTCACCAACAGAACAGCTTAACCCTTAATCTGCACTTCTGCTACAGCGAGGACAGGTCAAGACCAGGACCAAGACCAAAACCAGGTCCAAAACCAAACCACTACTACTGCTAGAGCCAGTCTAGAACAAGACCAAGAACTGAGACCAGACTAAATGTCACACCAACAGCTAATGGTCTTCTTCTACTGCTAAAGCAAGAACAGAGCAGGACCAAGATAAGGACCAAGACAAATACCAGCACCAAGACTAGTTCACACCAGCCAGTAGATGCATGTTTCACAATAAGTACAGTGCCTCAATAAATGTATGGAATTATAAACTTCTGTCACTGGATTTTATTTCTTGTTTTTAAAAATGGTACAACAGACAAAATAAGCTTTAAAAGTGAAAGTTTGTGAAGTTCAGATTTTACAAAAACAAGAGAAGAAACACACATTCACAAAATGTTTTTGGATTGTGTGCTGGATGAAAAATTAGTCCATCAAAAAGTAACAATGCGTTGGATCCGCACAACAATACTTTTTAGCTCCGATTTTAATAATTATTACACCACAAGTGATGTTTCAGGCGCTTGCACTTCATCAAACCTGAAATGTGCATTACCTGCTTTTATCAGTCTATGAGCTCACCTGATAAGTGTCATGCGATACATTCTTTATAAAGTTACAATCACATATAGTACTAGAAATGTCATAACAAAAAGCTGTGTGGAATATTTTTCATTTTAAGAGAGAAGAATCTTGATTGCATGATAATAGTTAGTTTATAGTAAAGTAAAGTTTAGACTGCTGTAATGAACAGTCTAGACTAGACTAGAAACAAGTTTAAAGTTCAGAAAACACTTTAATATTTATCAAGGGGGGAAAAAATTGTTTTAGGTACAAAGTATCCACAAAAGTATAAAGGTGCCTCTGCTGACCTCAAAATGATGAGACACTGTGAAAAATACAAACATCCACAGCTATATACAGTAAACAGAATAATATTGTGAGAATCTATCACTTTGTTTTTTTTTTTGACCTTTATTTAACCAGGAAAGTCCCACTGAGATTCAGAATCTCTTTTGCAGGGGAGTCCTGGCCCCATGACCTATTGTACATGTTTTTAGTGGTAGGGGAAACCGGAGCACCCGGAGGAAACCTACGCAGACACGGGGAGAACATGCAAACTCCACACAGAAAGGCCCCACCCAGTCCAGGAATCGAACCCGGGACCTTCTTGCTGTGAGGCAGGAGTGCTAGCCACTATGCCACCGTGCCGCCCTGTTACTTTCAGGTTTTAAAGTTTACTACATTGTTTTTCTCCATGCATTTGAATTCAGATGTGTTTTAAAAAGAGAGACAGATATCCCAATTACAAAATATTAAGACAATAATCCCATATTATTCTCCTGACACTGTGAAGCATAACTGGCCATGTTTTTGGTGCTTTTTGACATGGTTTTTAGTAGTTTATTAGTGAGTAGCCCTCAGCTCCAGACTCAGACAGACTCCAAACTGAACTAACCCACTGTAATGACTGTAAAATACTTCAGGAAACTCTTAATTAAAATCTTCTTCATGTGGTGTTCACTGTTTATGTGGGAAATCTGATAAAGACACTGTTTTGTCGTCATTAAAACCAATTCAAACAGATTTCTTTTTGATGCACATTTAACCAACTCTTTTAAATTAAATTAAACTGATTTTGTTTCTTGTATCTGAGAAAAAAAAGAAACTGTGGAATAATCCAACCATGTCAGGGGAATCTGTGAAAATACAACACCTTAAAACACATAAACAAAGCTGAATTTGGACTAGTGTCACTGGGAATAAAATTAGAGGTGGAAGATACAATCTGTACTTAAGGAAAAGTACTACTGGTAATTCAAATATTATTAATAGGCCTAAGTAGAGATAAAGGCACCCAGCAAAATAGTCACTTGAGTAAAAGGAAAAAAAGGTTGCAACGCATGTCACTACTAACTCTACTACTATTACTACTACCACTGCAATTATTAGAACTTTTACTTCCTACTGAGGTCAAAAAATAATGATTCAAAATGTTCACAAGAACACAAGTAACATTTTTGACCTCCAAACTTTTTTGAAAACATACTCAAGATTAGTACATAATCTGCAAAAATAATGACTTTGTTTCCACCTCTGAATAAAACTCATTAATGTCCACGTCGTGCTTTTCCAACCGTGAGGCCATTTTCAAATTGAGAAGCATTACTTGACCCCAAGTGGGAAGTACCACTGTCTGTTTTTACTCCACATTTCTGCAAATATTAACTAGCTTTTACAAATTTAGCTTTTATAGTTTCCAGCAGCACAATTATAGAAAAATGGCAATATGATAACTATGTTTAGTACAACAATAACAATGTAACTGGATATACAAAGTACTGGAGAAGTTCAATTAAAGCAGAAATACAAGTCTCTACAAGTCAACACTGGGCCTAACCTAAAACTTAGGAGTAAACCTGGACTAAAACAAGTCTAAACAAGGTCTAAACTAGGACTTAACCAGGACCAAATCAGGGCTAGACCGAGATGAAACCATGGGAAAGCCATTTAGGAGCAAAACAAGGCTAATCCAGGGGCTAAACGAGGACCAACCCAGGACTAAACTCTGGTTAGACCAGGGCTAAACCAAGGGAAAGCCTGGACCAAAACCACGGGCTAAACCAGGACCAATCAAAAGAAGCACCATAAGATATCTGTGCTTGTATTTCACTCTGTCTAGTGTTTTGTCCACCTTTTGCACTTACGAGTGTTTTACTATTACCATTTCTATTGAATTATTATTTTCTGTATCACTATAGTAACAAATGCACTCCCTTCAACCCTTCCTCCCTCAGAGCTCCACCTGGACACTCTGATGTCAGGAGTGGGAGACAGATGACTGATTGGACATTGCTCAACTATTTCAGGCATTTCACCGCAACCTCCATTTTAAATCTGGAGTTACATCTAGAGAAGAAAGTCTCACTGTAATTCTATGTTTAACAAACCGACAACAGTACAGCGCAGTGGTCCGAGTCTATACTAACAGAAAATAAAGATTATGAAGTAAACTGGACTTAATAAAGAGCCCAGCAGGAATTTGTTATTCCGACCTCTCACCCCTGACATTTTACCTACGACCCCTGACCTCTGAGAGCCATTCACACTTGTGCATTTGGTCATTAGTCAGCAACAGATGGCTAGATGGAAACCTTCATAGGTAAGGGCTAAAAAAGGTTTAAACCAGATCTAAACCAGGTCAGAACTAGACCTAAACAAGGACTAAACCAAGGATTGAATCAACAACTATACCATATCTAAACCAGGTCTAAACCAGGACTAAAATGACTAAAGCGACGAAAAAAGACAATAACTAGGGCTAAACTAGGACAAAACAAAGGAGTAAACTAGGATTAAAGTGGTAGTAAACAGGGACTAACTAGGAAAAAATCAGGAGAAAGGATAAACCAGAAACTAAACCTGTACTAAACTTGAGTTAGACCAGGGCTAAACCAGGGAAAAGCCAGGACTAAAACATGGCTAAGCCAGGAGCTAAACACAGAACCAAACTATGACTAAACCAAGGACTACAATGGGACTTTAGTGGGGTTAAACCTAGGCATGAACAAGGACTAAACCATGTGTAAATCAGAGACTAAACCAGGACTAAAACAAGACTAAAGAGAGACTTAAAGACAAACTGACTAAACCAAGTCTAAACCAGGCTTTCTCCCTGTCTGTAGTTCACTGCAGTCTGTTGTTGTTGTGGCTGTGGTCAGACCTCAATCAGCTGTTTGATCATGTGACCATCTCAGTTCATTTTTTTAATAAGCATCGCCCAGGCAACTGGTTAACAAAACAATGTCTGAGAGGAAATAAACAGAACTATAAATAATCAAATAAGTAAATAGCTGTGAATAAAGAAAAACAACATCACAGTGTGAAAAAAACCCACATTAGTCACATTAGAAACATAAGTCTTAGGCAATTATAAAATATTCTGTACAGAGCAGTGAGTGTCAGACTGTTCACACCAAGTAACAGCTCAGAAGGCTTTACAAGGATCAGCTTTATTAGACTAAAATTAGACTGTATCAGGACTAAACCAAGTCTAAGCCAGAGCTAAACCAAGACTAAACTACCAGGACTAAATCAGGTCTAAATATCTTCATATCTTCTGGCTCTAATCATGGCCGCATGCACCATAGAGGTCCAACCCTCAGTATTTTTCTAATACTAGACTAAACAGATCCAAACCAGGACTAATCCAGGTCTAAACCTGGACTTATTTAGGAAAAAGACAGGATAAACCAGGTCAAAGCAAGGTCTAAACAAGGAGCAAACCAGGTCTAAACCAGATCTAAACTGGATGTCAACATGATGGACCTCAGTATTTCTAAAACCCTGTGTACAGCCCTGGCTCTAACATAAACAAAACCAATACTTGAACTACAGAAGAATCCTGAGTACTACCAGAAGTAGCCTGCGCACCGCCAGTGGTCTCTGTACCAGAGCTTGAGAACCACTGATCTAAGTAATGTGTCATTAAAAGATCTAATAATCTGAATATTTGGAGTCATGTGGAGCTATTTGAAGTCCTGGCATTAGCATCCTTATTCTCTCCTCTTTACAAAACATTACCAAGAACAGAACAAGTGGACACAGATTAAACTACCTCTGAGTGTAACTGAATAGACTCACAACCAATCAGAATTCAGGGCAGCCATTAGAGAGAAGAAATGTTAAGGATATTATGGAGCTTTTACACTTTTTATAAACAGATTATTTAGGGGCAGAGGTGGAGGGTTATTTAAACATACTTTACTCAAGTGTTTTCAAGTTTTGAGTACAGTGTAGTAATAACTGTAGTAGTAGTTGTAGTTTTAGATTAGATTAGAACGACATTCAAGTACATTCAAATTAAAGTAAAGATTAGTGGTAACAATAGTAGTAGAAAGGAGCAGGAATAATAGTAGTAGCAGTGGCTTTGTACTTGGGTAAACACTATTTAATACTTTATCACTTCTACTTAGTAATGTACTAAAAATAATACTGCACAATCGACTATTAAAAGTGCTCGAGAACTATTTTTAAACCCTAGAGTTGTTGCCATGTAGTTTACTGTACCAGTATAATGTGTATCCAGGAGTTAGACTGATCCCATTAGATAGCGTTAGATAGAGAGGGCTTAGGGTTACATAAGTGCTTTACACCTAACAAATGTCTCACCAGCCAGGGATAGTGAATGTATGGGTACAGAGGAGGGATAGTGAATGTATGGGTACAGAGGAGGGATAGTGAATGTATGGGTACAGAGGAGGGATAGTGAATGTATGGGTACAGAGGAGGGATAGTGAATGTATGGGTACAGAGGAGGGATAGTGAATATATGGGTACAGAGGAGGGATAGTGAATATATGGGTACAGGCTGAGGTTAGAGCTGCCAGGACACAGGAGGCCTAGAGGAAGACCAGAGAGGAGGTTTATGGATGTAGTAGAAGAGGACATGAAGTTAGTTGGTGTGAGAGAAGAGGAGCAGAGGATTTACAAAAAGCACTGCAGACAACTCTATAAAGAAAGTTGATTTCTGAGGTTTAGTCTCTGGTCTAACCTTGGTATGGTCCTGATTTAATTCCAGTTTAGCTCTGATTTGCCCCAGTCTAGTTAGTTTTTGGCTTAAGTCCTTGTGTAGACCTGGTTCACATCCTGATTTAGCCACATATTATAGTCTTGCTTTTGGCCCCAAGTCTACCAACTAAGTTTAGTTCTGTTTTAGAGCTATTTTTAAACTTGTTTAATCTCAAGTTAAGTCTTCATTTAGGCCCACTTTAGTTCTTCTTTAGTTCCCTAAATGTAACCTACTTTGGCCCAGGTTTTGGATTTTAATCTTGGTCTAGTTATTTGTTTAGCTCTGGGTTTAGAACTGGTCTTAAAATCCTATTTTAGTTTTGTTTTTTTTGTTTTTTTGTTTTGTTTTTTTGCACTTTTACCCATTTAGCCCAAATTTTGTTAGTACCACTGCGAAATGAAATGTTTAGCGCTTGGCTTAAACCTAATTTAGTCTGTTTTAGCCTTGGTTTAGTTCAAATTAGCCTTAACTTCTAGCAATATTCCCACATTTAATGCATTTTAAACTATTTTAACAACAAAACAACCTCGCTACCTGCAACAGTTAACTTCCAAGCAGACTTCTACCAGATTTAGAGCGCTAAAACTCGTCTGAAAGTGGTAAAAAAAAACGGTAAAAGGCGTTATCAGGAACACATGAGGTGTGATCCGTGGGAAATCTGCCCCAATTCAAAAACTTAACGCAAATGAAAAACAGATGCGCGCTGCATAAAAATAAGCCAAAATTAACGCCACAACACGAGAAACCTCTTTAAATGTCAGTTAAGTGAACAGTTTTAAGCTTAAGTCACAGTAAAAGCATCGCATTTTGCTCAAATGTTTGGTTAAAAGTGGTCGCTCCTTGCACGTTGTGTCCCCTCCGGTAAAATTTGAATCACGTCGCCGCTCAGGGAAGCTCCAAACGCGGCTAGAGCTCGGCCGACGCCCCGGTTCTGGAGGATGGTGCTTGTTGTTCGGGACTTACTTTGCTGTGAGTGCAGCCCATATCGCTGTGTGGTGGGTCGGTTGTGGGAGGAGGTCTCGGGTGTCGGTCCGGAGCGGAGGCTGGTGGTGTTGGATCCTCGCTGGCTGCCACTGCCCGCTGCGGCTTCGCTCTCTGGGTTTGTTTGACAAGTTTTTGAACCGAGGCTCCTCCGGCGGAAAGTGAGCGCTCCTCTGCGGCTGGAGGCGGGGTTTAATCCGGGGAGGCGTTCAGGGCCCTGTGTCTGCACGAGGTTCTTCATGCAAAAAAGTGATCTGAAAGTTTCTTTGCTTCATAAATCCTGTATATTGCAATTCAAATTAAAAAAAGTATATAAAGTATAGTCAAGCATAGTAAGAAGTAGGCTACTCAAAATCTGTCAGTGAGAAGAAGTAGGCATACTTTTTTTTTTACTTAAGTAAAAGTCCAGATAAAGGAGCAAAAATTAACTCAAGTAAAAGCAATGGTATCATCTTAAAATGTCTACCTAAGTAAAAGTATAAAAGTACTAACTTTTAAATGTACTTACAAGTAAAGAAGTAAAGCTATTTCACACAGACTCGACAACTCATGAATGTGTTAAATGTGAGGAATTTTGCTGAAAAAAATTATTCTAATTACAGAGGTCTAATTACTGTGAGGTCTTCTGTCTTTTTTATATATATAGTACTTTACTGCATCCTTTACAGCATATTTAAGTACTCTGTGTGTCTACAATAAGAAATGACAACCAACTCAGAAATGCAGTGGAGTAAAGAGTACAGATACTTGCTCTAAAATGTAGTGAAGTAGAAGTAAAAGTAACCTTTGTAAATGTTACTGAAGTAAAGTACAAATACATGAAAACTGTACTTAAGTAAAGTAACTAAGTACTTTTACTTCTTTACAGTCCAGCACTGAAATCTGTCATACAAGTACTGCTACTATTATATTAGATTAGATCTGATTCTTTATGTATAATACATATACAATGTATCTCTTTTACTATTATTATTATTACTATTATTATTACTTTGTGTTTCCCTCTATGGACCAGATGTCCTGTGTCCTTAATAAAGTTTTGAAAGAAAGAAAGAAAGAAAGAAAGAAAGAATAGAACTTTATTAATCTCACAGTGGAGAAATTCACTTGTTGAGTAAAGTGCAGAAAGCTAAAACTAAAGTGAGCAAACAAACAAACAAACAGGTGCAATATAAATTGTTTACAAGATAAAGTCTAAAAAAGCCAAACTATGTAACATTATGAACTATAAAATGAACAATCCAAAACAACCACACAGGCTAGACACATATGTACATGGTGATGGCAGAATATGATGGTTCTGATAGTAATGGGGGTATTGTACAGTACAGAGAAAGTACATTAAATACATAGTAAAAGTAGAAGTCTATATCAAGCTACAAGGAGTCACAAGCCAGAGTACCTCTTGTGCCAGTCCTAAGCCTGGATAAATGGGGAGGGTTGTTGTGCCAGGAAGGGCATCTGGTGTAAAACCTATATGTCAGATGAGTCTGCAAATCAAGGCAGATGTGGCCAAACAGGAGATGCACTGAGTATGTTTTCTAACATATTTGAAGGAAAAATTACCTCAAGTAAATTATATTTCAATAAGCAAAAGTACCCCACAAATAGTATTGATATTAACAGTTACAGAGAAGTAGTAGGCCTAATGGTAGTAGTATTGTGTGAAACAAAAATAAAAAAAATACATCCTACAAAAGTAATTTAAAAGGCCTACTTAAACAAAATTTTCAATCAATATTTTGTTATTTATAACTATAACAACTTCAGTAATAATTTTGTTCGTTACTTTTACTAGAGTAACAGTAGTATCATTAGTTTACATTTACATTTCTACAAAAAGAAATGTATAAAAAAGTACATTCTCTAATGCGCCGTTTTCTTGTATTTTAAACACAGTTTTATCCGAAAAACGCCTTTGTAGCTTCTCTTTTGTCTCTTGTATCATGATTAAAAACGTCCTAAACCCATATTTCCCACAGTCTTTAAACGCCTCAGTTTGTCTCTCTCGCACACGCGCAGTAGCGTCTCCATTGTGTCTGATTCAAACCGTTTATTTAACGCTGTTCTCCTCTAACTTTTAGTGGATTATTGGACTTTTCTCTTTAATACGAACAGAACACGACCTGATAAAGTTTAATAACACAAGCAATAACACAAGCTTTAGCCTGACTTTAGGCTTGAAATGAAGTCAGGATTATTTTAGATCAGAAATGTTACACTGTTATTTATAGAAACGAACTGTGTGACTTCAGCAGAGTTGAACAGGAGCTGCCTGAAGATAAAATGTGTGAGATAATTTTAATAAAACGGTAACACTATGGTCACATGAAGCAGATGATCAGAAACTATATGGTATTCTTATGATACAAAGTCATAAGATAGAGACAATAATAAGTTCATTCTCAGTCAGTCAATAACGTAAATATCTAGAATAGGGGGATTTCTCATGTTGATTAATTTTATTTTATTTATTTTTTTCTTTCAGTATCTTTAGGTTTTATTGTTGTTTACACTGTCACATAACCAACAGTAGCCATGTTAAAGACAGCAAAAGTGTTTTGAGTAACTTCAGATTAAGTCATAATGTTGTTATTAATTAACATTAATTAACAGTAAAGGTACTGTAGGCAACGTCTAAATCAAAACAATGGTCTGTGGGTTGCCAATCTTTCCACTTTTCTGATTGGACGATCAGCAATGCAGTTCTAGAACCAAAACAAAAATGTAAACAAAAACAACTTGGCCATTATGTAAAACATATTTTTAATTGTTAATAAATCAGCTGTGCCATTGTTATTAGTAAAACTAATACTTGATTTATATATGTTTACTTCATATCTTGATACACAAGTGGGTAATTATGATGAAATATAAAAAATATATCCTGCTCATTTAGTGTAAATGTTGAAAATAATGATGGGCAGTCCGGCTCTTTTCAAAGGTTTGGTTCTTATGGCTCCCAAATGGCTCTTCATTTAGTATCACTCTGAGCATTTTATTTGGGCCTAATTTATCCATTATGTATGGTTTGTGTGTTGGTAAACAGTTTTTTTAATCATTTTTTTTGTAAATACCTTATTTTTATGCAGTTTGCAAGCAAAAAAAATATAGTTACAAAATCCTGTACTCATCTTTACTGTCTCCAGTGTAATTAAAATTGTTGTCTTTTAAGACCATCTTAGTTTTTCCACATAAAGATATGATCTAGTCTGTCCTCATATGTGACTGGCTGCATGATGTGCCCATGAAAATAAAATTCTGCTGAGCTTGTGCAGATTTTTAGCAAAGCAGAGAAGCAGCAGTTGAAGATTCATTTGCTCAGCTACAGGAGTCAGCTTTTCTGATTCACTCCAAAGAATTGGCCCTTAGAGCCAGCCCGTTCATGAATGACCCATCACTCGAAAAAGGTCAGAAATTAGGAAATGTGAAGCAAAATTTAACAATTTAACAATTTAATTTGGATTTGGAGTCACACTCAAAATTAAAGTGGAAAAACACACTACAGGTTGATCCAACTTTGATGTAATGTCCTTAAAACAAGCCAAAATGAGGCTCAGTAGTGTGTGTGGCCTCCTCGTGCCTGTATGACCTCCCTACAACACCTGGGCATGCTCCTGATGAGGTGGTGGATGGTCTCCTGAGGGATCTCCTCCCAGACCTGGACTAAAGCATCCACCAACTCCTGGACAGTCTGTGGTGCAACGTGGCGTTGGTGGATGGAGCGAGACATGATGTCCCAGATGTGCTCAGTTGGATTCAGGTCTGGGGAACGGGCGGGACAGTCCATAGCATCAATGCCTTGGTCTTGCAGGAACTGCTGACACACTCCAGCCACATGAGGTCTAGCATTGTCTTGCATTAGGAGGAACCCAGGGCCAACCGCACCAGCATATGGTCTCACAAGGCTCTGAGGATCTCATCTCAGTACCTAATGGCAGTCAGGCTACCTCTGGTGAGCACATGGAGGGCTGTGCGGCCCCCAAAGAAATGCCACCCCACACCATTACTGACCCACTGCCAAACCGGTCATGCTGGAGGATGTTGCAGCAGCAGAACGTTCTCCACAGCGTCTCCAGACTCTGTCACGTCTGTCACATGTGCTCAGTGTGAACCTGCTTTCATCTGTGAAGAGCACAGGGCGCCAGTGGTGAATTTGCCAATCTTGGTGTTCTCTGGCAAATGCCAAACGTCCTGCACAGTGTTGGGCTGTAAGCACAACCCCCACCTGTGGACGTCGGGCCCTCATACCACCCTCATGGAGTCTGTTTCTGACCGTTTGAGCAGACACATGCACATTTGTGGCCTGCTGGAGGTCATTTTGCAGGGCTCTGGCAGTGCTCCTCCTGTTCCTCCTTGCACAAAGGAGGAGGTAGCGGTCCTGCTGCTGGGTTGTTGCCCTCCTACGGCCTCCTCCACGTCTCCTGATGTACTGGCCTGTCTCCTGGTAGCGCCTCCATGCTCTGGACACTACGCTGACAGACACAGCAAACCTTGCCACAGCTCACATTGATGTGCCATCCTGGATGAGCTGCACTACCTGAGCCACTTGTGTGGGTTGTAGACTCCGTCTCATGCTACCACTAGAGTGAAAGCACCGCCAGCATTCAAAAGTGACCAAAACATCAGCCACAAAGCATAGGAACTGAGAAGTGGTCTGTGGTCACCTCCTGCAGAACCACTCCTTTATTGGGGGGGTCTTGCTAATTGCCTATAATTTCCACCTGTTGTCTGTTCCATTTGCACAACAGCAGTGAAACTGATGTCAATCAGTGTTGCTTCCTAAGTGGACACAGTTTGATTTCACAGAAGTGTGATTGACTTGGAGTTACATTGTGTTGTTTAAGTGTTCCCTTTATTTTTTTGAGCAGTGTATATATTACAGGCGAATTGGGAAATCAGGAATTCTACAGAATACCTAGGCATTCAAATATTAGTTTTAATGATAATGGTACAGCTGATTTATTACATAATGGCCAAGTTGTTTTTGTTTACATTTTTTGTTTTGGTTCTAAAACTGCATTGCCGATCGTCCAATCAGAAAAGCAGAAAGACCATTGTTTTGACTTAGACCGTAGTACTGTTTTCAAATCAGTACCTTTAACAACAGTAAAGTCCCGATGTCTGACATAACAACCACATTCAAACAAACCCACTCTAACCCACAAAAAACTACAAGTCTTTGTACACCTGGCTTCTACTGCTGTCCCCATTTAGAAATAGGTATAGAGCTGCTCATAATACGCTATATTCTGGTGTTTTATGGCAAAACCGGCAAGATCCACCATGTTTGTTTGAGTTACAGGTCAGCAGTGCACTGCTTTTTTCTCTGATTGGTTATGCTATCTGTGATTCTTCTGCCCATAGAAATGAAACTCAAACCATGAGCTACCAGACTAACTTCTCTGTATAGAAAAGAGTTTGTCTGGCTGACCAGGCTAAAATCTTAGTGGATTAAATAATATTCAGTACAAAAGGAGCCAAATTGTATATAAAAAAGATTTAGAGTTAAAGAGTTAAACTAAAATAACCAAAGATATAAAACATAGGAAGCACAGTGATCTAAATGTCTCATTCAGACCAGAGAGGAATCTATACCTGAGTTTTAATTTAATTTAGTTTTTTATGTGTGTGTGTGCCAAAGCCTAAAGAATACTTGAAAACTGCCAAAATATTGCTATGTCCTATAATCTTGAAGTAACAAAATGCCTAGGCATTCTACAGAATGGCCTGCATTTCCCACTTTGCCTGTAATATATATTTAAAAAAAATTAATAAATTGCTCTCTCGCCCTCCGTGAACGGTCTCATCCATCCAAGCTTGGGTCCTTTACCAGAGGCCTGGGAGCTTGATGTTTTTCCTGGGATCTGCTGTAGCCACTCTTCCAGTTTGGGGGTTACTGCCCCGAGTGCTCCGATGACCATGGGCACCACTGTTGCCTTCACTTTCCAGGCCTTCTCAAGTTCTTCTTTGAGGCCTTGATATTATTATATTATATTCTCTAGTTTCTCATGTTCCTTTTTCCTGATGTTGCAATCGCTTGGTATTGCGATGTCAACCACAACGGCTTTCCTCTGCTGTTTGTCCATCACCACAAAGTCCAGGTGATTCACTATTACCATTTTGTCTGTCTGGATCTGGAAGTCCCACAGGATCTTAGCTCGGTCGTTCTCTATCACCTTTGGAGGTATTTCCCATCTTGACCTTGGGACTTCCAGACTGTACTCTGCACAGATGTTCCTGTACACTATACCAGCCACTTGGTTATGACGCTCCATGTATGCTTTCCCTGCCAGGATCTTACAGCCTGCAGTTATGTGTTGGATTGTCTCAGGGGCCTCTTTGCACAGTCTGCACCTGGGGTCTTGTCTTGTATGGTAGATCTGGGCCTCTATTGCTCTGGTGCTCAAGGCCTGCTCCTGTGCAGCCATGATCAGTGCCTCTGTGCTGTCCTTCAATCCAGCCCTTTCTAGCCATTAGTAGGATTTCTGGATGTCAGCCACTTCAGTTATCTGTCGATGGTACATCCCATGTAGGGGCTTTTCCTCCCATGATGGTTCCTCCAGCACCTCGTCCTCTGTTTTCCACTGCCTGAGACATTCACTGAGAACTTCGTCCATTGAGACCAAGACCTCACTGACTAATGGGACGACTGAGAGACCAGAGGCTGTCAGCCCTAGAGGGAAAAGAAACTAGATACTTTTACTAAAGTAGTTTATGTACATCATTTAAGTACAGACTTTTAACATTATTATAAGTTAGAAAATCAGTCAAGTCAAGCTCTCTTTTACAAAGGTAGATAAACATGTGTTACAAACTCAAGAATACAAACTGAAACAGTAATAAATAACACACACACAAAAAAAAAAAACATTGCAAATAATAATCAAATTCAAATCAATAAAAACAGAGAGGCCTTGTTAAGTAAATAGAGCATTTAACTCTTATACCTCAATTTTAAAATGTTATGTTCAGTGACAAAATTGTCCCTGTCACAAAACATCATAAAAAATGCATACATTCATATCTTTTTCTATGTTTTTTAAATAAATCTTATAATGAACTGACCATAAATACCAAATATTATTTTAAGAATGTTAACTATTTTTATGCCTGTGTATGTAATAGCATCTCAATTTTTTTTGCAAAAAGCTTACACAAGAAATTAAATATTTTTGATATTCTCAATGCAAAGTATTGTTTTAGGGGCTGTTATTACAGCCTTGAAAATAATTATATATTTGGTATTTACTGTATGTTCAGACCACAAAAAAATATGAATGTATACATTTTTTATGATGTTTTGTGACAGTGACACTTTTGTCAATGAACAGAAGCAATATAACAGATTTAGTTAGAGAGAGTAAAACTGGAGTGATAATAGATTTATGTTTAGAATATCAACAATAGTGATGAAATACACACCTGAGCCAAATTTCGTAGAAAAGATACGAACGACTGCAAAGTTATCAAAAAAATAAAATTTGAAAAGGAACAAGAGTTAAAAGAGATTGAAAGAGTTCTACAGATGGAAACTGAGAGAGTGAGCATGTTTTACAGTGTATTCCATCTGTATGGCCCATAATATACACATGTGGTCTTTCCAAGTACTGTGTTAATGTGAGGAACCTCCAGGGGAAAGTGTTCCTGTTCAGAGTTTAAAGGTGCTTCTTCCATTTACTCAACCAAACATTAAAAGTATATTTTTTTAAAATGACTCAGTAAATACCTTTTGTGTACTACTTGAGTAAAAGTGACCCGTTACTTTCCATCTCTGTACTTCGCCTCTAGAGCTGCCACATTCTGTTACATTATGACATCACAGTGTAACGCCCTCCTGCTCAGGTGCAGTACACAGAGTATAAACAGAACAGGGGCAGCTGCTGTGGTACATGGAAAGTACTTCAAACAACAACTGTTCCTTCTATAAATATACTCTGTGCATTCCTCTGAGAGCAGCATTATACACTCTACATATATATACACACACACACACACACACAGAGAGATACTACTACTACTACTACTACTACTACTACTACTACTACTACCACTACTATGAAACCCACTTTTGACTGAATTGACTGAATTAATTTACTACCACCAGCCCTAAACAAAACAAAATAAGACCATGGTTTAGTTTTATTTTGGTTTGGTTTAGCCCTGGTATAGTACTGGTTTAGTCCTGGTTTAGTCCTCTTTTTAACCCTGCTTAGCCCTGATTTAGACCTGGTTTAGTCCTGGTTTAGTCCTGGTTTAGAACTGATTTTGACCCGGTTTTAGCTCTGGTTTAGCCCTAGTTTAGACCTGGTTTAGCTCTTGTTTAGTCCTAGCTTAGTCCCAGGGTGTCTGAAAATTAAAAAATCTGAATTTGAGGTCTTAAAAAGTCTTAAATTTGCAGAGATGAGGAGTAGTAGGTAAATATGGTTAAATATGGCACATAAATTTGACGCAACTACCTGTCCACTAAAATGCTCAAAGGTGTAATACTGTCACTGACACCAAAATGGCTTTGTGCCACTCATAGTTGCAAATTTATTTATTTATTTGAAAAGTGACAGTGCACATTAATCTAATCAACATTAAACAATGTAAATGCACCCGGGTTAGCTAATTTAGTCATCAGTCGTTCCTTTGCCAACTGTAAAATAAAACAACCTAAAAAAACACAAGCAAATGGCCCGCTTATGAAATAGGTCTTAATTTTTCTTGAACAATGGTCTTAAAAAGGTTTTAAAAAGTCTTAAAATTACCTTTTTGAACCCCACATAAACCCTGAGTCCTTATTTAACTTTTTTTAGCCCTGGTTTAGTCCTGGTTTAGTTCTGGTTTAGTTCTGGTTTTGTCCCTGGTTTAGTCCTGGTTTAGTCCTGGTTTAGCCCTGGTTTAGACCTGGTTTAGTTGGATAATGTCTGGTTTAATGACAATTATGACTACAAAATCACAAGGTGCATCATGGGATCTGTAATCTCTGGTGCTTTTATATCAGAGTATAAGTCGGTGTTTTATAAAAAATAAAAAAAAACACACTAACCCTTGATATATTCTCAACCATCCACAGACTTGCTCATGTTCATATTTTCTGTTACTCATAGATTTGTTCTGCAGCTGATCCAGTCTCCCCTCATCACATCTCTCCTTAAACAGAAGCTCATTCCACCTGATTCACTGGAAGGCATCACAAACAGGAGCTCATTTTTCCAGAAACAGCTAAAGGCACCAATCTCTCTCTGTTATTTTTGAACCTCCTGACACTAATGGCCCTGGTTCTGGTCTGATGATGTTCACACCGGCTCCAGGACCAGGCTCCAGGACAAAACAGCCACTGACGAACATGACATCACTACAGACACTGCTCAGATCCACAGAAGTGAGCCTCTGTTCTGCTCACGGTAAGTTTGATATTTTCATCTCTGAATAAATTGTGTTTACTGTAGTCTGCCCAGCCTTTATAGTGTTCTGTTTAGTTTGGGCAAAATATGAAAATGCATTCACTTTTGTTATTTTTTATTTTTTCCCTTTATTTAAGCAGGGAAGTCTCATTGAGATTTGAAGACCTCTTTTTCAAGGGAGTCCTGGCCAAGAGGCCCACACAACAATCCATAAAATAACAAATTCATATAAAACAAACAGTTAAAATGTTAAAGACAGAGTTAAAAATAGTGACAAGTCAGTGATTGCATTTCCAGGTCTTTCAGAAGAGTGTTAAAAAGAGCCATAGGCACAAGACTTTTAAAACTCTCTGTAAACAATTCCAATCTGTTGGAGCACGATACTGAAAGGACAGTTTTCCTCTCTCTGTTCTCACAGTAGGAACAGTCAGTGTGTAGAATGTAAATTATGGGGTCCATCAGGCCTGTGCTGAAGATACACACTCAGGTATGGAGGAAGGAGACCAACAAGTCCCTTATAAATAAGTCTGTACCAGTGTGTGAGCCACCGGGTCGCTAAAGCGGGCCATCCAACACGAGAGTAGAATTCACATTGGTGGATTCGTGCACTGCAGTTTGTTATAAAGTGCAAAGAGACATAAAACACTGAATCCAGTGACCGCAGAGCTCGGGCTGGGGCTTGCATATACAAAAGGTCCCCATAGTCCAGCACAGAGAGGAGTGTTGCGGCAACAAGTCTCTTCCTGGCATTGAATGATTAAGACAATAAGACTTATTTCTGAAATAAAAACTCAGTTTAAGACGCAACTTTTTAACAAGAGAATCAATATGAAGCTTAAAAGACAGTCCATCAACAATTATAACACCCAAGTATTTAAAAACATGTACAACTTCAATCACTGAGTCATCAGGTGTAACAACTGGAGGAATATTTTGCATATTCTTGCTTCTTACTAGAGAGCAGCATCATTTTAGTTTTGTTTGCATTGAGAGCTTCAATTCAGAGAACCTGTGGCAAACTATGTTAAACGCATTTTGCAATTTGTCAATGGCTTCAGTGAGTGAAGATGCAGAAGAATATAAAATCATGTCATCCGGATAAAAGTGACAATTAGCATTTTTTACATTCTGTCCCACATTATTTATATAAATAGTGAACAGAAGTGGGCCCAGAATAGACCCTTGTGGTACACCTCGAATAACAGGCAGATCATCTGAACACTGGTCACCACATTTAACTCTTTGAGATCTGTCACAAAGATAATTTGAAATCCATCTAATTGCTTGTTCCAAAAGTCCAATGCTTACAAGTCGTTGCTTTAATATTTGATGATCTACGGAATCAAACGCTTTAGACAGATCAATGAAAATAGAAGCACAATTTAGTTTTTTATCAGACGCTGAGCAAATATCATTTACAACTTTCAATGCTGCTGTGATGGTGCTATGCTTTTTCCTGAATCCTGATTGAAATCTGGAGAGGATTTCACAAGTCTCCATGTATGTTACGTTATGTATGATGAGAACAGATAACATGATAAAAAAAAAAAAAAAAAGTTTTTTCCTTCATGTTTTATATTTTTAAATATGACCCATGACCTAAAAGGGATTTGAGAGGAAAAACGTGATTTGGGCAGACTTTATCTATCTGTGTGAGCTTATTTATTTACTAAGGGACAGTGTACATAATCAACATTAAACATAAAAATGTCAATGCACCCGAGTTAGCTGAATTAGGCTAATTTTCATCTGTAGTCCTTGTAACAACCCATAATTTAAAAATGGCCAGTAATGTAATACCTGCCACAAACATAATCATTTGGCAATTTTAAATGTAATAAAGCCAATAACTTGCCAATAATGTATTTTGAGTCAGGTAGGGTAATAGGTAATAACATTTTGGCAATAAAATAAATATAAACTACTACATCCTTGGCCTAGCATTAAAAAAATCCTTTGAAAATAAGTGCAGCCTATAATACATCAATAGGACTGCATATTTGTAATATTTAAAATAAGGGATTTTTTTTTTTTTTTTTTTTTTTTTTTTTTCGGTTTAGTGCAGTTTGCTCTTCAAAACAGTGGATGGATATGCACTCTGCAGCAAATAAAATTGAAATAAAATTGTCTATTCACAATATTATTTATAAATGCATGATTTTATGTGTGGGGTACTGTTATTTAATTCGTTAATGTTAAGTGGATTTGGTGGGCAATTTTAAAAACTCATGATAGCTATGTTTTTCACATCTAAATTAAAAAAAAAAAAGTAAGGTAAGCCTTGAACCCAGGTCGCAGGTGCACCAGGCTATTATTTAATCCAATGGACTTCTAAGAAATGCACTCATATTGATGTTTTTTTTTTTTAAACGCTTGTCCAACAATGTAATAACTAACCAATAATGTAATAAGTGTTTACATTATTGTCAAAATGTTATTACGTTATTGGCTTTATTACATTTAAAATTTCCAAAATGATTACATTACTGGCAGGTATTACATTACTGGCTGTCTGTTAGTTTGAACTCCAAGTCTTCAAACTCTGTGCTTGCAGCTTAACAGACAAACGTGCGACTGAGGACACTGCAGGAGACAGTTTTATCTCTGTGTCTTTGTTAGAGTTAGATTAAGTGTGGAATAAACAAACAGTGAAGTCCTTAATGAGATCAGACTGGGATTAGACACAACAGACAACAACAGAGACAGTAAGTGAGGCATCATGGGAAATGGAGTTCAGTCAGTTTAAAAAGTGTAGTTTCAGTATAGATTTAATATACTGATAGCCTTGTTCCTGTTTGTTGGGGACAATTATTGCAAATCCATCATATAAATCATGTGTAAATAAAAAAGTAAGTAAAAACTACTACTACTACTACTACTAATACTACTACTGCTACTACAACTACTCTGCTGCTCTTTATTTAGAAGGCAACACTCCCAAAAGCTTTATTTAGAGTCAACTGTATTAAATTACATTAATGACACTTTTATTACAAGAATAAAGTGCAAAAAACAAACTTGAAAACACATCTACAATCAAGAATCTCACAGCGGCCTCTGCTGGTGACAACTCGTCATTGCGCATGAAAGTATAGCAATGTATGGACTAAAATATCAGAGATGAAAAAAGTACTAAGTACAGTTACTGCAAAATAATATTACTCAAGTAGAAGTAAAAGTTTGCTACAACATAATTACCTGGGAAAATAATAAAATAGTGTGAAGTTGACATGCATACATAAAGTACATACAAACTACATACTGTTACTGCTACCATTACTACTACTACTACCATCTTTTCATTACTTCTATTATTACTGCTACTACCATTACACAGAAAGTGCAAGTTCCTCGGTCAAATATTGGCAAGGCAAGTTTATTTGTATAGCACAATTCATACACAGAGCAATTCAAAGTGCTTTACAGAAAAAAAGGCAAATTTAAAAGTACAAAACACAATTAAAACAATAAAATCAAATTTAAAGAGTATAATTATGAATTAATTTAAAATTAAATTAAAAGAGAAGAGTGCAGATAAAACACTTTCAGTTGACATATGCACAGATAAAAAGAACAGTTTTAAGTCTGGACTTGAACATTGTCAGAGTAGAGGTCTGTCTAACATCGTCAGGGAGACTGTTCCAGAGTTTAGCTGCATAAAACTGAAACGCTGCTTCACCGAGTTCAGTCCTGACTCTGGGACCAGCAGAGACCTGTCCCTGAGGTTCTCAGAGTCCTGAGATGGTTCATATGGGACCAACAGGTCAGAGATGTACTTTGGTGCTAAGCCATAGAGAGACTTGTACACAAGCAGAGTTGTTTTAAAGTCTATTCTCTGAGCAACAGGAAGCCAATGCAGATACCTGAGGACAGGACTAATATGGTCGTACTTCCTGGTTTTAGTCAGGACCCGAGCAGCAGCGTTCTGGACGTCCTGCAGCTGTCTCACAGCTGGTTTAGTGAGTCCAGTGAGCAGACCGTTACAGTAGTCTAACCTGCTGGAGATGAACGCATGAATAAGTCTCTCTAGGTCTGGTTTAGACAGTGTACCTTTGATTCTGGCAATGTTTTTGAGATGGTAAAATGCTGATGATGTTATAGATTTAATGTGACTGCTGAAGTTCAAGTCAGAGTCCATGATTACCCCGAGATTTCTAACCTGACTTGTAGGTTTTAGTGAAAGAGACTCGAGGTGACTACAGACACCTTGTCTTTGTTTCTGGGGGCCAAAGATGATTATTTCAGTCTTGTCTGTGTTTAGCTGGAGAAAGTTGTTTCTCATCCACTCATTGATCTGTTGGATGCAGTGACAGAGTGAATCCACACGTCCATATTTCACCCTGCTGTCAGTGAGATGTAAATCTGAGTGTCATCTGCATAATTGTGGTAGGAGATGTTATTGCTGCTTATTAATTGGCCTAAAGGGAGCATGTAAAGATTGAACAAACCCCACAGGTCAGGGCCATTTGGTCTGAAACACTGTTACTGATTTCAACAAAGTACTTCCTGTCTTCAAGATAGGACTTACACCATTTTAGGGCAGTACCAGAAATGCCTACCCAGTCCTCTAATCTTTGTAACAGGATCACATGGTCAACTGTATCAAAAGCAGCACTCAGATCCAGCAGAACTAAGACAGAGACTTTGCCTGTATCGGTGTTCAGGCGGATGTCATTAGTCACCTTGATAAGAGCAGTCTCAGTGCTGTGATGGGGCCTAAAACCTGACTGAAAATCATCAAAGCAGTTGTTCCACAGAAGAAAGTCAGTAAGTTGTTGGTATAAAACTTTCTCAAGGACTTTACCCAAAAACGGCAGGTTTGATATGGGCCGATAGTTGTTGAGTACTGTGGCATCAAGACTGCTCTTCTTTAGGAGAGGTTTGATGACAGCAGTTTTCAAGGCCCTTGGAAATGTTCCAGACTACAGTGAGATGTTAACTAAATGAGAAAGTTGAGGTAACAAACTGCTCAGCACAGATTTTAGAAATCTAGTGGGTAACACATCAAGGCAGCATGTGGGTGAAGTGTGTCAGCTCTGAGTGTCTGGATGGCTGCAGAGTTGTTATCTGTGTTGTGGAGTTTATAGCATGTTTAATACTCTGAACCTTGTCATTAAAAAATCTTGCAAACTCATTGCACTTAGATGTGGAAATGAGTTCTGAAGGCAGTGGAGCTGGGGGGTTTGTTAACCTGTTCACTGTAGCAAACAGGACACGTGAGTTGTTACTGCAGTTTGTAATGATTTCAGAAAAATACCTTTCCCTTGTTCCTATTGTGTATGAACAACAAGTAACATTCATATCTAATGACTAAAACAACAATAGAAGAGAACTATTCTTCAAAATTTCAGTTTGAAAATTTTCTGCTTTGACAGTTTGAGAGAAAAAACAATTATAAATTTATGGAAGAACTGGTGAAATGAATAAGAGCCAAAAGCCTACATTCTGTCTTATTAAATCTATGTACAAATGATTAAAAAAACAAAAAAACAAACAAACAAACAAAAAACTAACCCTATCATACAATTTTGCTCCAAATGCTTCCTCCTTGTTTGTTTGTAGTGTTCTCTTCATCTTATTTGAGCCATAAAGGTGGAAGTAAAGTCATTTAGAAGACTATTAGACTATTAGACTATTTTGATTTATTAAAATATACAACCAAAGTCTTTGAAATTTTTGTGTGTTTTTGAATTTGTGTTTCCAAATTTGTGTTTCTGAATTTGCATGTTTCTAAATTTGTGTGTTTCCAAATGTGTGTGTTTATGAATTTGTGTGTGTGTTTCAGTTTTTGTTTATGTGTTTTTGATTCTGTTCATGTGACTTGACCTTCAGGGCCACCGTACTGACCAGATCAGGACCAGTGTATAAATCATGTTAATAAAATGCTATTTGTCATATCTAGACCCACACATCCTTTCTGCAAACTGTAGAAAAAAGAAGGCTTCAGCTTAATTTTTTTTTTTGTATTTTTCAGTCACTTGTTGTCGGTGCCTGTCAGTCTAAACCCAGGGCAGTGGTGGTGATCTGCAGCAGGTCAATGTTGAGGTAGATTTTGGAGAACGACAGAAAAACTCCAAGAGTCGAGCAGCCAATCAGAGTCCAGAGAACGTTAGCGCAGAAATATAAGGGAGCCAATCTGAAATCACCAAATACATAAATAAATAAGACTTACAGAGTATAGAAGTAGAGCCAATGAGAGAGCAGAGTACGTTAGCACAGAAATATAAGGAAGGCGATCTAAAAATATATATATAAAACAAAAATATAATGTATTTAATTTCAACCAATCAGAGCCCAGAGCCAAAGAAGATAAAAATCTAAAGTACAGCTGATAAGACAGTGATTCTCAGCTGGTGGGTGCAGACCCAAAAGTTGGCCGTGGGTGTATGTTAGTGGGTTGTGGAGTGTTTGGTTGAGGTTAATATCAGGAAATGAAAATGGTTTTGAAATATATGGAATATAGATCGCAGTATTTCATCATTTACAGTGCTGTTTCTGAGAAATAATTTTGCCTGTAGCTGTAAAAATAATTTGGGTAGGTACAAAGTGCTACAAAGAGCTACTGGCCTGGAACCATAAGATAGTCCATGTATACATCTGTCTAAGTGGTGCAGTGGCAAAGTGGGTAGCACTGTAACCTAACAGCAAGAAGGTCCCAGGTCTGATATCTGGACAGTATGGGACCTTTCTGTGGAGTTTGCATGTTCTCCTGGGTGGGTTTCCTCCATCAACCTAAAACATGCATGATAACCCTGCAGCTAGGTACTCCTGACCAAGATCCTTGGATAATCTTATGGTTCTAGACCAGGATCCTGGCTCAGAACTGGTCCACTGCTCCTGACAGGTTTAACTCTAGAGAGACTGAAGGATGGGTCAGATGCAGAAAACACATGGAGACAATACAGTCCTCAGCCTTAATCTTAATAACTGGGATCAAAGAGATATAATTCTCCATAAACAAGTGAGAATAACTCTCTTTCCTGAACAAAAGGACTTTAATTTCATTTAATTTAGGAACATTAAGAATATTGAGACATACATCTGAATCCAGAAAACCTTACATAGTGTTTAAAGGGACATGATTGTCTTCTTATTGTCCCACCTGGGGGTACACCAAAATCAAAATCACACCAAAAAACACTGGGGCCAGCCTTTTTGTCAGGGGGTACATGAGACATTTTGATGTAAACCAACTGGGACTTATTTTAAAAATAGTTAAAAATAACTCTGATATCATCTTTGTAAACATAAACATATTTCCCTCCTTTTATAATGCTAGAATAACCCTTGAAACAAATTTTCAATGTAATGTGTGAGTTTCATAAGACATTTAGAACACTTCAGAGGGGTGGCCACAAGGGGGTACATGCTCACAGTTACAGGGGCACTGGCCACCCCTAGCCACCCCCTGGAGGGAGTGGTTAAACCTGATGAGCCTCAGCAGCTGAATGGCCTGGACTGGAGTCTGAGGCAGAGTCGTTACCTGTGAAGTGAAACTTGGACTGTGCTGAAGGAAGATTAAATCTAAGCTCCTCTCCCCTGTTTAGAGAAGGTTTTGCCATTTTCACAAAAATGGCTTCTTCCAGGCCATTCAGCTGTTGACTGCTGTTGACTGCTGTTGACTGCTGTTGACTGTCTCATCAGGTTTAACCACCCCCTCTGGGAGGGAACTACTGTACACAAACCTCTACTCACACAGCAGTTTTCACTAGAAATCATTATCCCCTTGGGAGAAAGGGTGAAACATCTTAAACAAACCTTGTCCAGGTGAACTTCTCATTTAACCTTTTTTTTACTTCCAGCTCTGAGTTTAGCTTTAGACTGACATGATCCAGTGATTATGTCTTTATTATGAGACAGTGAAGTATAAAAGTCTTTACCGTCCCTGAGCAGAAGCAGCATATCCCCAAAAGTATCTGAGTCTGCCGTAGAGGTACAGCAGGCCACACACCGACGACAGACCTGCAGGAAAAGACATCACCAGTCTGAGGGAAAACTGTACCTTAGTTCAAATAGAACTCAACATCAAGAAACACGTCTGAGAAGACTCTCACTCATCCAGGCCAACTGAATCACAACAAAAGGTTTAAAAAGCAGTCATCAAGACATTTTCTTATCCAAGAAGCTTTCTCAATTCACACATCAATATTTTAAAGGGCTTCACAAACTGAAACAAAGGGTTGCTGTCGTCATTTTACAACTGTAAAATAGATGCAGCAGAATATGCCTGATGTTCTGTATTTTACTGCGGTATATCCTATAGTACTAATATTTTTTGAGGTAATACATTGAGTAAATTGTGATAGTAGTGCAGTAGTATGAAGTATAAGTACCTTGGGAGAAGAAGAGTCCACTGGTCCACAGAGCAGTGATGAAGAGAGGGAAGTACTCAGAACAATTGGCTCTGAAATAAATAAGGAAGTAAAAGAAGAAAGTCCATTCTCAAGTAAAGGAGTTGTGGTAGTGGTGGCTAAATACTACTAAAGTTTTTTTTTTTTTTAATACCTTGGTGAGTAAGTATTATTAATAGAAGTAGTAGTAATAGAAAATGTTGTTAATTTCTAAGATACTACTTAAGTAATACTATAGTTAAGCAAACATTCAATTCAATATTTTTTACAAAAGTAATGAATTAGTTGACTACTTTTTTCTACTTGAATAATATTATTTTGCAGTAACAGTACTTTTAACTGAGGACACATTTGGAGTACTTCATTAAGTTTGTCAGTGCTGAAAGGAGGCAGGAGACTTTTTATGAACCATACATACAATACCACAAGTGTCCACCAGAGGGAGAGGCAGACAAAGCAGAGAGGACCTATTACTTGAGGTAAATTAAAATGGTATTCAATGTATGGTTTACTTAAGCACAAAGCACTACTACTCCCATTACTACAACTTGTACTACTGTACTACTACTGCCACCACTATCACAGTTACAATTACTATTACTCTACTAGCACTCTTTGCTAGTAGAGTAATAGTAATAGGTAAAAAAGAAAAAAAGTTTTGTTAAAAGAGGATGTTTGTTTTTTCTACCACTGACGGTGACTATACTGGAATACTGTTTACTAGTCATGGGCAGCAGAAGTACTGTAGTATTTACTGTGATCTGCAGTACTTCCTGTAGTACTTGTTGTATACTTACTGGGCCCTGTATATTCTGTCAAACTCTGGAGGTCCAGTGGTTGAAGGAGGAGACACAGAATACTTCCTCCGAGCGTAGATCACCTGGAGAGAAAAGTACGCTGTGGAAACAAAGAGTAAGAAGTGGAAAGCAACCAGATAAGTACTATTTTATTTGTACTTGAGTACTTATTCTGCCAGTAAGTACTTGTCCTTAGCCCTTTCTTGCACAAATTATTTATTATTTTATAGAATTGTGTTCTTGGTGGAGTTCATTTTGTTTTTGTTTTTTGTTTTTTCAAAAATGACTTTATATTCATTTATTGTCTTCCACTGTTATCTGTAGGGGGTTTGTTGGTGATTGGGGACTATCTCAGCAACTATGAGCCTTAGGTGGGGTACACCCTAGGCCAGTTAGTTGCAGGGCTAACACTTGACAGTCCCCAGTTCACCTGTACATGCATGTGTTTGGACAAAGGTAGGAGGAAGAGGGGTCTGGGCAAATGGGTCTGTTGTCCCAAGCCTCAGAGTCAGAGGGTCCCAGAAATGATCCCTCTTCTTATATTTTCTATTTTAATGGGCCCATGTGAAGCCTTCTTGCCCCTGTATAGCTTACACTTAATTTATGAAACCTTCTTCCACAAATAGTTTGGTCTTAAGCCCTACCTAGGAAGATTTTGGGTATTCTCCAGTGTTCTCTTTTCTTTTGACTTTTGAAGCTTTATAGACCCTTTTACTGTTTGTAAACAAAACATCTGCATTCCAAAGACTGGTACCGGAAGTTAAGTAGACGAGAATATATTTATAATGTAGGAATTAGTGCTAGCCACCAAATGTCACAAATAATGAATAATCAACATGACAACCACTCATCCACAAGTAAAAAAGGAAATAATAAAATAATAAGCCTGGTTAGAAAACCTCAACATTTAACTGTTTTTTGTATCACAGAAATTAGCATCTATAATTAGCATATAAGCTCCAGCAGATTAGTGCAGCGTCTGCAATAATGCAGTCATTGTATCGGTCTGTTGAGCTGAGCCAAAAGGCAAAGCTCTCGATTTACAGGTCGATCTCTGTTCCTACTCTCACCTATCGTCATGAGCTTTGGGTCATGACTGAAAGGAAAAGATCCTGGATACAAGCGGCTGAAATGAGTTTCCTCCCTCAGAGATAGGGTGAGGAGCTCGGTCATTTGGGAGGAGCTTGGAGTAGAGCCGCTTCTCCGCCGCATTGATAGGGGCCAGCTGAGGTGGCTCGGGCATCTGTTCTGGACCCTGGGGAAGACCTGGGACACGCTGGAGGGACTATGTCTCCTGGGTGGCCTGAGAACGCTTTGGGGTTCTGCCAGGGGAGCTGGAGAAAGTGTCTGGGGAGAGGGAGATCTGTGTGTACCTGCTTAGACTGCTGTCCCCGTGACCTGGTCCCGGATAAGCGGAAAAAGATGGATGGATGGGATCTAAACAATGTGTAATTTATGTTTTTTTAATTTCAATGTTACTCAGGACAAATAACAGAAATGTGTTGAACCACAATGACATTATATTCTCAGATTTGTTTCATCAATCAACACAAATCCCATTGTATTAAGTTCACTTCAGCAACTAGAACTGACTTAGATCTGGATCATATAATAAATATATAAACAACAAACATTTGTTTATCTAAAATAATATTCTTCTTTTGCTTCATTGTAGAAATGAATGGGACAGAACGTTAATCTTGGTACCAGGCTTCTAAACACAGCATTCCTGGAAGGGTTACAGACATGTTCTGTCCCAGGACTGGTCCTGGGTACTTTGGACATGTCCTGTTTAGCTCGATCAGGCTGTTTATAAATACTGCAGTCTGTATGTAAATATATGAAGTACTTTATGATCCTGGCCATCGACTTTATACTCAACTTTATCTAAACCACAGCAGATGGACTCAATCTGAGACAGTTACAGCTGCTGTACCATAAAGTACACAGATTCTCAACTGCTGGGTCAGGGCCCAAAAGTGTGCCATGGGTAGGTTTAATCTAAGTTCTACTGCTGCTACTACTATTACAACTACAGGAACATTTACTACTGTGCAAGTGCTACAACTATTACAACTGTTACTACAAGAACCCTTTCTAGTACTACAGGAACTTATACTAATACTGCAACTACAATTACTACACAATTACTACTACTGCTACTGCAGTTACAGCAATTACTATTAATAATACAACTACTACTACCATTAGTAATAGTAATAATATTACTACTACTAAAACTATTGCTACTACTGCTACAACAAGAACTGCTAAGTACTGCTATTTTACTAATACCACTGCTGCTATTACTACTACTGCTACTACTATTACTTATACTTCAAAACTACTACAACTAATACTACTACTAAAGTTGTTACTACTAATTGTGGAAACACATTCAGATTATTAATACAAATAGCAGAAAGTGGACTAAAGAAGTGGTTTCCAACTGGTGGGTGAGGACCCAAAAGTGTGTTGTGGGGAGGTTGGATATATTTCCAGTGTTCATCTTAGTTTGGTCCTAAATTCAGTTTTAATAGTAGTAGAAGTAATAGTAATTGTTGTGGTAGTAGTAGAAGTCGTGGTAGTAGTAGTAGTAATAGTAGTTGTTGTTGTTGTAGAGTTGTGTTACTCACCTTGTTCAAGTATTGCCAGGATTGTGACAGCTCCTAGAAAGACCAGCTCCATCTGTAAATCCAGGTCTAAACCAGGACTAAACCAGAACTATACCAGCAGGAAAAGTGAATGAAGCTGAATCAGGAAACTGTTGAAATACATACTCCAGGAGGAGGAGTCTATGGAAAGTGAGTAGTACTCAAATAAAAGTAACGTTAGTTCAAAATAAAATTACTGCTACTAATACTACTACTACTACTCTTACTACTATTGATGCAAACCATTTTCTCGCTAGGGTCAAAAAGAGAACATTTACTTGAGTACAAGTATTTTTTTCTACCTCAAAGATGTACTTGAGAAATTATTTACATCATTTACATATTTGTATTAAATGTGCAAATGAGCAGAGAATCACCAACATTATCATACCACTGTACTCACCATAACACTATACTGGTTTAGCCCTGGTATAGACCTGGTTTAAACCAGGTTTAGTCCTGCTTTAGACCTAGTTTAGTCCTGATGTAGTCCTGGTTTAATCATGGTTTAGATTCAGTTCAGACCTGGTTTAGTCCTGGTTTAGATCTGGTTTAGACCTGGTTTTAGTTCTGGTTTAGACCTGGTTTAGTCCTGGTAAGCATTCATTTCAACACTTCTTTACATGTACTCAAACTAATATTGCAATGTAATATTTCTAAAGAAGTAAATGTACTGAAGAAAATTATTACTTGAGTAATCGTAAAGAAGTGTTGAAATTAAACCACAGACCATAACGTTCTTTCTTCTGATGGTCATAAAAGAGCTTTGTTCTGATACAAAGAGGAAGTAGTTCTGCCTGTGTTTGAATATTTTGTGTACTGACATCTGTGTAGTACCACTACTACTGAGGTAAATGTAAATGTATTGCATTTGACTATGAAATTACTGCAGTAGAAACAGATAACTGTCCTTACTCTTGTTTATGGAGTTTAGTCTGGTACACACTCAAGTGTTTATAAGTTCAACACTTACTGGAAAAATACTGCACTCATTACAAGTATATGGTACAGTACTATTACTGTAAAATAATTAAGTAAAAGTACTTGTCCTGATATATACATTGCCTGGACAAAAAAAATAAAAAGTCACCTCCTGGATTTAACTAAGCAAATAGGTAAGAGTATCCCTGCAGTTGGTCAGGTCTAGTTTCAGCAATGCTATGAGGTCAGCTGACTACCTTAATATACTGAAGGACCAGGTCACTCCATCAATGGATTTTTTTCTTCCCTGATGGCACTGGGCTTATTCCAAGATGACAGTGCCAGGATTCATTGGGCTCACATTGTGAAAGAGTGGTTCAGGAAGCATGAGACATAATTTTCACACATGGACTGGTCACCACAGAGTCCAGATCTTAACCCCACTACGAGTCTTTGGAATGTGTTGGAGTGACTGCCTACCCCCCAAAAAAACACTAGTATTTTGTTGGACCGCCTTTAACTTTGATTACAGTGTGCATTTGCTGTGGCATCATTTCAATAAGCTCCTGTACTGTCACATTTTTTTTCCATCCAGTGTTGCATTAATTTTTCACCAAGCTCATGTATTGATGGTGGGAGAGTGTGACCACTGCACAAAGTCTTCTCCAGCAGATTGTCCACGTATATATTTCTTTTACATTGGTTAATATTTGCACTTCTCGCTTCTCGGACTTCTTGCCTTAAACATAGTTACTGCAGTTTTAAACTTAACCAAATCCATTAATTTGAGTTACTGCCTATCTGTTTGGGTGCTTTCTATATCCAACATTATGTACTATCCTTAGTATTTTTTCTGAAGTATGACTAATGGCTGTAGGTCACTTTGATATGAACTGTATTTCCTCAAAGCTCCCCACAGTAACTCCACACAGATATGGCATTACAAGTGAAGAAAACAAAATGTAATGTGATTAATACAACCTGAATTCAGGCAATGTTGGGACGTTATTGAAATTTGAATAAAATGAAAACTAAAAGACTCTCAAATTACAGTGAGCCACTATTTTATTCACAATAGAACATAGATAAAATGTTTACAGTGAGAAATGTGACACTTTATGCACAAAATGAGCTCATTTCAAATTTGATGGGGGCATCTTCTCTTCAGAACAATCTGAAGATGTCTAGGCATTGAGGTCATGAGTTTCCTGGACTATTTGGTTTTGGAATTTGGTCTCATGCCTGATATAGGTTTCCAGCTGAAGAGCAGCTGGGTTTTAGAGGTACTATGAGCAGGATGCGCTTGTACAGGTTTGATAACAATGCTGCAGTCTAAATCAAAACAATGGCCTTGTGGGTTGCCAGTTACAGCGTGCTCCGTCTTAACCCTCTCAGGGCCAAAGTTAAGTTTTAGTAACAGGAAAAATCAGATATTTGGGGGAAATCATCATATGGGGTAGTAATAAACAATTGACTTTTTGGCAATTAGCATTTAGCTGTTGCAAATCTGCAATGCCTGCCCGGAGAGGGTTAATGGAGTATCTACACTTGTTGACCATGAAAATGACAAGTCATGCCAGGGCCAGTAACAGGGAGGACACAAATGCAGCACGCAGAATTGTCCCAACAAACGTTCCTTTATTGAAAGTCACAAACAAAGTCACAAAAAGCGAGATCCGGAAAATCCTGCACACACAAGCGAAGAACAAAATCCCTAGGACGGCTGGCACGTAAGCTAGGACCCGTGAAGAGCACAAGACAGTCTGGCGACGAGTGCGGGTAACATGCAGACTATAACAGCAGGGGAAGGGCGAGACAATTACACACAGGTGAAACACATCAGGGAGGGCAGGTAATCAGGGTGAGGGAGGGAACACACCGGGAAAGGGGAAGTCAAGACACCTGAAACGAGAGGGAACAGTGAATGACCGGAAACAAAACACTTACCAAAATAAAATACCGGAAACAAACATCAAAATAAACACAACAACCGGCCCCAAAACCTGACAGTACCCCCCCCCCCCCCCCCCCCCCCCTCCCCCCCCTCCCCCCTCAAGGTGCACCTCCAGGCTTGTCCGGGTACCGGCGATGGAAAGCTCTGATGAGAGCAGGGTCCAGGATCCTGGAGGTCGGACCCCATGTTCTCTCCTCGGGTCCGTATCCCTGCCAGTCCACAAGGTATTGAAGGCCTCTGCCCCGCCATCGAATGTCCAGTAGGCGGCGCACAGTGTAGGCTGGCTGACCGTCTATGAGGCAGGCTGACCGTCTATGAGGCAGGGAGGAGGCGGTGGTGAAGATGCCGGCTGCAGAGGGCTGGTCACATGAGGCTTGATCTGAGAGACGTGGAAGACAGGGTGGATACGCAGTGACCTCGGGAGACGGAGCTTAACAGCAACGGGATTGACGACCTTGATTATTTCAAAAGGGCTGATGAACTTGGGGGATAATTTCTTGGACTCAGTCCAGAGCTTGATGTTGGACGTGGAGCGCATGACGGACTGACCTGGTGTGTAAGCAGGTGCAGGGATGCGATGCCGGTCAGCCAGCCTCTTGTTCATCGCCGATGAGCGGAGCAGGGCGGCTCGGGTCTCTCTCCAAATACGTCTGCAGCGGCGAAACAGGTGCTGGACTGAAGGTACTGCCACCTCCCTTTCCTCCTCAGGGAACAGTGGCGGCTGAGCCCAGAGAGCACTCAAACGGGGACATGCCTGAAGCAGATGAGGTGAGGGAATTGTGGGCATACTCAACCCAAGGTAGCAGGGAGCTCCAGGAGGTTTGGCGGCGAGAACAAACGCACCGGAGGGCGACCTCTAGGTCCTGATTGGTCCGTTCAGTCTGGCCATTGGATTGGGGGTGGAAGCCCGAGGAGAGACTGGCTGTAGCTCCAAATGCTGCACAGAAGGCCTTCCACACTTGGGAGATGAACTGCGGCCCCCGGTCCGACACCAGATCCACAGGAATGCCGTGCAGCCTAAACACGTGAGAGATGATGAGCCTGGCAGTCGCTGCAGCAGAGGGAAGTTTAGTTAAAGCCACAAAGTGGGCCGCCTTGGAAAAGCGGTCCACTATAGTCATTATAACTGTTTTTCCAGAAGGGGGGGGGGGTAACCCAGTTACGAAGTCCAATGCAATATGGGACCACGGGCGGCTCGGAACCAAAAGGGGGTGCAGCAGACCAGCAGGTGGGTGATTACTGACCTTGTTCTGTGAACAGACAGTACAGGCCGAGACAAATTCCCGTGCATCTCGGGACAGACTGGGCCACCAGAACCGGCGACGCAGAAAGGAGATAGTTCTGTGGACTCCCGGGTGACAGGTAAGACATGATGCATGGCCCCACTGGAGTACCTGACTTCTCAACACTGTGGGAACAAAGAGTCTGTTAGGGGGACCACCGCCTGGGTAGGGCTCCCGTGTCTGTGCAGTCTTAATATCCCTCTCCAGCTGCCAGGAGAGCGCACCCAGAACACAGAAGGGAGGGATAACGGTCTCGGGGGGCTGGTCCGGCACAGCTGGTTCATGTAGCCGAGACAGAGCATCCGGCTTGACATTCTTGGAGCCAGGGTGGTAGGAAACAACAAAATCAAACCTATTAAAAAACAGGGACCACCGCGCCTGCCTCGAATTCAGCCGCTTAGCAGTCCAGAGGTACGATAGATTCTTATGATCCGTCCAGACCACAAACGGCTGAGTTGACCCCTCCAGTGTCTCCATTCCTCCAGAGCTAGTTTAATAGCTAGCAGCTCCTTGTTACCCACATCATAATTGCGCTCTGCCGGAGTAAGCCGGCGGCAGAAGAAGGCACAAGGGTGGAGTTTGTTATCGACCCCCGCCCGTTGTGATAACACAGCCCCTACCCCAGAGTCTGATGCATCTACCTCTACAATGAACTGGTTGGAGGGGACAGGCGCAGAGGTGAAGAGCTGCTTAAGTTTGGTAAAGGCCAAAGCAGCAGCCTCAGACCAGTGAAAGGACGAGGAGGTGGAGGTCAGACCCGTAATGGGCGTGGCCACAGAGCTGTAATTGTGGATGAAGCGACGGAGAAAATTGGCAAACCCCAGGAATCGTTGGAGCTGCTTACGGTTGGTGGGAGTGGGCCAATTAACCACCGCGCTCACCTTGGCAGGATCTGGTCTCACCTCCCCGCTCGCAACAACAAAACCTAAAAAAAACAGATGGGGAGTGAAACTCGCACTTCTCAGCCTTCACAAACAGCTTATTCTCGAGCAGCCGCTGGAGAACCAGACAAACATGCCGCCTATGCTCGCTGGGATCCCTGGGAAAAAAAAATCAAAATGTCGTCTAAATAGACGAATACAAACCGATGAATAAAGTCTCTTAACACATCATTAACCAACCCTTGGAACACTGCAGGGGCATTTGAGAGGCCAAACGGCATTACCAAATATTCAAAGTGGCCAAGCGGTGTACTGAAGGCGGTTTTCCACTCGTCACCCTCCCGAATGCGAACCAAGTGGTACGCGTTACACAAATCAAGTTTGGTGAATATTCTGGCCTCCTGCAGTGCTTCAAAGGCTGAGTTCATAAGGGGAAGTGGGTACCTGTTCTTAATGGTATTCTCGTTAAGTCCGCGGTAATCTACGCACAGACAAAGTGTACCGTCCTTCTTGCCAACAAAAAAGAAGCCGGCCCCAACCGGCGAGGAGGAGGGTCTAATGAGGCCAGAGCTCAATGAGTCAGAGATGTACTGTTCCATTGCCTCCCTCTCAGGCCTGGCCAGGCTTTAAAGCCAGCTCTTGGGAAGGGTTGCCCCTAGTTGCAGTTCGATGGCGCAGTCATAAGGCCTGTGAGGGGGCAAGGAGAGAGCTCGGGATTTAGAAAACACCTCCCCTAGGTCGTGGTACTCGGGCGGAACCTTGGAGAGGTCAGGTGAGGGCGGCTGCCTCACTGGGACGGCGGGATCAGCCCCAGGAGGCAGAGCAGAGCGCAAGCAGGCAGCATGGCAGTATGGCAGTAATCACTCCAACCAGTGACCCGGCTGGCAGACCAGTCAGTAACAGGATTGTGAATCATGAGCCAGGGATAACCTAAGACAACTGGGTTCTGGGGGGAGGAAAACAGGAAAAAACAGGCATGCTCGTGATGATTATCAGAAATAAGGTGGATGGGCTTGGTTAAGTGAGAAACTACAGCTACAGTTTGGCCGTTAAGGGAGGTGACAGGAATAGGACGTGGTAATGTCTCGGTCTGAAAGCCCGCCTGCTTGGCTAGCTCAGCATCCATAAGGTTCTGTTCTGCACCCGAATCGACTAGAGCCCGGACTGGAACTCCCCCTCCCTTAAACATAATTTGGGCCTCAAGGAAGCAGGATGCAGACTTAGGAGTAGCATGCGCCTGGCCTCCGCTCGTCATAGCACCTACTTCTATTGATGAGCGGAGGCGTTTGGGCGGACCGGGCACTCCCTGCAGTAATGACCCCGCTGACCACAGTAGAGGCACTCACCTGACGTCATCCGCCGCTCCCGCTCCGAGGGAGACAGCCGGCCACGGCCCAGCTGCATCGGCTCCTCCGTAGCAGACGGAGAAGCTGGAGGCTCTGTAGGGGCAGCAGAACAGACAGGTGAATGGAGCGTTGTTTGATCCCTGGAGCGCCCCCTGGGACGGAGAGCCTCCCCCCTGCGCTCATGCCGGCGATCTTGCAGCCGGTTATGGCGAGGGCGATGAGAGAGTTCAGGGAGGACGGCAACTCCAGGGGAGCGAGATGGTCCTTAAGGTCCTCCGAAAGACCCGCGAGAAAGGCGTCTGAGTGCGGCAGCATTCCACTCACTCTCCGACGCTAGGGTCCGGAACTCGATGGCATAGTCCGCCACCCGTCGACCTCCTTGCCTCAGCTTCATCAGCGCCCGGGCTGCCTCCCGACCCGGCTTAGTATGCTGAAAGACTTACCTAAAAGCCTCGAGAAACTCCGGGCGAGAGGTACAGGTGGCCGCCCCTCGTTGCCACTCGGCAGTGGCCCACGCCACGGCTCTGCCGGAGAGGTGGGAAATCAAAAAGGCGATCTTGACTCGGTCCGTGGGATAGCTGGCAGCCTGCAGCTAAAAGTGAAGCTCGCACTGGGTGAGGAAAGCCCTGCAGTCTCCGAAATCCCCAGAAAACCTCTCCGGACGAGCCAGTTGAACAGCGGGGGCGACGGATGGCCGTTCCGGAGCCACCCCCGCCGGAGTGGAAGGCGCTGGACGTGGCGGGGATGAAGGCGGGAGACGCTGGATCTGCTGTGCCAGTTGACCGATCTGTTCTCCGACCGCTGCTAGCTGGTGCTCATGGTGATTAGACATCTCCAACAACCCCTGACGAAGACAGCTCAATTGGTCCTCCTGCTGTCGAATAAGCCGTTCCTGGCTGGTGAGGACTGCTCGCATTGACTCTGTGTCTGCTGTGTCCATTATGGTCAGACTGTAATGTCAGGGCCAGTAACAGGGAGGACACAAATGCAGCACGCAGAATTGTCCCAACAAATGTTCCTTTATTGAAAGTCACAAACAAAGTCACAAAAAGCGAGATCCGGAAAATCCTGCACACACGAAGCGAAGAACAAAATCCCTAGGACGGCTGGCACGTAAGCTAGGACCCGTGAAGAGCACAAGACAGTCTGGCGACGAGTGCGGGTAACATGCAGACTATAACAGCAGGGGAAGGGCGAGACAATTACACACAGGTGAAACACATCAGGGAGGGCAGGTAATCAGGGTGAGGGAGGGAACACACCGGGAAAGGGGAAGCCAAGACACCTGAAACGAGAGGGAACAGTGAATGACCGGAAACAAAACAGTTACCAAAATAAAATACCGGAAACAAACTTCAAAATAAACACAACAACCGCCCTGGCCCCAAAACCTGACAAGTTTTACACGGGGGGATGTTGAATGTTCGTATAGGTCCACTGAAATGCATACAAGAGAATAAAGTTTGTTAAAAGAAATAACTGCCGTTCCTCCTCCAGCCTTGTGCTCCACTGAGCTATGATAAGCTATAACATACACGTCATAATAACAGCTAAACTTCAAACAAGATGGACATGCTATACCTTGTTTGAAAGCTTAGATTCTCAACAACCAGCTGCTGAATTAATTTTACAGTCAGAATGAGCATCTAAGCATAATTACTTGAGATCTGCCTGCACCATATAGCAGCTGACATAATTAGCAAAAGTACTCCTCAGTGTTTTATCGAATGACAACTGACGCTCCTCAAGACTCTGCACTATCATATGTTTTTGTTATATATTACTTTATTTTATCATAGAGAATCCTTTTAGGTTTATTGCCAGCTGGTTTTGTAGCTCTGCTGTTTGTTGTGTCTTGCTGCATGTACTTGGCTTGAGTGGCAACCTGAGCACGGAGCTCTTTCCTCTTTTCTGATTGGACGATCAGCTATGCATTGATTTAGAACCATAACAAAAAGTGTAAACATAAACAGTTTGGCCGTTATGTTTCAATATATTTTTTATTGTAAATAAATCAACTGTACCATTGTTATTAGTAAAAATAATGTTTGATTTAAACATGTTTACCTCATATCATGGAACACATGTAGGTCATTTTAATGAAATATAAAAACAGCTTTAAAACAGCTGTTGCTCTAAAACCTTTATAAACCTTCAATATTCATAGTTTCTCCCTGAACACACAGCTGCCCATCCTGTGTGCACTTATGCACCCCAGTCCATCAGAGATGCTGCTTTTGAATGCTGATAACTTGTTGGAAGGTCTCCTCCTCTTTAGCACAGAGAACATGGTGTCCATGGTTTCCAAAAAGAATGTCAGATTTGGACTGGCCTGACCATAGAACACTGTCCCACATTGAAACATGTAGAACAATCACCCATTTGCACATACTGCTTCCTGTTCTTCATGTAACTTTTTGTCAATTCCAACACCACCCCTCTAATGCCATATCTTTCCAGTTCATTAGTAATCATAGTCTACAGCAGGGGTCTCCAAACTTTTTTCCCTGGAGAGCTACTTTCACAAATCGAAAATGGCAGAGAGCTACTCATTCTTTGTAACATTTATTTACTTACTGGAGCCTATCCCAATAACTGTGTGTCTAAGGCGAGGTGCATACTGGACAGAGCCAGTTAGTCACAGACACACTTTAAAAAAAATCTGTGCAGTCAGCCAACATGCTGTACACCAGAATACAGCAACCACAACAGATAAAACATAAATGATTAAATAACAAATTAAAAGCACAGAGCCACTAAAACATAAATAAAAGGAACAACAAGATAAAAATATCAACATCATAATAGCTTAATACTTTTCTACATGAAGGGGTCATGCACCTTTAAATTTAATCAAATACATTCACGAGTTGGTTTGCCAAGACAAATCAAATTTGACAAAACAAGCTTATGTAGGAATCCTAAAGCCTTTGGGGAGCTACTTAGAAAGTGGCTGAGAGCTACTGGTAACTCCCAAACTACTGGCTTCAGGAGGTTCTAAGTAGAGCTTCAAAATGGAAAAAGAAGAAATAGAAGTGAGAAAAAAATTGAGGAAGCAATTTATTAAAAACAACACTTAAACTGTTTAAATAAATAGGCTGTTCATCAGCTGATCAAAAGTTTAGGACCATAGCAAAAAAAAAATCAGAAATAAAACGTTCAAAAAGGACTCAGTAATGAGTGGCTCCACCGTTCTTGTTGATCACTTCAAAATTTGTTTCTTTTCATGCTTTGCGCGAGTGTTTCCAGGAGGCTGTAGGAACGTTGCTCCATGTGATGAACATGGCTTCACAAAAGGCAGCTACTGTCTGGAACTGATGTCCATTTTTGTAAACTTCCATTGCCATTCATCCTAAAATGTTGTCTACTGGATTTAGATTAGTAGAATGCGCAGGACGGTCCAAAAGAGTGATGTTATTCTCCTGAAGAAGTCCTTTGTCAGGCAGCACTGTTGTCCAGCGGGCAAGCCAAAGGAAAATGTCCACCTCACTGGACAATACAATGCACTGTGAACTGCAGTGTTGTCCTGTTGAAAAACCCAGTCATTACCACACATATGAGGGCCCTCAGTCATTACCAAACAGACGAGGGCCCTCAGTCCTGAGGGATGTCCGCTGCAACATCTCCACATAGCCAGCCACCGTTTGACCCCTGCACAACCTGAAGCTCCATTGTTCCATTGACGGAAAAAGCAGCCCAGATCATGATGGGGCCCCTCCACTGTGCCGAGTAGAAAACATTTCCAGTGGGATCTCCTTGTCCTGCCAGTAACATTGGAAGCCATCAGGATGGACAGGGTTACATTTGTTCTCATCAGAGAATAAAACTTTCTTCCACCTTTCACTGTCCCATGTTTGGTGCTCCCTTGCAAAGTCCAAATGGGCGTTTGTGGCATTGAAGGAGATGAGGCCATTGAATACGTGTATTTATTTTTTAAGCCCTTTTCTCGCAGTTGCTGTCTGATGGTTATTGAGCTGCAGTCAGCACCACTAAGACCCTTAATTTGGGTCAAGGTTTGTCCCGTGTCATGATGGACAGCCACTGGAATCCTCCGGCTCAGTGCCAGCAACATTTTTTTGGGTCTACCACTTGACTTTTTTGTTCCATAATTCTCAGGATCTTTTAAGAAATCCAAAATGACTGTCTTACCACTGCCTCAGCAGCGATGGCGCTGCAGAGGCCTTGCTTGCAGCTCAACAATCCCACCACGTTCAAAGAGAGAGAGAGCTGTTTTGCCTTTGCCATCAGGAGGACATGACAGAGTGAATATCTGACAGAAAATGACACTGAACTAGAGATGTGACATTCATGAATGATCCAAATCTTTTGAATGGCTCTTCACTGTGAGCAATAAGAACATTATAAATTCTAAATGGTGGTCTGACTCTATGTAGAGGTTTATGACATCACCATTAGAGAATTTAGTCTACACAGTGTGACACTTTTACCTTTAAAGTAGCCCTGAAGAGTCGACCTGCTACAAAGCGAGGTATTTTATCAGTAGTCAGCTCATTGTATGACCCACTTGGCTTCTTAGCTCCATTTGTGCTCCAAGCTAAACAGATTCTACAAGAGCTCTGCAAATCTAAATGTGACTGGGATCAAATCATTCCAGATGCATTCTCAAAGCCTTGGCAGAGATGGTGTGATGAGTGGATTTCATGTGGACAGATGTCTAAAACCTGAACACTTTGACCCTGTTAAGACAGCTGAGCTTCATAATTTTTGTGATGCAAGTGAATCAGGATATGGCACCACAAGCTACATCAGATTTACAAATCATCAAGGTAGCATTCATGTTACTTTTGTTTTTGGAAAAGCCAGAGTAGCTCCCATCAAACAAATCACCAAACCGCGACTTGAACTTGCATCGGCCACACTAGCTGTTAAAGTGGATAGGATGCTGAGGAGAGAGCTACATGTGCCACTTAAAGAATCAACTTTTTGGACAGACAGCATGTTGCAATAATCCATGACCTATCCCACACAAGATAATGGAGATACATAAACTCAAAGGAGAACCCAGCAGATGATGGGTCACGTGGATTGTGTCATTCCTGAGATCAAAATGGCTGAATGGTCTTTCTTTTCTGGAGAGAAACAAAAGTGAGTGGCCAAAGACAGCACAGGGTCCAAGAGATATATCACCAGAAGATCCTGAGGTGAGAAAAAACATCACAGTTAACACTTTAAAGGTGGAGGACACAAATCCCATTTGTTCATTGATTAGCTATTATTCCTGCTGGAACAAACTGTTGAGAGCTGCAGCATGGATATTAAAAGTAAGAAAAGCACTGTTATATCAAAGTCAAAAGAGAAAATGTGAATCATTACATGGAAAGGGGAGCTTTATGGGGTAAGGAAACTATCAAAATAGACGTGCATGTAAAAGTGAAATGCATATATATTTGTCCATAATTGTGCATAAAATAAATTTTGTAAATTATTGTACAAGAGAATACAAATCCAAAAATTACAATGTTATATATTTGCAAATACGAAATACAGTTTTTGTGTTTGTGGTTCATTTGTTGTGAATACAACTTACAATTTTACGCTTGGTACTGCTCTCTTGAGAATACGAAACTCAGCCGTCAGAAAACTATCAAAATTACGTCATGGCCTCACAGGCATTATGTATCGAATGTGAGAAATTAAGTATGACTATGATTAAAATGAATATCCATTCTGCAATCGACCCACAAAGACAGGGGTAGAGCCTGGCAGTGAGACGATGGGACATGAGGGAAGAGAAGCAGGTACACTGAGGCTGTGCTAGTTGAAGGAGCTCAGATCAGAGAGGAGCATAATTACAAAATTAGTTCAAAATCTTTAATTAAAAATTCTTCATGTGCAATACCAAGGGAGGTTTGATTTTTGTAAACAAAAGCAATGTTATCTGAAGCAAGAGAAACAGACTTTAACAGTTTAATGAACATATTTTATTTTAATTACTGAAAAGTTGCTAACTGTAGTGATGTTTTCTCAGACATCCAGGCAACTCTGAACATGGTCAGTCTGGCTCAGAGACAGCTCTGAACATGGTCATTCTGGCTCAGAGACAGTTCTGAACATGGTCAGTCTGGCTCAGAGACAGTTGTGGAGAGCTCCCAGTCTTCAGCTGCAGCACCTTCCTGTCCTCTCCTGGTCCTGCTGCTGCTTCATCCTCCTGCTCTTCACCTAAACTCTCTACGCAGCTGTTGTGGGCATGCAGCTGGTTCCATGAGTTTAGGAGAGAACCTGAGATGGATCTGCCATTGTCGCACCAAAGGTACGCACTCTAACACTGCTGGCCTTTGTGTGGTGTTGTAGCGTGCCTCCACTTGTCCTGTACCAAACACAAAAAATGTTCACTGTTTAAAAAATATGATTATATTATACAGTAATCCAAGTATGAATTTTGTGTGTCATTGTAGGTCTAACTTACTGGTTTCAGGCTGACGGTATGGGGTCATTACAATGATGATGTATTGGAGGCACAGGTACCCCCCTCTCTCTGAGCCTGGCCTGGTGAACAGCTAAGGACAGGTGTGTCCTACACAGATCCCGCGGCAGTGAATGCCCCTCTGCATTACACACACTCTGCAGGATTATGGAGGGGAAATGTCTTCATGTAACATCTCTCTTCTGTGGTTCTGCAGTAGGGATGGCCTCGCATGGCACCGACTGCATGGGGGTGCCTTGTGCCCAGCAAACGCTGTCTTCACCTGCTCCACTTCATCCTCTTTGGGTAAATAAGGAAGAGGGGTCATCGATGATCCTGCAGACTGCAGCAGCTGGCGTGGCAGGACGTAGGAGACTACACAGGCCAGGAAACGGTGACCAGAGCTTCATCCGCATGGGTTTATCCATGGGGCTTCCCATGGAGGAGCAACTGAACCAGCAAGCGAAAGCTGGGTCAGGACAGCCTGAAGGCAGGTTTCATGTCACCAGAGGTGGAAGACGTACTCAACTTCATTACTTAACTACTTACTTTACTTTAAGTAAAATTATTTCGCACAGATTCAAGATACAATTCATGAATGTTTTAAATGTGAGGGATTTTGCTGAAGGTCTTCTGTCTTTATTATTCTGTTGTTTCTAAAGGAGTACAACTTTACTGCATCTTTTTTTATTTAAGTACTGTGAGTCTGCAATGAGGGTACAACAAAAACACATGATTTTAAACCAAACCTCAAATTATTTTGTACTTCAAACTAACTCATAAATGTTGTGGAGTAAAAAGTACAGATACTTTGTCAAAAATGTAATACAGTAAAAGTATCCCCAGTAAATTTTTGTACGCAAGTAAGTTACGTAAGTATAGATACATGAAAATTGTGCTTAAGTAAAGTAACAAAGTACTTTGTTGCACTCCACCACTGCAGGTCACCTCCAGACGAGAAAATGCCCTGATTGGCCCACTGTAGGTCAGCAGCACAAAGCTTGCTAAAGGCCCATGTCTCCTGTTTTCGATTGCCTTTCATATTTTTTTCTTTTCATGTGACTGAATAAATTTCTTTGTGTACATGTCTGAGTGGTTACTTTTTCTTTTATTAAACTATTATTCTGTAGAGGGTGCACGGTGGCAGAGCAGTTAGTGTTCTCGCCTCCCAGCAAGGAGGTCGTGGGTTCGACCCGGGCTGACCAACACACCATCACACGAACTCTCTGGGTGGAGTCTGCATGTCCTCTCCGTGTTACCGTGGGTTCTCTCCGGGTTCTCCGGCTTCCTCCCACCATCCAAAGACATGCATGTGTTAGGTGAATTGGTGACTCTAAATTGACCCTAGTGAATGAATGTGAGAGTGAATGGTTGTCTGTGTCAGCCCTGCGACAAGCTGGCCCCTGTCCAGGGTGTACCCCACCTACGGCCCAAAGTTACTGGGATAGGCTCCAGTCACCCGCGACCCCTAACGGGAATAAGCGGTAGAAAATGAATGAATGAATGAATGAATGAATATTCTGTAGAGATTTTGTAGTTGTATGAGGTCTTAGCTATCAACAATGAATGTTGGGTTTAAGATAATAAACCTGTCAGGTGTTGTATAATGTAGGTGTGGATATAATTTACCTGATACATAAATAATTTATTAGTATAGTGCTCAGAATGTACTTCCCAGTGCTTTGGAACCCTGCTGTTGCTAATGTATATTTTACATTAAATGTTCATTCTGTTTATTTGTAAAGTAAAATACCTTGATGTTTAGTGACAGAACATTACAACTGCTGTGTTATATACGTAATTATTATAATTATCATATTAAGTGCTGAAAAACTAATCTGCAAAGAAGCTATGAAAAAATTGCTATCGATAAAGCTATGAAAATGGCAACCAAAACCCTAAAGATTTGGAAGAAAACAAAAAATCATCATTCAGATGGACTGAAAAAAACCCAAAATGATAAAGGCTAAGCCAATGATTAGCTCAGATATTAAAGAAGATCTAAAAATATCTGTGACTAGTAATTGCCTTTGTGTATGTTGTCTTCATTTGGGAGGTTGATGTTAGTGCCCTCTCCTCTGCAGACATTTATCACTATCACACAGAACATTGGTGTTTTTAGGAATCATAATGACAGAGTAAAATGGCCGACATAGAACTCTGATATTGAGTTGGCTCTGGACAACATCAACAACATCATAAACCACAGCCTCTTAAAACGTCTAAAACAAAACTTTGATCCATCAGAGAACAGCGATTCTCTGCCCACACCAAGTACTATCTTTAGTGGACAGGTCTAAACCAGGACTAAACCACATTTAAACCATGGCTAAACCAGGTCTAAAGCAGGACTAAACCAAATCTGAACCAGAGTTAGATAAAAAGTAAAAATTAGCCCTCCATCTCATGGGGTCCTGGCTCTAGATTAGTGGGAATTCGTTCCTACCTGTAATCTAAAGCACTACTTAAGCTGAAGTAGAGGTAACTCACCTGATTCTAACCACTTTAGTTCCTGACTTCTGCCCTGCTTCCTCTGGTATTAAATGCAGACTAGAAAGACCCAGGTTATAGTGGATGTAATACCAGTCCAGCCAGTTCATTGGTGGCCTATATCTCCAGTAGATCCTGGCTCTTGTTACTGTTCAGTTTAAATTTAAGGGCTAGGAAAATAAGCCCTCAGGACATATTTGTAAGTGGACTGGACGAAAACAACCATTAAGAGCTGTTGTAATGCACACAATCAACCTAACCTTTTACTTCCACAGGCTTTGCTGTACTACTGAAAAAAATGACATCATTATTTTAGAATTTTGTATTTTTATTGCAGGTTTGTAGCACAAGCAAAGCACATTTTAATAATCAAAATAGTACTGATCAGTATGATAATAAAATCCTGTTTATCACAAAACGTAATTAAGTTAACCATGTTCTTAAAGCAGACCATCCCATATTCTCTAATTAGTCTAATTCATTCTGAGATAAGTAGAACAATAGTAATAGTTAAGAGCTGAGCCAATGAGGGGAGTCTGATAATTGTTTAATAATCCTTTGGAGAAGGACACCAAATAAGGTGAAATGGCGAAAATCTGCTAAAATAGTTCAGCTCAAAACTGCCAAGAACGTAGAAAGTGGTTCAGTTCAAAAATATACCACAGATCCAGAAATGTTGGTAAAATCCTTTGTTTTGTAGTCCACTGTTAGACCTAACACTTCTAAAGCTTGATGTAAAAGCTTCAGAAAGTTGTAGCCATTATAACTACACTCTTGAGATGTCATTGGCTCACAGATGTATGGTCACTTTCATACCATATAAGGTATTAAAATATGATTTGACATTTCATTGGAAGTGTTGATCACATGTACAATATTCCAAGTCACGTACATAGTCAACAAAGAGGAACTTAAGTAGCATCTCATTTGGTTCCTGTAGAGAAATGAAGTGACTTGCAAAAACAAATACAGTATTATGCCTACTAGTACTAATACTACTTTATGCATGCTTTTTGAGTACCTTTAAGGCCTATAAGCTTAGCTGAGGGTGACCAGGCTGAGACCTCGATTCAACTTGACACCAGGACTAAACCAAGGCTAAACCAGGTCTAAACCAGGTCTAAACCAGGTCTAAACCAGGTCTAAACCAATGCCTGGTTTAGTTCTAGTGTAGTCCTGATTAATCCTGGTTTAGCCACATTAAAGATTCTGCTATTCTGCACTGGTTCTTGGTTTATAAAACTCTGAGAATCACTGCGCTCCTGGTTCATGTTTTTCAAAATGCACAGGTTTGCGGAGTTTTCCCTGAGCTTCGTTGTTCGGGGCTGCAGCCTCACAGGCCACAGTGATGATCCTGTTCTCTTGGGGGTCTCCATTTGTGTACTGGCAGTCTGCTGGTTTAGTGTAAACCCCAGGAATCAGTGTACAGTCAACGATCTTAAAGCCATTATTGCTGCGGTAGTAGTTGCCTTTGTGTATGTTGTCTTCATTTGGAAGGTTGACGTTAGTGCCCTCTCCTCTGCAGACATTTATCACTTTATTCAGAACATTTGTGTTTTTAGGAATAATAATGACAGAGTTAAACTCCCGACATGGAACTCTGTTATTGACGTTCTTCATGTGGTTGGTGCATTTGAGCTGTCCCTGGGCCTCGTTGTGAGTGTGTTTCTTCTTAAAACCATCAAATGTTCCTTGGACCTCAGTCAGGACCAATGCCAGGATCAGGACAAAGACCAAGACCAGGATCTTCATGGCTCTGGAGAGAGATACCAACAACATCATAAACCACAGCCGCTCAAAACGTCTAAAACTAAACTTTGATCCATCAGAGAACAGCAATTCTCTGCCCACACCAAGTACTATCTTTAGTGGACAGGTCTAAACCAGGACTAAACCACATTTAAACCATGGCTAAACCAGGTCTAAAGCAGGACTAAACCAAATCTGAACCAGAGTTAGATAAAAAAGTAAAAAACAGCTCATCGTTTCATGGGGTCCTGGCTCTAGATTAGTGGGAATTCGTTCCTACCTGTAATCTAAAGCACTACTTAAGCTGAAGTAGAGGTAACTCACCTGATTCTAACCACTTTAGTTCCTGACTTCTGCCCTGCTTCCTCTGGTACTAAATGCAGACTAGAAAGACCCAGGTTATAGTGGATGTAATACCAGTCCAGCCAGTTCATTGGTGGCCTATATCTCCAGTAGATCCTGGCTCTTGTTACTGTTCAGTTTAAATTTAAGGGCTAGGAAAATAAGCCCTCAGGACATATTTGTTAGTGGACTGGACCATTAAGAGCTGTTGTAATGCACACAATCAACCTAACCTTTTACTTCCACAGGCATTGCTGTGCTACTGAAAAAAATGACATTATGTTAGAATTTTGTATTTTTATTGCAGGTTTGCACATTTTAATAATCAAAATAGTACTGCTCAGTATGATAATAAAATCCTGTTTATCACAAAACGTAATTAAGTAAACCATGTTCTTAAAGCAGACCAACCCATATTCTCTAATTAGTCTAATTCATTCTGAGATAAGTAGAACAATAGTAATAGTTAAGAGCTGAGCCAATGAGGGGAGTCTGATAATAGTTTAATAATCCTTTGGAGAAGGAGACCAAATAAGGTGAAATGGCCAAAATCAGGTAAAATAGTTCAGCTCAAAACTGCCAAGAACGTAGAAAGTGTTTCAGTCCAAAAATATACCACAGAACCAGAAATGTTGGTAAAATCCTTTGTTTTGTAGTCCACTGTTAGACCTAACACTTCTAAAGCTTGATGTAAAAGCTTCAGAAAGTTGTAGCCATTATAACTACACTCTTGAGATGTCATTGGCTCACAGATGTATGGTCACTTTCATACCATATAAGGTATTAAAATATGATTTGACATTTCATTGGAAGTGTTGATCACATGTACAATATTCCAAGTCACGTACATAGTCAACAAAGAGGAACTTAAGTAGCATCTCATTTGGTTCCTGTAGAGAAATGAAGTGACTTGCAAAAACAAATACAGTATTATGCCTACTAGTACTAATACTACTTTATGCATGCTTTTTGAGTACCTTTAAGGCCTATAAGCTTAGCTGAGGGTGACCAGGCTGAGACCTCGATTCAACTTGACACCAGGACTAAACCAAGGTCTAAACCAGGTCTAAACCAGGTCTAAACCAGGTCTAAACCAACGCCTGGTTTAGTTCTAGTGTAGTCCTGATTAATCCTGGTTTAGCCACATTAAAGATTCTGCTATTCTGCACTGGTTCTTGGTTTATAAAACTCTGAGAATCACTGCGCTCCTGGTTCATGTTTTTCAAAATGCACAGGTTTGCGGAGTTTTCCCTGAGCTTCGTTGTTCGGGGCTGCAGCCTCACAGGCCACAGTGATGATCCTGTTCTCTTGGGGGTCTCCATTTGTGTACTGGCAGTCTGCTGGTTCAGTGTAAACCCCAGGAATCAGCGTGCAGTCAACGATCTTAAAGCCATTATTGCTGCGGTAGTAGTTGCCTTTGTGTATGTTGTCTTCATTTGGGAGGTTGACGTTAGTGCCCTCTCCTCTGCAGACATTTATCACTTTATTCAGAACATTTGTGTTTTTAGGAATAATAATGACAGAGTTAAACTCCCGACATGGAACTCTGTTATTGACGTTCTTCATGTGGTTGGTGCATTTGAGCTGTCCCTGGGCCTCGTTGTGAGTGTGTTTCTTCTTAAAACCATCAAATGTTCCTTGGACCTCAGTCAGGACCAAGGCCAGGATCAGGACCAAGACCAAGACCAGAATCCTCATGGCTCTGGAGAGAGACACCAACAACATCATAAACCACAGCCTCTCAAAACGTCTAAAACTAAACTTTGATCCATCAGAGAACAGCGATTCTCTGCCCACACCAAGTACTATCTTTAGTGGACAGGTCTAAACCAGGATCTAAACCAGGACTAAACCAGGTGCTAAACCAGGACTAAACCAGGTCTAAAGCAGGACTAAACTAAGGCTAAGCCTGTTCTAAACCTAGTCTAAACTAGTGTAAGATCCTGGTAAAAATTAGCCCTCCATCTCATGGGGTCCTGGCTCTAGATTAGTGGGAATTCGTTCCTACCTTTAAATCTAAAGCACTACATAAGCTGAAGTAGAGGTAACTCACCTGATTCTAACCACTTTAGTTCCTGACTTCTGCCCTGCTTTCCTCTGGTACTAAATGCAGACTAGAAAGACCCAGGTTATAGTGGATGTAATACCAGTCCAGCCAGTTCATTGGTGGCCTATATCTCCAGTAGATCCTGGCTCTTGTTACTGTTCAGTTTAAATTTAAGGGCTAGGAAAATAAGCAGTCAGGACATATTTGTAAGTGGACTGGACGAAAACAACCATTAAGAGCTGTTGTAATGCACACAATCAACCTAACCTTTTACTTCCACAGGCTTTGCTGTACTACTGAAAAAAATCACATCATTATTTTAGAATTTTGTATTTTTATTGCAGGTTTGCACATTTTAATAATCAAAATAGTACTGATCAGTATGATAATAAAATCCTGTTTATCACCAAACGTAATTAAGTAAACCATGTTCTTAAAGCAGACCATCCCATATTCTCTAATTAGTCTAATTCATTCTGAGATAAGTAGAACAATAGTAATAGTTAAGAGCTGAGCCAATGAGGGGAGTCTGATAATTGTTTAAAAATCCTATTTTTTGTATACATAAAATAGTTACATTTTGTAGTGAAGCTCCGCCCTCCAGCCAAAGGCGGGAATTCCCCACCCCCAACGTTGGGAGGGAAACATTCAAACATACACAGGAGAAGAATCACAGGAGCCATCTTGGCTGCATTTTGTCTGGACCTTGAGAGCTTTGTGAAAGGTAAAACTTCTCATATACTTTTAAAACCTGTTGGAGTTAGCGTGCAGTCATTGTAAATGAATGTTTTTGCTGACATAAGATTTTTATTTCTCTGTGCAGTTGAACACCACATACGGGCTAAATCAAGGTTAATGTTAAGGTTATCTAATGCATAATACAACTCATTAGCACTAATGTCAATCATTTTAAATGTAAAATGCCATCTAGTGTTAAGTGAAAGAATATACTAAGTTTGTTACTCTTTCCACAGAGTCTGCAAGTGGAGATTGTTCAGAGCACTGTGCTGTTGGGACTGTTAGATTAAACTGGAAAATCTGCATAAGGTAACAACTAATGACTGAATATGTTATTACATGGGGTGCACGGTGCCAGAGCGGTTAGCGTTCTCGCCCCCTCGTGGGTTCAAGCCCCAGTCCGATCAACACACCATCACACGATCTCTCTGGGTGGAGTTTGCATGTCCTCCCCGTGTTACCGTGGGTTCTCTCCGGGCACTCCGGCTTCCTCCCATGTGTTAGGTGAATTGGTGACTCTAAATTGACCCTAGTGAATGAATGTGAGAGTGAAAGGTTGTCTGTCTGTGTTTGTCTCTGTGTCAGCCCTGCGACAAGCTGGCCCCTGTCCAAGTGTACCCCACCTACAGCCCAAAGTTACTGGGATAGGCTCCAGTCACCTGCGACCAGAATAAGTGGTAGAAAATGAATGAATGTTATTACATTGCAAGTTTACACTGGCACTTTTTTGTGTGTACACAGAAAATACTATAAATGTGAGCAGGCTTTACACATTCACAACCAGCTATGGTTTTCCTGTTAGCCGCATGTAATTTAATGTGCAGAGCTTACTGTTTCACTAAAATGCCTTTATCTGTTTCAGGAAAGGTGGAAGGCTGTCTGAGAATGTGGCTATAACAGTTTGAACAGATGAGTTTACTGTCCTGTTAAAATAAAGACAATATTAATGTGTGGTGCACAGAGGGCTTCCCTGACCCCCTGGATGTCGGTCCGGTTGTCGGCCCCCTGGCTCCTGGTGGTGAGGTGGACCTCATGGACTACGCCTCGGACGAGGAAGAGGTAGGTGCTCCTGTCTTTTTCCCTCGTGGCCATTCTCCCGCGCCGTCTGATGAGCAGGACGAAGACTGGGAAGAGGAGGACTCTGGCTACGAGAGTCTCTCCGAAGAGGAGGAGGAGGATGAGGACCAGCTCAGGAGGATCTATGAAGAGGTTTTTGGCTCTTCTTCAGACTTCTCAGACCATGGTCCCACCTCCCACCCCACCTCCTGCTCCGAGTCCTGCTCCTGCCTCCCCCGCAGTCGGTGGATCCAAGCACCCCAGGGACGACGACGCGGAGGACCCCAGCTCCAAGAGGCCACGTTGGAGCTACCATGAAGACAGCCCAGATGAGCCATGTACCTCTGCCGGACATCCGTTCCTGCGCTACTTCCACCTCGGCCTCCGCCTGGGCCCAGACGACTCCGACGACGACTGACTTCAGAATGGACCCCTCTCTGAAGCTCAGCTTTGGCTGCGTAGTCAATTTACCACCAGACACCAGAGCCCGCTTTGATGATGTGTATAATAGTTTTTCTATGGAGCACGTACATGTGTGAAGCTTCTGGCCACATCTTCACTGATGTTCCCGAATCTATCCAGCTGTTTGGGTTTTTCAACATTATATGCTTGGCAACGAGAGATTTTTTCTATTTATTATTCATACATTTCTACACTCAAGGAAAAAAGAAACGCACCACTGCTTTTTTACCACATTTTTGTTTGGTTACTTATTTTTGATGGAAATATTACATGTGCACATCAACCATATACCCGTCCCTGATATTCAGACCCAATTAATCAATGCTTATGACAGTTTCAATAACAATAACATGACCAAACAATAATAATGCAGCAGTTGTGACATGTGGTTGACCAGATCTGGGACGGTCATTGGAGGATCCAGTGGTGTGGAAACGCTCAGCAAGGCGTACAACAGTAGAGTGATGGACTCCAAACTCCTGGCTACAGCCGTGTGCTCCTTCAGCTTGAAGCAGGCCAATGGCTGCCAATCTCTCTCTGGTTGCAGGAGTCGTGGCATTGTGAACAAATGTGCTTTTTTTTCCATTTTGGTGTCTTTTTATAGGGAATGGTTGTGCACAATTGAGGACAGGTCCAGTTCATCTCTGAGTTTTACTCATGACCCAGACATAGGTGATTAATACAAAAATACAGTTGTTATTGCTCATCAAAATCAATCAACCGGAACCAGGAAAACAGTCATTTCATTTTGACTCAGAATAGAACTAAACTCATTGTAGTCTGTGATTTTTCACTGGCTGTAATATTTTTTGACAAATTGAGAAAATGAAAGTGGTGCGTTTCTTTTTTCCTTGAGTGTATTTTAGTTTGTGTGTGTTTAAAAAAAAAAAAAAAAAAAACTCAAAAAAAAAAAAAAACTTTAAGCAAGGAATATTATGTAGGATTTCATTTAACATTAATTTACATTGGAACCAAAAACAAATGCTGTAACTTTTAGACTAAATCTTGTCCAAAAGTAGATTGAATCTGACCAAAACCTGACAGTTCTGTTACTTTTCCCAGGAGTCCTGCATAGTACGCCTTGCACTTTCTTTACTCTGGGCATAGGGGGGTGGTGACAGGTGTGGAGGTAGAGAGGGTCGCCTACTGGCCGGAGGGTTGGTGGTGTGATCCTCACTCCTTCACATGTTTAGTTTTATATTTCTAAACAGTTAAATATCTTAGGTAAGGAATATTATGTAGGTATTCAGTCAATCTAAATTTTTTGTTAAAAATTTGGATCTGTACAAGTGGTTAGGGATTTTTCAGAAACAGAGTTAACAGGTAAATGTATTCTTTTATAAATTTGTACCAGATTTTTCCCTAACTTAACCTAACCTAACCCTAATACCTACATAGTACGCCTTAAACGTTTTTTCCTCCCCGGAGGGTAGGTGAGACCATCCCTGCTTCTCTTGTTTGTTTTAATTCATTGAATATAATAGAAGTATAAAATAAAATATAAAAATATCAGTAGGAATACTCTGCAGGATTTTCCATGAAAACAAATTACAATTGGTTGAATCTCAAAGTTAACCTGACCCTGGTTTATCCTCAGGCTGTTTTTCAGAGTTTTGTTTTCCAAAGATTTCCTGCACAGTATGCCTTAGAGGTAAATGAATGTGAAATTAACGTGAAATATTCCTTCCACAGTCAGATAATATATGTAAGTATGGTATATGTGGCAAGCTGTGGTTTAAGGGTTGTGGGGATCATCCACTTACCAGAGGGTTGGTGGAGGATCTTTGTTATTCCTTACCCTGCAATTTTTTTTTTATCAGTAAACATTTATAACAAGGTAACAATACAGTCTAGGACTTCCTTTAGTGTTTTACTTAATCAAAGACAGCAAATCTAGACATTTAAACATTAACAAACATTTAAAGTATACAGAGTATACAGTACATAATATACCTTCATTTAACATAAAAAGTGTGCCACTGCTTTTGAAAGTTCAGGGAGTTGTCCACTATTTGGAAAACATGGGGCACAATTCTCACTCTTTGTCAAAGTTACAAAGCGAGCAGTGACTCCCCAGCCCCCGTGTTTATGTTGTCACAGAGAAAGGTAAGAAATGTCCTCACATTGATTTAGTTACTGTTGCCTTTTGCCTGTAATTCTCACTGCTATTATGTCTTTTATTTTGAAAGATTGAGGTCTGGGTCTGACAGAGGAAAGGTTTTCAGTGAAGTCAACAGTGTTTGAAAGTCTGTGTCTCAATATTAATTCAGACATGTGTCCGGATCTGTGGAAGATCTCAGCTGTTGTGTCTCAGGTCCTGGAAAAAGTAATTAACAAAATAAGAGTTTTTTCCAAAGGTACATTTTCAAAAAGTCTGTCCTCTTTCCACATCCAAAAACTCAAGAGAGGTCTAACTCTGCCAGAATGTGACATGTCCAAAATAGTCAGGTTCAGGTGAAGAAGGACCCACTGGAGCTCTGATTTAAAAAAAACAAAACCCAAAACTTCGATCAGCAGAAGTGAGAGGACTCTGTCTCTAATCTGTACTTTTACACTGATCTATGTACCAGTTTAATCAGATATTTATTTTCTTGTACAGGCAACCTAAAATGTCTTCTCCATGTGCTAGAAATATCCAGATCCACAGGAACCAGATTTCTGCAGAGATGTGTCATGATCTGTGGCTGACGTCATCAGATGTATCCTGTTCTGGTGAGTAATTATCTGTATAAAATAAAATGTTGAATTCATACACAAAGCTGCTTCTCTAATGGAATATCTGCTTGTGTAGTATCCAAAGACGAAAGAGAAGAAGTCCAACCCTGCCAGAGTGTGACCTGTCCTTAAGATTGTCCAGTTCAAGTGAAGACGATGAAGAGGAGTCCTTTTTCCAAAAACAGAACTTCACTCAACACAGGTGAGAACATCCTCTTTTCTCTTACCTTATAGGTGTTACACTCATGTACCAGTTCTATCACACATTTCTTTTGTTTTATACAGGCAAACCTAAAACGCCCTCTTTGACGGATAAAACCAGAAGAACCCAGGAACTGCCTGTCATCAGTGGTAAGACTTTTCTACTTTAGAATTTTAATTGTGTGTAATTTCTAATGTTTAGTGAATTACATCTGTGGTTCTATATTTCTGATGTAGTGTGTCTCTGTGGCTGATGTTATCACACATGATATCACAAAGAAACTTAAAGGAAATGTAAATGTAACCCTGTCAGAGTGAGAGGTGCCCAGAATATCATCAGTTCAGGTGAAGAGGATGAAATGTCCTGAACATAAAACAGAGCTTCGCTAAACACAAGTGAGAAGACTAGCACTAAACTCTAATATAAACTGTTACACTGATGTACCGGTCTAATTAGACATGTGTTTTGTTTTATAAAAGGAGTCTGAACTGTTTTTCCTGGTGGGATCCCTGTCTGCTCCAGCCAGAAGAACACAGATCCACTAGGGCCACATTAACCACCAACACTGGTAAGATATTTATATATATTTGAATGAATCTTGACTCCTTTTTTTTATTAGAAAGTATCATTTTAATGTGGTTGTGGTGTTACTCCTTTTGCTGTCAGGGATAAAACTGCGAATCCCTGAGCACTTTGAATGGTCCTGTAGATCCAGAGCAGATTAAGAAAGATAAAGATCTACTGCAGCAGCGTTTCCAGATAATACAACACAACAAGAACATGATGAAGGGGAAACTCACCAGAAGACCACAGAGACATTTAAAGACATTCACATTTGGAACAATAATTCTGAATCAAGAAAATGAATGATTGTCAGTTAGAGTTCAAGCATTTGTTGTATTTTTAAAATCAAATCATATGCTTCTTTAGTTCAAAGTTAAGGTCCTCTAATCCATAATTAAAATGTTGTGGTAAAATGACTACTTTTACATATGTGAACATAAGCCTATATGATTTCAAATAAATAAAAAAAGGACCGTGTGTTAATCACTGTTGCTGCTTAAAAACTTGCCACACATTAGCAGTATTATATGTAACAGTATTTCAAACTGTTAAGTACTTAACAGATTCAATTAAATCAAATGCATACACAAAGATTAGTGAGTAAAAAACTATAAACAGGCATCAGAAATATTGGAAAGAGTGAACAGAAATTGATGTTGACTATGTAGTGGTAGCCTAATGCACCTCTACTGATTAGCCAATCAGATTGAGATCACGCTCTATAGACCGTTCTCAGTCAAGTGACTTGGTTTGTTGACGCTGCCATTTTGGATGGCAAAAAGTCTTAGTGATTAGTGATTAGTGATTAGTGATCATGCATAGAAATTGAGTTCATATTTACCACTTTCTACACTGTTTCAATACTTAACGTTAAGTGTTCAGGTCAGACAGCGATATTTAGAGAAATGTTCACTTGTCGATGCTTAAGACCCATATGATGTCAAAATTACAGGTTACCAGCCTTCAACACACAATCCGCTTTGGAATACCACAACGTTTACAATTATTTAGTCAATCAATCGACAATCTCACTTTATAGGGACACAATTAAAAGCTTACAAGAGACAGAGAGCTCCTTAGAGGCATAACAATATTTAGTGGCAGGATGGTGACAGACCTTTAGTATGGAAAGTGCCCTAAACAACTGTTGTCCATGTGAGTAGACAGATGAGAGACGCAGATTAGTGAAAAGGAAATATAAATACTTCAATAAACTAGGCTTTCCACGGAGGTTTACAAGTCTAAAATTATAAAGCAAAATTTAAGGCCTTAAAAAGTGGCAAATTTGCTGAGATATGGAGAATTAGGATTTATATATGTTTAACCTCATTCAAGCTAGCGGCCATCAGATTCAGAAAGAAACTCCACGAAAACATAATTTGCACAGGTTATTATTTTGTCAATACAGGCATGGTATACATCGTTAGAAAGCTTATGTTCTGTACAAAATGGGAATTAAGTTAACTTTATGCTTAAAATAGGACATATGTGTAATTAATGACGATTCCTCTGTGCCCAAACCGAAAAAACAGACTTTTTACCCTTGAACTCTGGCTCTGTCCAAAACCAGTCCAATCCAGGATTAGTAACGCTCAATCAGTTCGAATAAATCCACAAGTAAATATCGAGATATATTTCCATCAAAGTATTCCATGTTGTGAAAATAATCCTGTAATCTCCATATCCTCATGCAGAAATGAACAAATACCAAGCTGTCCTGAACATTGTATTTTCTTTTTCTCTCCAGTCTGCTAAATGTCCGTGAAAACATGTTTACCCTGCTAATAAACCTGAGCAGACAGTAAGAACTGACTTCAGATCAGTTTTTACTTTATTTGATGATTACAGCAGGAGCGATCATTTATGTGACTTTTTTAAAGAATAAACTTTGTCAAACAGTGCAACATTAACTTTTTTACTTCAAAAGACAGCTGGTAGATAGCATGTCACAGATATAGGACACATTAAACTATTTTTGATGAGTAAAACGAATTTAATTTGTTAGGCTAACAGACAGCAGGACGGATCCAAATCGGGCCGTAACAACCGGCTTTTGCCATCCAACATGGTGGCTCCACGGAATTCACGTGATCAGATGACGCTGTGTGAGAAGGGTCTATAGACCCTTCTCAGCCGCGCACTCTCGTTCACAATCCAGGCGAGGTGCAGTTTATCTCGAACGAGCCTAATTTAAGGAATTCAGATTCAGCCTAGCTCATCTCGAACAAACCTAAACACACCTACACCCATGTACAGGGGCGAGGAGATGAAAGGTAAACACAGCCACGCTGCAAGGAAAACGCTCACAATACACGAGAGAAGTCACTGCTGAGTCTGAGTTCTGTCTGTGTTGCCTCACATTTTCTGCAGAACACAGCAGGACAACAGATCGTCCTGACCTTACTGTTATACAGGTAAGTTATCAGTTTTGGGGAGGACCTGTTGGCGAAGTGGGGCCGTATGTGGAGTTCAGTGTTCGAGTCCCCACACGACAGGTAATGTGTACTGCACACAGAAAACTGCCAAGCCTCTGTGCTTGTTAGGGCTCACAATTCCCTGTTTTGGATACAGTGTTACTGATAGGACGAGTTTGTTATAGATATTTGGGAAAGCTCCATATAAATGTTATGCAGGCTGAGAAAGAGGTAAGCAAACCCAAGTAAAGTTTAACAATATTTATTTAATATGAAGCAGATTATGTAGGCACCCCCCAGTTTACTGTGACAGCTTTGCAAATAGAACTGTGGTTACAGTCTGAAGTACCAAACACACCAGTGGACAGCGGACTGAGCTGCAAACCCACACATCACTACAATTCAGGTTCTAAACACCACAGGACACCACAAATTAATTCACTCCACAACACTACAAAGATCAGGCCGTACCATACGTTCTATTAATACCTTGCTGTATTCACAGTTATTCTGAAGGAAGTGACCAAAAAACAAACAAAACAAAAAGATAAATGCGTTAGTCCGCCCTTACAAGTGTTCTAAGACTTATCACAATTAGCCATACAATGGGACAGACTAACAAAAAAGAAACATTCAACTAATCCAAATTAAACAGGACAAGGACAGCAGGCGGCAATATAACAAAACACTGTAAAAACAAAAATATGCCAATACAAAACACTCCACACAATTCACAAAACAATTTAATCTAATTACGCTAAAACTATTTAAAACATTGTACCTGTGCATCGTGTTTGGCTCAGATAATCTCCCATTCATTCACAGGGTCTGGTTTAAAATCATTCAGTGGTCCTACCATAGAACAAAACAAATTAAAATATATTTTCTACAATTAAAAATCCCATAGCTAGGCTGCACCAACAATTTAAAAACTTACAGTACTTTTCCTCCACAACCACATGGCGTGGGCCCAGCACGCAACCTGGCCTCCCACGGAAGCTGGCACCTCCCGGAGAAACAGCTGACTTGCCATTTATAGTCACCTGAGGGGTGGCAGCGACACCCCGAGGTTCCACCCGTTACATAAAGGATAAATATTGCTTCACTAACTACATCTGTGGTCTGTTTCATTCAGAAAGGTGAGACCTTCAGCTCCAGAGACAGGACTGTGGACACATTCTCCCTCTGGATCCACTGAGGGACTTATGTCCAGTGAGTAGTCTGTGTACTGCATGTGTGGGATAAAATGTCTTCTGTCAGTCCTCTGTAGTCGCTGTTATCACACCTGAGTGTGTAGTATTCCTCTCTACTCCACTCCTCACCTCACACAGACTGTTAGTATCCAACCAGTGACAGGTCACAGATGTGCACATCTGTACACATCTGTACAGTGACCTGCTGCTGAATGAAATGATTCACTTTGTTATTTATTCATGTAATTCTGTTTCAGATAATACTTCAGCCTGAGCTGTGGGGCCACTCCATGGGGCTCAGTGTAAATAAAGTAAGTCAGATGTAAAGTCACAGTTCCATGAGCTTCTGTTGGAACAATAACTTTACTGTACACACTTTGGAGTTTGGTGTAACAATGTTGTATCCTGTGATTTCATCAGGAGCAGAGTTCCAGTCTCCTCCTCTCTGCAGCTGGAACAGCTGGATCCATGTCTCCATCACATTTCTTCTGACAGACACTGCCCTTCACCACAGCAGTGGAGACACTTGTTATGTTTTTATATATTTTTTGATTTACTCATGAACTTGTCTGCTGTGAGATGGTAATGTTTCCTACACAGACAACACTGTAGCTGCATCCATGACCTATGTTAGTCCATCAGCTACATTTAGTTATTTATTTTATATATATATATTTTCAGTTTCTTTAGTATTTTTTTCTAACCAGATGTTTGCTTTATACCCAATAATAATAGTCTTTTGTTGTCCAATAAAGTGCAAATAGCCTTTGGAAGGAGCAAGTCTATGGTCCCTACTTTTAGTGCATAGTGAGGATATGTCTACAAATATGTATAGATATGTATTATGTACTTCTACAGTTACTAGTTAATGATTTACTCAGAGTCAGGGGTGTAACATCAGGCAGTGCAGCCAGTGCAGCTGCACCGGGGCCCAGGGCATGAGGGGGCCCCATTGAGAGTCCTATATTAATGGGCAGTGGAGGACAGTGAATAGATATTTTTACTCAAGTAAATTACTTAACTAATTTTTTTGAAGAAAAAGTACTTTCTAAGTACATTTTGTAGAACTTATTTTTACTTTTACTTGCGTAATATATTTTTTTTTTACTTGAGTACCACTTTTGAGTACTTTGTCCACCACTGTTGGATTATGTTCAGTCTGGGCAGTACACAGTAGCCATAACTCCAATTAATAACAAGCTTTTCCTATAATAAAAAATGGTATGATTTCCATCTCAATTTTTACATAATGCTTACAAAGTTTAGAAGAAACAAATTTTTAAAAAAAATTCTTGTAGCACTGATATGTTTGAATATTTTGAAGAAAATATTAGTAAACTTTAAGAAAGTACAGTGCACTTTTTTGTAAGTTAAAAGTATGATATATGGATGTATAGCCTTCCTGAATGTGATTCATAACTTTAGGGCCCCTTCTGAAAACCTGCACTGGGGCCCCTCATTACCACCTTATGCCACTGTATGGAACAATTACATAAATATATTAAGATAATGTAAAAATGTATTCATGCTTTTTGACAGTTCATTCATTCATTTTCTACCGCTTTTCCCGTTAGGGGTCGCGGGTGACTGGCGCCTATCCCAGTAACTTTGGGCCGAAGGCAGGGTACACCCTGGACAGGGGCCAGCTTGTCGCAGGGCTGCTTTTTGACAGTTAAATAACATAAACTAAAACAAGATAAATGAACATCAGACAGTGCACTGTTTTATACAAGATTTATGAATACAAGATGAAGGAAGTACAGTGACTGTTGTAGAGATGAACAAAAAATAAATAAATGTGGAAATAATTAAAATAGGAAAAAATACATCATTAAAGCAATAACAAAAAAATTAAAGCAAAAAAGGAATAAATATAGAAATAAATACAGAAAGGTCATAATTATAGGCCTTTATTTATTTATTTATTTATTTATTATAACAAAAACTTAAATTTTCAGTTTTTTTTTTGTTTTTTTTACCACTTTAATGAAGGCTTGGGGCATCAATTTAAATGTCATAAGTAAAATGATTTTGTTTCTAAATTTTAAGGTAATCTGATCTGACTTAATTTTCTCTGGGTTTGTTCAGTACACCCAGGGCTGTAATCTGCAATTTCATCACCAGAGGCCGCCAAATACCCATTCCAACTTTAGTACAATGAATAATAACAAAAAGGCAAGGAGGAATGAATCCTGGCATTGTCATCTTGGAAAATGCCCATGGCATGAGGGGAAAAAAAATCAATTGATTCAATTCAGTTCAGTTCAGTTTTATTTCACAACAACAGTCACCTCAAAGGGCTTCACAACAGTTGATCAAACATTAACACACAATCAGACTTAACACACAATCAACACAAACAATAACTACACTAAACTAAACAGACCCAGGACACTCCTGTCCTTAGACCCTCCTTCTCGGTAAGGAAAAACTCCTAAAAAAAACCCAGCTGTGGAAAAAAGAAGAAACCTTATGGAGCCCAACTGAAGGAGAGATCCTCTCCCAGGATGGACAGGCAATGTGTCTAGGACTGTTAGTTCATTAGCTCATCTATAGGATCATAGATCAGCTCTGTAAGGATTCATCCAGACAGGTGAGTGGGGTGAGGTAGATCCGGGAAGTCCATAGAGGTGAGGTTGAGGGCCCACAGGTCGGGACAGGAGCACAGATGGGGTCAGCTAAAATCCAATCATTACTGGGACATCTGCCAGCAGCCAGGCATCTGAAACAGTCCAGGGACAACTTGTGAGCATATAATGAACTGATTAAAGATATAGAATATTAGATAATATTAATGACAGAGTGAGGAGCAGCAGATGAAACCAGAGGACAGAGGCTCAGGGCACCAGTGGTGATTTCTCATTGACAACCGAAGCTGAGCTTCCCCTAAAATTTCATTAAATAAATGGTCAAATATGCACTGTTGAATTTAATCAAATTAGATATTAAGTTGCAATTAAAGTGCACTAGAATGTGTTTAATTTTGTGAGTATGTTGTTCATTAATCAGCTGTTTAATCTCCGACGTGATCCTCCTCTCACTTCAGAGCAGCTTGGACCCTGTATAAGTCCAACTGATGCTGAGCTTCAATGGATTCCTATGAGACTGCAGAGCGGGTTTTTTCATAGCAAAAATGCAAGACACTGATTGGATAAATGCTCCAAAATCCCGCCTGTGGATGCTGAGCATCTCTGGGAGTCAATGGAGCAGTGGGCGGGCCATGACGCTGGCTGGTCCATAATGATTGGAGGAACTGGCGGAAGATTTTGACAGACAGCAGTGAGCGCCAATAGCAGCGAGTTATTTGCTAAAAACTTTCTCTAATAGATGGATGGGGCTTCTTCAATCCCAGCGGCAAAGAATTTACCTGGTGCAACTCCAGAAACACAAGGCAATCTCGAACTGATTTATGGCTGGTTTCTCCAGCTTGCAGCCTGCAACATGTATTGGAAGTTACACATTCCCATGCCCCACTATCTGACCATAAAATGATCTTACTGCATCTGGCTGGCTCTACAGAAGACTACTAAATTATGAGGATACTGGAAAATTAACAACAACTAATTAAAAGACAGGAATTTTCAGGAATCTGTTAAGCTGCTGGCTTGTGATATCTTTAACAAAAAACAAATGGACCACATCCAGAGATGGGAATTTTTTAAATTTAAAGTTAGAGAATCTGCTATCTCACATAGTAAGGTCCTTAATAAAACAAATTATGCCAAAGAAAGAGCAATTTTGGACAACCTGAAGCCCCTAATAAACAGAGGTGATCTTTCTGAGACAAAGCAAGTGCAGTTAAAGTGTCTACTGAATTTTACTTGGAATTCTGAGACATCATTGAAACATTCCTTATAAATGTGTTTGAAGAATGCCTTTCAAGAAAAGAAATGACTACGACTATGAAGGTTTAATTTACCTTATACCTAAATCTAATAAGGATATTGTATACATAGATAACCGGAGACCCATCAAACTATTAAATGTGGACTACAAAATTCTTGCTCAAACTTATACCAGGCGATTAAAAAAAGGTCTTAGGGAAATCATAAATGAGACACAATCAGATCTGCTTGATTATTCAGGCCAAATTGATTCACAAGCTTTAATATTTTTTGGACTTCTACAAAGCCTTTGACACTGTTGAACACCAGTTTATTTTTAAATCATTAGAATTAATGGGCTTTGGTGACTCCTTTATGTTGGCTATTCAGATGTTTTATAAGAACATTAACAGCAGTCTGATAATCTATCCCAATACTTCCAATCAGAATGTTGAATTAGCAATACTTTTAGTTCAGGATTTCTCCAAGGCCTCTGGTTTACATCTCAATATTAATAAATGTGAAATTCTACCACTTTACAAAACAGACATTTTGACTATATACAACAGCCCAGTTAAAAACAGTTAAAATTTTGGGAATTGAGATTGAGAACAAAGGAGGAAGCAATGAGACAAAAATTTAATTTCTTGGGCCGCATTAAAAAAATCAAAATGTTATGAACATGTGGTTACAAAGAGATCTTTCAATTTATGGGAGAGTTCTTGTGATGGCTCAACAAGTAAGGACCCAAGAGTTGACACAAGACTGAAGGTTAAGGTAAGTATTTATTGTCCCAAAAAGTTTAGGAGGAGGTCTGGTAGTGCAGGATTTCTGGAGGTGCAGGAACAGGCAGAACACAGGCTGGATACAAGGCTCAATCTTCAATGCAGGTACTAAGAAAAATAGGAGACGAAGGTAAGTAACAAGTTTTCAAAATTAGTAATCCTCAAAAAACTGAGCGGCTAACTGTTGTTCACCATCAGGCTGAAGGAAACAATCTGGCAGAAGAAGGGAGGGGAAAACAAAGAAACAGGAAAGCCAGAGTCCAAGCCAGGGCTGTGACAGTTCTTTTATCCAAAGCTGAAGGTAAAGGTAAAGGTAAACATGTAAAGATATAAATAATGTACTTACCAAATTTATATGGAAACATAAAAAACACCATCTGAAGCTGGACACTATAACAGGCTCCAAGAAAGATTGGGGTCTGGAAATGTTATGTTGACCTCAACAATTCCTTCAAAGTTAAATGGATAAAAGAAAGTCTAAGGATGCCTAAATCAATATGGTTCTTTATCCCCCACGATATTTTTAAGGAAATCACTTATCAAGGTTCCATCAGCAAGCCCTTGTCTGGAAGTTTTGTTACATCCATAACTTCTCCCCACACAGAGAGATGGAACAATGAATACATAACAGTTAAAAAAACTGTCTCTATTTTTAAAAAATGGGTATAGAAAGGCATTGTCTACATTCATAACCTAGTCAATAAAAATGGAACATTATTGACATATGAACAATTCCTTGTTGCCTACTATTTTCCTGTCACATTCTAGACTATAAAACAATTACTAATGCTATACCAGAGGGTTTAATCATGTTAGTCTAATGCCATTTGCAATATGATAAAGTAATAAAGATTATTCCTGCATTACAGATTAATGGCATTAGTATAACTCACTCTAGCTGCGCCAATAAACATATCTGGCTAGCACTACAACAAAGGAAAAAAAACCTTGCCAAGAGGGAGATGTTATTGGAATAGCTCATTTTTTACTGATATCAAATGGCAAAAGGCCTGGCTCCTCCCATTTGATTACTGTGTTTCAATAAAATCAAGGAAGTACATTATAAAATTTTGCACAATATATATCCAAACAATCTTTATTACTCCAAATTTATTAATGATAATAATGGCATGTGTACATTTTGTAACACTGCGCTTGAATCAACAACTCATCTTTTCTATTACTGTACACACTCAACCAACTTCTGGGCTAGATTGGAAAATTATATACTGTGCAAAATCACCCAAAAAATTGAAATTCAATCCAACAGTGTTATTCTGTATTTTGAAAACAAATTAGGAAACATTCAACATATATATTTTAATACGCAAATTTCACAAATGCAAATTTAATAACTTATCACCAAATTTTGTGAGTTTTCTAATAGAGTTCAAAGATTATATCCAAATAATCTCGCACATAAACAACAAACAATGTATTAGAACAGTAAACAACTACAATGATTTGTTTGAATCGATTGTATATACTGTGCTTTTGGGAGATTCCAGGCAGGGCGGGCCTACCAGAGAACATACATTAACAGGGAGTGGTATCATTGGTAATGTATACATTTTGATGTGTGCATATGCATGTGAATGTGATTCCATGTGGGGGCATGTGCATACGATTACGATCTCTAAGCACCACTAATGCACAGCTAAGATTAAGCTGTTGTACACCTGCTTACTCCGATGTATACACATACAAACACACACACGTGTTAATACCTGCCCCTGACTCTGAAAACTAACATCTCAGAAATGACACAATGTTACATATTTCTGCTTTGTATTGGTGCCTTTTGCTGTTTTCTTAAAGCAAACTGTAATATTTTCTCCGATTATCTTTGGGATATGTACGCCAATGGGCGCCATTGTCTGCCTGAACATGTTACTTGCTTTATCTATTGAATAAAACAAACAAACAAACAAACAAACAAAAAAAACAGAGGCAACAGACGTAAGCTGTAGGAGCCATACGGAGTTTAAAGCAAAGTGATTTACTTTACTTTCACTGTTTGTACACACTACACTCTAAATAAACAACAGTTATAGTGCTGTTAAGTTTGCATCTTGTTTTAGTTTTGTTCGTTCGTTCATTCAATATCATGTCATTGTAGAGAGATTAGCTGCTAGTTAGCCCAGGATTAAATGTTTTTATTGTATGTCCTCTGTAAATGTAACAGTACTTTAACCTGAGTACATTTGGAGTACTTCTTCCACCTCTAGTATAATGATAACAAATCACAACTTAAGGCATTTCTTAAAAAACTTTATTAAAAATATCAAACCGTTAGAAGCTGATGACCTGTACAGCTCTGAGAACACTACATTTCCCACAATGCCTTTCTGCTTTATTCCCTTATTTCAGTGATAAGACGACATTTAGCACCTTTCCATCGGGACCCTCACTGGGAACCAAGAAGAAAACATTTATATTTTTGAATTGTACTAGATTTACACAATTTTATTTTTTATTTTTTGTAAATCTTTTTATAATGACCACATTTGGGTAAAAGTTGCGCCAAAGGAGGAGAATTATATACATTAAAATGTTTATAATTTAGTAAAAGAATGTAGGAAAAAAAAATCTATATTTCTGTAAAAAGTGGGTCAAATGATTGAGATAAAAGTGGGTTCAGAACCTAAATCTCCGACAGGATCGTAAACTAAATCTTCAAGCCAAATCAGAAAATGCATTTTCAAGTTATATAAAATATTTTGGTGTAGTAAATCAGTGGTTCTCAAACTGTGGTACAAGTCCCACTGAGTGCACGCTACAATAAATGCTTCTTTCCACATTAATAAATAAAGGAGACTGGATTTTTGCAGATGTTTGCCTCAGAGAAAAACTATTATAGTTTTATCTACACAAGGCTAAGCTAAGGTATGCTAACTGCAGCACATTACCATCACAGATCTGGGAAACATGCTGAACAGTTATTACACCAAAAATCCTTTATAATTTAATGATAAAAAGGAGCAGAAGTATATTTATAATTCACTGATAAATAGTGTATTGCAGAGTTCATTTAAGCCCATTCAGCAGAGTTTAGTGACTAGCGCCGCCTGCTGTTATGGATATTTACTATCTCTACATCTGCATGAGCAGAATGTCTGCACTGTTTGTAAATTGGTTTAAGCTGCTCCGGTGTGTCTGGAGACACTTTTTGTGCTGACCAAGGGTGAGATGAAAAGACAGAGCAGTCCCTCTGCATCTGCTGACAGCAATTGGGCGTTGGGTTGGTGTGTCCCAGCTTTTAGACCTGGTATAATAATCCTCATTTTAGTAAGTTAAAGCTTGTACTTGTAAAGCCAAATATTTTCTGAGGTGGTATTTGGTGTGAAAAGTTTGAGAACCACTAATTTAAGCAATTTGAGATTGCTGACTTCCTGTTTGTTGTAAGTTGTCAACATAATGATATTTTCTGTTTAGTTCATCAAATCCCTTCTTCCTTTGGCTCAGTACCGTTTCATTTTGTGATTGCCAGTTTCAAACCTGAAGTTTAGTTTGAATCTGATTACCATATTTTCCGCACTATAAGGCGCACCTAAAAGCCTTTAATTTTCTCAAAAACCGACAGTGCGCCTTATAATCCGATGCGCCTTATATATGGATCATTGTTGGTTAATTATGGCTACCGTATTCAGGGGGCGTCGCTGAAGTGACAGGTTTTAAAAGCAAAGCTGGCTCTACATTCTGCTCAACCAGACATCCCAAATCATACGTGAGTCCTAAAACTTAAGCAGTTGTCCTTTTGTTGTCCTAGTTGTCCCGAAAATGATATAAGCGCGGAGTCTGAAGCAGTTGTTGTCTGATAAAACATAAGAAGTACCGTTGCTAATTGTGTTAGCTCCTGTATGTAATGGCAAATCTCCGCAGGTGATGCGCAGATGCTCAATGTTTTTTTATTTTTTTATTTTCACGACTGAATAGAGGAGAATCTAAGCTTTAAAATGAGGTATAACATGTCCATATTCAGCTAATTTTAGCCATGGTTAGCTGTGTTCAAACCACTCTGTTGTAAAAATAACTTAGCATCGCAGAGTGGGGTAGACGGCAAAAAGACGACACGGTATGGGATGAATGACATACAGTAGTGTGACTGTATAAACTATAAAGTTACCCCTATATAAGTACTCGTATCGGTACGTACTCAAATGGAAGTACTCGTACTCGTACCGTTTGAAAAAAAGTGGTATCTGTGCATCCCTAGTTTTCAACGAGGGAGTTGTAAGAACGCTGGTTTGTATTCTATTAATAAAGTGTGGCTGACTGACTTATCTGACTGTTTTATTGACATTCCCTTTAGCGCAGCGCCATCTAGTGGATGCGCCTTATAATGCGGTGCGCCCAATATATGAAAACAGTTTTAAAATAGGCCATTAACTGAAGGTGCGCCTTATAATCCGATGCGCCTTATAGTGCGGAAAATACGGTAGTTCAGATTGGGCTAAAGACATTCTCTTTTATTAAAACAGTCTCTTTTCTTTGGCTTCTTTCTAGAAAACACCATTTCCTGCTATAAAACAAACAAACAAACAAACATAACACATTAAAATATAATAATAATAAAGTTTGTCACATTCATGAACACATTCAGACCAATCCTGAGCCCTGATTGGTTGTTTCCCCTGTCCTCTCATTGGTTAGATGTCCTCTCTTCTGATGGGTTAATTGTCTTTTTCTCCTGTTGACTGGTTGTCCTGTCTTCTCTCATTGATTGGTATTCTTTTTCAAAAAATGGCTGCTTGTTCTGTCCTTTGATTCTCCTCTCCACATTGATTGGTTGTCCTTGTCTCTTGTCGGGTGTCCTGTCTTCAGATTGGTTGATTATCCTTTCTTCAGATTGGTTTGTCCTCTCTTGTCATTGGTTGTTGTCGTCCTTTTCTCTAATTGGTTAGGAGTCCTGTCCTCTCATTGGTTGGCTATCCTCTCCACTGATAGGTTACCTGTCCTCTAACTGATTAATTGTCCTTTTCTTTAACTGATTGTCTTCTCCTTTCTTTGGTTGGTTGTCCTCACATCTGTTTGGTTGTTTGTCCTCTCTTGTCATTGGCTGGTTGTCCTTTTCTCTAATTAGCTGGTTGCCCTGATTGGTTGGTTACCGTCTCTGATGTTTTTTGCTGCGTTCTGATTGGTCAGTTTCTGGTGAGACAGATTGAAACCAGTTCTAAGCCCTGATTGGTTGGGTACTGTCCTCTCATTGGCTGGCTGCCCTCTCCTCCCATTGGTTAACATTTTCTTCAGTTGAATGGTTGTCCTGCCATTTTATTGGTTGGTTGTCCTGTCCTCTCTTTGAATGGTTATCCTGTCGTCTCCGCTGATTGGTTGTCCTGTTCTACAATTGCCTCTCTGTCTTGTCGTCTGATTGGTCGGTTTTGCTCATTTTAGGCCAGTTTTGGACCAATCAGGCAGTAGACAGCTCCACCCCACTATCACATACCCCACTGTCCACACGAATGTCCAACTTTAGGTCCTGAACTTGGGACTGGAGCACTTCTGTGGCAAGAAAAACAAAAAAATATATAATTATTAACTTTTTAAATTTTATATAATAGGGAACGGTTGGTATACTGCCAATTTGGAGGAGCAGACAGGAGCAATGACTACAACTTCCAAAACTCCTCTGAGTGCAAGTGTATGTTCCATAGAAGGGTGGTAGTAGAAATAATAGTAGTAGAAGAGCTTTAGCAATAGTACAAGTAGTAATAATAACAATAGTAGTAGTCTGACCTGTGGAGTGTACAGCAGTGGGAGGTGTGGTGGTCTGCTGCTGCGCCCCCTGCAGGACACTCAGAGCTGTACAGTCTCCAACTGATTTTAGAGCAGTCAACAGCTCCTTCACTGTACCTCCAGACACCTACAGGAAATAAAAAAGATGGTTAAAAAAATCATTTGAACAAATTTAAAGTTCAAGAAGAGGGATGGAAAGTTTACAATTTTAAGTGATATGTTTTAACTTGAACAAGGTTTCAAAGGGTTTACATTGGGATGGTTTTAGTAGGCATTAGGCCATTTATTATCAAATACCTACTGTTTTTTGGGGCATTTTTTTGTACTATTTTTGTGCTTGTTACTCTTTTAGGTTTCTGCCTATTACCAGATATTTGTCATTAAATACCTAAAACATCAGCTATCAGTATTTTTTTTATTATTTATCAATTATTATTATGATTATGATTATTATTATTAACATATTATTATCTACCACAGCATCTTAGCTTAGCAACTTCGCAGCTTGCATCAGTCTTCCTATTGTTTTTATCAGACCTAATATTGATAATGCTTCAGTTACATTATAAGGCAAAATCAAGAAAAACATACCTCGTAGCTGTCCAGAAGAGTTTTAGCTGGAGAAGGACTAAGTCTAAAAGCGTTGTTTAAAATGCCCAAACCCAAACTGTGGGACAGTGTTTCCCAGAATCCGTCAATGTCCAGAGCTTGGCACATTTCCTGTTTCAGGGACAAGTCCAGGCTGCACAAGTCTCCTGTGTGAGAGAACAGAGATACTGTCAAATAAAAGGAAAAATGGGGTTACAACTAGAGTTAAACTAGGTCTAAACCAGGTCTAAACTAGGTCTGAACCAGTGCTAAACCAGGTCTAAATTAGGTCTGAACCAGGGCTAAACCAGGTCTAAATTAGGTCTAAGCCAGGACTGACCTTGAGAAGGGATGAATGTTTTCTCAGGAGTTTTTGGTTCATAATCTTTTCCATTGAGGAGCTCTAAAACCTGAAAGATATAAAATCATTATCAGTAAAATAAGAAATAACAAAGCTAAACATTAGGTGAAAGTTTTTTGTTAATACAGTAAATGTAAACTGTTGAAATCTATGAGCTGTATAGTTGTCTAAACTGGTGTGAGTGCAGTACCTGTGTGTTAGCAGCCATGTTGATGGGAGTGGTTCCTGGTACATATCCTTCATCCTCCTCTTCACAGCAGTTGGTCTCTCTGAAGAACAGAGGCTCCAGATTTTCTCTGTGAGGGTCGGCTCCTAAAGACAGATTATAACATAAATCAGGGTTTGAATTGTTACAAAGACAGGCCCTTCTAACTTCTCTAAGAACTCTGCACTTTTTTTCATAGTGATTTTGTCGAAAATGTAATGATTTGATTGCAGACTGGCTTTCCGTCTACACGAGAACGGGGTTTCCATTTTCTGAATATGCAAACTTTTGAAAAAGCTGGAAGATGTGTTTTCGAGTCCTTCGTTTTTTTACACACCTCCTGACTGTTGCATTTTCCTGACGAGTGTTGCCCCTAAGTCATGTTACTGGTATGCTTTAGTTTCTCTTCTATAAAATTACATTTATAAACGTACATTTTCCTTAATCTTACTTTTTTCTTTGACTATTGCAGAGAAGCACAAAGAGACAATGATGTGAGAATTTTTCTGAAAAAATATACGTTTAAATCCAAATTAAAATTGCTACCAGCAACCATAAGCAGAGTGGAGCCTAGTGGCGGTGAGTGGAACTAAACTTACCAGCAGCCATAAGTAGAGCGGTGAGTTTGGCCGATCCTCGTCCTGCTGCGATGTGGAGAGGGGTTGAACCATTAAATGTACAACTGTCCACATTAGCATTTCCCTATAAAAAACAAACAATATCAGTAATTCAGTCATCAGATAATCCTATCCATCCTTGCCATGAGCAACAGGACTAATTTAGGTCTAAACTAGGATTAAAACAAGGATGAAATTTGGACTAAAGGTGTACTAAACAAGTATAAAGCTCACACAAATCCAGAACTGAACTGCGTCTGAACCAGGACGAAACCAGGACTAAAGATTAACTACAAGAGCACAAAGCTAGTTTTAAGAACATGACAAAACCGTATTTAAATCAGGACTAATCCAGTTCTAAACCAGTATTAAACCAGGTTTAACCCAAGACTAAACCAGGCCTAAACAGTGACTGAACCAAAGAGAACCTCAACATTTTAACCTCTGCCATCCCCAGCTCTGATTTCTGCCTGTTCCTCAAATGTGATTAGTTACATCTCTTTCAAATGTTGTTTGTCCTGAAGCAGTTCTGTGTGTGTTTGTACTGGCTGTATGTCCATCCAGTTACTTTCAGAGGTAGTTACTCAAACTGTACATATACTTTTGTGTACCTCCAGTAGTAGACACCCGGCCAGCGACACGTTCTCAGCCTCTGTAGCCAAATGTAGAGCGGTTCTTCCACTGGTTCTCTCCTGGACCTCCACATCTGCCCCACACTGAAGCAGCGTGCGGAGGGAGGACAGGCGGTTGGACAGAACAGCCACGTGGAGCGGACACAGCCCTAGAATATACAACAATACTGCACTGTTATGATGAGTTAGTTTTGTTTGTTGTAGTAATTGCCCAGTGTTGACATTTTCAAGCTTATAACTTTAAAGTAGTTTATTGGTTGGTCAATATTCTTAGTTTTGAAAAGACTGTGAAGCAATGTTTTGCTGTCACAGATTTGTTATCATGCAAACTCATGTTAGCTAAATCTGTGTGCTGCTTTATGAAAGTAAATTTTGGAAGAAGCAGACATAGTAGCAGTAGCGGAAGGAGTAATAATAACATCAGTAGTACCTGCCGTGTTTGTGACCCCCATGAGCTCCCTGATCTCTGGTCTCTGTAGCAGGTGCGTTACCATGTCTCCCACTTCCTGTGAAGTTGCCAGGTGAAGCGCTGTGTTACCGTGGCGATCGGTGAGGGCAGGGTCAGCGCCGGCTAATAGGAGTGCGTCTACGGCCTCTTTCTGCTGTGTGAGGACCGCCAGGTGCAAAGGGGTCTAGGATATGGACAATAGTGGAAGGTTAGTCCTGCAATACAACAGGAGGGTTACAGTCCTGGTTTAGTCCTGGTGTTATTTACCTGGTAAAGATGGTTCCTCGTGTTGAGCATTTCTTCTCCAGAGAACACAAACAGGACCTGGGCCAGACTCCGCAGGGCCTCCAGCTGGCTGTGTAGAATGGCCAGGTGCAGACCTCTACATAACAGATCAAAAAACAAAATAATTACGCTTTAATAATTAACAAACTAAATTAAATGGGGTGGAACGTGTAGAATGAACAAAAAATATAAATGGAGGAAAAGACATACGTGTCGCCGTCCTCGTCCTGAGCCGACAGTAGGTGGCACTGTGGGGCTAAGAGAAAGGCTGGGTTTCCTGAGACTGAGAACTGAAATAGTGCCTCCACCTGACGACGAGCTGCATCTACCACTCTACCATCTGAAAAATACAGCGTAAAGCAATAGATAAAGAAGGTCTTAGCTGTGTGAATGTGTTAGTGTGGCTGTGTTTGGTGGTGGTCGGAGGGGCCGTTGGCGCAGATTGGCAGCCACGCTTCCGTCAGTCTGCCCCAGGGCAGCTGTGGCTACAGAAGTAGCTCACCACCACCAAGTGTGACTGAGGAGTGAATGAATAATTGATCAATTGTAAAGCATCTTTGAGTGTCCAAAAAAGCGCTATATAAATTCGATGAATTATTAATTATTATTATTATTAGCTTGGTCTAAAGAAGGACTGAACCAGGACTAAACCAGAAATAAATCAATTAGAAAGAAGGACTTAACCCAGGTCTAAATCAGGATTAAATTAGGTCTAAATTAGGTCTAAATCACGCCTAAGCCAGGACTAACTAAATCAAGGACTAAACAAGGACTAAACCAGGTGGAAATTATGTCTAAACCAAGATTAAATCAGGACTTAACTGAGAACCAGGTCTAGGTATAGTACCTGTGTGATCCTCCAGAGGGACCCCTTCATCCTCCTCTCTATGGCCCAGTCTGTTCAGGGCAGTGTCTCTGAGGACGGCCCCTGAGGAGGAGTCATCGTCTGGATCACCATCGTCTTTGCCTCCTCCAGAGCCTCCAGAAGCTAAAATCAACAACCAGAAACTTCATTTATGAACTTTTTCTACCTTAGAAGTTTGTCAAACACATTTTTCTTAAATTTTACTTAACGCCATAAACCTGAAAAAAGAAAACTGACATCTTTCATGGACATGTTGCTATTAAAGAAACAATATTCAACAAAATTCAATGAAATGAAATCTAAATGTTTTACAATATTCAATTCATGGTATTTCAAGGATTTTACATTCTCCAGTGCCCACACTAACACTCTACTCAGAAAGATCAGGAGTCCAGCCTGCACCGAAGAAAAAAGTAACAGTAATGTAGTAAATAAATGTACATATATGTAATGAAGATTTCCATAAACATAGAGACCACCTTAACAAACACATTTCCAAAAGAACCACTGTAGTTTGCTCTCACCGTGTTTTACCCCTCCTGCTCCAGGGCCCAGGCCGGCTGAGTATCCTCCAGGGAACCCTCCTCCTGCTGCTCCTGGAGAACCGTAGTTAAAGGTTGAGAAGCCCTGGTAGTAACCTGAGAAATAAAAAAAATCATTAGTATACAATAAGGTAAGAATGAAGACTAGTTTTGTAATGCAGAACCTAAATAATTATTAAGAAGGAACAACCCTATAATATTTCTTTAGTCTTGTGGTGTGCACATGTTGAAAAGTCATTATTTTGCTTTGTTTTTAAATATATTAAATTATACAGAATACGCACAAACACTTTTATTAGTTTCACTTGACACACTCAACACATCAGGCCCCCCAGCACCATCATAGGGCTTTTCAAATGTATTTTTTGTCACTTGTACTTTTATATTTGGTCATGTACATTTTGGCTTTTCTTGCGCTAAGGTGATGATATTTGACAAAGATGTTCATTAATAAATTAATTTCAGTATTAACACTGGGGAAAAAAAATCTACTGTCTGGACAAAAAACTCACTCTTCCTCTTAGAGCCCTTTTTGGTCCCATTGACTTAAATTAAAATCACTTATTTTCACTCTACTGCCATTGTAATACAAAAATGTTAAGTCATGTTAATTCCTCTGTAACCCTGTCAGTCAGAGGTTAAAAAATACACAAACAAAAAAATCACTACCAGATCCACCATCTTCTCATTGCATTGTGAGAAATAATTCCCCTGAAATAATTCCCATTAGATAACAGTGACTGTAGACCAGAACTTTAAGGGCTTTAAGAGGAAAAGTGTGAGTTTCCGCCCTTTTTTTGTGTGATTTTCTGCCATTTTTGTAATAACACAAAAAGTAAAAATGTATCAAAATCAGTGTTAGGGCCTATCAATGACCTATCCAGTGCTGGTAATCCCTCCACAAACAAAAAACACTTTGCATCTTTAAATAATAAATAAATAATGTTTTATTAAAAAATATGTGTGTATTATGTAAACAAACTGCCATTTAGAGGGTTAAAATATGAAAATGAATTCACAGGGTTTATCGATCATAAAACAAGAAAAGAAGTTTTTTTCTTCATGTTTTATATTTTTAAATGTGACCCAAGCCTGAGGGTTAAGGTAAACAGGGTAAATATTTAGTGAACATTGATAAACACACCTCCACCTCCGCTTCCAGGCCCTCCTCCTCTGTATAGACCCCCTCCTGCAGGTCCACCATGAGGCCCACTGAAATCCTGGAAGTTCGGTAAGGTTTTCTGCCTCTTCCTCTGCACCTCCTCTTTATCTGAACACACAACACCAAGTTTAATATTCGGAAACCTATATTTAAGTCCTTATGTTAGCCCTAAATCCAGGTTTACCGATGATCTGTGGGTGGTAGGTGAATGGCTTGGGCTCACTCGTCTCATTGTCAGATTTCCTCTTCAGTTGGACAAACACTGACGTGGGCTTCTGCAGGTTCAGGTCCCGGTATTTAGGAGTCTTGAATACTATAGCAAACTGAATATTTAAGAAAAAGAGTGTGTTTTCAGTAAAACGCTACTTAAAATTTAGGGATGTACCGATCCGACTTTTTCAGTGCCGAAACAGAAGGGACAACATTTCTGTTCTTATTTATGTTATGTCCGAAATCTATTGTAGATTAAATTCTATAATGGGGTTATCATGTGTCTGCTTTAAACTGTAGAGCATAAAAGGTTTTATTTTACTTATTGCTTATTATAGTTTTTACTTCTAACAGATGTAATTTCCAGTGACCAGATTTGGGCTGCGACCCACAGTTTGGAAAACACATGGTGTTACCATCAATGGTTGCAGCAAAGCACTAGAACAAACTCACATTGGACCAAATCATATTGTTCTGTCCCTGGCTCTGACAGTAGTGGGACTGAGGTAAGGGTGTTATGAAATAATACCTCAAACTTTACTAGCGTCTGTTAGTGGGATATTTATGACACAGGGGGTCAGTTCACTCGGAATGGACTCTCTCTGTCAGAGTGCTGTTATGAAAAAGACACTGCTGTGGACAAGTAAACATCTTTTGCTAAAGTGGGTATAAACGGTCACAATAAAAGTCTGAAATATGTGCACACCAGTGTGGCTTGGTTCACGTTGAGTGCCACTGGCTTGAGCCCCACTGCCGGGATTGCATACTGTCATTGTGTCGTTGGGCAAGACACTTCACCCATCTTGCCTATAATGTGTCAGTGTGACTGTGTTTTATGGTGGCCAGACAGGCTGTAAGCGCGGATTGGCAGCCATGCTTCTGGTCAGTCTGCGCCAGGGCAGCTGTGGCTACAGAAGTAGCTCACCACCACCGAGTGTGACTGAGGAGGGAATGAATAATGCACCAAATTGTAAAGCAACTTTGAATCTAGAAAAGCATTATATGAGCCTGTGGCCCTACTGCTGCCCCTTGCTGCTGATGTGTGACGCAGCTCAGAAGTTGATCGGACAGGGCTTATTCACCAATCCACCGATCCAATTGTTGGCTCTGGATCGGCACTGACACTACAATCGGACGATACATCCCTATTAAAATTCCACCATAGATGGTAGAAAACATAAAATGTCAATAAAAAAAAGCATGTATTGAGTAAAATCCCAGACCTGTGTATAGTAGTAGTATTAGAAGTAGTATTTCTCTAACCTGTCGGTGTACATCAGTGGGGGAAAAGTCTCCCAGAGCCTCCCAGGTCACACCAGTGTCATCCTCCTCATAGAACCGAACCTGGATATCATCTGGACACACATTAAAAAAAAAAATTTCTAAATAAGGTTAAGGTAGACTTTAATGTCCCCAGTAGGGAAATTTTGTTCTCTGCATTTGACCCATCCTTCAATGCCACTGGGGCAACCTGTCAGGAGCAGTGGGCAGCCACAGCGCAGCGCCTGGGGACCCTTCTCCAGATCTTGAGCCAGGATCTTGGTCAGGAGTACCTAGCTGGAGGATTTGCCTGTTGTGCATGTTTTAGGTATAATGGATGACTGTGTCTGATACCATATGCTATGCTATAGTAAACACACTAGACTGTCTGTCACCTGGGCCTCCAAGACTCATAAACTTTACATGATGTCTTTTTACACCTTTCAATTTGATTAATACTTTATTTCCCATTTTTCCTTTTCCTCCTGCCATTTGGCCTGGTGTTATACTAACATCTGTGACTTAGAGTCTCCAACACCCACAACAGCAGAGCTACCCATCTGATTTTATTTTAATAAAATTCAAAAACTGGACCAAATCTCCTCTTCAAAATACTAGTATATTATAATTTATAATTTATCCACTGAAACGAGACAACATACAAGACTGGGTTAACGAGAATGAGATGAGATTTTGACTACTAAAATATTGAAATATACTAGTGTATCAGAGACCAGTCTTTGGCCAGACTGGTCTCTGATACACTGTGTGCTCTTGTGTGATACCACTGTGTGCTGTACTTATGCTGTTGCAACAATGCAATTTCCCCACTGAGGGACTAATAAAGGTTTTCTTATTCTTATTCTTATTCTATTGAACTACTGAAATATATTTTTTACACAAATGCAAAATGTAATTTATTCACCTGAAAAATATAAAATGCAAAACTTTTTAGGCGCATTTTTAAAATCAGCTTGTAATGAATGTTATTTACTTCTATTATTTTAATTATATGCAACAGCAGAACATATATGTTGCCACAAACTGAACTGACTAGCTTCTCCCCTGTAAAAAAGTGCAGTTGAACACATGTCCTGGCAACCATGTGACTGAAGGACCCCAGCTTCCCCAACCATCTTGTAGCAGTTTGGGCTCTTACTCTGCAGTTCATAGAAAACATCCAAAATTACTATCCTGGCCTGGAAAGCTCAAAACAATTAAAAGATTTTGCCCATTTCTCTGGCATAGAACCTCATAGAGCTCTTCCCAAGCTCTTCCTGCACAGTAAGTTTGATAGAGATTGCCTTAATGGTTTTCTCAAAAAATTGATCATTAACTGTTCTCACTGCCCAATGCTAAAACTTTTGTTTCTGTTTTAATAAGCATTACTAAAACAGCATGCGTTAATTAAATCACTATTTGCCATAGTTTCGTCTTTTGTCTCAGCTTCATACGCTGTACCTCTTGGACAGGACTTATCCGGGAACCACAGATAAATCACGCTAAAACTAAAACAAAAACACCCAAAAACCCTAAAACAACATGGACTAAGACTGAGCCGAGCTCTGCAGTCTGTGACCTGCAAAGTCTGGAAATGAGCATAAAACAGTGGCGCGGTAAGTTTTAAGGTTCTAATAAACACACGTTCTTCTCCTTCTGCTTTTGCTTCTTTTTAGTGTCTGCCGTGGAGCACGCAGTCTTCTCCGTGTAAAACTAGACTGGCTTCCATCCTGTGACCCTCAGTGCATTAGCTGTAGCTTAAATACGCACGTGAATAAAATAACAAACCACTGTGAATTTTGTCACATGCGCTCTGGGGAGACAATTGGGAAAAGAAGTGGCACATTCAGAGCGCATCCCGTAAGGTCCTCTCTGTGTAACAAAAATCAGATACGGATAAACTTTAACCGTTTTACCGAGTGCTGGCTATAAGGAGCTCAGCATGTTTCCAAATACAAATGCTGCTATAGCTCTGCGTTGTGAATGCGCTGTGGAACATCTAAAGGTAGGCCACACACAATGCATACAGCCATACAGCTGCAGGTACCACTGGTCTGAGGCAGACCACTGTATTTTAGACACATTCATTTATTAAAAAAACTGATAATGGATTAAAATAATTTTTATGGCATTTACATATTAGTAGTCTATTCTTAATAAAATGGTATCATGGTCATTCATAATTAATGATATTAATATGCACATATACAATGATGGACAACAAAAGCTCATGACAGAATTTTTTTGACCCTGTCCTGTCAAAATGACAGAGAGTAATTATCTCTAGCGAAACCTCTGTTAAGAGCTGACCTTAAAATTCTAGCTCTGACTTTAGCTTTAGCCCAATGTGAAGCCAGTGATTATGTCCTCCTCATTAAACATCCTGACATTGTCACTTTTTAGGTGTGTTTTTCTTTGCTTTCCTTTTTTTCCCCTAAAATATCCACGTTCTCTGCTACCATTAACTTAGCAGCCAATGGGAGCGACTCTTATTGGAATGTGCAGTGTAGTAAAATCATTTATGACATCTAAAGGTCTCAGTTTTTTCCCAGATGATTACTATTACATTATACTGTTAGGAGAGTAAATTTAACAAAGACTGTTGCAAGTTGTACTTGTACCTTTCTGTACTTTGTCACATAGCAGGTAGACCTCCTCTCCTCCAGTCACACAGCCTGCAGTTCTGTCCATTCGAACGATCTTCAGGTTAGATGCGTTTGGAGCCTCTGAGATTGAAGAAAAAAACATTAAACATTCAATTTAATACACTACCCAACTCTCATCACACTATAGAACACATGTGTCAAACACAAGGCCCGCGGGATAATTTCTTGTGGCCCGCGAGATAATTTCCAATTTATATTAATAATGGCCCGGTGATATACTGCGCTCAAACTGTTTGAACTACCACTCCCATAATGCACTGCAGAATTGGCGCCGCTGTGCGCCGGCACTGCCCTTCCCCCGCTGTTTTAGTGAGCGGCATTTAAGGAGCCGCAGGAGCAGGCAGAGAATGAAGGATTCTCCCACAGGACAGTTAACTTTCCACAAAATAAATGGACAAAGAGGGGCTCAGTGAGAGCAGGAGCTTCTTAATCAGGTGGGACTGTAAACACTCTACACTTTGTTTGTTGAGCTAATGTGGCAGTAATAAAAACAGGCGCTAACCACACAGCACTGTAACATCACCTGTACAAACCCCGTTTCCGTCACTACTCGTTAATGCAGAAATCAACTACGCAGCAAACAGAGCTAAACTTGTGCTGACAGAGGTATAAACCTGCTCCACACTGTGTCCTGAAGAGGACAGAGAGATGGACAATGGGTTGCTCAATAAAAATAAAGTATGCCTACCGTATGTGTTTGTGTGTAGGTGCTGACATCTCTGCAGGCTTAAAGTTGTGCTAGGCTAATAGTCACATAAAGGGGAACGGGATGCACCTAAATGTTTATCTGCTGTTTGTACTCACAGTAAAAGAGTAGACCTGGTGAAAAGACCTGTGCTATATGAGGAGTTAGGTAACTGTGGCAGTAAACAATAATACATACATAGTAGTTTGTGTTGTAGTCCGAGTCTGTGGCCTATTTGTTGTTATTTCTTCAGTTCTAAGTTCAGATTCAAAACAAACAGCAAAACTATGAATCCCCTTAAATCCAAAAATCTACATTTGTAGTTCTGTGGAGAAGTATTATTCTCTGTTAAAACGACTATTGTAGCCTAACTGAGAACAAAAATACAATAAGCTGGTTTTATTATTTATCTAACACTCTTATTCGGCCCGCGCCCAAGACTGGTTTTCTAATTTTGGCCCCGCCCCGATTGAGTTTGACACCCCTGCTATAGAAGCAAGCTAATAATAATGAATGCCATAATAACACATTATTAAAGGTGTATTCCTACAATGATAAATGCATACGTTTACATTAATTTGAACTCACTGCTGTCGTAGATGGGCTCTGAGACCACTGGTTCTAGTCTCCTGGAGAATCCTCCGTCACTGTCAGGTAAAAAGGCCGTAAACATGAGGCGGACCACACTCAGGTCCATCTCTTTGGACTGGAGAGAGGCCACAGAGGAGATGAGGCTGCGCTGCTGGTCTGCAGGAAAAATATTAACAACAGAATAAATGTAAACACAGAGCCCACTGCCTAAAGTTAACAAAAAAAACCAAATGCTGCGCTGTACACGGCATAAAGGTGAAATGTTATGAGCAGTAGCCAAAAGTTTAAAAAATAGTTAATTGACTTATGACAACAGAAGGAGTTCTACTGCAGCGCACTGATCTGAGACATCCATTGCTGCCCTCTGTTGGTCAAAAGCTGAATGCAGAGGATGGTCCATGTTGAATGTTACATTAAAAGTATTGTCAAAATATGCAAAACTAAAATTCCTGTGTCCAGTTTTTGTGACTCAGACTTGAACACTGAGGCTACGAGAGTGACGCTGACACCAAACAGTCATTTTGCGCCCTTAGCATTTGCCTATATTGGCTATGCCATGGACAGGATCTGTGTATAGTCTGCCCTTTCTGACGTCTAGACCAAATGGATTGTCAGTTGTCTTTGTCTAATCCTTTAGTAGAAATCCCACTGACCTGATAGTTCCCGTGGTACTCGTACTTCGCCCTGCAGAGCGTCTATCTCTTGGTGAATGTGGACTCCACAGTTGTAGCCCATCCTCACAGCCTCCACCATCCTCTCCTCCAGAGTTTTAGAGACATTCTTCTTCGTCACGTGGAGGATCCCCAGGTTTGGAAAACTACAGAAACATATACAGGTTTAAAATGAGTAGGACCAGGTTGTAGATTTGAACAGCGCCTTAAGGTTTAAAATGACTTGACAGGCTCTAGAATACATACAACAATTATATCCCTTTTCCAATAATACAGGGTGACCATAAAGTCTCTTTACAATTTACAAAAATTATTACAAAAGCAAATGAACAGACAAATATGTGGAAAGTTTTTTTTTTGCCTCATTTAATACACCTCTATATGGGCACCATTATTTGCACAAAGCACATCAAGACGGTACTGGATTTCTTGCCATGTTTGCTGTAGCAGAGCCTCATTAATGGTGATCCCACAGCGCACATTCATCTTTGGACTCTCGGTGAAGTTCCTGAGTCACATGGGGCTGTTCTGATCCCCATATTCTCATATTATGTGTGTTCAGTTTCCCTGAAATATGAAAGGTTGCCTCATCACTAAAACAAACTTGGGTGAGGAACGTTTTATCCTCAGAAAGTGGTTTCAGTATGGTAACTGTAAACTCTTTTGGTCTTGGTTTATTATTTGGCTTGAGTGCAGGCTGTAAGAGTTGCAGTATGTAAGCGTACAACCACAAGTTCTTGTGTAGGACTTTGTGCACTGTTGAACGTGGTAGCTGTAACTGTCTGTAGCAGTACGTATGTGAAATTTTGATAACCACTGAGTACATAGAACAAATCTGATTAAGATATCTCATCAATTGCCTTTATAATATATTTTTTAAATTGTAAAGAGACTTTATGGACACTCTGTATAAAAGACTGGGAAAGGAGTAAAATGCAGAGGCACACAGAAAAGAGGAAATACAAAAATCATATTTAAACATGATTTTATATATATGTTTTCCCTCCATGTTATCATCATAAAGCCTATCCCTTCATGCATCACATTCTTTCTTTAGAGGTGAAAGAAACTTGTTAGCAGTGACCCAAAATGTCTGTTAGAAGAAATAAAAGTGAAAGGATGCTCCACAAAGTTCTGAAGCCAAGGGCTGAATAATACTGTCCATGGGCCTGTGTTAGAAGAGTCCCATTTTCCATTTGAACTTCCATACAACTCAGATATGTATGGAAGTTCTGAATTAAATAAATAGAAATATATATCTTTAGTTAATGCTCTGTTTGATTGATCAACTGTCATTCTGTCATTGTCTTATGTTTTGCAATGTCAGTCTTGTGTATTTGCAGTGCAGTGCAAACCTGTGCAGTTTTAGTGCATATGCCCTTAAATAGACCATACCCTGACCATACACAGATTATCATGCCAGTCAATATATTGGCGAAAAAAAGATGGTAGAGTGTTTGGGCTGCAGGTCAGTGGGACTTGTACATGTTTTTTGTAGTATTTTTCTCATACTTCTGTAGTATTTTTTTCTCGTATACCTGATAGTAGACTGTTTGGACTGCAAGTCAGTTCAACTTGTACATGTTATTTGTCGTTATTTTCTTCTGTACTATTTTCTCGCATATACCTGATAGTAGAGTCTTTGGACTGCAGGTCGGCAATGCAGATGCCCTTGTCACACTGTTTGCCCACCAGACTGTGAGCGTGCAGCTGAGGATTCTGGGTAAGAGCCGTCACAAGTTGCACCACCACACGAGCCTGGCCCTGGTAGTTATAGATCTGGAAGAGAGGAAAGCAATACTTGTAGATTTATGAAAAAAACCTGCAGAATTATACTTTTTTCCAAATTAATTAATTAAACTTTTAATTTAATTTAAATTTAACCAAATTTAGTCCTGCTTTACTCCTGGTTTAGTAATAGTTTAGTCCTGGTTTAGAACTAGTTTTGGTCCTGTTTTAGAGTTAGTTTTTCATCTGGTTTAATCCTGGGTTTAGACCTGGTTTAATTGCTGTTTTAGTCCTTGTTTCCTTGTTTTTAATTTGGTTTCGCCTTGGCTATTCTTGTTGTAGACCATTTCAAACGATACATAGAATGATAAAGGACACAAATAGCCACAACTCCTTATTTGGTTAGGTGTGTTTCTGTATTTTGCATAAAAATAAAATAAAGCATTTATTTCATTTTTAAGTGACTTTTATTTATTCTTCAAACACACTCATTATTAACCACATGAACTCATTTTGGTGAAGCTGAAGTTTGGTGTTAAACCGGAAACCATTTAAAGCACCTCGATGTGTTTCTAGGAACTGCCTCAGTGGGTGATCTGATTGGTCGAGAGGCACGCCAGGAACAGGAAGTGGTTTGAGTTTATTTACTGCAGCGGATCCGGCAAAACAGGAACAAAAGGAAAAACTGTTCTAAGCCTGGTGTGTTTTAACATAAATCCTGGTTTAGACCTGGTTTGGTCCCTGGTTTACTGTTAATTTAGATTTGGTTTAGTCTTGTTTTCAGATGAGGTTTAGTCTTGATTTAGTCCTTAATTTAGTCTGGGTTTAGAACTCCAGAATTAGACATGGTTTAGTCCTAGTTTAACCCTACTTTTGTCCTGTTTGAGTCCTAGCTTAATCTTACATTAGTCCTTGGTTTAGACCTGGTTTAACCCTACTCTAGTCCTTGATGTAGTCCTGGCTGAAAGCTGGTGTAGTCCCGGTTTAGCCCTGGTTTGTGAACGGTTTTGCCCTGGTTTAGCTCTGGTTTAGCCCTGGTGTAGCCCCGGGTTTACTCCTGTATTTTAGACTTTGTTTTGTCCCGTTTTAGGCCTACTTCAGTCCTTTTTTAGTCCTGTTTAAGTACTAGTTTAATTCTACATTAGTTTTAGTGTTTAAACCTGGTTTAGTCCTACTCTAGTCCTAGGTGTAGTCCTGGCTTAGACCTGGTGTAGTCCTGGCTTAGACCTGGTTTATAGAGTATTTGCAGTTATAAAAAGATGGGAATGAGGGGAATTCCCAGAGCTGGAAACACACAATAATAGTCCAGGAAGTAGAGTCTGCAGGAGACATAAGGCCTCTTATAAAACAAACCAGGATAAAAAAAAAAGTTTAAATTCAAGTAAAACCAGTTAAAGTAGTAGTAGTACTGGCAGTAGTATCTAAAGTAGTATCTAAAGACAACTGTAACTCTGTCCAATACTTTATTTATAAAAAATGGGAAACTTTAAGACAACAACAACAACAACAACAACAACAACAAAAAAAACTTCCTAGGACTTCACCAGGATTTAGTCCTGGTTTAGCCATGGGTTTTGTTTTAACTTAGTCCTAGTTTAGTCTTGGCACTGAACTGTTTTATTGCTAGTTTTTCATTAGGTTTGAACTTGGCTATTCTTTTTGTAGACAAACTTAAACGATACATAGAATATATTTAGGCCAGGTGCGTTTCTGTAATTTGCATAAAAATAAAAAAACAAAACACTTTATATTATATTTAGGTGACTTTTATTTATTTTTGAAACCGGTTTTGAATTAGCACTCATTATTAACCACATAAACTAATTTTGCTGAAGCTGAAGTTATTATATATTACATATTCTAGATTGGATGTCAGAGTAACATGTGACTGAAACGTGTACATCTGAAATATGACTTTAAAATCAGTGTAAATGAGAACCGATGCAGGAATCTGGGGATTTCCCCTTCTCTCGGTCCCAACACGTGAGACTCCACTGTACAGTAGAGATACATGAAGATAACAAGAACCCTTTATAAACTACTACATAAACGATGGCTGAGGCCTTAATCCTGAGTTAAGAAAACCTGCTCTGATGATCCTTCTAAAACTGGTTATAACCCTTGAAGACCTGGTCTTACCTTGACAGTGGGGTAGGTTTTTCTGTTCTTCTCACTGGAGGCTCCTGGTAAACCTCCGTGTGATGGGCCTTCACAGCCGTACCGAAATCTAAAACCACGCTGAAGAGGAAAAAAAGGCGAGGGTCAATGAATAATTGAGTCTATTAGGTTGTCAAAGATAAAAATCACTGTTACCTGTTTGGGCTGTTCGATGATCTGTAGAAATGGTCCGTCCACTGAAACACAGAGAGAAAAACACGAGTAGTTAGATAAAACTGCTTAAGGACCAAACACATTTGAAAACTGGGGCAGCAGCTCAGTCGATAGAGCCGTTCATGGCTGAGGAGTGAAAAAATAATGGACCTTATTGTAAAGTGACTTTGAATGTCTAGAAAAGTGCTGTAGAAGACAGATAAACCCTTATGAGCTGTAAAAATAATGATCAAAGATCTGTAGTTTTTTCTTAGACTGCAAGAGCTAAAGTTTAACGCAAGGTTTAAAACTTGGTCTTTACTGCCATTTGCCTCCACTATCCTAGTAGTTAGGTTTTCACCAGCGTCAGTCTGTTAGTCAGTTGGCAAGATGATTCAAAAAGTATTGGTCAGATGTTGATGAAATTTTCAGTTTAGGTCAGTAATGGCCAAAAGAAGAAAATATTAGTTTCTGGTGTGGATTTGTAACACCGCCTGAATTCTTTTCCATTTTGAGGCAGGGCCAAAGATACTAACTCCAGCCACAAGGGGTCAGTAAAGAAAGTTGGAACAAAATTTTTTTTATGGATTCTATACCATTATGAGATAATATCAGAACAAGTCTAGTGACAGTGTATGAGCTTTATAAACATGCAGGAGCACTTCCTGCATTCATGTGTGTATGTAGAGCTGTGAGACCGAGCATTTTCAAGCTGACACGAAAAAGGACAATCAGCATACAGGATTACACAAATGTGTGAATGATACACATTACTACTCCAGGTACTATGTTTTTATACAACCCGAATTCCGGAAATGTTGGGATGTTTTTAAAATTTGAACAAATGAAAACTAAAAGCTTTCAAATCACATGAACAAATATTTTATTCATAATAGGACATAGATAAATACCTGAAATAGGTTTCCAGCTGAAGAGCAGCTGGGTTTTAAAGAATATGTTGTTCTAAAACCTTTATATACCTTTCAGCTTTCATAGTTTCTTCCAAAACACACAGCTGCCCATACCGTGTGCACTTATGTCCCCCATCCCATCAGAGATGGGTTCTGTCAGTATTCCTGGGCCCATTTAGTAATGTCATTAACACAATCATGCCGATGAGTGATGCAGTGTCGTTTGAGGGCCCCAAGACCACAGGCTCCAATAAAGGTCTTCAGCCTTGTCCCTTACACAGAGATTTTTCCAGTTTCTCTGAATCTTTTGACAATGTTATGTTCTGTAGATGATGAAATTTGCAAAGCCTTTGCAATTTGACGTTGAGGAACATCGTCAGTCTGCCCCAGGGCAACTGGGGCTACAGAAGTAGCTCACCACCACCCAGTGTGACTGAAGAGTGAACGAATAATGGACCAAATTGTAAGGCACTTTAAGAAGCTTGAGAAGCTTGTAAAGTGCAATATAAATCCAATCCATTTTTATTATTATTGTTATTATTATTATTGTTGTTTTTAAAGTATTCCACAATCTTTTTACACACTGTTTCGCAGATTGGGGAGTCTCTGACCATCTTTACTTCTGAGAGACTCTGCCTCTCTAAGACATACCTTTATAGCTAATCATGTTACAGACCTGAAATCAGTTAACTTAATAGTTGCTAGATGTTCTCCCAGCTAAACAAATTTTCAACCATTTGTTGCTTCTGTCCCAACTATTGTGAGACCTGTAGCAGGCCTCAAATTTGAAATTAGCTCATTTGGGCATAAAAGTGTCAAATTTCTCAGTATAAACATTTGTTATGTTATCTGTGTTCTACTGTGACTAAAATATTGGCTCATGTGATTTGAAAGTCTTTTAGTCTTCATTTTATTCAAAATTTAAAAATGTCCCAACATTTCTGGAATTCAGGTTATAGTTAAAAGCTCAAAAAAGATTATTTAGCAGAATAGGAGACCTTTAAGATCTTTAGTTACACATGATCATTATCACAATACACTATTAGATCAAACTGTTTTCTCTAAATATAAGGAAACATAAGTGAGAAACCTGTGTGTCTGTTGAGTAATAGACACTTCACCTATGACTGTTTCAAGGCCTGGAAAATTCATAGTAATTTGCCATTTTGCCCAAGTCCAGGTTTTATTCTGAAGCCAGTGACGTTTGAGGAGAAAGTGAGTAACAAGAACAAGACTTCCCCTTCAACCTACACACAACAAGTATACAGGTACTAGTTCACAAGTACTTACAAGTACTTACAAGTCTGAAAAAAAAAAAAAAACTTAAGTGACCCAACTATAAGCAAAGGTATTAAAGGCTTCAAAAAATTAACTTCGGATCTCTGCAGTAAACCATAGTAAATTGTAGTAAACGGTGCTGGAAGGGGAAGTGAGAGCAGAGTAGCAGGGCGTCACGAAACTCCTCTTTCACTTTAACACTTTCACACTTCAGAACCAGACCCAAGGTTTCTGCCTCAGACCAAAACCACTACAACCTGTATTAATGCACCACTCTCAGATCCCCATTCTGTAATACTGGGGTCAACAAGGACTAATCCAGGGCTAATCCAGGTCTAAACCAAGACTAAACCAGACTAAAACCACTACAACCTCTATTAATTTACCACTCTCAAATCCTCTTTCTGTAATACTGGGGTCAACTAGAACTAACCCAGTTTTAAACCAGAAATAAACCAGGTCTAAACCAGGACTGAATACAGTCTAAACAAGGTCTAAACCAGAAATAAACCAGGTCTAAACCAGGACTGAATACAGTCTAAACAAGGTCTAAACCAGAAATAACACAGGTCTAAACCAGGACTAACCCCATTTTAAACCAGATCTAAACCAGGATTGAATATGATCTAAACAAGGTCTAAACCAGGATCAAATCAGCTCTAACCCACTAAACTAGGACTAGACTAGGTCTAAACCAGAGCTAAACCAGGACTAACACCACTCTAAACCACTAAACTAGGACTAAAATAGGAACCTGAGACTAAAGGGTCCTCCCTTAGAGATAGGGTGAGGAGCTTGGATTAGAGGTAGCTTGAGCATCTGTTTCAGAGCTCTCTGGACCCTCCCTGGTTCTGCGCCTGTTCCACCAGGAGAAGGCCACATGGAAGACCTTGGACATGTCTAACAATGATAAACAAGCCGAGATGATGCATTAAAGCTGTTAGACTGAAGAGCTCTGACATTAAGAGCTTGCTGAATGTTTGTGAGGAGAGGATGGTGTGAGAGGCTCATCCTGTTCTGCGCTCAGACTCTGTGGTTCTGTGGTCTGCTGCAGAACTCACACTGATCTACACAAGAAAACTACACAGCTCTGTCTGTTATATGAGAATGTCCTGTGAGAGAAATAACAACCTCAGCACTTTACCAAAAAAATCCCACCATCGTTTCCAAAGAAAAATGGGACTATGATTTGGCTAATGGGAATTTCCCAACACACACCTGTACATGTCTGAAACACTTTCTTATAGTAAGTACATTTTGGAGGAAAAAAAATCAAAATGTTGTTTTAACAAGGTAGTTCCAGGTTTTGTCTTGTGAAATTTAAGACCTTTTAATGCCACTTGGAGTGAATTTTAATGTGAACATCATCAACAACAAAACATTAACCTGTATGAATTTTTACACTAAGGAATTATCCATATCACTCTCTGAAACTCAAGGGTTTTATTTTAAAAGTCTAATACCGATGAAAGAACTCCAGTGCTGCATAAAAAAATCCTGAATAAATGAATTGTGCATTTCGATGATAACATTTCTTCAAAAAATATATTGTGCCATTGTGGTAACACTATTTTTTGTAAGAGTAACAATGTTTTGACAAATTTTAATACCTAGATGAACAAAATTTAATAACTACTCATAATATTTAATACTTTTAAGGCCCTGATTTTGACAAGATCCAATTTAACGTTTATTTAATGCTTTTAGGACCTTGGGGCTACCCTGTTTAGGAGTCTAAAAAAGTAGTGCAGAGTATTCTTGCCTTGATAAGAAAGTCATGGGTTTAATACAGGTGAGCACAGCAGTACTATTAGTAGAAGTAGATTTTGTTGTGACATTGGAAACCGAAGCAAAAAACATTCCCAAATGAACTTGCTACCCTGTACTGGCTTTGACCTGTTTGAATACTGGTATAGTCCCTGTTTTGTACTTAGTAATGCTCATTTTAGTCCATTAAAAGGTACTAAAGGTACTTGAGAAGCACTGATATGTCATAAAAGGTAAACTCCAGTATGAGCACTAACCTGTTCCCATAGATGAGTTTTGAGGCATCACTTGATAATGTGTGAAATCCAAATAGGCCGACTCCATGTCGAACATCTTCAGTAAACAAAGACATTATCATTATTAAAATAGCCAGACTAATATACAACATGGAGTGATGAAGGGTTTTAAACAGACAGAAATGTTACCTGGTTTGGAGTGTGAAGGAAGAGGTCATCTGCCGCCATCTTTACTGTGGAACGAATAGAATTATTCAATAAATTTTATAGGGGAGAAAAATAATTTCAAATCTATAGAAGCTTATAATAAAAATAAAAAAAATATGCAGTGGTGAAGCAATGCACACTTAACTGCTTTCAAATGTTTTCATATATAGGTAAACTGTAAAAACAACCTTCTCCCCCAGATTTATTCTGGGTTTAGACCTGTTTTAGTCCTAGTTTAGACCTGGTTTAGTCTGAGTTTTAAACCTTTTTGCCTTGGTTTATCCTAGTTTAGTGCCTGTTCTTCTTTAGCAATCCATTTTTCTGTTGATTACTATTTTATCCCTTGGTTTAGATGTAGATTAGTCCCAGCTCATTTTAGTCCTAGTTTAAAGATTTTAATGATGATACTTGGGAAACCAAAAAATTTCTGATTAGTGACTTGCTTGAGAATCACTGGACTAGGTTTAGCCTCAGTTTAGGAATGACAACTCAAAACATAGATAAATATGTAGAATATGCAATAAATACTTGTTATATTTGTTAGCCACTAGATGGTTATTGTGAGGTTTTCAATTCTTGGTTTGAGTTGCACCCAGAGATTTGCTGCTATTTCTACTAGTACTATCACTACTACTACTACTACTACTACTACTACTACTTTCTGGGTGTGAGGTGAGCGTACGTCCCATTCTCCCACCATGTTAAAAATATTTTTACTCATTTAGAGATTCTCAAAAAAAATACTTTAGTGGCTAATAGTGAGATTTTTACCTCTCAAAAGTATGTTTTAGCAAATGTCCTCAGAAAATCCATATTACTCAAAAAATGCATGTCATTATTTAATCAAGCTACTTTCCACCTCTGATTAAGAGCTTAATTTTTATTTGAGAAAGCAGAACTAGCTACACAACAACATGGAAGAAACACATCACTTTTTCTTGATTTTCAACAATTTACACACTTTGGAAATTTGTTAGACCACCACCAACTTCTGTTAACTACGTTCAGCAAGTGAGTGTCCCACTGGTATATGGATAGTAATAGATTTTTTTTATTATCAATGTTAAAGTAAAGCTATAGCATACATGGTTCGCGGACTTTACAAGTTATAAGGTGAAAACCAAAATTCACTAACAGCTACTAACCAACTAATGACTGCTAAGGAACCAATAAAATAAATCATCATATTTAATTATTATTTCAACAGGCTAATATAATGAATTCATTCTACGTTTAACGCTGGTAAATCATTAAAAGAGGCTTTGTCACTTGTTGATGCTGCGGCGCTCTCGCAGTTCCGTGAACGCCCCCTGGGTGCTAGCTCCCTAGCTAACATTTAGCACAAGCATTTCTTTAAACTGTAAGTTACCCCAAAAGCATTAAACTATATAAAGCTATCGTACATTTAGATTAGGCAGCCATCAAATGCCGTGTAAGTTTTTGCAGCAATATTGCGTCTTTAACCAGTGTGTTTTTGACTATAACCTTTTGTGGCTAAGCTAATAGCAGCTAGCCCCACAGTATACAGATGGACAGAGCTAAACTCCATGCAAAATCGAGCGGTTTTTCGAATTAAATAGTTCATAAACCACACAAAACCAGTATTTATACCAAGTTACAGCTTTCGGGTAAGGTAGCGATGTTTTAAATCATTTAAACAGCTCTGTTAATTTTATTAAATACTTTCACAATATGCTGTTTTGAAACCATTAAACCATCAACACAACGTCAATAACACACAGCTGAACAGAGTGCTATTAAAAGTTAACATTTCCAGAAAACAAAAAGCTTTACAGTAAATTTAAATACGCCGAATTAACCACTGACTAATAATTATGATAACAATTTCAAATATTAAAATCGTACAATAATAGTATATTGTTTTTATAACTGCTTACAATTGGTATAAATACAAAAATACCTGTTTTTATGGCAATTTTTTATGCTTCCTTAAAATATATTGTACATAATCGAGATTTATTTTTAATAATAATAAAAATTAAAATATAAAAATGTAAATACAATAATAACAATAAATGTAATTAAATTGTAGCAACATCAAAATATATATAAAAATTGGACAAAAAATTAAAAACACATTTAGAATGTAAAGGCTTGTTTACCTATTGTTTTAAATTGTTAAATGTTTAATATATTTGATTGCGGGTGACATTCTGTTCAATAAGGAAGTGAGCAGCACAACAAAGCCAGCAGCCCTGACTTTTACAGTACCATGTAATAACAGGTCATATCGGTCAAAATTACGCTAAAAATCTAATTAAATTGACTGGTTTCAGTAGACAAGACGTCAGCTAAAGCGTACATACCTTTCTGTTACATAAAATCACGTAAAACCATGAATTTAATCCTCAAAACGCATCAGTGGAGTTGACTTTTCCGAAACCATGCCGAAGCCCGAAGCCCGAAGCCGCTGCGGAGCCATCTACCGTAACCTGCCGTGGCCGCCGTGCGTCATGACGTCAGGGCAGCGTAAAAAACAGAATAGTTTAATAAAGGTTTGATTGTTTTTGTGGTGGAGATAAAGGGCAGAAGGTGTGAAGACAGGCGCAGGTGAAGCAGAGGAGTTGATAAAGTAGGTTTCCTTCCCCACTGGAAATTCCCCCTGACGTAGCGACCAGAGATGGGCATAAGAGAGGAGAGGGATCACTCTGAGGGACACCTGAAGTTTTTTGGGGGGAACACTTGGAAGATGTTTTCTTTGGAATGATATTGAGGTGGGATATGTGTTCTCAAAACCTCAGGTATAAGCACTGTTACTTCAGTAAAAATATTACTCGAGTAAAAGTCAAAGCATAGTATTTTTCTTGCGTTTAGCTTAGTGACCAGACATCCCTTTATTTAACCGGGACAATCCCAATTTTAGGCTCCTTGTCCCTTGCCACAAGGCTTATCTGTAAAAACACTCATATGTCCCAGTTTTCAATAAACTATGTCCCAGTTGTCCCCATTTTTACCAATAGAAAAGCAGAGGAAACATAAAACATATTAGTTTAAAGAGTTTTGTCAATGAAATAATTTAAGATGTCATTAGATTTATTAATAAAATACCTTAAAAATTCAAAACTAAAGACCTCATGTTGGTACTTTAATTACATGACAGAAAATGTTATGGGTTTTGGACACTTTTTGTCACTTGCTGAGTTCAAATGCACCATGATCAGTGAAAAAAAGTGTCCCAGTTTTTGGGACTAAAAATCTGGTCACATTCGTTTAGCTACACAATATAATATTACTGCTATTAGTACTACTACTGCTTCTTCTACTGTTACTATAAAGGGGGGTAGGGGAGCAAAGGTCTGTTGTCCCTTCTTGCCCCGGGCCCCAGCAAGCCTCAGCAATAAAATACTACATTTTCTTTAAAAAAAAAAAAAAAATCTCAAATCAATGTAAAATGATATAGTTGAAAATATACTCAAAGTACATGTTTTATCAGATTCATTACTTGAGTATTTAGTTACTTCCCGCCTCTGTCAAATGAAATAAAGGCCTATGATACAAGCTGTGAAGACTCACTCATCCAGGGTAAAAGAAGTCAGCTGGACTTTGTTTTTAAAGTTGAAGACATTTCACCTTCATCCAAAAGGTGGAGGGTTAGCGACTGTGCCCCTCTCTCCAGCAGAGGACAAATTACTTCTAATGAACCAAAACTACTAAGCTTTCAAGTATTTTAAACCAAGAGACTTTACTTTCAGGTCAAAAATTCCTCATATAACTCAACACTCTTACAAATGCAATTTCATTAACAAAGCCTCTTGGATAAATGTGGACAGTCTTGAACTTTGAAAAAAAAGTCTGAATTACTTCTTTTTTAAACCTTTTGTTGTGATGTGATACAAGGAAATAAAACTGGAAAAAGAAACTATAGAAAATAAAGACCAGAATAGTACCAGAAAACAATGAGAGGTTAGTGCTTCTGCCTCTAAGTAATGGGGAGGTTGTGGGTTAGACTCCTGATCTCTCTGAGTGGAGTGTGCATGCCTTCCCCGTGTTACTGTGGCAGAGTGGTTAGCCTGTCTCCTGTCTCTCAGTAAGGAGGTTGTGGGTTGGACTCCTGATCTCTCTGAGTGAGGTTTGAATAGGCTCCACCTATTGACTATTTGTGTGTGTGTACCATTTTGTCCCATAATTGTAAGTTTTTATGTAAAATTGTAAATAAATAAATAAAAGACAAAAAATATTCATTACCAATATTACCAAAACAAACGACGTAATAAGAGACCCACATGGCGCCAGAATAGACTAGAAAGAGGAACTCCTTGGGAAGATCGGTTCGAGACCTTCTGTGCGACTGTATTAATCAGAGTGAAGCCTCGTCTCATTCACAGATCCTCTCTGTTCAGTGTTCAGTGCTGCCCTCTGTTGGACACTACGGCCCTGTACAGTCTGAGCCAATCATTTCTTGACTTGTCTCATGTGATGTACTGGATGGAGAGCTAAAGAAAAAAAACACCACCACAGGCCATCAGTCATTCTGTTCTCTTGAAAATTTAACAACAAAGACTCACAGAGGCCTACTACTTTAACTGGTGTCACTGGACCCAAACCAGGACTAACCCAGGTCTAAACCCAACATTCAGCATTCTAAATCTGGGACTAAACTGGTCTTAAACCAGGTCTAAACTGGGCCCGAAGGACTAAGTGCTAAACAAGAGCAGGGCTAAGACAGGACAACTAGCAAGACTAAACCATGGCTAAAACAGGACTAAACCCAGTCTAAATCAGGCCTGTTAGATAAACTAGGGCTAATCTAAGTCTAAACTAGGTCTAAAGCGGGATAAACCCAGGAATCAATTAAGACTAAATCAGATCTACACCAGGACTAAACCAGGTCTAAACTAGGTCTAAACCAGGAATCAATCTAGAAGACTAAACCAGATCGAAACCAGATCGAAATCAGATCGAAACCAGGTCAAAACCAGGTCTAGCTGTTGGAAAAAGTAGGTCTAAATCAAGTCTAAACTACATAGGTCTAAATCAGGACAAATCCAGATCTAAACCAGGTCTAACTCTTGGATAAACTAGGGCTAATCCAAAACTAAACCAGGTCTAAACCAGGAATCAATCAAGGCTAAACCAGATCTAAACCAGGTCTAACTCTTGGATAAACTAGGGCTAATCCAAAACTAAACCAGGTCTAAACCAGGAATCAATTAAGGAGACTAAACCAGATCTAAACCAGGACTAAACCAGGTCCAAACTAGGTCTAAACCAAGAACAAATCAGGTCTAAACCAGGTTTAACATAAATGACTCCAAACTCTCTCTTCATAGATTCCAGTTTATTAGAACTCACATTTTAATAACGACATAATATTGAACAGTCAGATTAACGAACGTCACGTCGACAGCATTTAGTGCAAAGTGTACAGTTTTACATTTTCACTCAGAAACAAACAACAAAAAACAGCATATTTCTGCAAAAATATACATCTATTTATTTAGTACAATATCATGTACAATTCTAGAGTCACATAAAATTAATCCACGTCTAGGCACATTAAAAATATGAGGCACTGCCAACCAGTTAATACGGTAAAAGGCTAAGGTAGTCTGAGGGAAAAATACAGGAATTTAATGTTTTTTAGAGATTTTAATTTGTGTAATAATGTTGTTTTTAGGGATAAATAGTGGGACAAAGCAGGTCTAAAACAGGACTAAACAAGACTAAACCAGGACTGAATAAGCTCTAAACCAGGGCTAAACCAGAAGTAAACCAGGATTTGATCAGGTTTAAACAGAACTAAACTGATGATAAACAACAGCTAAGCCAGGTCTAAACTTAAAAGTAAGAGTTACAAAATAAGTTTGAAATTAATGTAAATTTAATAAGGAATAAATCTAGCATAAACTTGGTTCAAACCCAAAACTGAATGAGTGCTAAGCCAAAAGTAAACCTGGGTTAAATAATTACTTAATAATGCTACTTGAACTTAATTCAGACAGGTTTCTGACCGAGAGTAAATACACCAACAAAATTCAGCTTTAAAATGAACTAAAGCGAGCACTAAATTGACCTAAATATGATTAAAAAAAATTTGCCTACTTTCAAACATACATTTTAAGTTATTTTTCTCCATATAATACTTTTTTTTCCTTTATAAAACATGAAAAAACCCTTTTTTTGCAAATTGTACTAAACTAGTCTATCTCTAAAAACAGCATTATTCCACTGTTCAGTTGTCTCGTCTGTATTTTCCAAAGATGTTTGGTTTGAGAAGCTAAAGAAGGCGGGGTTTAATTTTCATTTCTTATAATCACAAGAGAGGCACAGAGTAAAATCATCTAGAGCACGAGAAGCAGGAATACAGGATACTTTCACAAGTGTACAGGTTTTGAAGTATTTGAAGTATTGGAGTAGAATTTAGTACTGGGAATAGTGGTGTGGAGAGAAAGTACTTTGGAATACTTGGGAGTAAAAGGCAGAAGTAAACCTAAACCAGGACTAAATCAGGTCTAAACCAGGACTAATCCACTTCTTTGCCTTAGTGGCTTTGTTTACTGGTTAGAAGCTACTTTATTTTTTAATTTAAATAAAAAATTTTAACTATGTGTCTATTATTTTAGGTATATCTTATATATGTCCCATATAATATATAGAATATTTTTGTTATGACCATCATTAATTTAACTTTTTCAGTTTTAATTCCTAATTTTACATTTATTTGTGAAGTAAAAGCATGTCTCTAGATGACAAAAAACAGCTTAATATCTAAAAAATGGTGGAAGAATATTCAGTAGAAGGTAGGGGGCGCTGTCTATGAGCTGAACACAGTGCACTAATACAGTCATACCAGAACACTGGAAGTATCTCATATTTTTACAGCTACATTTAATAATAATAATCTAAAAATATAATATTAAATATAACAGTTAATGTTATATTAAATATAACAGTTAATGTCACCAAGGCTTTTAAATAACAGAATGAAAAATGTTTACTAGCACCAAAACAAATGCAGTACTTGGATTTAAATGCAGTACTTATAGAATACTGCAAATTTAAAGTAAACTCAAAGCTATTATTACAAATTTGTAAAAAATTAATAAAACTAAATCAAGAGTAATTCAGGAATAAACCAAAAGTAAACTAGGATTTAAGCTTTGTCAAACAGGACTAAAACAGTACTAAACCAAGTTTAAACCAGATCTAAATGTAACAAATGTAACAATGTAACAAAGACTATAATATAAGTACTACACTGAGCTGGACTGAACCTGGTTGAAATCTAAGAAACCTAGAATTATCTCAGACTTAAACTAATTTGGGCCATAATAACAAATGTATCTTTATCCTATTGCCCAAAATGCATGAAGTGCATGTGCGCAACATCTTAATACAGTTATATTGGTTTTGTGAATAAACTAAACGGTACGCAAGGCAGTGCCAGTTACAGCAGCTAATAACTTTATTTTGAGTAAGATATTGTTGTAATATTTGTACTTTTATTTTAACAGCAGCTCAATCTCTTTATGGCAACAGCAAGTATAAGATAATACACCATTTCCTATTTATTTGACCACAAAGATTTAATTATATTATTCTGAAGGCTTTCTACATAACTGTAAAAAATATTGTAGGTCTAAGTGTTGATTTAAAAGGATTAAACCAGGGAAAAAACTTGTCTAAACCAGGACTAAAACAGCTGAACCAGGACTAAACCAGATCTGATCAACCATTGATTATAATTACTCCAGTTTTATTTGCAATTTTGAGATCTCTCACTTAATTTTCAATTTTATTCTTTCATTTCTGTGCTGGAGAGATGAATTCTGAATTAATGTACTAAATTTACATAATATTATCCACAGACAAAGGCTACTACTAAAATAGCTGCACATTTTTTATTTTTTTTTACAATAATTACGATAACAGTGTCTACTGGCACTGACTTCACACAAATCACGTTATCGACTTAAATATGAGTTTTTCAGCTTATTATTAAAAAAACACGTTGGCTTAGCTTGAGATTAAGATGTAGTGTTGTAGCTTAGACTAAAACATATAGGACCGAGTCAAAACTAGACCAAGACTTTGAAAAACTAAACGTGAAAATGACTCAAAGTTGAAAAATAATACTGGAATGAAAGTCTATGGAAAGAGTTCTATTCATTCAGAGCAAGATGCTAACTGTAAAACTAGAACTAAACCAGGATTAATCCAGGATTAAGCCAGGGCTAAGCCAGGATCAAACCAGGACTAATTAACGATTAAACCTGTGCTAAACTAGAGATCAACCAGGACTAAACCAGGTTAAATCCAGGTCTAAACCACGGCTTAACCAGGCCAATCCAAGACTAAACGAGGACTGAACCAGGAAGAAACCAGGTCTAAACCAGGACTGAACCAGGTCTAAACCAGATTAAATCTTAACTATGCCAGGATTTAAAAAAAATCTAAAACCAGGGCTAAGATAAAACCAAACCACAGGTAAACCAGGATTAAACCTTGAAGTTAAAGTCTATTCTTGAACTAAAACTTGACTAAGCCAGGACTAAACCAGGTTCTCTTCTGATGAAGTAGCCATTATCTATGGACATCAAAAGATTTTTTCAACTCCATTTTCATGTTCTTTGTGCCTTTAAAGGAGCCCAGCTTTCTCCCAATCACAGCCCAGTACTCAGACTGGTCTTAAGAATACTACAACACTACTTTGGCAGTTTGTAAACTCAAACAGAGGAAACCAGCAGCTCGTATGGTTAAATAAATCTTGTTTTTTGATCATATTTTCAGTGCACTGCATCTTTACACGAGGAGGGACTGTCCACTCGAGACTCTTTACCACTCGCCGCAAGCTTCTTCTGCCGCTGCTTCGACTTTTTCAACATCCGAACCTATTAAAAGTAAAAAAATAAATTAAAAATAGCCCATGTCCTACAGTTGAAGTGTCTCTAAATGTCCACTGCCGACTGCCTGCAAAAGATCTGAGAAGGTGTATTTTCTGCTTTAAAAATATAAACTTTCAGGTGCAATTATGAAATATTTACATATAATTGACGTAAGAAAATGTTGAATTGCAAATATTTCACACATGTATGGTCAGTTTAAAAAAGCTATTATTTTGACATATTCAAGCTTTGTGTTATGTTCCTCATATCATTATCTAACTGAATGAGAAACATTTTCCAGCCATCTCATCTATGTGCACTGTAAGAATGCCCTTTACCCACATAAGAATGACCAATCTGAGCAGTATATTAAAAATTTGTTGCATATATCTGTCAACAGAAACTATGATTTTAAAGGTACTGTTAACAGCATGCACTCTACTGGCATGAAAACGGTACTGCAGTCTAAATCAAAACAATGGTCTGTGGGTTGCCAGTCTTTCCGCTTTTCTGACTGAACAATCAGCCATGCAGTTTTAGAGCAAAAATTAAAAATTTAAACATAAACAAATAAACAGCTGATTTATTCACAATTTAAAGAAAAAATACATAATGACCATTGTTATCAGTAAAATTAATATTTGATTTAAACACTGTTTACCTCATATCTAGGGACATATGCGGGTCATTTTTATGAAATATAAAAATATATTCTGCTCATAGCATTTTTAAATATATTTATTTTTTGTATATGAGAAAAGAAAAATATTCACCTTGTAGCATCTTCTGCCCCAGTGTCAAAGTTGGTAATAGTACTAATAGGACTAGTAGTACTAATAGGACTTAGTACTAGTACTAATAGCAAGAGTACACTGCAAAAAATCTAAAAAAGCTAGCATTAGTGAAAATTACTTGATTTCAGATTATTAACCTTCATTTGAGTATTTTTTTTCGTAGATTAGATTTATTTACTAATATGGCTAAATTATTTGACTCAAGTTATTTCTGTCTTTTTTCAAGTCATTTTTACTTATTTCAAGCAAAATATCTGCCAATGGGGCAAATAAAAGATTTACTTAAATCAAGGTTAATAATCTGAATTCAAGTCATTTTAACTAATGCTGGATATTGTTTTTTTGCAATACTGTGCTAACAGTAGTAGTAATAGTGGTAGAAATGGTCGCAGTAGTAGTGGCACTAGTAGCAGTATTAGTATGAGTCACAATAGTAGTATTAGAATTAGCCCTAGTAGTAATAGTAGTGGTAATAACAGTAGCCTAAGTAATATTGGTAGTAGCAGTAGAAGTAGCAGTAGAAGTAGTAGTAGCAGTAGAAGTAATGCTTACCTTAGGTCCAGCTGCTGATATAATGATGTGTCCCGGAGGTTGGAGCCACGGCTCTCCATCCACCTGTACAGGGACTTCTTTACTGACTGTGAGTCTGATGTAGTTCCCTTGAGCAATACGAATCCCGGATCTCAACCCACTCTGGACCTGCCCCTAAAGACAAAAAACAAAAAACTTTCAGAACAAATAGCTTCAGTTTCTCCAACTTCCCAAACTCCTCTCAGTGCAACAGGATTAAACCACGACTGAACCAACACTAAACCAGGTCTAAGTGTTTAGCCTCTGTGGTGCTGCTCCTGTCTGCTTCTCCGAACTGGGAATGTGTCCTCACCATGTGCACCACTCCAGTGACCCCCACCACCTCCAACAGACCGTCGTCGATGCTGGGTTTCCTGAAGCGGCTGTCCGTCTCAGAGCCCCACAGGTCGGCCCCGGACCCCCAGCTGTGGACAGGAAAAGAAATGGACAAATATAGGCGTGGGATATTATACATTTTATTTGCTACTGTTGATCATGCAATTTTAATCAGCCATCTTAAAACCAAGTTTGGCATCGCAGACACTGCACTTAAGTGGTTGTATTCTTAATTCAAAACCAGATCTAAACCAGGTCTAAACCCGTTCCAACCTGGGTATATTGAGGAAGATGAGTCCCTCGATGTTTGGCAGTGGAACGGTCACGCAGTCGACCTGAAGCTGCAGCTCTTTATGAAGACTTCTACTACAGCTGATCTTCTGTAGACCCACCCTCACGTACACACCCTTATTGTGAAATCTGAGGAGAGAAACAGGGCTTTTACTGTGAAAATCTTTGGAAAGTAATTACTCCAACTGATCTTCTGGAGGCTGACTTTCACATACATGCCCTTATTGTGAAATCTGAGCAAAAATACATGCTTTTATTATGAACGCTGAGGAGAAAGAACAAGGCTTGTGTATTGTGTAAGTTTGAGTAGAGACATGTTTTTGTATGAAATCTTACAAGAGACTGAGTTTTTATTGTGAAATCTGAGGAGAAAATTAGCTTTACTGGTGAAAATATGGAGAGTGATGGGTACCTGCTGGTGAACTTGTCCGGTTCATCTTCTCGAGCCAAATGAAAGTCCAAACTCAGCTCTGCGTCGATCCCAAGGCCAAAGTAATTATTCATCTGCACAATCTGAGGGAAAAAGAGTTTAATCAGCATTACTGATGCAATGACAGAAACTGGAAGTGTATACCAGTGGCTCTCAAAGCACAGCATGAGTACTGCTAGTGGTACATGTTATAAATACAAAGTTTCTATAGTAGATGAGACTTTTGCAATAGAGCAAATGGTATTGGTCTTTTATGGTGTGGCAATTGGTGTGAAAAGTTTGAGATTTATTGGCTTATACTAAATCAGGATTAAACTGCTACACTAAACCAGGTCTGAACTGGGACTAAACCAGATCTTTAATAGATCTAACTCTCAACAAAGATTAAGCAAGAACTATACGTGAACTATATCAGGTTTAAACCAGGACTAAACCAGATTTAAAACAGGTCTCAACAAAGACTTAGCCAGAAATATACAACCAGGACTGAATCAGAACTATACCAGGACTAAATGAAGACTAAGTCCCTATAAGTCATGATATTTAACTGGACAATTCATGTATTTTTAGTGTATGCTATATGTATTATCATAATACACCAGTAGAGGGAGTGGTTGAGCAGTATTATCTTGTTTCATTCTAGTTTTTCTTAAACATGGTCAGTGTACTCCTGTAACTGTATTTTACATTGATTGTGTTCTTGTTCAGACCTAGGGCTAAGCCAGAACTAGACTAACCCTGAGTTTACATGGGAGTGAGGACGTGCGTATGTTTAAAAGCATCAATTTACACCGAGGACGGTAGAGCTGCTGCTGCTCCGCTGCATGAGTCGACCTCCCACCTGTTGTTTTACAGACTACTCACTGTCTAAACTCAAAACTGTGGCCACTGAGCCCCAGGCATTCTACTTCTGCATGCTGTCCTCATAAAATGGCTGCTTGGCATCGCAAATTATGTTACATTTCTCAACCTGAAAAATCAACTTCTTGATGTGTGATGTTTACATTACTGTTGTTTCAGTAAGCTTTTATTTTGAAATGTAGCGGAAGTTTATTTTATACAGAGGCCCCTAGGTGCAAAACAAATTTACAGTTAAAAGCAAACACTTGACAAAACACTTTTACAAAGTGTTTGTCAGAAGTGTTTTGCAAATAGGGGCCATCGTAATTTTGATACTGTTTCATGTGTTTGCTCAGATGTGAAATGGAACAGTGAGTTGTTCGTGAGACCCGTGTGTAACATCATCGGAGTGAATGTGTGAATTGTCAGACTGAATAAAACAGAAAGCAGTTCATACACAGCTGATGCAACACTGCCATTCTGCGCTGCTGCTGCTTTGGTGTAAATTGTGACCAACTCCAAAAAAAACAAAGACGTATCTAGTTTCTAACGAGGGACAGAAAAACTGAAATAATGACTGTATTACAACTGTGTGCCACTAGGTGAAGTGAGCGGTTAACAGTGAGCTGAATTCATGTTGTTTGTTTTTCTACTTTTCTTCTGTCGTTTTCTGCAGTGTTCTCATTTATCCAGACCTTGGGTGGCTCCAGGAACCCGTTATCGGTCCCGTTCTCGCTGATCTCCTGGGCGTCTAACAGGATGGTCCACCGATCCATCAGAACCTCCTCGGCCTCATCCACAGACTGCAGCACATGGATGGGGTCATCCCCGCTGTAACCTGCCCCCCAGCGGAGCACACGGGACAGGTCATTACCTTAGAAAGAGAGGGACAGAGAGGATTTACTGTATAAACCTTTGGAATTACCTAGAACTTCATTTCTGGGAATGACCTTTTTAGCTTTGTAATGGTGCCAAATAAACAGACCATAATACATTTTCTATGAAGGGAATAACATTAACTCCAAATATCACAAAAAATGAATAATCGGGATTAGTTTTGGAACTGACACCAATCAACTACATCAGTAATGCTCAAACGTTTCACACCAAGTCCCACTTCTGAAAATATTGCGCTCTCCAGGGACTAAAATGAGCCTAAACCATGGCTAACCCAGATCTAAACTAGAACTAAACCAGAACTAACCTATCACTAAACCAGGTCTAAACTAGAACTAATGACCAAACCAGGTCTGCCTCTAAATGAAGCTAAATCAGAAGTTAAACTCCCAAGTACCACCAGAAGAAGCCCACGTACCACCAGTTTGGGTCAGTGCCTGAGTAGAGAACATTAGTAAGTGTAGCAACATTTAGCCAATAGTATTATTATTTTCTACTAGATTTCTTCATTTAGAAATTATAATTTAAATTTTAGTGCTCTTTTGGTCATATTGTGCATTTGTTATTTTTGTTATTTGGTTTCCAAACCAATATAGTCCATTGGTGACCCACCTTTGGATCCTGACCCACCACTTGGGAACCAAAGGTTTCAATCATCACTAAGTTGCACGATTTGAGTGCACGATTATGTCTTGTCTTATGTCTGTCTAGTCTTTACGGTAGCAATCACATCTAAATGTGGGCGAGTGTGCAGCTTATACGGGGCATTACGGTAACATGCTGCTGCAAAGAGCAGCAGGGAAAGTAAACAGAGTCAGACAGAACAGGATACTGAGAGCAATACTGGGAGCCACGCTTTTTACCCGCCGCAGTCTGAAACTCAGGATCTGTAGCTCAATAACAAACATTAAACACCAGGTAGCTTTCTGCTCTCCTCCTGAACACTGTGTGTGACTGTGGCATGTGTCAGTACAAGCGGACACGCCAGCGCCCTGTGAAAAACCTCGTCATACTAAAATTTCTCAGGACCCGTCAGGACCCATGAGAATCCCTCAGGCGGTCAGGCCATGGTAGACCTTGGGACTGGGACGGGAGCGGTCAGAGAAGCTTCGGGAGTGGGTTTGAAAAGTCCCGTGCAGGTCTCTACTCTGTACCCATATATCCACTATCCTTCCTCTGTACCAATATATTCACTACCCCCCCTTCTGTAGCCATATCAAGTTGAAAAAGTTCTTACCTGTTCCCAGAGGTAGAATGGCGAGTGGTGGCTCTCGACAAACCATCTTATGTCTGACAGTCTCCAGAACTGAGAGGACCCATCCGACCGAGCCGTCTCCCCCACAGACCAGAACTCTGAACTTGGGTAAGTTCCTGAACACGTGCAGCCTAGAGAGACATGCACAGAGACATTTACAGGGGCTATATTCTGCTTTTTCTGGGTGGGAGGGCGTTCATGGGAGAGTCGGAGGCCAGTGGAACCAAGAGTTCTGAGGCCTCAGAAACTTAGCACCAGAAAATACAGAATTACTCAAACAGGCCTAAATGAAACAAAACGCAACTCCAGGCATGTTTTAGATGGGGGAACATTATGACATGGGAGAAAGAGCACAATTATTGTGCTTTTTGCTTTTATTGTGTAAGTAAGTGTGTGTAAGTATTGGGAGAGATAGGGAGGTGAATTGACAATGTCACTAATCACTAATTAGTTGATCTGGTGTTACAAGTTTTAAAACAAGTGTTGATTACAAGAGGCAAGTTAAACCTTTAGTGCAGCAGACGTACAATGAACTGAATTTAATTTATATCATTTCTAAAAAGCTTTATTTCATTTCCCTGTAAAACCACTGACCACACAAAATGAACTGGTAATTACAACAGCTGAATAATGAATGCCATTTTGTAAAGCTCATACAAATATACAGCTCATACACCTCAAGACATTTTATGTGAAAAAAGGCAAGCTTGTTAAATCTCTCTTTTACTGGTAAACCAGACATAATAGCTGGATAATAATATTTATTACCAATGTTTATAGGTAGTGGACGTGGTGGTGTTTTTTTGTTTTGTTTTGTTTTGTCCCGTGGTGTGACACAACTTTGAAGTCGAATACAAAGAATATTAAACACTAATCTCCGATATAAAGCAGTTGTTTATAAAAACTGAATGTGAGTGTGAATGTGAGTGAGTGGGGACTACGGATGGAAATTAGCTCTGAGCTATAATCTGGTGTATTTACGACACTAGCTGCTGTTCATTAATACACGCTGTCCCAAATAAATAAATAAAAAATAAAAAAACTAAAAGTTTTTTGTAAGCAATTCATAATTCTCAGTGTAACTCTATTATTTCTACATTATTTGACATTGTCCTGCCGTGTGACTTTTTCTGTTATATCGCAGGACATTTACAGGACATTTACAGGACATTAAATTCTTGTCATAAATTATTCAACATGTCTGTTGTGCTGACTTAATACATCCCTGTCCCTTCCTAAAAGAGGATTTTGAACATTCAGAATTTGATTTTGTGAAAAATACAGCTGTCACACCACAGGACACCAAACAGACACACATTAACAGTTTTTAAGAAAATTAGGATTTTACTAAAACTAATAATACAATAACAGTTCCTTTTGACCTTCAGCTCGCAGCCTTAACTCCAGAGGTCTGTCTGGTCTGTAAATGACAGATGGGTCCTGTAGGTTTTGTTGCAGCTGTCTGTTTAAAAAAACAGATTTTCCATTGCACCGCAGGACACTATTTTGATTACAGGATTAAACTTATTTTAATTTTTATTGTAGGATTCCGGTTGTGTTGTTTTTGTAAAGTACAAATATTGTTATTTGTTATTGTTATTACTGACATTATGCCTTTATGAACTTTATGAACTGTCCCGGGCACTTGTGACTTATTTTGGAAATGTTTGTGTTTTGAAAATGTTACAATCACACCACAGGACATTTTACAGTTTAATGTTAAAATACAAAAAAAATTACACACCTCTTCTTTCTAAAACTTCCAAGTTTTCATAGTAGGCCCTATGTCACGCTGCTGACAGAATTTTGGAGGGGGAAAACATTATTTAGCAAAATTTTTCAATTGATTAAAGGAAAAAGTGGGCGTCACATCAAGCAATATATTTTTATCAACTTTTCTTATATTAAGGTAAATTCTTTAAATAGCTTAGTAATAATAATAATTTCTTGTCTTCATGTCATTAGTGTTTTTTCATTTGACTTTAGCATCCCCTCCAAGAAATATGTCAATCCCTTTAGAGTCCTGAGGAGTGGTATATAGTGTAAAGTTTTGTTTACACAGGTAAAGTACCCTGTTTGGTAATGTTAATACTATAACAATAGTAGTATGTGTATTTTGCAGTATATAAGTAGTACTTTTACCCTGGTAGTGGTCCCCCATTGGAGATATCAAATACTTGATGTGGGTTGAGTATTTTTCTGAAGCTGTGCAGCAGTTCTCGGCCTTTCAGCCCCCCACTTTTAGGATTGACGAACACGAGGAGAGGGTAGTCGTCTGGGCACATACAGCAGTGCTGAAGAAAACATGTATACAATTACTGCAATATTCTACAACACCTGTGTACTAGCACAGTAATATATTTGTACTAAATGCTTTTGTATCAAAGTTCAGTCTTTTAAGTACAGTGGTTCCCAACGTTTTTTGTCTTGTGTACCCCCTGAGCTTTGTGTCATACCATGAGTACCCCAATACTCATGATTCTTCATAAGTGCTGTCTTTATTAGAACAAAGACATATTGTACATCATACTTAATTGTAAATATTTATTTATTAATTTGTTTGTTTGTTTTTTTTAATGCTTTTTTGTGTGTGGGGGGGGGTCTAATTAGCAGTATGTTGCTTTTTGGTTTATTTATTATTTTGATGTATTTTATTTTAGACAAAAATAATTATGCATCTGATTTTAAATAAAAAAATACAACTCCTATGATATTTAATTACTATATATTTTATGTTAAAAATAAACTTAAAAATCAAATAATTATTCAATTTACTCCACCCTTAAAAACAAGCTATTTATATATATATATTTGATAAAATATACTGAAAAATATATATAAAATGATAATATTTAGCAGTTTCACATACAATAAGTCACACTTGAGTTGGTCTTTTTTTAGAGTCAATAGTTGAATATAAAAAGATCACAAATATTTTTTAATAAATTAAAAAGTAATTCCATGTACACCCAGCAAAGTGCTCCTATACCCCTAGGGGTCCGTGTACCCCTGGTTGGGAAATACATAGTACATGTAAAGGGCTGGGTGGGCAGATAATTCAACAGTGTAGGCAGATAGGATGGAAAAGGAGGAGGCAGGTAGGAATGAAGAAAAGAAAAGAGGTGGGTAGGTAAGAAGGTTAAAAAAAAAAAAGACAAGGTAGGAAGAGTATGTAAGGAAGGAAGGTAAGACCTTTAGTGTTGGCACAAAAGGAAAACGCAAAGGCAGGAAGTAGGATGGTAAGATGAAAGAAAGGTTGATACTGTAAGTAGGTAGCAGGGAAGGAAGGAAGGAGGGAGTGTAAGTAGGAAGCAAGGTAGGTCAAAATGAAGAAAGGTGGGTAGGAGAAGAAAGATATTAAGGTAAAAAGGAAGAAAGGTAAGGAGAGCGGTACTAGTACTTTTCCTAAAACTGCTAGTACTAATGCTACTACTACCACCACCACTACTGCTACTGTCTTTAAACAAAGAGTTATTAGTGAAATTCCACCCTGGCCAGCACTGCATTATTCACCAGTATTGCAGTACTCTTACCAGTATTTCGGGGCAGACCAGTGAAGTTAGGCTCTTGTTGTTGACTGTGGTGTCTTTGGCCAACATGTAAATCCTTTCAGCCTCGGAGAAGCAGCTGATCTGCAGAGAGAGCCATCCTGGAGAAGCAACAAAAACAGTCAAAGCGCAAGAAATGGCAGAACTTTTTAAGGAGAGACAAGAGCAAGGTGGCCATTGGTTCCAAAGGTTTGTCAACGTAATTGTGCTGCAGGAGGTCAGATGTTAAAACTCCAGCCACAATTTGTACCAGTCCCCCCCGGATAAATAGAAAGGGTTGTGTCTGGAAGAGCATGTGGTGTAAAAACCTGCCAAAGTACCATGATAATGATTAACTGTGTTGATCCGAAAGAAAGTGAGTAGCTGGAAGGGAAGTTCCTATATGCTCAGATTAAGATTGATTTGTTTCTGACCCAATCCATTTATCCAGGCTTTGGACACAAAGACTACACTGGCCCATGATCCCCTGTTATCTACAAAATACTTTGTTATCTTCTGCAGCTTTTAAACTGAAGAGCATGGATATTTTACAACTTTAGGTTTATATCTATGGCTAGAAGTTGAACAATATATCAGCCAACATATTGGGTTGATTTTTGCTTTTTTTTTTTTTTTTTTTAGACAATCGTCCATTGGCTGATTCTTGTACTAAAACGCAAATTTTTCATCAGATACATGTTCGAGCAAGCATGTGACTAAAGGACACCAGCTATCCCATCTTTGACTGATGAAACAGAGGTTCAGGTGACGGAGAATATGATCACTGCAGTTCACAAGAAAGCCAAAACAGCGTTATCTTGGTGTGAAAAGCCAATAACAGCAATAAAAAGATTTTGCTCATTTCTCTGGCATAGAACCTCCAATCCAAATGCATGTTGTAGCTCTCCCCAAGCTCTACTTGCACAGCAGGTTTGATTAAGATTGCCTTTTTAGTTTTCTCTTTAACTGTTCTGACACATTTGTTTCCGTTTTAATAAGCATTACCAAAACAAATGGCTATAATATGGCTATATTAAATACATTTTTTTTTTCATTAAATTAAGTAAATCCACCCTACATTTCAGTCCAAAACTTCTGCAGTGCTTATCAGCCATCGGTCATAGAAAGACCCATATCAGTCGACCTCTATCTATTACCTTCACGTCACTAACCCAAGTCATTACAAACTAATTTTTTCGCTGACCACTTGGCACCAATCATTATTTATACTGACTCGTAACACTCAGCTGGCTCCACTGATGTAATGGTTTGTCACTCCACACACAGCTCTTAAGCTACCGCTCTCACTTGTTTGTTTAACTTGTCACTCTTTATTTTAGGTCAAGAGCCATGCTGTTTTCCTTCTCAGTAAATGTTGTTCTCACCTTGAGCGGCATAGAGGTGACTTACTGAGACCAAATGACCTGCAGAAAAAAAGGACAAATCAGCCTTTTTCTGTCAACACCTCTGAACATGGCCTGTAACACCCAGACTACAGAGTATAGCATATATTATAGTATTGCATAAAATATCTTGGTCTTAAACTGAATAATTCTAAAACCGAAAACTCACTCTTAACAGCGAGGTGTTCGTCCAGGATCTGGCTGTACTCCTGTGTGTCCAGCAGGGGGGGCAGTCCTCCGATCAGCAGCTCCACGTTCACCTCCGACTTCCTGTTCTCCGCCACGTAGAAGCGTGTCTGGTGCATCTGCCGCAAAGACATCTGGGAAATAAAGTCCAAGTTAAAGTTCGGTCTGGTTTAGAGAAGACTGTGGTCCGCTTTTAGTCTGGTTTTAGAAAGGAGTGTAGTTTTCGTACCTTTCTGATTTCACGAACTTTGTCCAGCACTTTCTCTTGTGGCGTCAGAGTCTGCTTCATCACTGGGAGGGCAAAAATAAGTCAAGAAATCTGCTCCGTCATGAAGTTAAAACAAAACTAGGTCATTCACAGCTCTGGTAAAAAAACAAAAAAAACAAGAGGCCTTTAAAAAAACAACCAGTTTCTAAGGTTTTCTCTTTTATAGGTCCAATAAGAAGAACTTTTAAATTTCTAAATAAAACTATTGTTTGTTTGAGCAGAACTTTATAAGAAAAAAGAAATGACAAAACTTTAAAACAAGAGACATGGGTTGGGTAACTTTACATCACTCTCAGCTTTGATGGTCTGTGAGCTCATTTAGCAGAGTGTGGTGTGTGACCTACTGCTCCCCTAAGTTACATAGTGATGGAGAAGCACTCAGCAGTCAGGGCAGTTAAATAAAAATTTGTGCTGGGCAATTAGGCATCCCGGGTTTTTCGGCTACTGTCTCTTTATTTGACAACTTGTAGTGATGAGGTTAATTTTAGAAAGTAATGAAGAAAGTTGTGAGTAACCTTGCAATTTATCAACTATATACACAGTCTTTATTACAATCATACTTTGTGGTTTCTGATTTTATTTACTTATATTTACTTTTATTATGCAATTTGTTTATGCTTACTTATTATTACCGCACTCAGTTATATTCTAACATTTGAGCCACAGAGTAAAAAAAAAGGAAAAAAGGTGCAGAGAGGGTAACAGCTTGAGAGCAGAGAAGGAGGAGTGATAAGGGCAGAGAGAGGCTGCTATGATAGAAATTACCACTTTGGGGATTTAAACTATAAAGGAGGAGGGGCACATCAGAATGGGGCAGGTTAAGCTGATAACATGTCAAGGGTGGTAAATTTCCACTACTTAATGATATTTTATAACTCCATAATATTGACCTGGATGAACTTTAGTGGACGTGACAAACTGTGTGTCCGCAGCAGGTGCAGTTGGTGGCACCAGTCCAGTGGGATGAACCAAAATGAATGTTTATGAATAAAAAATTGAGTAGCAACTGTCTAGGCAAATAATAACATTTTCATTTTCAAGGCCATATTATAATTTGTGTTATCAGAAATTATAAAAGATGCTGAGCACTACAGCAGATAGACCTACGTTCAAGAAATGTCTCTGTTCAAATAGTAATTTATGACTGGAATGTTTTTAACCTTTGGAGCTGAACCTATTTTTCCCATTCCAAAGTTTGTCCTCCCCTGTGGCTCTCCCTCCCTTATGACTATCAAAAAAGTTACAGAAAGTAAATATATACTTTTAGGCATTTTTCAAGTAAAACATCATTGGTGATCTGAAAACACCGGTGTTGCCACCGATAGCGTTAATAAGCTGGGCATAAATTTAACAGGCTATATTTATCATCATTAACAGTACTAAGACTTTAGTGGTTTGTATCTCAGTGATGCCTGGGCCTAGCCACATGAAACAAACACTGTAAGGAAGCTAAAAGTCTTCTCTGTCAGAACTATTGGCTATCTTATGTCTCTGTACTCTTCCTCTTTTCTGTGTACGAGAGAACGAGAGAAATGGCTCGACCTATCACTTGCGTTAACGCATGATAAACTAATGGTTTTCCTTAATTAATTTAATGTGCAATAATAATGCGTTAACATGCCCAGCCCTAATAAAATACTTTATATAACTTTATTTTAAGATCTGAATACTACAGAGTGTTGCTTTAAATGGTTGATGCGAGCTGTTAGCACAGCTTAAACTGATCTGTGCTGTATTATTGTCTATAACTTATCACCATTAAAATAATTCACATAGGCTTTTCACTTTAAATCTTATAAACGGTTAAGGTTTGGTAAATGTTTTTTATTTTTGTGTCTGACCTTGTTTGCTGCTCATATAGACCTCCTGTAGACTGAAGTTGGATTGATCCTCTCCCTGAAACACAACACAATCATTAAATTTATCTGTATACTATCCTATAACAGACAGAAGTGACTTTACTATAGCGCTTTCTAATGTCCAGAGCTGAATGGAACAACCCCCCTTTGTTCTGATTGGTCAGAAAAATCAGTCCCTGATCTCTGTCAAAAACGCTTTATAATAAAGTCCAGAAGAGGTCTCAGAGTCTTATATTTTGATCTGTTATGGGCTATGGACTGAATCATTAGTTCTCACCATCAGCATGACTTCTATACACAATAAAATCACTATTAATAACTTTGTGGACTATCTGGCTGCCTAAATAAAATATGGAAGATTTTTGAAGAATCAAAATAAATTCCAGGTCTTACGCACATGTCTGCCGAGTCGTCCAAGAACCTCTTGGAGGACTGTGGCTGCAGTGATGTTCTCAGAGACCGACACTTGGACAAAAGACGAATTAGATCTGAAAGAGAAAAATATTATACAGAACAATGAGAACTCAGGTCCTGGTTTAGACCTAGTTTAGATGTGATTTTGTCCTGGTTTAGACCTGATTTAGTCGTGTCTCATAACCTAATCCTGTGTTTCTAAACTGGTCTGACTTAGTGGTCTATGGTTTAATACTGTTTACTGCTGTCACTGATGCACTGTGGGAAAGTGAGTTCTGTGAGTCCAGACCTGTCCCAGTCCTGGTAGACCCTGAGGACTTCGCTGTGCTTGTGTCTGGACCTCAGGACCCAGGTGTCTCCTCTGTCGTCGGTCTGGTTCTGGTTCTGTCCGTTTCTGTTAAGGACATCTTCACTCTGAAGACTCTGATGCTGGGCCCCACCTTCTCCTGAACCATCGCAATGGAGACTCTGATGCTCATCTCCGTTGGCATGGAGACGGTGCTGATGCTGACCGTCTCCATGGAAACCAACCTCCTGCAGCTCAAAATCCTGAGGGTCATCGAGAAGATAGTAGGCTCTCAACGCTGCCTCCTAGAAAAGAAAGAAAATCAGACTAACTTAGACACAATAAAAATTACTGTAACTTTTTTTATTTAATTTAATTTTATATTTATTTTATAATATGTATTATTTCTAAGTTTATATATATACACACACACACACACACATAATAATTTACCTTAATATTGTATATTTATGTATATATGTACTTAATTAGTTTTATTATGCACATTATTTTATTTAATTAATTTTAAAATTAAATCTATTTTCATTAAGTTATTTATAATTTTATTTTAATTCTATTTTGAAAGATTTAATACAATAGTTATTTTTATGATTATATATAGATTTTATTCTGGGGAAAAAATTTAAAATAACTTAATAATTAATAAGAACTATACTTAACTTATATATACAGTAATATAATAAATATACAAAATAATACCACTATTTCAACAATATTAAAATGTGGTTTTATCAGAAAATCAACATAAACATTTTACAGACACACAATTACTGTCTTTTTTTTTGGAGAGACAAATCTAACTATAAAAATATAAATCTTTTAAAACTGAAAAAATAAAATCTCTTGTAAATCTTACCACCACTGCGTCGTTGTTGGTGGCTCTAGACACAGACACCGTTCGATAAGTTCCTCGTTTCACTGCGTCATCTCCATCAAACACTTTCAGGAACTGCTTCCCTAATGTACCAGATTCTGCTGCAGCAGTGGAACCATCTTTTATCACTGGGAGCGAGACATCCACTTCATCTGAGTGATCTAAAAATATATACAGTTGCAAGAAAAAGTATGTGAACCCTTTGGAATTATTTGGATTTCTGCATGATTTGGTCATAAAATGTGATCTGATCTTCATCTAAGTCACAACAACAGACAAACACAGTCTGCTTAAATTAATGCTGAAAAAACAAAACCATTTATTTAAACATTCACAGTGCAGGATGAAAAAGTATGTGAACCCCTAAATGGTTACAAAAGTAACTCTGAAAGCCTTGATGTTCATGAGTCCATGGTACGACAGATTGCCTCTAAATAGAGAAGGTTCAGCACTATTGCTACTCTCCCTATGAGTGGTCGTCCTGTGAAAATGACTGCAAGAGCACAGCGCAGAATGCTCAATGAGGTGAAGAAGAATCCTAGAGTGGCAGCTAAAAACTTAGGAAGCCACTGCTGTCCAAAAAAAAAAAAAACATTGCTGCATGTTTAAAATTTGCAAAAGAGCTCCTAGATGTTCCACAGCACTACTGGAAAAATGTTCTGTGAACAGATGAAACCAAAGTTGAGTTGTTTGGAAGAAACACACAACGCTATGTGTGGAGAAAAAAGGCACAGCACACCAACATCAAAACCCCATCCCCACAGTGATGGAGGGAGCCTGGACAAATTACTATCATCAACAGCAAAATGAATTCCCAATTTTATCCAAACATTTTGCAGGAAAACCTAAGACCACCTGTCCACCAACTGAAGCTCAACAGAGGATGGGTGATGCAACAGGACACTGACCCAAAACATAGAAGCAAATCAACAACAGAATGGTTTCAACAGAAGAAAATACACCTTCTGGAGTGGCCCAGGCAGAGTCCTGACCTCAATCCTTGTGAAATGCTGTGACATGACCTCAAAAGAGCAATTCACACCAGACATCCCAAGAAACAGTAAAACAGTAAACAGTTTTGTAAAACGGAATGGTGCAAAATTCCTCCTAAGTGTTGTTCAGGTCTGATCTTCACTACAGAAAACATTTGGTTGAGGTTATTGCTGCCAAAGGAGGATCAACCAGTTATTAAATCCAAAGGTTCACATACTTTTTCCCTGTACTGTGAATGTTTACATAAATATTAAACAAACACATGAAATTTTTTTTTTTTGCAGCAGCATTAGTTTAAGCAAACTGGGTTTGTCTATTGATGTGACTTAGATGAAGATCAGATCACATTTTATGACCAAATGATGCAGAAATTCAAGTGATTCCAAAGGGTTCACATACTTTTTCTTGCAACTGGACATATAGGATAAGACTATTGGCTAAAAAAAACGGTGTACAAGACAGTGGCTCGGAGAAACAGGAGGCGGAGCAGAGGATGTTTCTGTTCTCTGTTCACGATGAGGATGGGCAGGATTAGTTTATGAGTCCATCAGGGACAGCTCAGATGATAGATTTTCTGGAGATAAAGTTTCCAGACTGAGATGGTTTGTCCAGAAGAGGAATAGTGAATGTATGGGTACAGAGGAGGGATAGTGAATGTATGGGTACAGAGGAGGGATAGTGAATGTATGGGTACAGAGGAGGGATAGTGAATGTATGGGTACAGAGGAGGGATAGTGAATGTATGGGTACAGAAAAGGGATAGTGAATGTATGGGTACAGAGGAGGGATAGTGAATGTATGGGTACAGAGGAGGGATAGTGAATGTATGGGTACAGAGGAGGGATAGTGAATGTATGGGTACAGAGGAGGGATAGTGAATGTATGGGTACAGAAAAGGGATAGTGAATGTATGGGTACAGAGGAGGGATAGTGAATGTATGGGTACAGAGGAGGGATAGTGAATGTATGGGTACAGAAAAGGGATAGTGAATGTATGGGTACAGAGGAGGGATTGTGAATGTATGGGTACAGAGGAGGGATAGTGAATGTATGGGTACAGAGGAGGGATAGTGAATGTATGGGTACAGAGGAGGGATAGTGAATGTATGGGTACAGAGGAGGGATAGTGAATGTATGGGTACAGAAAAGGGATAGTGAATGTATGGGTACAGAGGAGGGATAGTGAATGTATGGGTACAGAGGAGGGATAGTGAATGTATGGGTACAGAGGAGGGATAGTGAATGTATGGGTACAGAGGAGGGATAGTGAACGTATGGGTACAGAGGAGGGATAGTGAATATATGGTAGAAGGATGAGGCTGAGGTTAGAGCTGCCAGGATAAGTGGGGAACCTCCATTCCTTGTAAAAAAAAAATATTTTAGAGGTTGATGTAGAAACAGCTGTATTGTAATCACTCAGTTTGAGCATCTCATTGATGGTGAGGAGCTTATTGTAATTATTAATTGCTATTGTCCTGGTTTAGCTTTGGATTTGTCCTGGATTTGTTCTGGTTATGTCCAGTCTTAGTTTAGTCCTGGTCCAGGGATGTTGCTAGACCTGAAGCTTTACTGAGGCAAGTTTTTCTTAAAAGTATGCGCCACACAATGTACTAATCAAATTTTTTTCTGTTTTAGCCCCTAACCTTACACTACAGTAAATATTTGGAAAAGAAAACAAAATATAATATGTGTTTTAAAAATATGTACATTATGGGAAATGCTTTGCAGTTCGACTCAAAGGCTCAAAGCATTGACAAATAATATTATGTTATGATTTATTTACTGGGGCACAGCTGAAAGTGGTCTAGTCACACCCATGCCTGACTAGCATCTACTGTACACCAGTCAGACCAAAATAAAGAAGAAACAAGCAAAGTTACATGGTTCCTCTTTCAAATGAAAAACTTAAATGTAGAAAAAAAAATATGGAGGTTTAAGGAGACAGCTGAGGATAAATGGAAATGATGCTCACTCCACCAACCCGGTGGCTGTTGACTGACATTTGACTTTGCCAAATATTTTTGGAGGTGGTGCTTGATTTTGAGAATCACTGGTGTACAGGAGATGCTAGTTTGTCCTTCTTAAAAAAAGGCATACAGTATTTTGTCACCTCATATTAAAGTGTAAACGCTGTTGCAGTACACAGATACAGTTCTAACCCTAAAGTTCAAACCGAGTGTGTCTTTGCGGTTCAGATGTGTCACTTCAACATCACTCTGTCACACTCTGTACATGAGCTTCAGGAGGACAGAGGGCCATGGCAAAACAGGAAGTGGTTTGGGTGAGAGCGTGATTCTCAGAAAAACTGCCAACACAAACAGAAACTACGACCTCACTATGATCCAGACCTGGACTCAAACCAGGGGTCTTCTCGTTCAGGGGTAAATGCTCTAAAAAAGCCCTAATATCTCACAATAGTAACAAAGCCACTAAAACTAATTATTTGTTACTTTAATGACCCCTTGTGGCTGGAGTTAGTATCTTTGACCCTATCTCACAATGGAACAGAATCCTTTAAAATGTTCCAGGATCCAGATCTAAGCCAGGGCCAAACAGGACTAAACCAGGTCCAAACCAGGTATAAACCAGGGCTAAATCAGGTCTAAACCAGGGCTAAATCAGGTCTAAACCAGGAATTAACCCAGTTTAAAGCAGGTCTAGACCAGGTATAAACCAGCACTTAAGCAGATCTTACCCCAGTCTAAACCAGGACTTACCCAGGTCTAACCCAAGTCTAACCCAGGTCTAATCCAGGTCAAACTCAGGTCTAACCCAGGTCTAAGCCTGTCCTCACCGTTATCCAGAGTGACGGTCTCCATGATGCGGTACAGGTGCATCTTGCTGAAGTTTCTGGACTCCAGTTTGACAAAGAGAGGATTTAGGATCATGGTTCTGAGTCGGCCCAGTCCACACTCTGGCTGCACACTCACAAAGCACGTGCCATGGCTCTGGAAACGGGAAGGAATGCAAAAATATTTAGTACTGGAAGAACAAATAACTTTAACTGGAAAAGTGTTTGGTTGTGTACTTGGGTTTGATTAAATGAATATGTATTTTACTGTCACCATGGCACATGTACCTACTGTATTTGATAAAACTGCAGCCATTTCATCTATTTAATGCCACCCAGGCTTCAAACAAGCAACACCTTTCTGCGACCCCCTTTTGGGTTCTTACCCACAGAACCACTGCTCTAAACCGAAACACTTACACTTAACAGAGAACAGCTTCAAACAGCAGCTGAAAGATTTAGGTGCACTAACACTTATGTTATGTAATTAGAGACGAACAGAGAGCTACGGCACATTTGTAGTAACCTATGCATAGCCTCTTCAGGAAACATCAGCCCTCTGTGACAAAAACAACAGCATATTTAGCAAACCACACGGCACATCTCTCTGTCCTCGCCTGCACACTGTGAAGTTTGTTGAGATCAGTTTCTACTCAGGTTTACCCCAAGTTCACTCTTCTAATTTCTGTGCAATGAAGTGGTCAAGAGGTGTGTGGCATACGGCATACGCTGTGAGAAGGCATGCTGCCGTCCTGCGCAGAGCTCTGGTGCCAAAACGCACCATTGTGCACGTACGGCACTTCGAGAAGTCCCAGTACAATAAAATGCATTTGTAAAGTGTGTTACTGAGATTGTAAAGAGTAATATATTGCCCAATTTTTTATTAGTTAGGAGTTACATTACTAGGAGTTACTACTACGTTCCAGCAAAAAGAAATACACTACTGTAATGCCGTTACTCCCAACACTGTTACTTTACTTATACATACATCTCTGCTTTACTTAGGCAAATTTTACAAGGGGTACTTTTACTTCACTACATTTGTTAACTTTGAAGGACAAAGTATTTTGAGCTTTTGTTTAAAATCTTTTGTTTTTGCTGTGCACTGATTGTAGATAAGTACCTTATCATAAAAGATGCAGTAAAGTAGTACTCCTTAGAAACATCAAAATAATAAAAAGACAGAAGACTTCCCTGACCAATTAAGTTGATTAAGGGCCTGTTTACACAATAACACTGGCCAGGAAAACACAACAGTCATGCATTTACATGAAAACGCAGAAGTGTGAAGAAAATTAAGCTAAATTGTAGTACCTGTTTTGTCCAGCAAGCTGTTGGCCCTGCAAATGTTCTACACCACAGCAGAGGAAATAGTTCCAGTCTACTACTTCCCTACTACTTTAGAATGTGGTTTTCTGGAGCCATTCTCATAACGTCTCACATAAAAGTAAGTACTTGCACAGATTTTACTGACAATTACTGGACTAAATATGAACGTGTGAGACATAAAAGCCTCTATTTTGCACTTGCAGATCAGCTGACTTGCGCCCGGCAGACAGCCAATCACAGTTCAGATTGCGGCTGTTACATCATAGCTGTTTTCACAGTTTACAGAGCTCTGAGTGGCTTCCGGTGTGTGACCAAAAGAACTCCTCCAGCGTTTTCAAAAGATTGTGTATTTGGAAAACAAAAACCCTGTCCTCGTGTAAACAAAAGACCAAACCGCAATCAAACTTTTGCAGATTCGGCAAAAAGCACTGTCGTCTAAACGGCCCTCTTCTGTTGCACCACTATGTTAATTCCAGCACAATTTTTCAGCAAAATCCCTCACATTGAACACATGAATTAGTTGTCGAGTGTGTGAAATACTTTTACTTTTTACTAACAATTACATCTTAAGTACTTTTATACTTTTACTTAAGAAAAATGTGAATGTGATACTTTCACTTTTTCTTGAGTAAAATTTTGCTCATTTATCTGTACTTTTACCTAAACAAATAAATGGAGTACTTCTTCCACCACTGCCCCTGTGTGACCCCTGTGTGACCCCTAGCCCATCTTGACTCTCCTTGTATTTGTACAAAGTTTTCCCCGGTCTTTCGGCAATGGGTTGGTTCTCCCATTCTTACAAAGCTGATTTTTATTCAGCCTACAACTTCTTTAGTCACCGCACTGACTCTGAAACTATTTAATTAAGGTGAAAAAGTTGCATAATTCATCTTTAATACTGTTAGAAGACCAAACTAACCCTTTTGGACCATCGTAAAAACTGAATTTTTCTCCTTATCTTACATGGTTTAGTTTGAAAGGCCATCAGGGCTTGACATTTACTTTTTTTTTCTCACTGGCCATTTTGCTTAAGTTTTTCACTAGCCATAATTTAGATGTTAAAATGCTGATTCATTTGTAGTATGTATGACAATTATCTTTTGTTTTTCTTTTGAAAATGACCACTGAAAAGGTACTTTTTAAAACAGTAATTTATCACCATCAAAAAGAAAACAATTTGCTCCTAACTGGCCCGAGGTGAATCTGTTGTTCTTATTGTTTATTACTTTATTTTATTTATTAGTTACCTTTTTGTATGCTTGTATATTTTATATTTAGAATGTATATCTACAGGTACATGCTTATATTTTGGATGTTTGTATAATGGTGTTTGAGTGCACTATTTTTGTGTTATTTATTTGTGTTAGAGAAATGTATATATAAGTTATCTACTTTTATATGTCTCATAAATCCTAAGTACAATATGTGTGTTATGAATGTATTAATCATGTGCTGAGTTACAGAGTGTTCCAGTAGATAATGCTGATGCACGACTGACTGCTTAATCTATACTGACCGTATAGATTAAGCATGGCATGGAAGAAGAAGAATGACCAACTGGATAAGAAAGTGCGGCCTCAGAACTGATAACCAGCGTTGTTTTGTTAAATTATCATATGTAGAGTTGATGACTGTCTCTGTCCTAGTTCCCCAATTCCCTTATCGGACAGAGACGGTGCATGTAACCAGGGGCGTGATGTTTAATAAAAGGCATGAGAGAGCACCAGGGAGCCCAGAGCACATGGAGGGAATGTTCCCGGTGCATGTCACTGGGTCTTCATCTCTGTCTGCTCTCCTTGCAAGTAAACCATTTAACGTGTCTGTGTTTCTTCTTGTTTTAGTATTATAGTTGGATTAACCAGCTCCAACAAATTGGTCCTTCGAGCCGGATCTCCAGACGCCTGAGGACTCCGGAGGGCAACTGAGACCCAGGAAGACAGCGGCCGCTGCACAAATACCGTTTGACCGGCTGGCTCTTCGTTGTCGACTGGAGTCTGACGGCTGACGAGAATCCGAAGGAGAAAGACAGACACGCAAAGAGTGAGTAACCGTTGTAGACTGAATGTGAGTGTGAATGGGGGAGAAAAGACGCGACGCGCAGTAGAAAAGAAACCTGTGACATCCTAGGCTCTGGCAGGGTAACAGAGAAGTCATCCAACAAGTAGCTCGAGGTTACTAGTAGTTGGTAAATGCAAAAAAAAGGGCTGAACCACCCTCCGACGGCAGATCGGTAAACGTTGGTCTACTAAAATATCACGTTTTTAAAAAGAGAAAAAAAAAAAACGGATAAGTAGACACAGGCCATGCATGTGAGCGTGAAAGGAACTGCAACGGTGAAAACCGTTAAAACAGTCAGAAAAATACAGTGAAGCAATACAGATGTGCTAGACAAAATTTCTCCGCCTGACCGCAGGTAGAAGCCTGAGAAATACTGTATTAACTATTGTCACTGTCTGACTGAAATCTTTTCCTCTTTAGAGGGACCTTAGGTCCCGCCAGGAGGAACTAAATTATAAAAATGGGAAACAATCAGGAAAAAAGGGCGGCCAACCCGGAACAACTAAAACACAAAGATTACAAAGTAGTACAAAACCATGACCCTAAATTAAATAAACATCTCCGCAAATGGATAGAAAAATATAACTTCAATGGTAAACTCAGCACAATAGAGCTGGCGCAGCTACAAAAAAAAATACATGCAAAATGTAAGGGAAATGAAGGGAAAATGAGAAAACAAGGACTAACCGAATTAAAAGGCAAGAGAAAGTGCAGCCCTGGTGCTCACCTCTGAAGAAGGTGAAGCACAAGTTTACTACATGGAAGGAGTAAGTAAGAGAAGAGGACGAGGAAGTGCAGGCAGAGGACGAGGAAAAGGCCAAACAAGCAATGAGTGGGGATCAGAAGATAAGGACCTTGAATGTTGGTATTGTGGAAAACTAGGCCATAGGCAAGCAGAATGCAGAAAGCTGAAGAGAGACAAAGAGAGATCAGAGAGAGAGAGAATAGAATGACTAGACAAGTTGCAGAAAGAGTTGGGGTACGATGAGGAAGATGGCAATGAGGAAGATCAGGAAGTAGTAACGGATATCTATGCAGCAATACATTTCGCAGATGACCCAACATATATTGATGCTATAGGCGTTCCTCGGGGTGTCCCAGATGAATATAAATTGGCAGACCAAATTGCAACAGGTTTCGAAAACATACCGATAATAAGCGCCATAATACCCATCACTCCTAATAAGAATGTAAATAGAATAAACTACATCCATTACAATGTGCAGAAACTAGGAAACTACACGAAAAACGCTCTGAGAGCTGTTCATGAACAGCTGGCTGCGACATCCCTAATGGCTTTCCAGAACAGAATTGCTCTAGACATGCTGTTGGCTGAAAAAGGCTCGGTGTGCGCCATGTTTGGAGATCAGTGTTGTACTTTCATCCCTAACAACACGGCTCCACATGGTACCTTGACCAGAGCCCTGGAGGGGCTGCGCACAATGAATAAACGCATGAAAGATCAATCTGGAATAGATCGTTCTATGTGGGATGGTTGGATGAATTACTTCGGACAATGGACGGGCCTAGTTTCGAGTGCACTGGTATCAATAGCAGTGTTTATTGCGGTGCTCACATTGTGTGGATGTTGTTGTATTCCCTGCATTAGAGGATTAGTGAACAGGTTAATTACTACTGCCATCGCTCCTACACCACATGTGGAGCAGATGCCTTTGCTGACAGTAGAAGAGGGGCCCGAGGACGTTCATGAGCAGTTAGCAGAACTTTTCAATGAAGACAATGTCTAAACACCCCTCTGAGTGTAAAACACAATGATTCCGTAACTAAAAATCTACTAGAAGTGGTTATGAGATGATAAAATAAAAGTTGATAAACAGGAGGGAAATGTTAGAGAAATGTGTATATAAGTTATCTACTTTTATATGTCTCATAAATCCTAAGTACAATATGTGTGTTATGAATGTATTAATCATGTGCTGAGTTACAGAGTGTTCCAGTAGATAATGCTGACGCACGACTGACTGCTTAATCTATACTGACCGTATAGATTAAGCATGGCATGGCCGCAGAAGAATGACCAACTGGATAAGAAAGTGCGGCCTCAGAACTGATAACCAGCATTGTTATGTTAAATTATCATATGTAGAGTTGATGACTGTCTCTGTCCTAGTTCCCCAATTCCCTTATCGGACAGAGGCGGTGCATGTAACCAGGGGCGTGATGTTTAATAAAAGGCATGAGAGAGCACCAGGGAGCCCAGAGCACATGGAGGGAATGTTCCCGGTGCATGTCACTGGGTCTTCATCTCTGTCTGCTCTCCTTGCAAGTAAACCATTTAACGTGTCTGTGTTTCTTCTTGTTTTAGTATTATAGTTGGATTAACCAGCTCCAACAATTTGTCTGCATATCTTTAATCTCGGTTCAGAGAATGTTCACTTTTATATTGCAAAAATTCAAAATAAAAAGTTCAAAATAACAAAAACAAACAAACAAAACAAAAAACAAACAAACAAAAAAAGAGTACACAATTTTAAAAACTCTGAATCTGTATACTTTAGCTTTTACTGTATTTTTTTTAACATGTTCTCATTAAGACCCTCTAACGAGCTTAATTTTGTCTCTCCACATATGATTTACTATAGGTTCTTCATTTTTAGGCATAGCAGTAGAAAGACAGGCCTAAAGTAGTTAAAAAAAAAAAACAATCCAACCAGACAAAGTGGCTAGTTCCAAAATGGAAATCTGTCCCCATTCGGCCAGTTGGTGAGTGTTAATGTCAATCCCTGATGGCCACGCTCCTATTATCTTGTCCCAGTCCATTTCTAAGCTGTACTAGCTGATGTGTTACTGATGATATGTGCCTTCATGCTTTTTAATGAAGGTGTACTGGGTGTGGTTAGGCTTTTACAGGGTGACAAATATTTGGTTAGAGCCTCACCGTGAGTCCGCACCACTCACACCTGAGTCCAGTCAGGACATCAGAGGAGCCACACGACCGACGACAAACTTCACAACGAGACGAGGATGAAGCACAGCCCTCCCTCCAGTGGTGAGGCCAGGGATCCTTACGCCGGAAAAAAAAGCACCACGTTATATTTCCTCTCTGATTGGCTGTAGTGTATTTGCTCTCTGATTGGCTGTAGTGTATCTGCTCTCTTATTGGCTGTAAAGTATCTTCTCTCTGATTGGCTGTAGTATAGCTACTCTCTGATTGGCTGTAGTATAGCTACTCTCTAATTGGCTGTAATGTATCTTCTCTGTGATGGGTTCTAATGTTTCTGCTCTCTGAATGGCTGTAGAAGATATGCTTTCTAAATTGGCTGTAGCGTATCTGCTCTCTGATTGGCTGTAGAGTTACCTGCGTATGTATAGTTGAGTCCAGGTGAGAGCACCGGCAGTCAGCACAGGTGAACACAGCGCAGTCAGAGTGCACGTGGAGCTCACACACTGTTGCAGATAAGGATGTGATAGCTCAGTAGGTTTTGTTAGGGTAAGAGATCAAAACTAATGATGCAGCACATTCTCATAAAACTAACTCCATTCTATAGAGACAGAGTCATTCCATTTAAAACTCCCCCTGTGTGTGTCCAGGACTGACCTTCACACCGGAGGTCACTGTTCCCTTCAGTTTGTTTACGACAGACGCAGCAGAATTTCTTCTTGTGACCGGCAGGAACCAAGCAGTGAGCTACTGGGACCTGGAGGAACAAACAGCAAGAAAATACAGTATTTTAAACAGCAACTAATATATCTTTATATCCACCTCATTTTTTTAAAATCAGGTCCTACAGTATATACTTCATCACTGCAATAACTTTCTTTGGGACCTATTCTTAAATTTGGCACATGAGGCCATTGAACCCTAAATATGTAGCGTTGTCTCCATAAATCCTTAAAAACTTTGGGAGATGAATCTTTCTGATTGCAACAGTATGCAGAGTGTTAATAGTAAATTTCGACTCGAACAAATGGTTTCTTTCGGCTTCTTACTTCTGAGTTCTTGCCACAGCAGATCATCAAGTAGTCTTCATATTTACTTACACTTACTATGTGAAAATGGTATATCAAAATATCTCGTTATTGCCATATATTCAACATAGTTATCACATATCACGTTTTTCTCAAAATCATGCAACCTTGAGTATATGTACTTCATCTTGAGCAACATTATTTTACAGTAGCAGTACTTTTTCTTGAGTGATACTCACAGTGATGGTGGTTGATGTGAGACAGGAACAGACCGACCTCAGAGTTTTCAGACACTTCTCGTGACTCATGAAGTTACACACTGTGGAGGAGAAAATACAAACTTCCTTTCAATAATGATCAAACATATACATAACATAACAAAATCATAGAATATTCATGCATTTTTTTTCAATGACTTCTTTTATTTCTCACTTCATTCATATTTTAAAAGAAAAAGCACAAAAAAACATCTGATTTTACATATCAGCAAAATTAAAAATGAATGAAAAGGAGCAGAAAGAACAGTAATCTTATATTATCTGTCCCTTGTTAACAAAAAGATTGTACATTTATATTCTTACAAAGTTATTATTGTGTTATTATTCTTATTAATGTTCCACGTTGAGGTGAGCTAAGTGTACCAAATATGCTGTATGCTATTTAGATGGAAAATAATGACAAGCACTCAGAGAAACCCACTTCCTCCTGACGTACAAGCTTAACCACTAAGGCCATGTAAATGTAAAAGGGTTTAGATGTATCATGAAGGCAGGCTGATTATCCTTTTATTTGATTATTTCATCAGGAATATGAGTTTGTAAAAATGCAGGATAAATTCTTTATCCTGCAAGTAATGACACAGGGTCTTTGTACTGATAAAGACAGATGTTTCACATGAGCACTTTCTGAAGAATCATCATCTTGTGAGTGAGGGAGTACCCTCATAAAAAATACATTAGAAACAAATTTCAATTGTAGGGCTGGACAAAATATTTGTTTTGGGATAAACTGCAATATTTTGTGAAGTGATACTGATATCAATACTTTGTGTTGTGCAGAATAATGGTACTATAGTGATGCTCTGCTTTCTCAGTCACATGTGTGCCAAAAGTGGTGATGTATTCTGCCAGGAGTGTAGCGGGCAGCATGCACTTCTAAGCACTTGGTTTGTCATACAGTGGGGCAAAAAAGTATTTAGTCAGCCACCAATTGTGCGAGTTCTCTCACTTAAAAAGATGAGAGAGGCCTGTAATTTTCATCATAGGTATACCTCAACTATGAGAGACAAAATGAGAAAAAAAATCCAGAAAATCACATTGTCTGATTTTTAAAGAATTTATTTGCAAATTATGGTGGAAAATAAGTATTTGGTCAATAACAAAAGTTCATCTCAATACTTTGTTATATACCCTTTGTTGGCAATGACAGAGGTCAAACGTTTTCTGTAAGTCTTCACAAGGTTTTCACAAACTGTTGATGGTATTTTGGCCCATTCCTCCATGCAGATCTCCTCTAGAGCAGTGATGTTTTGGGGCTGTCGCTGGGCAACACGGACTTTCAACTCCCTCCAAAGATTTTCTATGGGGTTGAGATCTGGAGACTGGCTAGGCCACTCCAGGACCTTTAAATGCTTCTTACGAAGCCACTCCTTTGTTACCTGGGCAGTGTGTTTGGGATCATTGTCATGCTGAAAGACCCAGCCACGTTTCATCTTCAATGCCCTTGCTGATGGAAGGAGGTTTTCACTCAAAATCTGACGATACATGGCCCCATTCATTCTTTCCTTTACACGGATCAATCGTCCTGGTCCCTTTGCTGAAAAACAGCCCCAAAGCATGATGTTCCCACCCCATGCTTTACAGTAGGTATGGTGTTCTTTGGATGCAACTCAGCATTCTTTCTCCTCCAAACACAACGAGTAGAGGTTTTACCAAAAAGTTCTATTTTGGTTTCATCTGACCATATGACATTCTCCCAATCCTCTTCTGGATCATCCAAATGCTCTCTAGCAAACTTCAGACGGGCCTGCACATGTACTGGCTTTAGCAGGGGGCACTGCAGGATTTGAGTCCCTGGCGGCGTAGTGTGTTACTGATGGTAGCCTTTGTTACTTTGGTCCCAGCTCTCTGCAGGTCATTCACTAGGTCCCCCGTGTGGTTCTGGGATTTTTGCTCACCGTTCTTGTGATCGTTTTGACCCCACGGGGTGAGATCTTGCGGGGAGCCCCAGATGGAGGGAGATTATCAGTGGTCTTGTATGTCTTCCATTTCCTAATAATTGCTCCCACAGTTGATTTCTTCACACCAAGCTACTTACCTATTGCAGATTCAGTCTTCCCAGCCTGGTGCAGGTCTACAATTTAGTTTCTGGTGTCCTTTGACAGCTCTTTGGTCTTGGCCATAGTGGAGTTTGGAGTGGGACTGTTTGAGGTTGTGGACAGGTGTCTTTTATATAGATAACCAGTTCAAACAGGTGCCATTAATACAGGTAACGAGTGGAGGACAGAGGAGCCTCTTACAGAAGAAGTTACAGCTCTGTGAGAGACAGAAATCTTGCTTGTTTGTAGGTGACCAAATTTTTTTTCTCATTTTGTCTCTCATAGTTGAGGTATACCTATGATGAAAACTACAGGCCTCTCTCATCTTTTTAAGTGGGAGAACTCGCACAATTGGTGGCTGACTAAATACTTTTTTGCCCCACTGTATACTGTCACACAAATAAACATATCTCTAAACACTTAATAAATAAACATCAGACTGCCTGATGGTGGATTTATTACTTTGGAAATGGGGCTTGGGGCTTCTTGTGTATAAATGAGTAATGTGTGAATCGAACCTAAAGTATAGATACTTTCAATAGCAGTAATTCTGATACCAATCAATGCCAATCTGAAACTGTTCTGAAAATCCTGTGGCATAAAGTAGACATAATATGTAATATAGCCCTGTATAATTCACAAAAAAAACAATTAATACAGACAAGAAAAAACAATGGTTCTTTTTTCTTTATAATCGGTTAATCCTGACATCCTTAATCTGGACAAAGTTTTTAAACCTTTGATAGATGGTCACCAGAAGACTGGACATTCACCAACATCTAGACTAAATCAGACATAACTCAAGCACTAAATCAGCCTTAAGTAGTACTAAGGCCAGGTCTAACCCAGGACTAAACCAGGATTGACACAGGACTAAACCAGGTCTAAACCTGATTTAAATCAGCACTGCTCCTTCCTAAGCCCCTCTTTATCAGTTGGTGTAGTGTGTAGTACAGTAGTGTCTCACATTAATCCCAGTGTTATGTAATGATCCATGTTTATCTGCTCTCACTGCTGCCTTCTGTCAAAAACACTGTACTATACTTATGAGGACAGGAAGGGACAAAGAAGAGGGTCCACACAAGTTCAACACGAGCTCATGTGGGACAGAGGAGGGATAGTGAATATATGTTGTTGTTTTTTTTGTCCTGTGGTGTGACACAACTTTGAACTTGAATGTAAAAAATATGAAATAATAATTTCAATAAATCAGTCATATAAAAAGTGTAAAGAAGGTTTTTCAAAAACAATTCATAATTTAAGGGTAACGCTATTATTTCTACATTATTAATTTGACAGTGTCCTTTGGTGTGACTTTTTTTTCACACCGAAGGACATTAACTACAGTTTGGCCATTTGAATTCTTGGCCTAAATTATTCAACATGTTTCTTGTGCTAACTTGATACATATATTCCATATAAAATGATTTTCACCATTCAGAATTTTACTTACAGCTTTACAGCTGTCACGCCACAGGACACCAAACAGACAAAAAAATTTGGATTTTACTAAAATTAATAATAAAATAATTGTTCCTTTTACCCTTCAGCCTTAACTCCAAAGGCCCTCCTGGTCTATAAGGGTGTGTTCACACTTGCCGTGTTTGGTTCGCTTCAGTTGAACTCTGGTGCGCTTCCTGGGAAAGTCTGGTTTGTTTGAGCAGGTGTGAACATGCAAGTGAACTGCCCCAAAGTGCACTGAGTCCTGTGGTCAGCAAGTGTGAACACACCCTAAATGACAGATAGGGTCCTGTAGATTTTGTTGTAACTGCCTGCTTAAAACCCTGATTTTTCATGTCACACTGCAGGACACCATTGTGATTCCAAGATTAAACTAATTTAATTTTTTATTGTAGGTTTCAGGTGCAGTTGACAGTGTTGTTTTAGTAAAGTTGATATATTTAACTTTGCACCAAATACTAAATGAACTGTCCCAGTCACTGGTGACGTATTTTGGAAATGTTTGTATTTTAAAAATGTTACAGTCACACCACAGGACATTTTACAGTTCTTCTTTATAAAACTTTCACGGTTTTGTAGAAGACTCTATGTTGCACTGCTGACAGAATTTTAGAGGTGGAAAGACATCATTTATCAAAACTTTTCAAATTATTATGGAAAAAGTAGGCATCACATCAAGCACCAGATACAGAAGAGGGATAGTGAGTATATAGTTAGAATGATGCTGAGGTTAGAGCCAGAGGCCTAGAGGAAGACTAAAGAGGAGATTTATGCATGTAGTGAAAGAGGACATGAAATTAGTTGGTATGAGAGAAGAGGATGCAGAGGATAGGATTAGCTGGAGGCAGAGGATTCACTGTGCACACCTCTGAAAGAAACAGACCAGAGGAGGAGGCGAAGATAGGTTGATAAATATCAAAGGAAATATACATCTGCACAATTTGAAGACATTAAATGAACAAGGAAAGACTACATGGCTTGACCAGGTCTAAACCTGGTGTTTACCAGGGCCAAGCCAGGTCTTAAACAAGGATCACACCAGGTCTAAACTGGGTCTAAAAAATTTGGACTAAACCAGGTCTACACCAGGACTAGAGGGCCCAGTCTGGTGCATGTTTGTGGTCTTTTATACATAGAAATAGAAACAATATAAAGGACGGACATGGTTTGAAATAGCAGAAAGGAAGGAGAGGAAGGAAAGGAAAGAAGAGTGTAGTAAACAGAGAATGAACAGTGGAGGAGAGGAGACTGCTGTTTCTATGACAACCACAGGAAAATAAAGAAAAATGGTTTAGTCCTGGTTTAAGCCTAGTTCAGTTGTGGTTTAGTCCTAGTTTAGTCTTAAGCCTTGTCAATGTGATAAAACCAAAACTAAATCTAGACCAAGACTAAACCAGGACTTAAACCTGTATAACAAGTCTAAATCATGACGCAACAAAATAACCAGCAATCACTTTAGACTTAAAACCTACTGAACCAGTCAGACCTTAGACCTTAGTCCCCAGAGAACTATTCATTTTTATATTCTATCAAATAATACTGTAAATGACCCACACTGTGTCCCCGGGACCTTACCCTCGCACAGGAAGCCCGCCAGGCCCCAGATGAAGTCGCTGCAGCTGTGGCAGAACGTGGGCTTCGTCAGCGTCACCTTCTTGAAGCTGTGGCCGGTGGAGGGGCTCTGGAGCCGCGGCCGCAATGAGGGCGACATCGGGCCGCGCCTCTTACCGCCTTGAGGGCTCGCTGTCCGGTTGCCGTCCGCCATGCGGTCCCGGTGGTGCTCACAGCTCCAGGAGGAGGCAGCAAACCCGGGCTAAGATCCACCACTGAATCCGAAAATTACTTAGTGTCCAACCTCCGGGGCCAAGACATGTCAGCGGGACGTCTCAGCAGTGACGCCCGGAAAAGGTGCGCTGTCGCCGGCGTCGTTGCCAAGAGAGCTCTCCTCACAGTCTGGAGCGTTATACTTGAATCTAACTAAAAACAGGACAAAAAGGTCTAAACCCAAACGAATGGCTTTTAATGCAAGGCTAGACCTTAGACTGACTAAATCCAGTAATAAACTAGGTCTAAACCAAGATTTAACCCTAAAATATAGTCCCAAAACTATAAGCTAAACCTGGGATAAACAGAGTTAAATTTAATGCTAAATTCAAGTCAACATCCGGACAAACCCAGGACAAAAAGCAGCCATTCGAGTCCGAGTCAAACACCGGATGGACAGAACCCAGAACCCAGCGGTGCCACCCAGTGGTTCTCCCCGGCGAACAGCGCTCCTGGGCCGGCTTGTTTACCGCCGCCTCCCGCTGAAATCACTAAAGAGAATCCACCTCCAGACGAATTAATGAAACACGTGTCTCAGGAAAACACACTGCTATATCCTCCAGGAGCGTGGAAAAATCCCCGGACACCTATGGTTGGTACCGTCCCGTATTGTTTTCACCAAGCAGAGGTCGTTTGCCAAGCCGAGATCAGAGCGCCCTTACCGGGGAGCGCGCCACTGGACAGCAGCCTCTCTGGTTCTCGGTACGGCAGCCTGGATCAATCATGTGTTATTGATCCACGGTTAGATGTGCTGCCCGGGGGAGAGATGGGGGGGGGCTCAGTGCCAATCACAGTTGTCTCTCACGGCTCCAAACACCGGAACAAACAGCTCCACATCCGCGAAGAGGAGGAGGAGCCGGGGGAGGCGAGACTAACGCCGCGGCGGCAACAAGTGTCTTCCCCCGAAAAGAGACGCGGATCCCGGGAAGGAAGCAGCGGGAGGGGGCAGTTCTGCTTCTTCTTGTGACAACACCGATTCTTTTCAGCGCTGTTTCACTGCTCCCTCATCTTTCCTAAGTCGTTTCCTCGTCCTATTTCCTAAGCTGGTTTCCTTCGCTTCAGTCCTTCCTTACTCGTGCACAGAATCTTAAAGGGGCTACAGCCTTTGATTTAAACACGAGTCAGAATTCATCAGCCACATGTTCTGTCTGTAGTACCAATCTGTAGGCTAGTAGATGGAGTAGTGAACGACTACATTAAGCACATCGGTTTATCACTTTTTGTGTTTAATAAGCCAGAAACCAGAACAGAGATTTATTTAGACCTAGAATGGGGCAAATACATTGGCCTTAGTGACTTTATTGTCCCTCACACACAACATGATGGCCCTGTTTCAAGAAGCAGCTTTAGTCCAAACTCATAGTATGTTGACTGAAAAGCCTGAAAAGAGGGAAACTCAGAGTTTTCTGTTTCACAGAGAAAGTTAACCTAAACTCTGAGTCAGTTACCATGGTAACTCACTCTGTGAACCTAAGCTGGTCTGGAGCAGCTTTTCTTCCTCTAACCCAGAGTCTCCTCCTGCTGCTGTCTGAAGGAGCGGTCTGATTGGATCATTCACTTCACAAGAAGAGTTTAAAAGATAACGATCTAACTTTTCTACATTTATAGTTTGCATTTATAACTTTACTTCATACAGTCATTTATCAATCAACTTTTGATTAAAAAATGTTGATTTCATGCAGATAGAGACATTTATTACATGTAGCCTTACTTTATTAATTCGATCAATGTCAAGTTGAAATGTTTTATAGTAAAATACATTATACTATCTGAAATATAGAATTTATTGAGATTAGCCAAAAATGGCAGAGTGCTATATTATGTCAAATGAAGAATAAAAAGCTAGTATTTTTTATGCTTCTGTACACTGAGTACAATATAAAAAGTATACTTCTTCTCTTCTTTTACTTGTATCCTACGAATTCATTAATCTATACCTGTGCTCTACATCACTTTAATGATAAGCCTGAATATAACCTCTCCACAGTCACATGACTTCCTTTTCCTTTAAAATGTCTGCCACCTCTGGGTTATCGTTGCCATGGTGAACCCTCTTGTCTTGGTTCCATTGATAATGACCTCTACTCCTGATAAACTCACAGTAAATAAACTCAGAGTTGTCTGACTAAACTCCAAACCTGTTTTCTGAAACAGAAAACTCTGAGTCAGCCCGGTCTGAGTGGGATAACTGAGTTAGGATTTAAACTCAGAGTTACTTCAGCCTGCTGCAGTGAAACATGGCCAATAAGTTGTAGGCCTACACAAAAAAATAAATAAAAACATACATAAGTGAGTGAGTGATTTAAACATTTGGCAACATGAACAAAGAGTTTTTTGTAGTTTTTTTCAGTTTTTGGCCTGCTCCAGCTGTTTGTTTTAAAGAAAGTAACTAACAATGAAATAATAATAATAATAATAATAATAATAATAATAATAATAATAATAATAATAATAATATGTTTTCATAAAAGTGCTGTCTAAGTTATTTTAGACCAGTGGTTCTCAAGCTGTGGTCCTGGTCCCATTAGAGGTCCACAGCCTCTTTCTAGTGCTACTCAGGAGAGTCTGGGATTTTTTGAAGCCAAAAAAACAAAAAATAGGGTTTAGTCCTGCAACCAGACATCTAGTCCTTGTGTGTTTATTCCTGGATTAGTCCTGCTTTTGTTTCTAGTTATGTCCTGATTTAGTCAAGCTCAAATTACTATTTTAATCTTGGGTTTAGAGCTGGGCTAGTCCAGATAAAGGCTCACTTTAGTCCGTAAAAGATGGAACTTGGAAAGACAAATATTTTCAAAGTGGTACTCACAGTGAAAAGTTTGAGTACTGAGTTCAGGTAAATGTAGTTTATTATAGGACTAGCTGGCATTTTGTTTTAAAAACTATCTGAAATTAATTAAAACCATTTTTTATATAACCAACAGCTGATACAAAGAAAATTGCTTTTTTCAGCATCACCGTAAATGTGTACGGAAAGATTAAGTGCTTTGCAGTTTTCATTACTGTAGTACTCTGAGGAGCTGAGCAGTGGTTGTATGCGCAGTCACTGTCCACCAGATGGCAGTGTTGGATTTTAAAACACCTTATTTTTAGCTTTAGTACACTTCAATTCAGAATTGTCATTTTGCAAAACAGGTCACACACAAAATCCAAACAGGATTTCAGGTTTTCAAAAACAAAGTCTGGTGTTTGCAAAATGTTGTTCTGTAATCAAAACTCTTAAGTTATCCCCCAAAAGCCAGTTTTTGCATCAAAATGATCAACCTCCAATTAGGTGACTTCATGTCCACATTCACTCATTTGACACAGCAGCTCAGACTCTGAGTCCTGCTCTCAGTAACTGCAGCTCTCACTGATGAACACAAAACAATACACAGTAAATTTTTAAGTGTTAAAATAACACTTAGAAATTAAAATTTTAGGCTATCTCCGAGTGTATATGGTCTCTCTCAGAGGCAGCAGCAGTGACCTGATCACTTACCTCAGGAATAACCTGACAGATACTCACTAACTCACTAGTGTCGGAAACACACTTCTGCTTCTGGACTTTGATTTTAGAAATGTGCTACTATTACATTAAAAAAAAATCATTAAATTAAAAATAATCTAAAAGGGGTCCTATTCTGCATATGTTTTAATATTATAACAGTCTTCTCATTGTGCAGAGAGCTAATGTTGCCCCTCTGTAGTCTACTGTTACTTTCACTAAATCATTCGCTGGCAACTGTGAAGTATTATTTTTTTTTATCAAAATAAATACATGTCTGTGCAAATGTCTTCACTGTGCACTATGATAAAAATAGGGACCAAACATGGACTTCTTCCTTCCAATGGCTTTTTGCCCTTTATTGGGAAAAAAAAAAAAGACTAACATTGTTGGGTATGAAGCAAACATCTGGTTAGAAAAAACGTACAAATAAAACCGATGCTCAGAATAAATGTCTAAATGTAAATGATGGACTAACAGAGGAAGTGGATATAGCATGACATGTGGTCTGTGTAGGAAACACTACCATCTCACAGCAGAGAGGTTCATGAGTAAATAAACAAATGTGAATTAAAAACATATCCAGTATCTCAGGTGACGCTGTGGTGAAAGGCAGGGTCTGTCAGAGGAAATGTGATGGGAGACACGGCTCCAGCTGCTGCGGCGAGGTGGAGACAAGAGCTCTGCTCCTGATGAAAAACATAGGACACAACATTGTGAGAAAAACAAAATTTCATTTGTCTGCCTACCATAGGAAACAAATTGAATCTAATCAAACACAGTTAAAATGTCAAATTTTGTTCAAAATGAAATGCTGATATTACAGAATGCACAATTTTATACTGTTATGGCAGTGAGATTAAAAAATGTGTTTTTACTGAAAGTCAATTGAACATTTTTGTCCGGTCAGGTCACAAGTGTGAGTATAAATTTCAGTCTGACGTTACACAAAAACTAATAATGCATCAAAGACAATAATTTGGATAATTTTCAATTTCTACAATTGCATTAACTGGTTTAACATTTAATTCATTTGATTTTAAATGTACATTTTACTACCAACCTGGCAAGTACTGTGGTCACACCCCAGTCTTGCAGCTCTCCACAACTTAATGCCATTGCTCCAGTTTTCCCACCCTCATCTGCAAATTGATTGTTTAAGTTTGGCACATGCTGTAAATGTAAAAGCTGCTGTCTAGAAAAATATACACATACCTATTTGGTCAATAACAATAGTTCATCTCAATACTTTGTTATATACCCTTTGTTGGCAATGACAGAGGTCAAACGTTTTCTGTAAGTCTTCACAAGGTTTTCACAAACTGTTGATGGTATTTTGGCCCATTCCTCCATGCAGATCTCCTCTAGAGCAGTGATATTTTGGGGCTGTCGCTGGGCAACACGGACTTTCAACTCCCTCACGTGTTCTTCTCGAGCAGCGTCCTCAACACCAACAACAATCAAGATGGCGCACCGAGGAGCTGAGAGTTTGTTTCATTCAGCGGTAAATTCCATTTTGAATGACCAAAAACATATCGAGTCATTAAAACCACAGCAGCTTACAGCACTAGAACCCTTTATTTAAAAAAAAAAGTTTTTGTGTTGCTCACTTTCTTGTGGCTTTGTTAACTTCACGTCTGCCATTTTCTGATTGGCTTACTCCGCTGTAAGCTGACTCAGGTTTCCTCCGCTCTAGAAATCGAATTGATTCAATGGCGACCAGAATCATCCGCTGGTACAGCGGTGAGGCTGGAATTCCCAGGCAAGGTTTTCAGTGCATCATAGTGACCAAAAGTGATAAAGTGATGATGGGAAGACATCGCTCATGCAATGGCATGAGATCAAACCCAACTTTATTACTGTTCAAACTGCAAAAAGACGCCTTATTTGGCAGCATAGGCTTGAGCTGTGATGCCTTGGTACCAAGCAGGTCACACAATGTGAAGTGTGAGTCTAAGGTAAAACAAAAAAAATAAATAAATAAATAAATCAACTAATAGTGGGGGGGGGGGGGGAAGTACTTTGTCTCATAATTAAGTATAATTACATTTCAGTTGTTTTAGTCTTTTCATTACTGTGAAAACCTGAGCAAATGCACAAAATTACCACCATCTTATGGTCTGCCGCTCAGTAGCTCTAGGACTAATTCTGCTCTAGGACTTCTAAGGCCAAAATATTAAATTTGGAAAAAAATGATGCTTTAAATTTTTTTACTTTGTTTATTATTTAGTATTTGCAGAAAAAAGATCTAAATTTACATTTTTTTTAATGATTTAGTCACAGTTATATTTTATTGCAAAACTATGCACAAAATAGTCTGAATGTCCCCATAAAATAGGATATTTTATCTCCAAAACTGTTAAAATAACTATTGTTACCCAGTACAGATACAAATTTAAACCTGTATTGAGTTAAAGTTGTTTAAATTTGTATAAATTTCATGACACTACATAATAAATTTTAATATAGAGTTTTCATGGTTGCACAATGTTGCCATATATGGCAACATTCTATTCTAATTTACATCATCAGGCAGTATTCTAGAGTTAACCTTTAGAACACCTGCTTCATTTTCAGCCAGCTTTTACAGAGAGGACACGCATATCTGCAGCTCAAAGAAAACAATATAATCTAACTCCCAACAATGCACAGGTCGTACAACGGTAAGTTATCTGTAGTTTATTACATGTTCAAGTGCAATTTTGTACAATTCATTTATTAATTCAAACCACCAACCATCAAATTTTGGGGTGCTAAAGAATCGGCTATTAGAAAAATATCTCACTGTTAAATTTAGTTTTAATTCATTTCAGTTTTATCTTTCTTGGAGATTAGCCAGGTATTCTTTGGAGCATTTTTTGATCTGAAATGTATTGTGCCTGTTTCAATATTCTCCAGGCAAAAAGACCTTGTTGGTTAAATACACCAAAAGGAATGGTTGGTTTTCGTGAGAAGATGTTTGGGTGCAAGTGGTTCCAAGTTACTTGGATCTTCAAACACTCTAGTGATCGACTCCTACATTGATGAATGGAAGTAAATCTAGAATTGTTCTCTCTTTGGGAAGGTCCGCCATTTTCCGTTGACATAGCTTTACTTTAAATTTTCTGCAGAAAATACATTCAGACAGTATTTTCCTTGTTGCTGCATTTAACCAATATTTTTCTCTTGAGTATGTGCATTGCATGTTCATGAATGTGCTTGATTATCAAACTTAAGATGTTTATTTTTTTTAAGATGATCAGGTGTTTGCTCTCTTCAGTACGGTGGCCCTGAGGTGCAACATCAAAATTGTTTTTGTCCACTAGAAAAATAAAAGCAGATGTAGATTAAAAAAAAAAAATCTTTCCTTAAAAGACACCCATCCCACAAATTTAAAAAAGAACAATATACAAAAATTTAAATAAATGTCTATATTAAAAGAGGAACATCATCAAATTTTTTGTCCACTAGAAAAATAAAAGCAGAGGACAATTTTTAAATGCGTTGCCTCAAAAGACAAATTTACTTTTAAAAATTAAAGTCTATTAAAATAAAGCCATGTCTCAATTTTTTATATCTTGTTTAAAAAACTTCACTTATCAAAATAAAATAAACTTGTCTAAAAATAAAAAGCTCTCAAAATAAAAAAGCATGTTTCAAAATAAAAAAAAAATATTTTTCTATTTAAAAAAAAGACTTTTCATTATTTTAATAAAGTTCATCTAAAAATAAAAACACAGCTTTAGCTGAACCCTTTGAAAATTTGAAGCATGGTTTTGTTTTTGTGGCAGCCTTAATTTAACAGAAAAAGACATTTTGGGGAAACGGCACCCTCTTTTAATTTGAAGCTGTGTTTTTATTTTTAGATGAACTTTATTTAAATAGTGGAAGGTCTTTTTTTTTTTATAAAACAATGTTTTTTTGTGACATGCTTCTTTATTTTGAGGAGATATTTTTTATGTTTAGAAAAGATTATTTTATTTTGATGAGAGGGTTGTTTTTATTTAATTTTTTTAAATGACACATGGCGTTATTTTAATTGACTTGCTCATTATTAAAGGTGAGTTTAATTTTTTAGGCAACATGTTTAAAAATCTGTCTCTGCTTTTATTTTTCTGGTGGACAAAACCAATTTCATTTACATCCTATAGATTCTGTGGGTGTAGATGGTGTTCATTGTAGATGTTTACGAGGATGTGTTGATTTAGAAACGTATAGATGTGAAAAGCTGGAAAAGTTAATATATAAATATATATATTTCTTGTGCTTTGTGTTTAAAAAAAGGAGTTGAACATTGTTGCAAAAAAAGAAAGAAAAAAGGAAGGATGTTGTGTACTTAATTGTATCAAAATGTTTGTTTGTTTGAGGATATTTGCTTGTTTAACTTTATCTAAAAAAAAAAAAAAAAAAAAGAATTAGGTTCTTTGGCCAGAGGTATGGTTCAGACGAGAGCACTCAGCTGCAGGTCCAGGCTGCACAGAGCAGAGCACACCTGAGTTCACCCAGAGCTGATGGCTCTCTCTCAGAGGCAGCAGCAGTGACCTGATCACTTACCTCAGGAATAACCTGACAGATACTCACTAACTCACTAGTGTCGGAAACACACTTCTGCTTCTGGACTTTGATTTAGTTAGAAATGTACTACTATTACAGAGCATTAAAAAAATTCATTCAATGATAAATTAACCTAAAAGGGGTCCTATTCTGCATATGTTTTATTATTATGACAGTCTTCTCATTGTGCAGAGAGCTAATGTTGCCCCTCTGTAGTCTACTGTAACTTTCACTAAATCATTCGCTGGCAACTGTGAAGTATTTTTTTTTTTATCAAAATAAATACATGTCTGTGCAAATGTCTTCACTGTGCACTATGATAAAAATAGGGACCAAACATGGACTTCTTCCTTCCAATGGCTTTTTGCCCTTTATTGGGAAAAAAAAAAAGACTAACATTGTTGGGTATGAAGCAAACATCTGGTGGACTAGTGGATATAGCATGACATGTGGTCTGTGTAGGAAACACTACCATCTCACAGCAGAGAGGTTCATGAGTAAATAAACAAATGTGAATTAAAAACATATCCAGTATCTCAGGTGGCGCTGTGGTGAAAGGCAGGGTCTGTCAGAGGAAATGTGATGGGAGACACGGCTCCAGCTGCTGCGGCGAGGTGGAGACAAGAGCTCTGCTCCTGATGAAAAACATAGGACACAACATTGTTAGACCAAACTCCAAAATGTGTACAAGTAAGGTTGTTGTACCAACAGACGCTCACGGGACTGCTGACATTATATTTGACTTACTTTATTTACACTGTGCCCCTCGGAGTGCTCCCACAGATCGGGCTGAAGTAATATCTGAAACAGAGCAAAGAACAGAGTCAATCATTTCACTCAGGAGCTGGTCACGCTGTACAGATGTGTACACCTGTGACCTGTCACAGGATTGATACTGACAGTATGCGCGAGGTGAGGAGTGGAGTACAGAGGAATACTATACGCTCCGAGAACACAGGCGTGATAACAGTGACTACGGAGGACAGGCGTTACTCATGTCATGTTACATCTGATTGTGAAAAGCACAAACACAACAGAACCAGGCTGAACCAGAACAGCAGTGTACGCTTACCTGGTACAGAGAAGAGAAGCATCACTCTCTGCAGCTGCTCTGGTGAACAGTCACCTGTCCACTCCTCCAGGTGTGCTGCTGCTGCAGTCCCGTTTAAAAATGTGTGAAATGCTAAGGGCTGGCAGGCCGGCATCAGGCATCAGCGCTATGCTGCAGCTGAACAAAGTGACAGACAACAGTTGATATGCGCAGAAAAACACAAAACAAAGAGAGCAGGACGTCTTACCAATGGAGCGCGGGGGCGGGGCAGCCTACCTGCCACACACGGCTAGCGAGCATGGATGTTCTATAATACATGCTAGCATGGATGTAGCTAGCTTCTACGGCAATTCAAAGAGGCCAATTTTCATTCGGTCACATATTGGCAAAACTAAGCGAAAACAAGAAGAAACCTTTTTCCTATCCAGTTTCAGAGCTGGCAGGGTGGCGCGGTGATTTGAAGCCCAAAAACTGCGAGATGTGCATGACCTGTAGCATGTTTGTTGTGACCACATCAATATTGCATGATAAAAGCCCTAGGACTCCAGAATCAAGCGGGGAGCACAGTGGCCGAGCGGTTAGCGTGTCGAACACCTGGATCCGCGCGCCGTATGCTCCACAGTAGTAGCAATCATCCACTTGGGATCCGTACCTCCAAGCAACGAGGACGGGCTACGCTGTGGGGAATGACGGGCTCAGGAGAGCCCCTCTCCGCTGTGTATGTGTTTTTTTTCTTCTTAAATGGTTCAACTTTCACCTTAGGAGCCGCAGACCATAGAGACCCGGGTACGATTCCCGCTCAGGGGACGGACGTCAATTCCCCGTCTATCACCTAGTGTATAGGCCTGATATGTTTAGGTCAAAAACAAAACAACACAGCTTAAAAGCTATTGTTAAATCTTTAACTAATTTGTTTATTGACTCTTGATAAATGCAAAATCACACATACGTCAGGTCTCGGCCGTTGCCTTGCTTTTCTTTCGGAATGTGCACTGCAGACCAACAACTCTGACTTTGGCAGTAGATCTACAGGTGCAACTGCTCCTGTATTTATTCTCAAGTGTCACCACGAGGAGGCGCTACTCCACTCTTGTTTGGATCATGTGGCTGACTGACAAAGGCTACAAAGAACAGAAAAGTAGCCTATATTAAAACGCATTTTATTTAGACACAATCAACACATTATTCACTAATGCCTGATATGGCTCTGCTATGACTGAATGAAATGCTGAGTGTTCAAATTGGTTGGCAAGGGCGCGGCCATGTCATCATCATATGATAATGAGGGGTCAACCCACTTTATGGAGCTCTCCTAAAGTCATTCCCTCTCCCATTAAATATAGAGTTTTGAGTGAGGAGCATGTTGCTTACGTGAAGCAGTGCTAAAGTGACTGCTCCTGAGTCACCAGGACACAGGCTGAAATCTCAGTTAGGACACTCCCTTCCAGGGGCACCGTGTACTTGGGCCTTGTCTGTTGCCGAAGAATAACAAATCTAAAATTTGATGTTACATCACACATTTTAGTTAGTATTGTCTGTACATTCTTTTGGTAATCTAAAAAAATCCACTTAATTTACTTTTGTAATGGGAGAATTATGTTCTGCAAGTCTATCCAATACTGTCAGCCATTTAAATGGAAGAGGGCAATTATCAATGCTTTTTAACAGCTCTGAAGGAAAACTCTCTCTCTTGCTTGTCTGCCTGGAAGAAAGACCCCCAGGCAGAAGTTTCACCGGATGAATGGGAGAAAACATGTCTTTGTACACACAATCAAACAAAAACTACTAAATGTAGATTCATACAATATAAATGGTTGTTCAGGACATATATCACTGCAGTAAAATGACATCGTTTGACTGTAACATCTCAGATAAATGTTATAAATGTAGTGCAGAGACAGGAACCTTAATTCATTGTTTGAAGGAGTGCCGCCACCTCCAACAATTTTGGTATGAAGTCCTTGAGTGCATTTCTAAGTTAATAGGCTGTACTATCGCTGTTGAGGCAAAATTGCATCTACTGCATATATACACTCAAAACTTTTTGTTAAATTCAAAGTCAGCTCATTTACTAATTGCCTTATTCGAGCTAAACGTGTAGCAGCCATGCAGTGGAAATATGGAGACAGATCTCAGTGTAAACACTGGATGAAAGAGCTGTAAGCCGCTTTGGCATTGGAAAAATTAACATTTATAGTAAAAGATAAAACAGATGAATTTAATGAAGCCTGGAGATCATTTATGAAATTTGTAGTAATATAAAAACTCGTCAGGGCTACTACACATCCTATAGATTCTGTGGGTGTAGATGTTCATTGTAGATGTTGATGAGGATGTGTTGATTTAGAAACATATAAATGTGAAAAGCTGGAAGAGTTTTTATATATATATATATAAATAAATATATTTTTTGTGCTTTGTGTTTAAAAAAAGGAATTGAACATTGTTGCAAAAAAAGAAAGAAAAAAGGAAGGATGTTGTGTACTTAATTGTATCAAAATGTTTGTTTGTTTGAGGATATTTGCTTGTTTAACTTTATCTAAAAAAAAAAAAAAAAAAGAATTAGGTTCTTTGGCCAGAGGTATGGTTCAGACGCGAGCACTCAGCTGCAGGTCCAGGCTGCACAGAGCAGAGCACACCTGAGTTCACCCAGAGCTGATGGCTCTCTCTCAGAGGCAGCAGCAGTGACCTGATCACTTACCTCAGGAATAACCTGACAGATACTCACTAACTCACTAGTGTCGGAAACACACTTCTGCTTCTGGACTTTGATTTAGTTAGAAATGTGCTACTATTACAGAGCATTAAAAAAATTCATTCAATGATAAATTAACCTAAAAGGGGTCCTATTCTGCATATGTTTTATTATTATGACAGTCTTCTCATTGTGCAGAGAGCTAATGTTGCCCCTCTGTAGTCTACTGTAACTTTCACTAAATCATTCGCTGGCAACTGTGAAGTATTTTTTTTTTTATCAAAATAAATACATGTCTGTGCAAATGTCTTCACTGTGCACTATGATAAAAATAGGGACCAAACATGGACTTCTTCCTTCCAATGGCTTTTTGCCCTTTATTGGGAAAAAAAAAAAGACTAACATTGTTGGGTATGAAGCAAACATCTGGTGGACTAGTGGATATAGCATGACATGTGGTCTGTGTAGGAAACACTACCATCTCACAGCAGAGAGGTTCATGAGTAAATAAACAAATGTGAATTAAAAACATATCCAGTATCTCAGGTGGCGCTGTGGTGAAAGGCAGGGTCTGTCAGAGGAAATGTGATGGGAGACACGGCTCCAGCTGCTGCGGCGAGGTGGAGACAAGAGCTCTGCTCCTGATGAAAAACATAGGACACAACATTGTTAGACCAAACTCCAAAATGTGTACAAGTAAGGTTGTTGTACCAACAGACGCTCACGGGACTGCTGACATTATATTTGACTTACTTTATTTACACTGTGCCCCTCGGAGTGCTCCCACAGATCGGGCTGAAGTAATATCTGAAACAGAACAAAGAACAGAGTCAATCATTTCACTCAGGAGCTGGTCACGCTGTACAGATGTGTACACCTGTGACCTGTCACAGGATTGATACTGACAGTATGCGCGAGGTGAGGAGTGGAGTACAGAGGACTACTATACGCTCCGAGAACACAGGCGTGATAGCAGTGACTACGGAGGACAGGCGTTACTCATGTCATGTTACATCTGATTGTGAAAAGCACAAACACAACAGAACCAGGCTGAACCAGAACAGCAGTGTACGCTTACCTGGTACAGAGAAGCATCACTCTTTGCAGTTGCTCTGGTGAACAGTCACCTGTCCACTCCTCCAGGTGTGCTGCTGCTGCAGTCCCGTTTAAAAATGTGTGAAATGCTAAGGGCTGGCAGGCCGGCATCAGGCATCAGCGCTATGCTGCAGCTGAACAAAGTGACAGACATCAGTCGACGTTCGTAAAAAAACATAAAATAAAGAGAGCAGGACGTCTTACCAATGGGGCGCGGGGGCGGGGCAGCCTACCTGCCATAAGCGGCTATCGAGCTAATTTCTTCAGCAATCAGGAAGGGCAGGGTCTGTCAGAGGAAATGTGATGGGAGACACGGATCCAGCTGCTGCGGCGAAGTGGAGACTAGAGCTCTGCTCCTGATGAAAAACATAGGACACAACACTGTTAGACCAAACTCCAAAATGTGTACAAGTAAGGTTTTTGTACCAACAGACGCTCACGGGACTGCTGACATTATATTTGACTTACTTTATTTAAACCGTGCCCCTCGGAGTGCTCCCACACCCCGGGCTGAAGTAATATCTGAAAAAGAATAAAAAACAAAGTCAATCATTTCACTCAGGAGCTGGTCACGCTGTACAGATGTGTACACCTGTGACCTGTCACAGGATTGATACTGACAGTATGCGCGAGGTGAGGAGTGGAGTACAGAGGAATACTATACGCTCCGAGCACACAGGTGTGATAGCAGTGACTACGGAGGACAGGCGTTACTCATGTCATGTTACATCTGATTGTGAAAAGCACAAACACAACAGAACCAGGCTGAACCAGAACAGCAGTGTACGCTTACCCGGTACAGAGAAGCATCACTCCCTGCAGCTGCTCTGGTGAACAGTCACCTGTCCACTCCTCCAGGTGTGCTGCTGCTGCAGTCCCGTTTAAAAATGTGTGAAATGCTAAGGGCTGGCAGGCCGGCATCAGGCATCAGCGCTATGCTGCAGCTGAACAAAGTGACAGACATCAGTCGACGTTCGTAAAAAAACATAAAACAAAGAGAGCAGGACGTCTTACCAATGGGGCGTGGGGGCGGGGCAGCCTACCTGCCATAAGCGGCTATCGAGCTAATTGCTTCAGCAATCAGGAAGGGCAGGGTCTGTCAGAGGAAATGTGATGGGAGACACAGATCCAGCTGCTGCGGCGAAGTGGAGACTAGAGCTCTGCTCCTGATGAAAAACATAGGACTCAACATTGTTAGACCAAACTCCAAAATATGTACAAGTCAAGTTTTTGTACCAACAGACGCTCACGGGACTGCTGACATTATATTTGACTTACTTTATTTACACTGTGCCCCTCGGAGTGCTCCCACAGATCGGGCTGAAGTAATATCTGAAACAGAACAAAGAACAGAGTCAATCATTTCACTCAGGAGCTGGTCACGCTGTACAGATGTGTACACCTGTGACCTGTCACAGGATTGATACTGACGGTATGCGCGAGGTGAGGAGTGGAGTACAGAGGAATACTATACGCTCCGAGCACACAGGTGTGATAGCAGTGACTACGGAGGACAGGCGTTACTCATGTCATGTTACATCTGATTGTGAAAAGCACAAACACAACAGAACCAGGCTGAACCAGAACAGCAGTGTACGCTTACCTGGTACAGAGAAGAGAAGCATCACTCTCTGCAGCTGCTCTGGTGAACAGTCACCTGTCCGCTCCTCCAGGTGTGCTGCTGCTGCGGTCCTGTTTATGAGCATAAATTAAACATTATGTAACTGCAGTGAGAAGATTTCATCGCACACGTGCAGTATACAGGCTCCTCACCGAATATTAGTTCCTCAGTGGATCCAAAGAGAGACTCTCTGTAGCATGTAGGTGTCCCTTTTCTGAATGAGACAGACCACAGATGTGATTAGACAAAGCAATGTTTAGCCTTTATATGAAGTAGCCCCTAATATCTATAACAAACTAACTTAACCTTAATTTTGGGCCCAAGATAAGGATGTGGGTGAGGTGGTCAAATAAAAAGGCTTAAATCAAGAAAACAAGTAACAAATTGAATACAAACAGGAAAAAAAAGGAAAACAACAACAACAACATTCATTTGTGAATAGTCTAAAACACCCCAAATGAGCAGACACAGTAAAATGCTAAGGGCTGGCAGGCCGCGGGTGCATGTGGTGATAGGCCACAACTTGAACATGGGACAGAGTACTCACTACGCTCCGTGCATTACATTCACACAAGCACAGCAACCAATAAGAAAAACTAAGACAAGCAGAAGTGAAGGACGTGCAAAATATCAACAAAGGCAAAAGTGAAGGGGCTGCAGCCAGAAACTCTAACAACAACAACCCTCCACCAGACGGCCGACCACCTCAGACCAGGCCCACACAGTTAAAAATCACAGTACAAAAGAAAACTAAACTAGAAAGCAGGGTGCAACTGAAGTTAATCCAAAGGAACTATAATCAACAACAAAAAGAGGACTCGAAATATTCAAAGGTGACTTAAATAACATAATTAGGCACGGAGGTGAAGACCAGTCATCAACACAATACACCCAAACAAAGCAACAAAAAGACAGACCCAAATAAAACAGCAGTGGCCAGTTCTATCTGCAAAGAAAGATTCACAATAATATGGCTAGTGCGCTGATTAAAACGTGTTAAAGTTTGTCCGTTCAGTTGATCCGCTTTACCTTTATACTGGGGACACAATGGCTGCAGCTGTACGCCGGCGCTCCTGTGGCTTTGACCTCACGTTCTCGGAGATTAAACGTTATGCCGGGGCTCACGCAGTACTAGCAGGCGCAATAACGACGCGGAGGCAGCCGGCATCAGGCATTGGGACTATGCTGCAGCTGAACAAAGTGACAGACAACAGTTGATATGCGCAGAAAAACACAAAACAAAGAGAGCAGGATATCTTACCAATGGAGCGCGGGGGCGGGGCAGCCTACCTGCCACACACGGCTAGCGAGCATGGATGTTCTATAATACATGCTAGCATGGATGTAGCTAGCTTCTACGGCAATTCAAAGAGGCCAATTTTCATTCGGTCACATATTGGCAAAACTAAGCGAAAACAAGAAGAAACCTTTTTCCTATCCAGTTTCAGAGCTGGCAGGGTGGCGCGGTGATTTGAAGCCCAAAAACTGCGAGATGTGCATGACCTGTAGCATGTTTGTTGTGACCACATCAATATTGCATGATAAAAGCCCTAGGACTCCAGAATCAAGCGGGGAGCACAGTGGCCGAGCGGTTAGCGTGTCGAACACCTGGATCCGCGCGCCGTATGCTCCACAGTAGTAGCAATCATCCACTTGGGATCCGTACCTCCAAGCAACGAGGACGGGCTACGCTGTGGGGAATGACGGGCTCAGGAGAGCCCCTCTCCGCTGTGTATGTGTTTTTTTTCTTCTTAAATGGTTCAACTTTCACCTTAGGAGCCGCAGACCATAGAGACCCGGGTACGATTCCCGCTCAGGGGACGGACGTCAATTCCCCGTCTATCACCTAGTGTATAGGCCTGATATGTTTAGGTCAAAAACAAAACAACACAGCTTAAAAGCTATTGTTAAATCTTTAACTAATCTGTTTATTGACTCTTGATAAATGCAAAATCACACATACGTCAGGTCTCGGCCGTTGCCTTGCTTTTCTTTCGGAATGTGCACTGCAGACCAACAACTCTGACTTTGGCAGTAGATCTACAGGTGCAACTGCTCCTGTATTTATTCTCAAGTGTCACCACGAGGAGGCGCTACTCCACTCTTGTTTGGATCATGTGGCTGACTGACAAAGGCTACAAAGAACAGAAAAGTAGCCTATATTAAAACGCATTTTATTTAGACACAATCAACACATTATTCACTAATGCCTGATATGGCTCTGCTATGACTGAATGAAATGCTGAGTGTTCAAATTGGTTGGCAAGGGCGCGGCCATGTCATCATCATATGATAATGAGGGGTCAACCCACTTTATGGAGCTCTCCTAAAGTCATTCCCTCTCCCATTAAATATAGAGTTTTGAGTGAGGAGCATGTTGCTTACGTGAAGCAGTGCTAAAGTGACTGCTCCTGAGTCACCAGGACACAGGCTGAAATCTCAGTTAGGACACTCCCTTCCAGGGGCACCGTGTACTTGGGCCTTGTCTGTTGCCGAAGAATAACAAATCTAAAATTTGATGTTACATCACACATTTTAGTTAGTATTGTCTGTACATTCTTTTGGTAATCTAAAAAAATCCACTTAATTTACTTTTGTAATGGGAGAATTATGTTCTGCAAGTCTATCCAATACTGTCAGCCATTTAAATGGAAGAGGGCAATTATCAATGCTTTTTAACAGCTCTGAAGGAAAACTCTCTCTCTTGCTTGTCTGCCTGGAAGAAAGACCCCCAGGCAGAAGTTTCACCGGATGAATGGGAGAAAACATGTCTTTGTACACACAATCAAACAAAAACTACTAAATGTAGATTCATACAATATAAATGGTTGTTCAGGACATATATCACTGCAGTAAAATGACATCGTTTGACTGTAACATCTCAGATAAATGTTATAAATGTAGTGCAGAGACAGGAACCTTAATTCATTGTTTGAAGGAGTGCCGCCACCTCCAACAATTTTGGTATGAAGTCCTTGAGTGCATTTCTAAGTTAATAGGCTGTACTATCGCTGTTGAGGCAAAATTGCATCTACTGCATATATACACTCAAAACTTTTTGTTAAATTCAAAGTCAGCTCATTTACTAATTGCCTTATTCGAGCTAAACGTGTAGCAGCCATGCAGTGGAAATATGGAGACAGATCTCAGTGTAAACACTGGATGAAAGAGCTGTAAGCCGCTTTGGCATTGGAAAAATTAACATTTATAGTAAAAGATAAAACAGATGAATTTAATGAAGCCTGGAGATCATTTATGAAATTTGTAGTAATATAAAAACTCGTCAGGGCTACTACACATCCTATAGATTCTGTGGGTGTAGATGTTCATTGTAGATGTTGATGAGGATGTGTTGATTTAGAAACATATAAATGTGAAAAGCTGGAAGAGTTTTTATATATATATATATATAAATAAATATATTTTTGTGCTTTGTGTTTAAAAAAAGGAATTGAACATTGTTGCAAAAAAAGAAAGAAAAAAGGAAGGATGTTGTGTACTTAATTGTATCAAAATGTTTGTTTGTTTGAGGATATTTGCTTGTTTAACTTTATCTAAAAAAAAAAAAAAAAAAAAGAATTAGGTTCTTTGGCCAGAGGTATGGTTCAGACGCGAGCACTCAGCTGCAGGTCCAGGCTGCACAGAGCAGAGCACACCTGAGTTCACCCAGAGCTGATGGCTCTCTCTCAGAGGCAGCAGCAGTGACCTGATCACTTACCTCAGGAATAACCTGACAGATACTCACTAACTCACTAGTGTCGGAAACACACTTCTGCTTCTGGACTTTGATTTAGTTAGAAATGTGCTACTATTACAGAGCATTAAAAAAATTCATTCAATGATAAATTAACCTAAAAGGGGTCCTATTCTGCATATGTTTTATTATTATGACAGTCTTCTCATTGTGCAGAGAGCTAATGTTGCCCCTCTGTAGTCTACTGTAACTTTCACTAAATCATTCGCTGGCAACTGTGAAGTATTTTTTTTTTATCAAAATAAATACATGTCTGTGCAAATGTCTTCACTGTGCACTATGATAAAAATAGGGACCAAACATGGACTTCTTCCTTCCAATGGCTTTTTGCCCTTTATTGGGAAAAAAAAAAAAGACTAACATTGTTGGGTATGAAGCAAACATCTGGTGGACTAGTGGATATAGCATGACATGTGGTCTGTGTAGGAAACACTACCATCTCACAGCAGAGAGGTTCATGAGTAAATAAACAAATGTGAATTAAAAACATATCCAGTATCTCAGGTGGCGCTGTGGTGAAAGGCAGGGTCTGTCAGAGGAAATGTGATGGGAGACACGGCTCCAGCTGCTGCGGCGAGGTGGAGACAAGAGCTCTGCTCCTGATGAAAAACATAGGACACAACATTGTTAGACCAAACTCCAAAATGTGTACAAGTAAGGTTGTTGTACCAACAGACGCTCACGGGACTGCTGACATTATATTTGACTTACTTTATTTACACTGTGCCCCTCGGAGTGCTCCCACAGATCGGGCTGAAGTAATATCTGAAACAGAACAAAGAACAGAGTCAATCATTTCACTCAGGAGCTGGTCACGCTGTACAGATGTGTACACCTGTGACCTGTCACAGGATTGATACTGACAGTATGCGCGAGGTGAGGAGTGGAGTACAGAGGACTACTATACGCTCCGAGAACACAGGCGTGATAGCAGTGACTACGGAGGACAGGCGTTACTCATGTCATGTTACATCTGATTGTGAAAAGCACAAACACAACAGAACCAGGCTGAACCAGAACAGCAGTGTACGCTTACCTGGTACAGAGAAGCATCACTCTTTGCAGTTGCTCTGGTGAACAGTCACCTGTCCACTCCTCCAGGTGTGCTGCTGCTGCAGTCCCGTTTAAAAATGTGTGAAATGCTAAGGGCTGGCAGGCCGGCATCAGGCATCAGCGCTATGCTGCAGCTGAACAAAGTGACAGACATCAGTCGACGTTCGTAAAAAAACATAAAATAAAGAGAGCAGGACGTCTTACCAATGGGGCGCGGGGGCGGGGCAGCCTACCTGCCATAAGCGGCTATCGAGCTAATTTCTTCAGCAATCAGGAAGGGCAGGGTCTGTCAGAGGAAATGTGATGGGAGACACGGATCCAGCTGCTGCGGCGAAGTGGAGACTAGAGCTCTGCTCCTGATGAAAAACATAGGACACAACACTGTTAGACCAAACTCCAAAATGTGTACAAGTAAGGTTTTTGTACCAACAGACGCTCACGGGACTGCTGACATTATATTTGACTTACTTTATTTAAACCGTGCCCCTCGGAGTGCTCCCACACCCCGGGCTGAAGTAATATCTGAAAAAGAATAAAAAACAAAGTCAATCATTTCACTCAGGAGCTGGTCACGCTGTACAGATGTGTACACCTGTGACCTGTCACAGGATTGATACTGACAGTATGCGCGAGGTGAGGAGTGGAGTACAGAGGAATACTATACGCTCCTGAGCACACAGGTGTGATAGCAGTGACTACGGAGGACAGGCGTTACTCATGTCATGTTACATCTGATTGTGAAAAGCACAAACACAACAGAACCAGGCTGAACCAGAACAGCAGTGTACGCTTACCCGGTACAGAGAAGCATCACTCCCTGCAGCTGCTCTGGTGAACAGTCACCTGTCCACTCCTCCAGGTGTGCTGCTGCTGCAGTCCCGTTTAAAAATGTGTGAAATGCTAAGGGCTGGCAGGCCGGCATCAGGCATCAGCGCTATGCTGCAGCTGAACAAAGTGACAGACATCAGTCGACGTTCGTAAAAAAACATAAAACAAAGAGAGCAGGACGTCTTACCAATGGGGCGTGGGGGCGGGGCAGCCTACCTGCCATAAGCGGCTATCGAGCTAATTGCTTCAGCAATCAGGAAGGGCAGGGTCTGTCAGAGGAAATGTGATGGGAGACACAGATCCAGCTGCTGCGGCGAAGTGGAGACTAGAGCTCTGCTCCTGATGAAAAACATAGGACTCAACATTGTTAGACCAAACTCCAAAATATGTACAAGTCAAGTTTTTGTACCAACAGACGCTCACGGGACTGCTGACATTATATTTGACTTACTTTATTTACACTGTGCCCCTCGGAGTGCTCCCACAGATCGGGCTGAAGTAATATCTGAAACAGAACAAAGAACAGAGTCAATCATTTCACTCAGGAGCTGGTCACGCTGTACAGATGTGTACACCTGTGACCTGTCACAGGATTGATACTGACGGTATGCGCGAGGTGAGGAGTGGAGTACAGAGGAATACTATACGCTCCGAGCACACAGGTGTGATAGCAGTGACTACGGAGGACAGGCGTTACTCATGTCATGTTACATCTGATTGTGAAAAGCACAAACACAACAGAACCAGGCTGAACCAGAACAGCAGTGTACGCTTACCTGGTACAGAGAAGAGAAGCATCACTCTCTGCAGCTGCTCTGGTGAACAGTCACCTGTCCGCTCCTCCAGGTGTGCTGCTGCTGCGGTCCTGTTTATGAGCATAAATTAAACATTATGTAACTGCAGTGAGAAGATTTCATCGCACACGTGCAGTATACAGGCTCCTCACCGAATATTAGTTCCTCAGTGGATCCAAAGAGAGACTCTCTGTAGCATGTAGGTGTCCCTTTTCTGAATGAGACAGACCACAGATGTGATTAGACAAAGCAATGTTTAGCCTTTATATGAAGTAGCCCCTAATATCTATAACAAACTAACTTAACCTTAATTTTGGGCCCAAGATAAGGATGTGGGTGAGGTGGTCAAATAAAAAGGCTTAAATCAAGAAAACAAGTAACAAATTGAATACAAACAGGAAAAAAAAGGAAAACAACAACAACATTCATTTGTGAATAGTCTAAAACACCCCAAATGAGCAGACACAGTAAAATGCTAAGGGCTGGCAGGCTGCGGGTGCATGTGGTGATAGGCCACAACTTGAACATGGGACAGAGTACTCACTACGCTCCGTGCATTACATTCACACAAGCACAGCAACCAATAAGAAAAACTAAGACAAGCAGAAGTGAAGGACGTGCAAAATATCAACAAAGGCAAAAGTGAAGGGGCTGCAGCCAGAAACTCTAACAACAACAACCCTCCACCAGACGGCCGACCACCTCAGACCAGGCCCACACAGTTAAAAATCACAGTACAAAAGAAAACTAAACTAGAAAGCAGGGTGCAACTGAAGTTAATCCAAAGGAACTATAATCAACAACAAAAAGAGGACTCGAAATATTCAAAGGTGACTTAAATAACATAATTAGGCACGGAGGTGAAGACCAGTCATCAACACAATACACCCAAACAAAGCAACAAAAAGACAGACCCAAATAATACAGCAGTGGCCAGTTCTATCTGCAAAGAAAGATTCACAATAATATGGCTAGTGCGCTGATTAAAACGTGTTAAAGTTTGTCCGTTCAGTTGATCCGCTTTACCTTTATACTGGGGACACAATGGCTGCAGCTGTACGCCGGCGCTCCTGTGGCTTTGACCTCACGTTCTCGGAGATTAAACGTTATGCCGGGGCTCACGCAGTACTAGCAGGCGCAATAACGACGCGGAGGCAGCCGGCATCAGGCATTGGGACTATGCTGCAGCTGAACAAAGTGACAGACAACAGTTGATATGCGCAGAAAAACACAAAACAAAGAGAGCAGGATATCTTACCAATGGAGCGCGGGGGCGGGGCAGCCTACCTGCCACACACGGCTAGCGAGCATGGATGTTCTATAATACATGCTAGCATGGATGTAGCTAGCTTCTACGGCAATTCAAAGAGGCCAATTTTCATTCGGTCACATATTGGCAAAACTAAGCGAAAACAAGAAGAAACCTTTTTCCTATCCAGTTTCAGAGCTGGCAGGGAGGCGCGGTGATTTGAAGCCCAAAAACTGCGAGATGTGCATGACCTGTAGCATGTTTGTTGTGACCACATCAATATTGCATGATAAAAGCCCTAGGACTCCAGAATCAAGCGGGGAGCACAGTGGCCGAGCGGTTAGCGTGTCGAACACCTGGATCCGCGCGCCGTATGCTCCACAGTAGTAGCAATCATCCACTTGGGATCCGTACCTCCAAGCAACGAGGACGGGCTACGCTGTGGGGAATGACGGGCTCAGGAGAGCCCCTCTCCGCTGTGTATGTGTTTTTTTTCTTCTTAAATGGTTCAACTTTCACCTTAGGAGCCGCAGACCATAGAGACCCGGGTACGATTCCCGCTCAGGGGACGGACGTCAATTCCCCGTCTATCACCTAGTGTATAGGCCTGATATGTTTAGGTCAAAAACAAAACAACACAGCTTAAAAGCTATTGTTAAATCTTTAACTAATCTGTTTATTGACTCTTGATAAATGCAAAATCACACATACGTCAGGTCTCGGCCGTTGCCTTGCTTTTCTTTCGGAATGTGCACTGCAGACCAACAACTCTGACTTTGGCAGTAGATCTACAGGTGCAACTGCTCCTGTATTTATTCTCAAGTGTCACCACGAGGAGGCGCTACTCCACTCTTGTTTGGATCATGTGGCTGACTGACAAAGGCTACAAAGAACAGAAAAGTAGCCTATATTAAAACGCATTTTATTTAGACACAATCAACACATTATTCACTAATGCCTGATATGGCTCTGCTATGACTGAATGAAATGCTGAGTGTTCAAATTGGTTGGCAAGGGCGCGGCCATGTCATCATCATATGATAATGAGGGGTCAACCCACTTTATGGAGCTCTCCTAAAGTCATTCCCTCTCCCATTAAATATAGAGTTTTGAGTGAGGAGCATGTTGCTTACGTGAAGCAGTGCTAAAGTGACTGCTCCTGAGTCACCAGGACACAGGCTGAAATCTCAGTTAGGACACTCCCTTCCAGGGGCACCGTGTACTTGGGCCTTGTCTGTTGCCGAAGAATAACAAATCTAAAATTTGATGTTACATCACACATTTTAGTTAGTATTGTCTGTACATTCTTTTGGTAATCTAAAAAAATCCACTTAATTTACTTTTGTAATGGGAGAATTATGTTCTGCAAGTCTATCCAATACTGTCAGCCATTTAAATGGAAGAGGGCAATTATCAATGCTTTTTAACAGCTCTGAAGGAAAACTCTCTCTCTTGCTTGTCTGCCTGGAAGAAAGACCCCCAGGCAGAAGTTTCACCGGATGAATGGGAGAAAACATGTCTTTGTACACACAATCAAACAAAAACTACTAAATGTAGATTCATACAATATAAATGGTTGTTCAGGACATATATCACTGCAGTAAAATGACATCGTTTGACTGTAACATCTCAGATAAATGTTATAAATGTAGTGCAGAGACAGGAACCTTAATTCATTGTTTGAAGGAGTGCCGCCACCTCCAACAATTTTGGTATGAAGTCCTTGAGTGCATTTCTAAGTTAATAGGCTGTACTATCGCTGTTGAGGCAAAATTGCATCTACTGCATATATACACTCAAAACTTTTTGTTAAATTCAAAGTCAGCTCATTTACTAATTGCCTTATTCGAGCTAAACGTGTAGCAGCCATGCAGTGGAAATATGGAGACAGATCTCAGTGTAAACACTGGATGAAAGAGCTGTAAGCCGCTTTGGCATTGGAAAAATTAACATTTATAGTAAAAGATAAAACAGATGAATTTAATGAAGCCTGGAGATCATTTATGAAATTTGTAGTAATATAAAAACTCGTCAGGGCTACTACACATCCTATAGATTCTGTGGGTGTAGATGTTCATTGTAGATGTTGATGAGGATGTGTTGATTTAGAAACATATAAATGTGAAAAGCTGGAAGAGTTTTTATATATATATATATATAAATAAATATATTTTTTGTGCTTTGTGTTTAAAAAAAGGAATTGAACATTGTTGCAAAAAAAGAAAGAAAAAAGGAAGGATGTTGTGTACTTAATTGTATCAAAATGTTTGTTTGTTTGAGGATATTTGCTTGTTTAACTTTATCTAAAAAAAAAAAAAAAAAAAGAATTAGGTTCTTTGGCCAGAGGTATGGTTCAGACGAGAGCACTCAGCTGCAGGTCCAGGCTGCACAGAGCAGAGCACACCTGAGTTCACCCAGAGCTGATGGCTCTCTCTCAGAGGCAGCAGCAGTGACCTGATCACTTACCTCAGGAATAACCTGACAGATACTCACTAACTCACTAGTGTCGGAAACACACTTCTGCTTCTGGACTTTGATTTAGTTAGAAATGTGCTACTATTACAGAGCATTAAAAAAATTCATTCAATGATAAATTAACCTAAAAGGGGTCCTATTCTGCATATGTTTTATTATTATGACAGTCTTCTCATTGTGCAGAGAGCTAATGTTGCCCCTCTGTAGTCTACTGTAACTTTCACTAAATCATTCGCTGGCAACTGTGAAGTATTTTTTTTTTTATCAAAATAAATACATGTCTGTGCAAATGTCTTCACTGTGCACTATGATAAAAATAGGGACCAAACATGGACTTCTTCCTTCCAATGGCTTTTTGCCCTTTATTGGGAAAAAAAAAAAAGACTAACATTGTTGGGTATGAAGCAAACATCTGGTGGACTAGTGGATATAGCATGACATGTGGTCTGTGTAGGAAACACTACCATCTCACAGCAGAGAGGTTCATGAGTAAATAAACAAATGTGAATTAAAAACATATCCAGTATCTCAGGTGGCGCTGTGGTGAAAGGCAGGGTCTGTCAGAGGAAATGTGATGGGAGACACGGCTCCAGCTGCTGCGGCGAGGTGGAGACAAGAGCTCTGCTCCTGATGAAAAACATAGGACACAACATTGTTAGACCAAACTCCAAAATGTGTACAAGTAAGGTTGTTGTACCAACAGACGCTCACGGGACTGCTGACATTATATTTGACTTACTTTATTTACACTGTGCCCCTCGGAGTGCTCCCACAGATCGGGCTGAAGTAATATCTGAAACAGAACAAAGAACAGAGTCAATCATTTCACTCAGGAGCTGGTCACGCTGTACAGATGTGTACACCTGTGACCTGTCACAGGATTGATACTGACAGTATGCGCGAGGTGAGGAGTGGAGTACAGAGGACTACTATACGCTCCGAGAACACAGGCGTGATAACAGTGACTACGGAGGACAGGCGTTACTCATGTCATGTTACATCTGATTGTGAAAAGCACAAACACAACAGAACCAGGCTGAACCAGAACAGCAGTGTACGCTTACCTGGTACAGAGAAGCATCACTCTTTGCAGTTGCTCTGGTGAACAGTCACCTGTCCACTCCTCCAGGTGTGCTGCTGCTGCAGTCCCGTTTAAAAATGTGTGAAATGCTAAGGGCTGGCAGGCCGGCATCAGGCATCAGCGCTATGCTGCAGCTGAACAAAGTGACAGACATCAGTCGACGTTCGTAAAAAAACATAAAATAAAGAGAGCAGGACGTCTTACCAATGGGGCGCGGGGGCGGGGCAGCCTACCTGCCATAAGCGGCTATCGAGCTAATTTCTTCAGCAATCAGGAAGGGCAGGGTCTGTCAGAGGAAATGTGATGGGAGACACGGATCCAGCTGCTGCGGCGAAGTGGAGACTAGAGCTCTGCTCCTGATGAAAAACATAGGACACAACACTGTTAGACCAAACTCCAAAATGTGTACAAGTAAGGTTTTTGTACCAACAGACGCTCACGGGACTGCTGACATTATATTTGACTTACTTTATTTAAACCGTGCCCCTCGGAGTGCTCCCACACCCCGGGCTGAAGTAATATCTGAAAAAGAATAAAAAACAAAGTCAATCATTTCACTCAGGAGCTGGTCACGCTGTACAGATGTGTACACCTGTGACCTGTCACAGGATTGATACTGACAGTATGCGCGAGGTGAGGAGTGGAGTACAGAGGAATACTATACGCTCCGAGCACACAGGTGTGATAGCAGTGACTACGGAGGACAGGCGTTACTCATGTCATGTTACATCTGATTGTGAAAAGCACAAACACAACAGAACCAGGCTGAACCAGAACAGCAGTGTACGCTTACCCGGTACAGAGAAGCATCACTCCCTGCAGCTGCTCTGGTGAACAGTCACCTGTCCACTCCTCCAGGTGTGCTGCTGCTGCAGTCCCGTTTAAAAATGTGTGAAATGCTAAGGGCTGGCAGGCCGGCATCAGGCATCAGCGCTATGCTGCAGCTGAACAAAGTGACAGACATCAGTCGACGTTCGTAAAAAAACATAAAACAAAGAGAGCAGGACGTCTTACCAATGGGGCGTGGGGGCGGGGCAGCCTACCTGCCATAAGCGGCTATCGAGCTAATTGCTTCAGCAATCAGGAAGGGCAGGGTCTGTCAGAGGAAATGTGATGGGAGACACAGATCCAGCTGCTGCGGCGAAGTGGAGACTAGAGCTCTGCTCCTGATGAAAAACATAGGACTCAACATTGTTAGACCAAACTCCAAAATATGTACAAGTCAAGTTTTTGTACCAACAGACGCTCACGGGACTGCTGACATTATATTTGACTTACTTTATTTACACTGTGCCCCTCGGAGTGCTCCCACAGATCGGGCTGAAGTAATATCTGAAACAGAACAAAGAACAGAGTCAATCATTTCACTCAGGAGCTGGTCACGCTGTACAGATGTGTACACCTGTGACCTGTCACAGGATTGATACTGACGGTATGCGCGAGGTGAGGAGTGGAGTACAGAGGAATACTATACGCTCCGAGCACACAGGTGTGATAGCAGTGACTACGGAGGACAGGCGTTACTCATGTCATGTTACATCTGATTGTGAAAAGCACAAACACAACAGAACCAGGCTGAACCAGAACAGCAGTGTACGCTTACCTGGTACAGAGAAGAGAAGCATCACTCTCTGCAGCTGCTCTGGTGAACAGTCACCTGTCCGCTCCTCCAGGTGTGCTGCTGCTGCGGTCCTGTTTATGAGCATAAATTAAACATTATGTAACTGCAGTGAGAAGATTTCATCGCACACGTGCAGTATACAGGCTCCTCACCGAATATTAGTTCCTCAGTGGATCCAAAGAGAGACTCTCTGTAGCATGTAGGTGTCCCTTTTCTGAATGAGACAGACCACAGATGTGATTAGACAAAGCAATGTTTAGCCTTTATATGAAGTAGCCCCTAATATCTATAACAAACTAACTTAACCTTAATTTTGGGCCCAAGATAAGGATGTGGGTGAGGTGGTCAAATAAAAAGGCTTAAATCAAGAAAACAAGTAACAAATTGAATACAAACAGGAAAAAAAAGGAAAACAACAACAACAACATTCATTTGTGAATAGTCTAAAACACCCCAAATGAGCAGACACAGTAAAATGCTAAGGGCTGGCAGGCCGCGGGTGCATGTGGTGATAGGCCACAACTTGAACATGGGACAGAGTACTCACTACGCTCCGTGCATTACATTCACACAAGCACAGCAACCAATAAGAAAAACTAAGACAAGCAGAAGTGAAGGACGTGCAAAATATCAACAAAGGCAAAAGTGAAGGGGCTGCAGCCAGAAACTCTAACAACAACAACCCTCCACCAGACGGCCGACCACCTCAGACCAGGCCCACACAGTTAAAAATCACAGTACAAAAGAAAACTAAACTAGAAAGCAGGGTGCAACTGAAGTTAATCCAAAGGAACTATAATCAACAACAAAAAGAGGACTCGAAATATTCAAAGGTGACTTAAATAACATAATTAGGCACGGAGGTGAAGACCAGTCATCAACACAATACACCCAAACAAAGCAACAAAAAGACAGACCCAAATAAAACAGCAGTGGCCAGTTCTATCTGCAAAGAAAGATTCACAATAATATGGCTAGTGCGCTGATTAAAACGTGTTAAAGTTTGTCCGTTCAGTTGATCCGCTTTACCTTTATACTGGGGACACAATGGCTGCAGCTGTACGCCGGCGCTCCTGTGGCTTTGACCTCACGTTCTCGGAGATTAAACGTTATGCCGGGGCTCACGCAGTACTAGCAGGCGCAATAACGACGCGGAGGCAGCCGGCATCAGGCATTGGGACTATGCTGCAGCTGAACAAAGTGACAGACAACAGTTGATATGCGCAGAAAAACACAAAACAAAGAGAGCAGGATATCTTACCAATGGAGCGCGGGGGCGGGGCAGCCTACCTGCCACACACGGCTAGCGAGCATGGATGTTCTATAATACATGCTAGCATGGATGTAGCTAGCTTCTACGGCAATTCAAAGAGGCCAATTTTCATTCGGTCACATATTGGCAAAACTAAGCGAAAACAAGAAGAAACCTTTTTCCTATCCAGTTTCAGAGCTGGCAGGGTGGCGCGGTGATTTGAAGCCCAAAAACTGCGAGATGTGCATGACCTGTAGCATGTTTGTTGTGACCACATCAATATTGCATGATAAAAGCCCTAGGACTCCAGAATCAAGCGGGGAGCACAGTGGCCGAGCGGTTAGCGTGTCGAACACCTGGATCCGCGCGCCGTATGCTCCACAGTAGTAGCAATCATCCACTTGGGATCCGTACCTCCAAGCAACGAGGACGGGCTACGCTGTGGGGAATGACGGGCTCAGGAGAGCCCCTCTCCGCTGTGTATGTGTTTTTTTTCTTCTTAAATGGTTCCTTAGGAGCCGCAGACCATAGAGACCCGGGTACGATTCCCGCTCAGGGGACGGACGTCAATTCCCCGTCTATCACCTAGTGTATAGACCTGATATGTTTAGGTCAAAAACAAAACAACACAGCTTAAAAGCTATTGTTAAATCTTTAACTAATCTGTTTATTGACTCTTGATAAATGCAAAATCACACATACGTCAGGTCTCGGCCGTTGCCTTGCTTTTCTTTCGGAATGTGCACTGCAGACCAACAACTCTGACTTTGGCAGTAGATCTACAGGTGCAACTGCTCCTGTATTTATTCTCAAGTGTCACCACGAGGAGGCGCTACTCCACTCTTGTTTGGATCATGTGGCTGACTGACAAAGGCTACAAAGAACAGAAAAGTAGCCTATATTAAAACGCATTTTATTTAGACACAATCAACACATTATTCACTAATGCCTGATATGGCTCTGCTATGACTGAATGAAATGCTGAGTGTTCAAATTGGTTGGCAAGGGCGCGGCCATGTCATCATCATATGATAATGAGGGGTCAACCCACTTTATGGAGCTCTCCTAAAGTCATTCCCTCTCCCATTAAATATAGAGTTTTGAGTGAGGAGCATGTTGCTTACGTGAAGCAGTGCTAAAGTGACTGCTCCTGAGTCACCAGGACACAGGCTGAAATCTCAGTTAGGACACTCCCTTCCAGGGGCACCGTGTACTTGGGCCTTGTCTGTTGCCGAAGAATAACAAATCTAAAATTTGATGTTACATCACACATTTTAGTTAGTATTGTCTGTACATTCTTTTGGTAATCTAAAAAAATCCACTTAATTTACTTTTGTAATGGGAGAATTATGTTCTGCAAGTCTATCCAATACTGTCAGCCATTTAAATGGAAGAGGGCAATTATCAATGCTTTTTAACAGCTCTGAAGGAAAACTCTCTCTCTTGCTTGTCTGCCTGGAAGAAAGACCCCCAGGCAGAAGTTTCACCGGATGAATGGGAGAAAACATGTCTTTGTACACACAATCAAACAAAAACTACTAAATGTAGATTCATACAATATAAATGGTTGTTCAGGACATATATCACTGCAGTAAAATGACATCGTTTGACTGTAACATCTCAGATAAATGTTATAAATGTAGTGCAGAGACAGGAACCTTAATTCATTGTTTGAAGGAGTGCCGCCACCTCCAACAATTTTGGTATGAAGTCCTTGAGTGCATTTCTAAGTTAATAGGCTGTACTATCGCTGTTGAGGCAAAATTGCATCTACTGCATATATACACTCAAAACTTTTTGTTAAATTCAAAGTCAGCTCATTTACTAATTGCCTTATTCGAGCTAAACGTGTAGCAGCCATGCAGTGGAAATATGGAGACAGATCTCAGTGTAAACACTGGATGAAAGAGCTGTAAGCCGCTTTGGCATTGGAAAAATTAACATTTATAGTAAAAGATAAAACAGATGAATTTAATGAAGCCTGGAGATCATTTATGAAATTTGTAGTAATATAAAAACTCGTCAGGGCTACTACACATCCTATAGATTCTGTGGGTGTAGATGTTCATTGTAGATGTTGATGAGGATGTGTTGATTTAGAAACATATAAATGTGAAAAGCTGGAAGAGTTTTTATATATATATATATAAATAAATATATTTTTTGTGCTTTGTGTTTAAAAAAAGGAATTGAACATTGTTGCAAAAAAAGAAAGAAAAAAGGAAGGATGTTGTGTACTTAATTGTATCAAAATGTTTGTTTGTTTGAGGATATTTGCTTGTTTAACTTTATCTAAAAAAAAAAAAAAAAAAAGAATTAGGTTCTTTGGCCAGAGGTATGGTTCAGACGAGAGCACTCAGCTGCAGGTCCAGGCTGCACAGAGCAGAGCACACCTGAGTTCACCCAGAGCTGATGGCTCTCTCTCAGAGGCAGCAGCAGTGACCTGATCACTTACCTCAGGAATAACCTGACAGATACTCACTAACTCACTAGTGTCGGAAACACACTTCTGCTTCTGGACTTTGATTTAGTTAGAAATGTGCTACTATTACAGAGCATTAAAAAAATTCATTCAATGATAAATTAACCTAAAAGGGGTCCTATTCTGCATATGTTTTATTATTATGACAGTCTTCTCATTGTGCAGAGAGCTAATGTTGCCCCTCTGTAGTCTACTGTAACTTTCACTAAATCATTCGCTGGCAACTGTGAAGTATTTTTTTTTTTATCAAAATAAATACATGTCTGTGCAAATGTCTTCACTGTGCACTATGATAAAAATAGGGACCAAACATGGACTTCTTCCTTCCAATGGCTTTTTGCCCTTTATTGGGAAAAAAAAAAAGACTAACATTGTTGGGTATGAAGCAAACATCTGGTGGACTAGTGGATATAGCATGACATGTGGTCTGTGTAGGAAACACTACCATCTCACAGCAGAGAGGTTCATGAGTAAATAAACAAATGTGAATTAAAAACATATCCAGTATCTCAGGTGGCGCTGTGGTGAAAGGCAGGGTCTGTCAGAGGAAATGTGATGGGAGACACGGCTCCAGCTGCTGCGGCGAGGTGGAGACAAGAGCTCTGCTCCTGATGAAAAACATAGGACACAACATTGTTAGACCAAACTCCAAAATGTGTACAAGTAAGGTTGTTGTACCAACAGACGCTCACGGGACTGCTGACATTATATTTGACTTACTTTATTTACACTGTGCCCCTCGGAGTGCTCCCACAGATCGGGCTGAAGTAATATCTGAAACAGAACAAAGAACAGAGTCAATCATTTCACTCAGGAGCTGGTCACGCTGTACAGATGTGTACACCTGTGACCTGTCACAGGATTGATACTGACAGTATGCGCGAGGTGAGGAGTGGAGTACAGAGGACTACTATACGCTCCGAGAACACAGGCGTGATAGCAGTGACTACGGAGGACAGGCGTTACTCATGTCATGTTACATCTGATTGTGAAAAGCACAAACACAACAGAACCAGGCTGAACCAGAACAGCAGTGTACGCTTACCTGGTACAGAGAAGCATCACTCTTTGCAGTTGCTCTGGTGAACAGTCACCTGTCCACTCCTCCAGGTGTGCTGCTGCTGCAGTCCCGTTTAAAAATGTGTGAAATGCTAAGGGCTGGCAGGCCGGCATCAGGCATCAGCGCTATGCTGCAGCTGAACAAAGTGACAGACATCAGTCGACGTTCGTAAAAAAACATAAAACAAAGAGAGCAGGACGTCTTACCAATGGGGCGCGGGGGCGGGGCAGCCTACCTGCCATAAGCGGCTATCGAGCTAATTTCTTCAGCAATCAGGAAGGGCAGGGTCTGTCAGAGGAAATGTGATGGGAGACACGGATCCAGCTGCTGCGGCGAAGTGGAGACTAGAGCTCTGCTCCTGATGAAAAACATAGGACACAACACTGTTAGACCAAACTCCAAAATGTGTACAAGTAAGGTTTTTGTACCAACAGACGCTCACGGGACTGCTGACATTATATTTGACTTACTTTATTTAAACCGTGCCCCTCGGAGTGCTCCCACACCCCGGGCTGAAGTAATATCTGAAAAAGAATAAAAAACAAAGTCAATCATTTCACTCAGGAGCTGGTCACGCTGTACAGATGTGTACACCTGTGACCTGTCACAGGATTGATACTGACAGTATGCGCGAGGTGAGGAGTGGAGTACAGAGGACTACTATACGCTCCGAGAACACAGGCGTGATAACAGTGACTACGGAGGACAGGCGTTACTCATGTCATGTTACATCTGATTGTGAAAAGCACAAACACAACAGAACCAGGCTGAACCAGAACAGCAGTGTACGCTTACCTGGTACAGAGAAGCATCACTCTTTGCAGTTGCTCTGGTGAACAGTCACCTGTCCACTCCTCCAGGTGTGCTGCTGCTGCAGTCCCGTTTAAAAATGTGTGAAATGCTAAGGGCTGGCAGGCCGGCATCAGGCATCAGCGCTATGCTGCAGCTGAACAAAGTGACAGACATCAGTCGACGTTCGTAAAAAAACATAAAATAAAGAGAGCAGGACGTCTTACCAATGGGGCGTGGGGGCGGGGCAGCCTACCTGCCATAAGCGGCTATCGAGCTAATTTCTTCAGCAATCAGGAAGGGCAGGGTCTGTCAGAGGAAATGTGATGGGAGACACGGATCCAGCTGCTGCGGCGAAGTGGAGACTAGAGCTCTGCTCCTGATGAAAAACATAGGACACAACACTGTTAGACCAAACTCCAAAATGTGTACAAGTAAGGTTTTTGTACCAACAGACGCTCACGGGACTGCTGACATTATATTTGACTTACTTTATTTAAACCGTGCCCCTCGGAGTGCTCCCACACCCCGGGCTGAAGTAATATCTGAAAAAGAATAAAAAACAAAGTCAATCATTTCACTCAGGAGCTGGTCACGCTGTACAGATGTGTACACCTGTGACCTGTCACAGGATTGATACTGACAGTATGCGCGAGGTGAGGAGTGGAGTACAGAGGAATACTATACGCTCCGAGCACACAGGTGTGATAGCAGTGACTACGGAGGACAGGCGTTACTCATGTCATGTTACATCTGATTGTGAAAAGCACAAACACAACAGAACCAGGCTGAACCAGAACAGCAGTGTACGCTTACCCGGTACAGAGAAGCATCACTCTTTGCAGTTGCTCTGGTGAACAGTCACCTGTCCACTCCTCCAGGTGTGCTGCTGCTGCAGTCCCGTTTAAAAATGTGTGAAATGCTAAGGGCTGGCAGGCCGGCATCAGGCATCAGCGCTATGCTGCAGCTGAACAAAGTGACAGACATCAGTCGACGTTCGTAAAAAAACATAAAACAAAGAGAGCAGGACGTCTTACCAATGGGGCGTGGGGGCGGGGCAGCCTACCTGCCATAAGCGGCTATCGAGCTAATTGCTTCAGCAATCAGGAAGGGCAGGGTCTGTCAGAGGAAATGTGATGGGAGACACGGATCCAGCTGCTGCGGCGAAGTGGAGACTAGAGCTCTGCTCCTGATGAAAAACATAGGACACAACATTGTTAGACCAAACTCCAAAATATGTACAAGTCAAGTTTTTGTACCAACAGACGCTCACGGGACTGCTGACATTATATTTGACTTACTTTATTTACACTGTGCCCCTCGGAGTGCTCCCACAGATCGGGCTGAAGTAATATCTGAAACAGAACAAAGAACAGAGTCAATCATTTCACTCAGGAGCTGGTCACGCTGTACAGATGTGTACACCTGTGACCTGTCACAGGATTGATACTGACGGTATGCGCGAGGTGAGGAGTGGAGTACAGAGGAATACTATACGCTCCGAGCACACAGGTGTGATAGCAGTGACTACGGAGGACAGGCGTTACTCATGTCATGTTACATCTGATTGTGAAAAGCACAAACACAACAGAACCAGGCTGAACCAGAACAGCAGTGTACGCTTACCTGGTACAGAGAAGAGAAGCATCACTCTCTGCAGCTGCTCTGGTGAACAGTCACCTGTCCGCTCCTCCAGGTGTGCTGCTGCTGCGGTCCTGTTTATGAGCATAAATTAAACATTATGTAACTGCAGTGAGAAGATTTCATCGCACACGTGCAGTATACAGGCTCCTCACCGAATATTAGTTCCTCAGTGGATCCAAAGAGAGACTCTCTGTAGCATGTAGGTGTCCCTTTTCTGAATGAGACAGACCACAGATGTGATTAGACAAAGCAATGTTTAGCCTTTATATGAAGTAGCCCCTAATATCTATAACAAACTAACTTAACCTTAATTTTGGGCCCAAGATAAGGATGTGGGTGAGGTGGTCAAATAAAAAGGCTTAAATCAAGAAAACAAGTAACAAATTGAATACAAACAGGAAAAAAAAGGAAAACAACAACAACAACATTCATTTGTGAATAGTCTAAAACACCCCAAATGAGCAGACACAGTAAAATGCTAAGGGCTGGCAGGCCGCGGGTGCATGTGGTGATAGGCCACAACTTGAACATGGGACAGAGTACTCACTACGCTCCGTGCATTACATTCACACAAGCACAGCAACCAATAAGAAAAACTAAGACAAGCAGAAGTGAAGGACGTGCAAAATATCAACAAAGGCAAAAGTGAAGGGGCTGCAGCCAGAAACTCTAACAACAACAACCCTCCACCAGACGGCCGACCACCTCAGACCAGGCCCACACAGTTAAAAATCACAGTACAAAAGAAAACTAAACTAGAAAGCAGGGTGCAACTGAAGTTAATCCAAAGGAACTATAATCAACAACAAAAAGAGGACTCGAAATATTCAAAGGTGACTTAAATAACATAATTAGGCACGGAGGTGAAGACCAGTCATCAACACAATACACCCAAACAAAGCAACAAAAAGACAGACCCAAATAAAACAGCAGTGGCCAGTTCTATCTGCAAAGAAAGATTCACAATAATATGGCTAGTGCGCTGATTAAAACGTGTTAAAGTTTGTCCGTTCAGTTGATCCGCTTTACCTTTATACTGGGGACACAATGGCTGCAGCTGTACGCCGGCGCTCCTGTGGCTTTGACCTCACGTTCTCGGAGATTAAACGTTATGCCGGGGCTCACGCAGTACTAGCAGGCGCAATAACGACGCGGAGGCAGCCGGCATCAGGCATTGGGACTATGCTGCAGCTGAACAAAGTGACAGACAACAGTTGATATGCGCAGAAAAACACAAAACAAAGAGAGCAGGATATCTTACCAATGGAGCGCGGGGGCGGGGCAGCCTACCTGCCACACACGGCTAGCGAGCATGGATGTTCTATAATACATGCTAGCATGGATGTAGCTAGCTTCTACGGCAATTCAAAGAGGCCAATTTTCATTCGGTCACATATTGGCAAAACTAAGCGAAAACAAGAAGAAACCTTTTTCCTATCCAGTTTCAGAGCTGGCAGGGTGGCGCGGTGATTTGAAGCCCAAAAACTGCGAGATGTGCATGACCTGTAGCATGTTTGTTGTGACCACATCAATATTGCATGATAAAAGCCCTAGGACTCCAGAATCAAGCGGGGAGCACAGTGGCCGAGCGGTTAGCGTGTCGAACACCTGGATCCGCGCGCCGTATGCTCCACAGTAGTAGCAATCATCCACTTGGGATCCGTACCTCCAAGCAACGAGGACGGGCTACGCTGTGGGGAATGACGGGCTCAGGAGAGCCCCTCTCCGCTGTGTATGTGTTTTTTTTCTTCTTAAATGGTTCAACTTTCACCTTAGGAGCCGCAGACCATAGAGACCCGGGTACGATTCCCGCTCAGGGGACGGACGTCAATTCCCCGTCTATCACCTAGTGTATAGGCCTGATATGTTTAGGTCAAAAACAAAACAACACAGCTTAAAAGCTATTGTTAAATCTTTAACTAATCTGTTTATTGACTCTTGATAAATGCAAAATCACACATACGTCAGGTCTCGGCCGTTGCCTTGCTTTTCTTTCGGAATGTGCACTGCAGACCAACAACTCTGACTTTGGCAGTAGATCTACAGGTGCAACTGCTCCTGTATTTATTCTCAAGTGTCACCACGAGGAGGCGCTACTCCACTCTTGTTTGGATCATGTGGCTGACTGACAAAGGCTACAAAGAACAGAAAAGTAGCCTATATTAAAACGCATTTTATTTAGACACAATCAACACATTATTCACTAATGCCTGATATGGCTCTGCTATGACTGAATGAAATGCTGAGTGTTCAAATTGGTTGGCAAGGGCGCGGCCATGTCATCATCATATGATAATGAGGGGTCAACCCACTTTATGGAGCTCTCCTAAAGTCATTCCCTCTCCCATTAAATATAGAGTTTTGAGTGAGGAGCATGTTGCTTACGTGAAGCAGTGCTAAAGTGACTGCTCCTGAGTCACCAGGACACAGGCTGAAATCTCAGTTAGGACACTCCCTTCCAGGGGCACCGTGTACTTGGGCCTTGTCTGTTGCCGAAGAATAACAAATCTAAAATTTGATGTTACATCACACATTTTAGTTAGTATTGTCTGTACATTCTTTTGGTAATCTAAAAAAATCCACTTAATTTACTTTTGTAATGGGAGAATTATGTTCTGCAAGTCTATCCAATACTGTCAGCCATTTAAATGGAAGAGGGCAATTATCAATGCTTTTTAACAGCTCTGAAGGAAAACTCTCTCTCTTGCTTGTCTGCCTGGAAGAAAGACCCCCAGGCAGAAGTTTCACCGGATGAATGGGAGAAAACATGTCTTTGTACACACAATCAAACAAAAACTACTAAATGTAGATTCATACAATATAAATGGTTGTTCAGGACATATATCACTGCAGTAAAATGACATCGTTTGACTGTAACATCTCAGATAAATGTTATAAATGTAGTGCAGAGACAGGAACCTTAATTCATTGTTTGAAGGAGTGCCGCCACCTCCAACAATTTTGGTATGAAGTCCTTGAGTGCATTTCTAAGTTAATAGGCTGTACTATCGCTGTTGAGGCAAAATTGCATCTACTGCATATATACACTCAAAACTTTTTGTTAAATTCAAAGTCAGCTCATTTACTAATTGCCTTATTCGAGCTAAACGTGTAGCAGCCATGCAGTGGAAATATGGAGACAGATCTCAGTGTAAACACTGGATGAAAGAGCTGTAAGCCGCTTTGGCATTGGAAAAATTAACATTTATAGTAAAAGATAAAACAGATGAATTTAATGAAGCCTGGAGATCATTTATGAAATTTGTAGTAATATAAAAACTCGTCAGGGCTACTACACATCCTATAGATTCTGTGGGTGTAGATGTTCATTGTAGATGTTGATGAGGATGTGTTGATTTAGAAACATATAAATGTGAAAAGCTGGAAGAGTTTTTATATATATATATATATAAATAAATATATTTTTTGTGCTTTGTGTTTAAAAAAAGGAATTGAACATTGTTGCAAAAAAAGAAAGAAAAAAGGAAGGATGTTGTGTACTTAATTGTATCAAAATGTTTGTTTGTTTGAGGATATTTGCTTGTTTAACTTTATCTAAAAAAAAAAAAAAAAAAAAGAATTAGGTTCTTTGGCCAGAGGTATGGTTCAGACGCGAGCACTCAGCTGCAGGTCCAGGCTGCACAGAGCAGAGCACACCTGAGTTCACCCAGAGCTGATGGCTCTCTCTCAGAGGCAGCAGCAGTGACCTGATCACTTACCTCAGGAATAACCTGACAGATACTCACTAACTCACTAGTGTCGGAAACACACTTCTGCTTCTGGACTTTGATTTAGTTAGAAATGTGCTACTATTACAGAGCATTAAAAAAATTCATTCAATGATAAATTAACCTAAAAGGGGTCCTATTCTGCATATGTTTTATTATTATGACAGTCTTCTCATTGTGCAGAGAGCTAATGTTGCCCCTCTGTAGTCTACTGTAACTTTCACTAAATCATTCGCTGGCAACTGTGAAGTATTTTTTTTTTTATCAAAATAAATACATGTCTGTGCAAATGTCTTCACTGTGCACTATGATAAAAATAGGGACCAAACATGGACTTCTTCCTTCCAATGGCTTTTTGCCCTTTATTGGGAAAAAAAAAAAGACTAACATTGTTGGGTATGAAGCAAACATCTGGTGGACTAGTGGATATAGCATGACATGTGGTCTGTGTAGGAAACACTACCATCTCACAGCAGAGAGGTTCATGAGTAAATAAACAAATGTGAATTAAAAACATATCCAGTATCTCAGGTGGCGCTGTGGTGAAAGGCAGGGTCTGTCAGAGGAAATGTGATGGGAGACACGGCTCCAGCTGCTGCGGCGAGGTGGAGACAAGAGCTCTGCTCCTGATGAAAAACATAGGACACAACATTGTTAGACCAAACTCCAAAATGTGTACAAGTAAGGTTGTTGTACCAACAGACGCTCACGGGACTGCTGACATTATATTTGACTTACTTTATTTACACTGTGCCCCTCGGAGTGCTCCCACAGATCGGGCTGAAGTAATATCTGAAACAGAACAAAGAACAGAGTCAATCATTTCACTCAGGAGCTGGTCACGCTGTACAGATGTGTACACCTGTGACCTGTCACAGGATTGATACTGACAGTATGCGCGAGGTGAGGAGTGGAGTACAGAGGACTACTATACGCTCCGAGAACACAGGCGTGATAACAGTGACTACGGAGGACAGGCGTTACTCATGTCATGTTACATCTGATTGTGAAAAGCACAAACACAACAGAACCAGGCTGAACCAGAACAGCAGTGTACGCTTACCTGGTACAGAGAAGCATCACTCTTTGCAGTTGCTCTGGTGAACAGTCACCTGTCCACTCCTCCAGGTGTGCTGCTGCTGCAGTCCCGTTTAAAAATGTGTGAAATGCTAAGGGCTGGCAGGCCGGCATCAGGCATCAGCGCTATGCTGCAGCTGAACAAAGTGACAGACATCAGTCGACGTTCGTAAAAAAACATAAAATAAAGAGAGCAGGACGTCTTACCAATGGGGCGCGGGGGCGGGGCAGCCTACCTGCCATAAGCGGCTATCGAGCTAATTTCTTCAGCAATCAGGAAGGGCAGGGTCTGTCAGAGGAAATGTGATGGGAGACACGGATCCAGCTGCTGCGGCGAAGTGGAGACTAGAGCTCTGCTCCTGATGAAAAACATAGGACACAACACTGTTAGACCAAACTCCAAAATGTGTACAAGTAAGGTTTTTGTACCAACAGACGCTCACGGGACTGCTGACATTATATTTGACTTACTTTATTTAAACCGTGCCCCTCGGAGTGCTCCCACACCCCGGGCTGAAGTAATATCTGAAAAAGAATAAAAAACAAAGTCAATCATTTCACTCAGGAGCTGGTCACGCTGTACAGATGTGTACACCTGTGACCTGTCACAGGATTGATACTGACAGTATGCGCGAGGTGAGGAGTGGAGTACAGAGGAATACTATACGCTCCGAGCACACAGGTGTGATAGCAGTGACTACGGAGGACAGGCGTTACTCATGTCATGTTACATCTGATTGTGAAAAGCACAAACACAACAGAACCAGGCTGAACCAGAACAGCAGTGTACGCTTACCCGGTACAGAGAAGCATCACTCCCTGCAGCTGCTCTGGTGAACAGTCACCTGTCCACTCCTCCAGGTGTGCTGCTGCTGCAGTCCCGTTTAAAAATGTGTGAAATGCTAAGGGCTGGCAGGCCGGCATCAGGCATCAGCGCTATGCTGCAGCTGAACAAAGTGACAGACATCAGTCGACGTTCGTAAAAAAACATAAAACAAAGAGAGCAGGACGTCTTACCAATGGGGCGTGGGGGCGGGGCAGCCTACCTGCCATAAGCGGCTATCGAGCTAATTGCTTCAGCAATCAGGAAGGGCAGGGTCTGTCAGAGGAAATGTGATGGGAGACACAGATCCAGCTGCTGCGGCGAAGTGGAGACTAGAGCTCTGCTCCTGATGAAAAACATAGGACTCAACATTGTTAGACCAAACTCCAAAATATGTACAAGTCAAGTTTTTGTACCAACAGACGCTCACGGGACTGCTGACATTATATTTGACTTACTTTATTTACACTGTGCCCCTCGGAGTGCTCCCACAGATCGGGCTGAAGTAATATCTGAAACAGAACAAAGAACAGAGTCAATCATTTCACTCAGGAGCTGGTCACGCTGTACAGATGTGTACACCTGTGACCTGTCACAGGATTGATACTGACGGTATGCGCGAGGTGAGGAGTGGAGTACAGAGGAATACTATACGCTCCGAGCACACAGGTGTGATAGCAGTGACTACGGAGGACAGGCGTTACTCATGTCATGTTACATCTGATTGTGAAAAGCACAAACACAACAGAACCAGGCTGAACCAGAACAGCAGTGTACGCTTACCTGGTACAGAGAAGAGAAGCATCACTCTCTGCAGCTGCTCTGGTGAACAGTCACCTGTCCGCTCCTCCAGGTGTGCTGCTGCTGCGGTCCTGTTTATGAGCATAAATTAAACATTATGTAACTGCAGTGAGAAGATTTCATCGCACACGTGCAGTATACAGGCTCCTCACCGAATATTAGTTCCTCAGTGGATCCAAAGAGAGACTCTCTGTAGCATGTAGGTGTCCCTTTTCTGAATGAGACAGACCACAGATGTGATTAGACAAAGCAATGTTTAGCCTTTATATGAAGTAGCCCCTAATATCTATAACAAACTAACTTAACCTTAATTTTGGGCCCAAGATAAGGATGTGGGTGAGGTGGTCAAATAAAAAGGCTTAAATCAAGAAAACAAGTAACAAATTGAATACAAACAGGAAAAAAAAGGAAAACAACAACAACAACATTCATTTGTGAATAGTCTAAAACACCCCAAATGAGCAGACACAGTAAAATGCTAAGGGCTGGCAGGCCGCGGGTGCATGTGGTGATAGGCCACAACTTGAACATGGGACAGAGTACTCACTACGCTCCGTGCATTACATTCACACAAGCACAGCAACCAATAAGAAAAACTAAGACAAGCAGAAGTGAAGGACGTGCAAAATATCAACAAAGGCAAAAGTGAAGGGGCTGCAGCCAGAAACTCTAACAACAACAACCCTCCACCAGACGGCCGACCACCTCAGACCAGGCCCACACAGTTAAAAATCACAGTACAAAAGAAAACTAAACTAGAAAGCAGGGTGCAACTGAAGTTAATCCAAAGGAACTATAATCAACAACAAAAAGAGGACTCGAAATATTCAAAGGTGACTTAAATAACATAATTAGGCACGGAGGTGAAGACCAGTCATCAACACAATACACCCAAACAAAGCAACAAAAAGACAGACCCAAATAAAACAGCAGTGGCCAGTTCTATCTGCAAAGAAAGATTCACAATAATATGGCTAGTGCGCTGATTAAAACGTGTTAAAGTTTGTCCGTTCAGTTGATCCGCTTTACCTTTATACTGGGGACACAATGGCTGCAGCTGTACGCCGGCGCTCCTGTGGCTTTGACCTCACGTTCTCGGAGATTAAACGTTATGCCGGGGCTCACGCAGTACTAGCAGGCGCAATAACGACGCGGAGGCAGCCGGCATCAGGCATTGGGACTATGCTGCAGCTGAACAAAGTGACAGACAACAGTTGATATGCGCAGAAAAACACAAAACAAAGAGAGCAGGATATCTTACCAATGGAGCGCGGGGGCGGGGCAGCCTACCTGCCACACACGGCTAGCGAGCATGGATGTTCTATAATACATGCTAGCATGGATGTAGCTAGCTTCTACGGCAATTCAAAGAGGCCAATTTTCATTCGGTCACATATTGGCAAAACTAAGCGAAAACAAGAAGAAACCTTTTTCCTATCCAGTTTCAGAGCTGGCAGGGTGGCGCGGTGATTTGAAGCCCAAAAACTGCGAGATGTGCATGACCTGTAGCATGTTTGTTGTGACCACATCAATATTGCATGATAAAAGCCCTAGGACTCCAGAATCAAGCGGGGAGCACAGTGGCCGAGCGGTTAGCGTGTCGAACACCTGGATCCGCGCGCCGTATGCTCCACAGTAGTAGCAATCATCCACTTGGGATCCGTACCTCCAAGCAACGAGGACGGGCTACGCTGTGGGGAATGACGGGCTCAGGAGAGCCCCTCTCCGCTGTGTATGTGTTTTTTTTCTTCTTAAATGGTTCAACTTTCACCTTAGGAGCCGCAGACCATAGAGACCCGGGTACGATTCCCGCTCAGGGGACGGACGTCAATTCCCCGTCTATCACCTAGTGTATAGGCCTGATATGTTTAGGTCAAAAACAAAACAACACAGCTTAAAAGCTATTGTTAAATCTTTAACTAATCTGTTTATTGACTCTTGATAAATGCAAAATCACACATACGTCAGGTCTCGGCCGTTGCCTTGCTTTTCTTTCGGAATGTGCACTGCAGACCAACAACTCTGACTTTGGCAGTAGCTCTACAGGTGCAACTGCTCCTGTATTTATTCTCAAGTGTCACCACGAGGAGGCGCTACTCCACTCTTGTTTGGATCATGTGGCTGACTGACAAAGGCTACAAAGAACAGAAAAGTAGCCTATATTAAAACGCATTTTATTTAGACACAATCAACACATTATTCACTAATGCCTGATATGGCTCTGCTATGACTGAATGAAATGCTGAGTGTTCAAATTGGTTGGCAAGGGCGCGGCCATGTCATCATCATATGATAATGAGGGGTCAACCCACTTTATGGAGCTCTCCTAAAGTCATTCCCTCTCCCATTAAATATAGAGTTTTGAGTGAGGAGCATGTTGCTTACGTGAAGCAGTGCTAAAGTGACTGCTCCTGAGTCACCAGGACACAGGCTGAAATCTCAGTTAGGACACTCCCTTCCAGGGGCACCGTGTACTTGGGCCTTGTCTGTTGCCGAAGAATAACAAATCTAAAATTTGATGTTACATCACACATTTTAGTTAGTATTGTCTGTACATTCTTTTGGTAATCTAAAAAAATCCACTTAATTTACTTTTGTAATGGGAGAATTATGTTCTGCAAGTCTATCCAATACTGTCAGCCATTTAAATGGAAGAGGGCAATTATCAATGCTTTTTAACAGCTCTGAAGGAAAACTCTCTCTCTTGCTTGTCTGCCTGGAAGAAAGACCCCCAGGCAGAAGTTTCACCGGATGAATGGGAGAAAACATGTCTTTGTACACACAATCAAACAAAAACTACTAAATGTAGATTCATACAATATAAATGGTTGTTCAGGACATATATCACTGCAGTAAAATGACATCGTTTGACTGTAACATCTCAGATAAATGTTATAAATGTAGTGCAGAGACAGGAACCTTAATTCATTGTTTGAAGGAGTGCCGCCACCTCCAACAATTTTGGTATGAAGTCCTTGAGTGCATTTCTAAGTTAATAGGCTGTACTATCGCTGTTGAGGCAAAATTGCATCTACTGCATATATACACTCAAAACTTTTTGTTAAATTCAAAGTCAGCTCATTTACTAATTGCCTTATTCGAGCTAAACGTGTAGCAGCCATGCAGTGGAAATATGGAGACAGATCTCAGTGTAAACACTGGATGAAAGAGCTGTAAGCCGCTTTGGCATTGGAAAAATTAACATTTATAGTAAAAGATAAAACAGATGAATTTAATGAAGCCTGGAGATCATTTATGAAATTTGTAGTAATATAAAAACTCGTCAGGGCTACTACACATCCTATAGATTCTGTGGGTGTAGATGTTCATTGTAGATGTTGATGAGGATGTGTTGATTTAGAAACATATAAATGTGAAAAGCTGGAAGAGTTTTTATATATATATATATATAAATAAATATATTTTTTGTGCTTTGTGTTTAAAAAAAGGAATTGAACATTGTTGCAAAAAAAGAAAGAAAAAAGGAAGGATGTTGTGTACTTAATTGTATCAAAATGTTTGTTTGTTTGAGGATATTTGCTTGTTTAACTTTATCTAAAAAAAAAAAAAAAAAAAAAGAATTAGGTTCTTTGGCCAGAGGTATGGTTCAGACGCGAGCACTCAGCTGCAGGTCCAGGCTGCACAGAGCAGAGCACACCTGAGTTCACCCAGAGCTGATGGCTCTCTCTCAGAGGCAGCAGCAGTGACCTGATCACTTACCTCAGGAATAACCTGACAGATACTCACTAACTCACTAGTGTCGGAAACACACTTCTGCTTCTGGACTTTGATTTAGTTAGAAATGTGCTACTATTACAGAGCATTAAAAAAATTCATTCAATGATAAATTAACCTAAAAGGGGTCCTATTCTGCATATGTTTTATTATTATGACAGTCTTCTCATTGTGCAGAGAGCTAATGTTGCCCCTCTGTAGTCTACTGTAACTTTCACTAAATCATTCGCTGGCAACTGTGAAGTATTTTTTTTTTATCAAAATAAATACATGTCTGTGCAAATGTCTTCACTGTGCACTATGATAAAAATAGGGACCAAACATGGACTTCTTCCTTCCAATGGCTTTTTGCCCTTTATTGGGAAAAAAAAAAAGACTAACATTGTTGGGTATGAAGCAAACATCTGGTGGACTAGTGGATATAGCATGACATGTGGTCTGTGTAGGAAACACTACCATCTCACAGCAGAGAGGTTCATGAGTAAATAAACAAATGTGAATTAAAAACATATCCAGTATCTCAGGTGGCGCTGTGGTGAAAGGCAGGGTCTGTCAGAGGAAATGTGATGGGAGACACGGCTCCAGCTGCTGCGGCGAGGTGGAGACAAGAGCTCTGCTCCTGATGAAAAACATAGGACACAACATTGTTAGACCAAACTCCAAAATGTGTACAAGTAAGGTTGTTGTACCAACAGACGCTCACGGGACTGCTGACATTATATTTGACTTACTTTATTTACACTGTGCCCCTCGGAGTGCTCCCACAGATCGGGCTGAAGTAATATCTGAAACAGAACAAAGAACAGAGTCAATCATTTCACTCAGGAGCTGGTCACGCTGTACAGATGTGTACACCTGTGACCTGTCACAGGATTGATACTGACAGTATGCGCGAGGTGAGGAGTGGAGTACAGAGGACTACTATACGCTCCGAGAACACAGGCGTGATAGCAGTGACTACGGAGGACAGGCGTTACTCATGTCATGTTACATCTGATTGTGAAAAGCACAAACACAACAGAACCAGGCTGAACCAGAACAGCAGTGTACGCTTACCTGGTACAGAGAAGCATCACTCTTTGCAGTTGCTCTGGTGAACAGTCACCTGTCCACTCCTCCAGGTGTGCTGCTGCTGCAGTCCCGTTTAAAAATGTGTGAAATGCTAAGGGCTGGCAGGCCGGCATCAGGCATCAGCGCTATGCTGCAGCTGAACAAAGTGACAGACATCAGTCGACGTTCGTAAAAAAACATAAAATAAAGAGAGCAGGACGTCTTACCAATGGGGCGCGGGGGCGGGGCAGCCTACCTGCCATAAGCGGCTATCGAGCTAATTTCTTCAGCAATCAGGAAGGGCAGGGTCTGTCAGAGGAAATGTGATGGGAGACACGGATCCAGCTGCTGCGGCGAAGTGGAGACTAGAGCTCTGCTCCTGATGAAAAACATAGGACACAACACTGTTAGACCAAACTCCAAAATGTGTACAAGTAAGGTTTTTGTACCAACAGACGCTCACGGGACTGCTGACATTATATTTGACTTACTTTATTTAAACCGTGCCCCTCGGAGTGCTCCCACACCCCGGGCTGAAGTAATATCTGAAAAAGAATAAAAAACAAAGTCAATCATTTCACTCAGGAGCTGGTCACGCTGTACAGATGTGTACACCTGTGACCTGTCACAGGATTGATACTGACAGTATGCGCGAGGTGAGGAGTGGAGTACAGAGGAATACTATACGCTCCGAGCACACAGGTGTGATAGCAGTGACTACGGAGGACAGGCGTTACTCATGTCATGTTACATCTGATTGTGAAAAGCACAAACACAACAGAACCAGGCTGAACCAGAACAGCAGTGTACGCTTACCCGGTACAGAGAAGCATCACTCCCTGCAGCTGCTCTGGTGAACAGTCACCTGTCCACTCCTCCAGGTGTGCTGCTGCTGCAGTCCCGTTTAAAAATGTGTGAAATGCTAAGGGCTGGCAGGCCGGCATCAGGCATCAGCGCTATGCTGCAGCTGAACAAAGTGACAGACATCAGTCGACGTTCGTAAAAAAACATAAAACAAAGAGAGCAGGACGTCTTACCAATGGGGCGTGGGGGCGGGGCAGCCTACCTGCCATAAGCGGCTATCGAGCTAATTGCTTCAGCAATCAGGAAGGGCAGGGTCTGTCAGAGGAAATGTGATGGGAGACACAGATCCAGCTGCTGCGGCGAAGTGGAGACTAGAGCTCTGCTCCTGATGAAAAACATAGGACTCAACATTGTTAGACCAAACTCCAAAATATGTACAAGTCAAGTTTTTGTACCAACAGACGCTCACGGGACTGCTGACATTATATTTGACTTACTTTATTTACACTGTGCCCCTCGGAGTGCTCCCACAGATCGGGCTGAAGTAATATCTGAAACAGAACAAAGAACAGAGTCAATCATTTCACTCAGGAGCTGGTCACGCTGTACAGATGTGTACACCTGTGACCTGTCACAGGATTGATACTGACAGGTATGCGCGAGGTGAGGAGTGGAGTACAGAGGAATACTATACGCTCCGAGCACACAGGTGTGATAGCAGTGACTACGGAGGACAGGCGTTACTCATGTCATGTTACATCTGATTGTGAAAAGCACAAACACAACAGAACCAGGCTGAACCAGAACAGCAGTGTACGCTTACCTGGTACAGAGAAGAGAAGCATCACTCTCTGCAGCTGCTCTGGTGAACAGTCACCTGTCCGCTCCTCCAGGTGTGCTGCTGCTGCGGTCCTGTTTATGAGCATAAATTAAACATTATGTAACTGCAGTGAGAAGATTTCATCGCACACGTGCAGTATACAGGCTCCTCACCGAATATTAGTTCCTCAGTGGATCCAAAGAGAGACTCTCTGTAGCATGTAGGTGTCCCTTTTCTGAATGAGACAGACCACAGATGTGATTAGACAAAGCAATGTTTAGCCTTTATATGAAGTAGCCCCTAATATCTATAACAAACTAACTTAACCTTAATTTTGGGCCCAAGATAAGGATGTGGGTGAGGTGGTCAAATAAAAAGGCTTAAATCAAGAAAACAAGTAACAAATTGAATACAAACAGGAAAAAAAAGGAAAACAACAACAACAACATTCATTTGTGAATAGTCTAAAACACCCCAAATGAGCAGACACAGTAAAATGCTAAGGGCTGGCAGGCCGCGGGTGCATGTGGTGATAGGCCACAACTTGAACATGGGACAGAGTACTCACTACGCTCCGTGCATTACATTCACACAAGCACAGCAACCAATAAGAAAAACTAAGACAAGCAGAAGTGAAGGACGTGCAAAATATCAACAAAGGCAAAAGTGAAGGGGCTGCAGCCAGAAACTCTAACAACAACAACCCTCCACCAGACGGCCGACCACCTCAGACCAGGCCCACACAGTTAAAAATCACAGTACAAAAGAAAACTAAACTAGAAAGCAGGGTGCAACTGAAGTTAATCCAAAGGAACTATAATCAACAACAAAAAGAGGACTCGAAATATTCAAAGGTGACTTAAATAACATAATTAGGCACGGAGGTGAAGACCAGTCATCAACACAATACACCCAAACAAAGCAACAAAAAGACAGACCCAAATAAAACAGCAGTGGCCAGTTCTATCTGCAAAGAAAGATTCACAATAATATGGCTAGTGCGCTGATTAAAACGTGTTAAAGTTTGTCCGTTCAGTTGATCCGCTTTACCTTTATACTGGGGACACAATGGCTGCAGCTGTACGCCGGCGCTCCTGTGGCTTTGACCTCACGTTCTCGGAGATTAAACGTTATGCCGGGGCTCACGCAGTACTAGCAGGCGCAATAACGACGCGGAGGCAGCCGGCATCAGGCATTGGGACTATGCTGCAGCTGAACAAAGTGACAGACAACAGTTGATATGCGCAGAAAAACACAAAACAAAGAGAGCAGGATATCTTACCAATGGAGCGCGGGGGCGGGGCAGCCTACCTGCCACACACGGCTAGCGAGCATGGATGTTCTATAATACATGCTAGCATGGATGTAGCTAGCTTCTACGGCAATTCAAAGAGGCCAATTTTCATTCGGTCACATATTGGCAAAACTAAGCGAAAACAAGAAGAAACCTTTTTCCTATCCAGTTTCAGAGCTGGCAGGGTGGCGCGGTGATTTGAAGCCCAAAAACTGCGAGATGTGCATGACCTGTAGCATGTTTGTTGTGACCACATCAATATTGCATGATAAAAGCCCTAGGACTCCAGAATCAAGCGGGGAGCACAGTGGCCGAGCGGTTAGCGTGTCGAACACCTGGATCCGCGCGCCGTATGCTCCACAGTAGTAGCAATCATCCACTTGGGATCCGTACCTCCAAGCAACGAGGACGGGCTACGCTGTGGGGAATGACGGGCTCAGGAGAGCCCCTCTCCGCTGTGTATGTGTTTTTTTTCTTCTTAAATGGTTCAACTTTCACCTTAGGAGCCGCAGACCATAGAGACCCGGGTACGATTCCCGCTCAGGGGACGGACGTCAATTCCCCGTCTATCACCTAGTGTATAGGCCTGATATGTTTAGGTCAAAAACAAAACAACACAGCTTAAAAGCTATTGTTAAATCTTTAACTAATCTGTTTATTGACTCTTGATAAATGCAAAATCACACATACGTCAGGTCTCGGCCGTTGCCTTGCTTTTCTTTCGGAATGTGCACTGCAGACCAACAACTCTGACTTTGGCAGTAGATCTACAGGTGCAACTGCTCCTGTATTTATTCTCAAGTGTCACCACGAGGAGGCGCTACTCCACTCTTGTTTGGATCATGTGGCTGACTGACAAAGGCTACAAAGAACAGAAAAGTAGCCTATATTAAAACGCATTTTATTTAGACACAATCAACACATTATTCACTAATGCCTGATATGGCTCTGCTATGACTGAATGAAATGCTGAGTGTTCAAATTGGTTGGCAAGGGCGCGGCCATGTCATCATCATATGATAATGAGGGGTCAACCCACTTTATGGAGCTCTCCTAAAGTCATTCCCTCTCCCATTAAATATAGAGTTTTGAGTGAGGAGCATGTTGCTTACGTGAAGCAGTGCTAAAGTGACTGCTCCTGAGTCACCAGGACACAGGCTGAAATCTCAGTTAGGACACTCCCTTCCAGGGGCACCGTGTACTTGGGCCTTGTCTGTTGCCGAAGAATAACAAATCTAAAATTTGATGTTACATCACACATTTTAGTTAGTATTGTCTGTACATTCTTTTGGTAATCTAAAAAAATCCACTTAATTTACTTTTGTAATGGGAGAATTATGTTCTGCAAGTCTATCCAATACTGTCAGCCATTTAAATGGAAGAGGGCAATTATCAATGCTTTTTAACAGCTCTGAAGGAAAACTCTCTCTCTTGCTTGTCTGCCTGGAAGAAAGACCCCCAGGCAGAAGTTTCACCGGATGAATGGGAGAAAACATGTCTTTGTACACACAATCAAACAAAAACTACTAAATGTAGATTCATACAATATAAATGGTTGTTCAGGACATATATCACTGCAGTAAAATGACATCGTTTGACTGTAACATCTCAGATAAATGTTATAAATGTAGTGCAGAGACAGGAACCTTAATTCATTGTTTGAAGGAGTGCCGCCACCTCCAACAATTTTGGTATGAAGTCCTTGAGTGCATTTCTAAGTTAATAGGCTGTACTATCGCTGTTGAGGCAAAATTGCATCTACTGCATATATACACTCAAAACTTTTTGTTAAATTCAAAGTCAGCTCATTTACTAATTGCCTTATTCGAGCTAAACGTGTAGCAGCCATGCAGTGGAAATATGGAGACAGATCTCAGTGTAAACACTGGATGAAAGAGCTGTAAGCCGCTTTGGCATTGGAAAAATTAACATTTATAGTAAAAGATAAAACAGATGAATTTAATGAAGCCTGGAGATCATTTATGAAATTTGTAGTAATATAAAAACTCGTCAGGGCTACTACACATCCTATAGATTCTGTGGGTGTAGATGTTCATTGTAGATGTTGATGAGGATGTGTTGATTTAGAAACATATAAATGTGAAAAGCTGGAAGAGTTTTTATATATATATATATAAATAAATATATTTTTTGTGCTTTGTGTTTAAAAAAAGGAATTGAACATTGTTGCAAAAAAAGAAAGAAAAAAGGAAGGATGTTGTGTACTTAATTGTATCAAAATGTTTGTTTGTTTGAGGATATTTGCTTGTTTAACTTTATCTAAAAAAAAAAAAAAAAAAAAGAATTAGGTTCTTTGGCCAGAGGTATGGTTCAGACGCGAGCACTCAGCTGCAGGTCCAGGCTGCACAGAGCAGAGCACACCTGAGTTCACCCAGAGCTGATGGCTCTCTCTCAGAGGCAGCAGCAGTGACCTGATCACTTACCTCAGGAATAACCTGACAGATACTCACTAACTCACTAGTGTCGGAAACACACTTCTGCTTCTGGACTTTGATTTAGTTAGAAATGTGCTACTATTACAGAGCATTAAAAAAATTCATTCAATGATAAATTAACCTAAAAGGGGTCCTATTCTGCATATGTTTTATTATTATGACAGTCTTCTCATTGTGCAGAGAGCTAATGTTGCCCCTCTGTAGTCTACTGTAACTTTCACTAAATCATTCGCTGGCAACTGTGAAGTATTTTTTTTTTTATCAAAATAAATACATGTCTGTGCAAATGTCTTCACTGTGCACTATGATAAAAATAGGGACCAAACATGGACTTCTTCCTTCCAATGGCTTTTTGCCCTTTATTGGGAAAAAAAAAAAGACTAACATTGTTGGGTATGAAGCAAACATCTGGTGGACTAGTGGATATAGCATGACATGTGGTCTGTGTAGGAAACACTACCATCTCACAGCAGAGAGGTTCATGAGTAAATAAACAAATGTGAATTAAAAACATATCCAGTATCTCAGGTGGCGCTGTGGTGAAAGGCAGGGTCTGTCAGAGGAAATGTGATGGGAGACACGGCTCCAGCTGCTGCGGCGAGGTGGAGACAAGAGCTCTGCTCCTGATGAAAAACATAGGACACAACATTGTTAGACCAAACTCCAAAATGTGTACAAGTAAGGTTGTTGTACCAACAGACGCTCACGGGACTGCTGACATTATATTTGACTTACTTTATTTACACTGTGCCCCTCGGAGTGCTCCCACAGATCGGGCTGAAGTAATATCTGAAACAGAACAAAGAACAGAGTCAATCATTTCACTCAGGAGCTGGTCACGCTGTACAGATGTGTACACCTGTGACCTGTCACAGGATTGATACTGACAGTATGCGCGAGGTGAGGAGTGGAGTACAGAGGACTACTATACGCTCCGAGAACACAGGCGTGATAGCAGTGACTACGGAGGACAGGCGTTACTCATGTCATGTTACATCTGATTGTGAAAAGCACAAACACAACAGAACCAGGCTGAACCAGAACAGCAGTGTACGCTTACCTGGTACAGAGAAGCATCACTCTTTGCAGTTGCTCTGGTGAACAGTCACCTGTCCACTCCTCCAGGTGTGCTGCTGCTGCAGTCCCGTTTAAAAATGTGTGAAATGCTAAGGGCTGGCAGGCCGGCATCAGGCATCAGCGCTATGCTGCAGCTGAACAAAGTGACAGACATCAGTCGACGTTCGTAAAAAAACATAAAACAAAGAGAGCAGGACGTCTTACCAATGGGGCGCGGGGGCGGGGCAGCCTACCTGCCATAAGCGGCTATCGAGCTAATTTCTTCAGCAATCAGGAAGGGCAGGGTCTGTCAGAGGAAATGTGATGGGAGACACGGATCCAGCTGCTGCGGCGAAGTGGAGACTAGAGCTCTGCTCCTGATGAAAAACATAGGACACAACACTGTTAGACCAAACTCCAAAATGTGTACAAGTAAGGTTTTTGTACCAACAGACGCTCACGGGACTGCTGACATTATATTTGACTTACTTTATTTAAACCGTGCCCCTCGGAGTGCTCCCACACCCCGGGCTGAAGTAATATCTGAAAAAGAATAAAAAACAAAGTCAATCATTTCACTCAGGAGCTGGTCACGCTGTACAGATGTGTACACCTGTGACCTGTCACAGGATTGATACTGACAGTATGCGCGAGGTGAGGAGTGGAGTACAGAGGAATACTATACGCTCCGAGCACACAGGTGTGATAGCAGTGACTACGGAGGACAGGCGTTACTCATGTCATGTTACATCTGATTGTGAAAAGCACAAACACAACAGAACCAGGCTGAACCATATTAGCAGTGTACGCTTACCTGGTACAGAGAAGAGAAGCATCACTCTCTGCAGCTGCTCTGGTGAACAGTCACCTGTCCGCTCCTCCAGGTGTGCTGCTGCTGCGGTCCTGTTTATGAGCATAAATTAAACATTATGTAACTGCAGTGAGAAGATTTCATCGCACACGTGCAGTATACAGGCTCCTCACCGAATATTAGTTCCTCAGTGGATCCAAAGAGAGACTCTCTGTAGCATGTAGGTGTCCCTTTTCTGAATGAGACAGACCACAGATGTGATTAGACAAAGCAATGTTTAGCCTTTATATGAAGTAGCCCCTAATATCTATAACAAACTAACTTAACCTTAATTTTGGGCCCAAGATAAGGATGTGGGTGAGGTGGTCAAATAAAAAGGCTTAAATCAAGAAAACAAGTAACAAATTGAATACAAACAGGAAAAAAAAGGAAAACAACAACAACAACATTCATTTGTGAATAGTCTAAAACACCCCAAATGAGCAGACACAGTAAAATGCTAAGGGCTGGCAGGCCGCGGGTGCATGTGGTGATAGGCCACAACTTGAACATGGGACAGAGTACTCACTACGCTCCGTGCATTACATTCACACAAGCACAGCAACCAATAAGAAAAACTAAGACAAGCAGAAGTGAAGGACGTGCAAAATATCAACAAAGGCAAAAGTGAAGGGGCTGCAGCCAGAAACTCTAACAACAACAACCCTCCACCAGACGGCCGACCACCTCAGACCAGGCCCACACAGTTAAAAATCACAGTACAAAAGAAAACTAAACTAGAAAGCAGGGTGCAACTGAAGTTAATCCAAAGGAACTATATTCAACAACAAAAAGAGGACTCGAAATATTCAAAGGTGACTTAAATAACATAATTAGGCACGGAGGTGAAGACCAGTCATCAACACAATACACCCAAACAAAGCAACAAAAAGACAGACCCAAATAAAACAGCAGTGGCCAGTTCTATCTGCAAAGAAAGATTCACAATAATATGGCTAGTGCGCTGATTAAAACGTGTTAAAGTTTGTCCGTTCAGTTGATCCGCTTTACCTTTATACTGGGGACACAATGGCTGCAGCTGTACGCCGGCGCTCCTGTGGCTTTGACCTCACGTTCTCGGAGATTAAACGTTATGCCGGGGCTCACGCAGTACTAGCAGGCGCAATAACGACGCGGAGGCAGCCGGCATCAGGCATTGGGACTATGCTGCAGCTGAACAAAGTGACAGACAACAGTTGATATGCGCAGAAAAACACAAAACAAAGAGAGCAGGATATCTTACCAATGGAGCGCGGGGGCGGGGCAGCCTACCTGCCACACACGGCTAGCGAGCATGGATGTTCTATAATACATGCTAGCATGGATGTAGCTAGCTTCTACGGCAATTCAAAGAGGCCAATTTTCATTCGGTCACATATTGGCAAAACTAAGCGAAAACAAGAAGAAACCTTTTTCCTATCCAGTTTCAGAGCTGGCAGGGTGGCGCGGTGATTTGAAGCCCAAAAACTGCGAGATGTGCATGACCTGTAGCATGTTTGTTGTGACCACATCAATATTGCATGATAAAAGCCCTAGGACTCCAGAATCAAGCGGGGAGCACAGTGGCCGAGCGGTTAGCGTGTCGAACACCTGGATCCGCGCGCCGTATGCTCCACAGTAGTAGCAATCATCCACTTGGGATCCGTACCTCCAAGCAACGAGGACGGGCTACGCTGTGGGGAATGACGGGCTCAGGAGAGCCCCTCTCCGCTGTGTATGTGTTTTTTTTCTTCTTAAATGGTTCAACTTTCACCTTAGGAGCCGCAGACCATAGAGACCCGGGTACGATTCCCGCTCAGGGGACGGACGTCAATTCCCCGTCTATCACCTAGTGTATAGGCCTGATATGTTTAGGTCAAAAACAAAACAACACAGCTTAAAAGCTATTGTTAAATCTTTAACTAATCTGTTTATTGACTCTTGATAAATGCAAAATCACACATACGTCAGGTCTCGGCCGTTGCCTTGCTTTTCTTTCGGAATGTGCACTGCAGACCAACAACTCTGACTTTGGCAGTAGATCTACAGGTGCAACTGCTCCTGTATTTATTCTCAAGTGTCACCACGAGGAGGCGCTACTCCACTCTTGTTTGGATCATGTGGCTGACTGACAAAGGCTACAAAGAACAGAAAAGTAGCCTATATTAAAACGCATTTTATTTAGACACAATCAACACATTATTCACTAATGCCTGATATGGCTCTGCTATGACTGAATGAAATGCTGAGTGTTCAAATTGGTTGGCAAGGGCGCGGCCATGTCATCATCATATGATAATGAGGGGTCAACCCACTTTATGGAGCTCTCCTAAAGTCATTCCCTCTCCCATTAAATATAGAGTTTTGAGTGAGGAGCATGTTGCTTACGTGAAGCAGTGCTAAAGTGACTGCTCCTGAGTCACCAGGACACAGGCTGAAATCTCAGTTAGGACACTCCCTTCCAGGGGCACCGTGTACTTGGGCCTTGTCTGTTGCCGAAGAATAACAAATCTAAAATTTGATGTTACATCACACATTTTAGTTAGTATTGTCTGTACATTCTTTTGGTAATCTAAAAAAATCCACTTAATTTACTTTTGTAATGGGAGAATTATGTTCTGCAAGTCTATCCAATACTGTCAGCCATTTAAATGGAAGAGGGCAATTATCAATGCTTTTTAACAGCTCTGAAGGAAAACTCTCTCTCTTGCTTGTCTGCCTGGAAGAAAGACCCCCAGGCAGAAGTTTCACCGGATGAATGGGAGAAAACATGTCTTTGTACACACAATCAAACAAAAACTACTAAATGTAGATTCATACAATATAAATGGTTGTTCAGGACATATATCACTGCAGTAAAATGACATCGTTTGACTGTAACATCTCAGATAAATGTTATAAATGTAGTGCAGAGACAGGAACCTTAATTCATTGTTTGAAGGAGTGCCGCCACCTCCAACAATTTTGGTATGAAGTCCTTGAGTGCATTTCTAAGTTAATAGGCTGTACTATCGCTGTTGAGGCAAAATTGCATCTACTGCATATATACACTCAAAACTTTTTGTTAAATTCAAAGTCAGCTCATTTACTAATTGCCTTATTCGAGCTAAACGTGTAGCAGCCATGCAGTGGAAATATGGAGACAGATCTCAGTGTAAACACTGGATGAAAGAGCTGTAAGCCGCTTTGGCATTGGAAAAATTAACATTTATAGTAAAAGATAAAACAGATGAATTTAATGAAGCCTGGAGATCATTTATGAAATTTGTAGTAATATAAAAACTCGTCAGGGCTACTACACATCCTATAGATTCTGTGGGTGTAGATGTTCATTGTAGATGTTGATGAGGATGTGTTGATTTAGAAACATATAAATGTGAAAAGCTGGAAGAGTTTTTATATATATATATATAAATAAATATATTTTTTGTGCTTTGTGTTTAAAAAAAGGAATTGAACATTGTTGCAAAAAAAGAAAGAAAAAAGGAAGGATGTTGTGTACTTAATTGTATCAAAATGTTTGTTTGTTTGAGGATATTTGCTTGTTTAACTTTATCTAAAAAAAAAAAAAAAAAAAGAATTAGGTTCTTTGGCCAGAGGTATGGTTCAGACGAGAGCACTCAGCTGCAGGTCCAGGCTGCACAGAGCAGAGCACACCTGAGTTCACCCAGAGCTGATGGCTCTCTCTCAGAGGCAGCAGCAGTGACCTGATCACTTACCTCAGGAATAACCTGACAGATACTCACTAACTCACTAGTGTCGGAAACACACTTCTGCTTCTGGACTTTGATTTAGTTAGAAATGTGCTACTATTACAGAGCATTAAAAAAATTCATTCAATGATAAATTAACCTAAAAGGGGTCCTATTCTGCATATGTTTTATTATTATGACAGTCTTCTCATTGTGCAGAGAGCTAATGTTGCCCCTCTGTAGTCTACTGTAACTTTCACTAAATCATTCGCTGGCAACTGTGAAGTATTTTTTTTTTTATCAAAATAAATACATGTCTGTGCAAATGTCTTCACTGTGCACTATGATAAAAATAGGGACCAAACATGGACTTCTTCCTTCCAATGGCTTTTTGCCCTTTATTGGGAAAAAAAAAAAGACTAACATTGTTGGGTATGAAGCAAACATCTGGTGGACTAGTGGATATAGCATGACATGTGGTCTGTGTAGGAAACACTACCATCTCACAGCAGAGAGGTTCATGAGTAAATAAACAAATGTGAATTAAAAACATATCCAGTATCTCAGGTGGCGCTGTGGTGAAAGGCAGGGTCTGTCAGAGGAAATGTGATGGGAGACACGGCTCCAGCTGCTGCGGCGAGGTGGAGACAAGAGCTCTGCTCCTGATGAAAAACATAGGACACAACATTGTTAGACCAAACTCCAAAATGTGTACAAGTAAGGTTGTTGTACCAACAGACGCTCACGGGACTGCTGACATTATATTTGACTTACTTTATTTACACTGTGCCCCTCGGAGTGCTCCCACAGATCGGGCTGAAGTAATATCTGAAACAGAACAAAGAACAGAGTCAATCATTTCACTCAGGAGCTGGTCACGCTGTACAGATGTGTACACCTGTGACCTGTCACAGGATTGATACTGACAGTATGCGCGAGGTGAGGAGTGGAGTACAGAGGACTACTATACGCTCCGAGAACACAGGCGTGATAACAGTGACTACGGAGGACAGGCGTTACTCATGTCATGTTACATCTGATTGTGAAAAGCACAAACACAACAGAACCAGGCTGAACCAGAACAGCAGTGTACGCTTACCTGGTACAGAGAAGCATCACTCTTTGCAGTTGCTCTGGTGAACAGTCACCTGTCCACTCCTCCAGGTGTGCTGCTGCTGCAGTCCCGTTTAAAAATGTGTGAAATGCTAAGGGCTGGCAGGCCGGCATCAGGCATCAGCGCTATGCTGCAGCTGAACAAAGTGACAGACATCAGTCGACGTTCGTAAAAAAACATAAAATAAAGAGAGCAGGACGTCTTACCAATGGGGCGTGGGGGCGGGGCAGCCTACCTGCCATAAGCGGCTATCGAGCTAATTTCTTCAGCAATCAGGAAGGGCAGGGTCTGTCAGAGGAAATGTGATGGGAGACACGGATCCAGCTGCTGCGGCGAAGTGGAGACTAGAGCTCTGCTCCTGATGAAAAACATAGGACACAACACTGTTAGACCAAACTCCAAAATGTGTACAAGTAAGGTTTTTGTACCAACAGACGCTCACGGGACTGCTGACATTATATTTGACTTACTTTATTTAAACCGTGCCCCTCGGAGTGCTCCCACACCCCGGGCTGAAGTAATATCTGAAAAAGAATAAAAAACAAAGTCAATCATTTCACTCAGGAGCTGGTCACGCTGTACAGATGTGTACACCTGTGACCTGTCACAGGATTGATACTGACAGTATGCGCGAGGTGAGGAGTGGAGTACAGAGGAATACTATACGCTCCGAGCACACAGGTGTGATAGCAGTGACTACGGAGGACAGGCGTTACTCATGTCATGTTACATCTGATTGTGAAAAGCACAAACACAACAGAACCAGGCTGAACCAGAACAGCAGTGTACGCTTACCCGGTACAGAGAAGCATCACTCCCTGCAGCTGCTCTGGTGAACAGTCACCTGTCCACTCCTCCAGGTGTGCTGCTGCTGCAGTCCCGTTTAAAAATGTGTGAAATGCTAAGGGCTGGCAGGCCGGCATCAGGCATCAGCGCTATGCTGCAGCTGAACAAAGTGACAGACATCAGTCGACGTTCGTAAAAAAACATAAAACAAAGAGAGCAGGACGTCTTACCAATGGGGCGTGGGGGCGGGGCAGCCTACCTGCCATAAGCGGCTATCGAGCTAATTGCTTCAGCAATCAGGAAGGGCAGGGTCTGTCAGAGGAAATGTGATGGGAGACACGGATCCAGCTGCTGCGGCGAAGTGGAGACTAGAGCTCTGCTCCTGATGAAAAACATAGGACACAACATTGTTAGACCAAACTCCAAAATATGTACAAGTCAAGTTTTTGTACCAACAGACGCTCACGGGACTGCTGACATTATATTTGACTTACTTTATTTACACTGTGCCCCTCGGAGTGCTCCCACAGATCGGGCTGAAGTAATATCTGAAACAGAACAAAGAACAGAGTCAATCATTTCACTCAGGAGCTGGTCACGCTGTACAGATGTGTACACCTGTGACCTGTCACAGGATTGATACTGACGGTATGCGCGAGGTGAGGAGTGGAGTACAGAGGAATACTATACGCTCCGAGCACACAGGTGTGATAGCAGTGACTACGGAGGACAGGCGTTACTCATGTCATGTTACATCTGATTGTGAAAAGCACAAACACAACAGAACCAGGCTGAACCAGAACAGCAGTGTACGCTTACCTGGTACAGAGAAGAGAAGCATCACTCTCTGCAGCTGCTCTGGTGAACAGTCACCTGTCCGCTCCTCCAGGTGTGCTGCTGCTGCGGTCCTGTTTATGAGCATAAATTAAACATTATGTAACTGCAGTGAGAAGATTTCATCGCACACGTGCAGTATACAGGCTCCTCACCGAATATTAGTTCCTCAGTGGATCCAAAGAGAGACTCTCTGTAGCATGTAGGTGTCCCTTTTCTGAATGAGACAGACCACAGATGTGATTAGACAAAGCAATGTTTAGCCTTTATATGAAGTAGCCCCTAATATCTATAACAAACTAACTTAACCTTAATTTTGGGCCCAAGATAAGGATGTGGGTGAGGTGGTCAAATAAAAAGGCTTAAATCAAGAAAACAAGTAACAAATTGAATACAAACAGGAAAAAAAAGGAAAACAACAACAACAACATTCATTTGTGAATAGTCTAAAACACCCCAAATGAGCAGACACAGTAAAATGCTAAGGGCTGGCAGGCCGCGGGTGCATGTGGTGATAGGCCACAACTTGAACATGGGACAGAGTACTCACTACGCTCCGTGCATTACATTCACACAAGCACAGCAACCAATAAGAAAAACTAAGACAAGCAGAAGTGAAGGACGTGCAAAATATCAACAAAGGCAAAAGTGAAGGGGCTGCAGCCAGAAACTCTAACAACAACAACCCTCCACCAGACGGCCGACCACCTCAGACCAGGCCCACACAGTTAAAAATCACAGTACAAAAGAAAACTAAACTAGAAAGCAGGGTGCAACTGAAGTTAATCCAAAGGAACTATAATCAACAACAAAAAGAGGACTCGAAATATTCAAAGGTGACTTAAATAACATAATTAGGCACGGAGGTGAAGACCAGTCATCAACACAATACACCCAAACAAAGCAACAAAAAGACAGACCCAAATAAAACAGCAGTGGCCAGTTCTATCTGCAAAGAAAGATTCACAATAATATGGCTAGTGCGCTGATTAAAACGTGTTAAAGTTTGTCCGTTCAGTTGATCCGCTTTACCTTTATACTGGGGACACAATGGCTGCAGCTGTACGCCGGCGCTCCTGTGGCTTTGACCTCACGTTCTCGGAGATTAAACGTTATGCCGGGGCTCACGCAGTACTAGCAGGCGCAATAACGACGCGGAGGCAGCCGGCATCAGGCATTGGGACTATGCTGCAGCTGAACAAAGTGACAGACAACAGTTGATATGCGCAGAAAAACACAAAACAAAGAGAGCAGGATATCTTACCAATGGAGCGCGGGGGCGGGGCAGCCTACCTGCCACACACGGCTAGCGAGCATGGATGTTCTATAATACATGCTAGCATGGATGTAGCTAGCTTCTACGGCAATTCAAAGAGGCCAATTTTCATTCGGTCACATATTGGCAAAACTAAGCGAAAACAAGAAGAAACCTTTTTCCTATCCAGTTTCAGAGCTGGCAGGGTGGCGCGGTGATTTGAAGCCCAAAAACTGCGAGATGTGCATGACCTGTAGCATGTTTGTTGTGACCACATCAATATTGCATGATAAAAGCCCTAGGACTCCAGAATCAAGCGGGGAGCACAGTGGCCGAGCGGTTAGCGTGTCGAACACCTGGATCCGCGCGCCGTATGCTCCACAGTAGTAGCAATCATCCACTTGGGATCCGTACCTCCAAGCAACGAGGACGGGCTACGCTGTGGGGAATGACGGGCTCAGGAGAGCCCCTCTCCGCTGTGTATGTGTTTTTTTTCTTCTTAAATGGTTCAACTTTCACCTTAGGAGCCGCAGACCATAGAGACCCGGGTACGATTCCCGCTCAGGGGACGGACGTCAATTCCCCGTCTATCACCTAGTGTATAGGCCTGATATGTTTAGGTCAAAAACAAAACAACACAGCTTAAAAGCTATTGTTAAATCTTTAACTAATCTGTTTATTGACTCTTGATAAATGCAAAATCACACATACGTCAGGTCTCGGCCGTTGCCTTGCTTTTCTTTCGGAATGTGCACTGCAGACCAACAACTCTGACTTTGGCAGTAGCTCTACAGGTGCAACTGCTCCTGTATTTATTCTCAAGTGTCACCACGAGGAGGCGCTACTCCACTCTTGTTTGGATCATGTGGCTGACTGACAAAGGCTACAAAGAACAGAAAAGTAGCCTATATTAAAACGCATTTTATTTAGACACAATCAACACATTATTCACTAATGCCTGATATGGCTCTGCTATGACTGAATGAAATGCTGAGTGTTCAAATTGGTTGGCAAGGGCGCGGCCATGTCATCATCATATGATAATGAGGGGTCAACCCACTTTATGGAGCTCTCCTAAAGTCATTCCCTCTCCCATTAAATATAGAGTTTTGAGTGAGGAGCATGTTGCTTACGTGAAGCAGTGCTAAAGTGACTGCTCCTGAGTCACCAGGACACAGGCTGAAATCTCAGTTAGGACACTCCCTTCCAGGGGCACCGTGTACTTGGGCCTTGTCTGTTGCCGAAGAATAACAAATCTAAAATTTGATGTTACATCACACATTTTAGTTAGTATTGTCTGTACATTCTTTTGGTAATCTAAAAAAATCCACTTAATTTACTTTTGTAATGGGAGAATTATGTTCTGCAAGTCTATCCAATACTGTCAGCCATTTAAATGGAAGAGGGCAATTATCAATGCTTTTTAACAGCTCTGAAGGAAAACTCTCTCTCTTGCTTGTCTGCCTGGAAGAAAGACCCCCAGGCAGAAGTTTCACCGGATGAATGGGAGAAAACATGTCTTTGTACACACAATCAAACAAAAACTACTAAATGTAGATTCATACAATATAAATGGTTGTTCAGGACATATATCACTGCAGTAAAATGACATCGTTTGACTGTAACATCTCAGATAAATGTTATAAATGTAGTGCAGAGACAGGAACCTTAATTCATTGTTTGAAGGAGTGCCGCCACCTCCAACAATTTTGGTATGAAGTCCTTGAGTGCATTTCTAAGTTAATAGGCTGTACTATCGCTGTTGAGGCAAAATTGCATCTACTGCATATATACACTCAAAACTTTTTGTTAAATTCAAAGTCAGCTCATTTACTAATTGCCTTATTCGAGCTAAACGTGTAGCAGCCATGCAGTGGAAATATGGAGACAGATCTCAGTGTAAACACTGGATGAAAGAGCTGTAAGCCGCTTTGGCATTGGAAAAATTAACATTTATAGTAAAAGATAAAACAGATGAATTTAATGAAGCCTGGAGATCATTTATGAAATTTGTAGTAATATAAAAACTCGTCAGGGCTACTACACATCCTATAGATTCTGTGGGTGTAGATGTTCATTGTAGATGTTGATGAGGATGTGTTGATTTAGAAACATATAAATGTGAAAAGCTGGAAGAGTTTTTATATATATATATATAAATAAATATATTTTTTGTGCTTTGTGTTTAAAAAAAGGAATTGAACATTGTTGCAAAAAAAGAAAGAAAAAAGGAAGGATGTTGTGTACTTAATTGTATCAAAATGTTTGTTTGTTTGAGGATATTTGCTTGTTTAACTTTATCTAAAAAAAAAAAAAAAAAAAGAATTAGGTTCTTTGGCCAGAGGTATGGTTCAGACGAGAGCACTCAGCTGCAGGTCCAGGCTGCACAGAGCAGAGCACACCTGAGTTCACCCAGAGCTGATGGCTCTCTCTCAGAGGCAGCAGCAGTGACCTGATCACTTACCTCAGGAATAACCTGACAGATACTCACTAACTCACTAGTGTCGGAAACACACTTCTGCTTCTGGACTTTGATTTAGTTAGAAATGTGCTACTATTACAGAGCATTAAAAAAATTCATTCAATGATAAATTAACCTAAAAGGGGTCCTATTCTGCATATGTTTTATTATTATGACAGTCTTCTCATTGTGCAGAGAGCTAATGTTGCCCCTCTGTAGTCTACTGTAACTTTCACTAAATCATTCGCTGGCAACTGTGAAGTATTTTTTTTTTTATCAAAATAAATACATGTCTGTGCAAATGTCTTCACTGTGCACTATGATAAAAATAGGGACCAAACATGGACTTCTTCCTTCCAATGGCTTTTTGCCCTTTATTGGGGAAAAAAAAAAAGACTAACATTGTTGGGTATGAAGCAAACATCTGGTGGACTAGTGGATATAGCATGACATGTGGTCTGTGTAGGAAACACTACCATCTCACAGCAGAGAGGTTCATGAGTAAATAAACAAATGTGAATTAAAAACATATCCAGTATCTCAGGTGGCGCTGTGGTGAAAGGCAGGGTCTGTCAGAGGAAATGTGATGGGAGACACGGCTCCAGCTGCTGCGGCGAGGTGGAGACAAGAGCTCTGCTCCTGATGAAAAACATAGGACACAACATTGTTAGACCAAACTCCAAAATGTGTACAAGTAAGGTTGTTGTACCAACAGACGCTCACGGGACTGCTGACATTATATTTGACTTACTTTATTTACACTGTGCCCCTCGGAGTGCTCCCACAGATCGGGCTGAAGTAATATCTGAAACAGAACAAAGAACAGAGTCAATCATTTCACTCAGGAGCTGGTCACGCTGTACAGATGTGTACACCTGTGACCTGTCACAGGATTGATACTGACAGTATGCGCGAGGTGAGGAGTGGAGTACAGAGGACTACTATACGCTCCGAGAACACAGGCGTGATAACAGTGACTACGGAGGACAGGCGTTACTCATGTCATGTTACATCTGATTGTGAAAAGCACAAACACAACAGAACCAGGCTGAACCAGAACAGCAGTGTACGCTTACCTGGTACAGAGAAGCATCACTCTTTGCAGTTGCTCTGGTGAACAGTCACCTGTCCACTCCTCCAGGTGTGCTGCTGCTGCAGTCCCGTTTAAAAATGTGTGAAATGCTAAGGGCTGGCAGGCCGGCATCAGGCATCAGCGCTATGCTGCAGCTGAACAAAGTGACAGACATCAGTCGACGTTCGTAAAAAAACATAAAATAAAGAGAGCAGGACGTCTTACCAATGGGGCGTGGGGGCGGGGCAGCCTACCTGCCATAAGCGGCTATCGAGCTAATTTCTTCAGCAATCAGGAAGGGCAGGGTCTGTCAGAGGAAATGTGATGGGAGACACGGATCCAGCTGCTGCGGCGAAGTGGAGACTAGAGCTCTGCTCCTGATGAAAAACATAGGACACAACACTGTTAGACCAAACTCCAAAATGTGTACAAGTAAGGTTTTTGTACCAACAGACGCTCACGGGACTGCTGACATTATATTTGACTTACTTTATTTAAACCGTGCCCCTCGGAGTGCTCCCACACCCCGGGCTGAAGTAATATCTGAAAAAGAATAAAAAACAAAGTCAATCATTTCACTCAGGAGCTGGTCACGCTGTACAGATGTGTACACCTGTGACCTGTCACAGGATTGATACTGACAGTATGCGCGAGGTGAGGAGTGGAGTACAGAGGAATACTATACGCTCCGAGCACACAGGTGTGATAGCAGTGACTACGGAGGACAGGCGTTACTCATGTCATGTTACATCTGATTGTGAAAAGCACAAACACAACAGAACCAGGCTGAACCAGAACAGCAGTGTACGCTTACCCGGTACAGAGAAGCATCACTCCCTGCAGCTGCTCTGGTGAACAGTCACCTGTCCACTCCTCCAGGTGTGCTGCTGCTGCAGTCCCGTTTAAAAATGTGTGAAATGCTAAGGGCTGGCAGGCCGGCATCAGGCATCAGCGCTATGCTGCAGCTGAACAAAGTGACAGACATCAGTCGACGTTCGTAAAAAAACATAAAACAAAGAGAGCAGGACGTCTTACCAATGGGGCGTGGGGGCGGGGCAGCCTACCTGCCATAAGCGGCTATCGAGCTAATTGCTTCAGCAATCAGGAAGGGCAGGGTCTGTCAGAGGAAATGTGATGGGAGACACGGATCCAGCTGCTGCGGCGAAGTGGAGACTAGAGCTCTGCTCCTGATGAAAAACATAGGACACAACATTGTTAGACCAAACTCCAAAATATGTACAAGTCAAGTTTTTGTACCAACAGACGCTCACGGGACTGCTGACATTATATTTGACTTACTTTATTTACACTGTGCCCCTCGGAGTGCTCCCACAGATCGGGCTGAAGTAATATCTGAAACAGAACAAAGAACAGAGTCAATCATTTCACTCAGGAGCTGGTCACGCTGTACAGATGTGTACACCTGTGACCTGTCACAGGATTGATACTGACGGTATGCGCGAGGTGAGGAGTGGAGTACAGAGGAATACTATACGCTCCGAGCACACAGGTGTGATAGCAGTGACTACGGAGGACAGGCGTTACTCATGTCATGTTACATCTGATTGTGAAAAGCACAAACACAACAGAACCAGGCTGAACCAGACCAGCAGTGTACGCTTACCTGGTACAGAGAAGAGAAGCATCACTCTCTGCAGCTGCTCTGGTGAACAGTCACCTGTCCGCTCCTCCAGGTGTGCTGCTGCTGCGGTCCTGTTTATGAGCATAAATTAAACATTATGTAACTGCAGTGAGAAGATTTCATCGCACACGTGCAGTATACAGGCTCCTCACCGAATATTAGTTCCTCAGTGGATCCAAAGAGAGACTCTCTGTAGCATGTAGGTGTCCCTTTTCTGAATGAGACAGACCACAGATGTGATTAGACAAAGCAATGTTTAGCCTTTATATGAAGTAGCCCCTAATATCTATAACAAACTAACTTAACCTTAATTTTGGGCCCAAGATAAGGATGTGGGTGAGGTGGTCAAATAAAAAGGCTTAAATCAAGAAAACAAGTAACAAATTGAATACAAACAGGAAAAAAAAGGAAAACAACAACAACAACATTCATTTGTGAATAGTCTAAAACACCCCAAATGAGCAGACACAGTAAAATGCTAAGGGCTGGCAGGCCGCGGGTGCATGTGGTGATAGGCCACAACTTGAACATGGGACAGAGTACTCACTACGCTCCGTGCATTACATTCACACAAGCACAGCAACCAATAAGAAAAACTAAGACAAGCAGAAGTGAAGGACGTGCAAAATATCAACAAAGGCAAAAGTGAAGGGGCTGCAGCCAGAAACTCTAACAACAACAACCCTCCACCAGACGGCCGACCACCTCAGACCAGGCCCACACAGTTAAAAATCACAGTACAAAAGAAAACTAAACTAGAAAGCAGGGTGCAACTGAAGTTAATCCAAAGGAACTATAATCAACAACAAAAAGAGGACTCGAAATATTCAAAGGTGACTTAAATAACATAATTAGGCACGGAGGTGAAGACCAGTCATCAACACAATACACCCAAACAAAGCAACAAAAAGACAGACCCAAATAAAACAGCAGTGGCCAGTTCTATCTGCAAAGAAAGATTCACAATAATATGGCTAGTGCGCTGATTAAAACGTGTTAAAGTTTGTCCGTTCAGTTGATCCGCTTTACCTTTATACTGGGGACACAATGGCTGCAGCTGTACGCCGGCGCTCCTGTGGCTTTGACCTCACGTTCTCGGAGATTAAACGTTATGCCGGGGCTCACGCAGTACTAGCAGGCGCAATAACGACGCGGAGGCAGCCGGCATCAGGCATTGGGACTATGCTGCAGCTGAACAAAGTGACAGACAACAGTTGATATGCGCAGAAAAACACAAAACAAAGAGAGCAGGATATCTTACCAATGGAGCGCGGGGGCGGGGCAGCCTACCTGCCACACACGGCTAGCGAGCATGGATGTTCTATAATACATGCTAGCATGGATGTAGCTAGCTTCTACGGCAATTCAAAGAGGCCAATTTTCATTCGGTCACATATTGGCAAAACTAAGCGAAAACAAGAAGAAACCTTTTTCCTATCCAGTTTCAGAGCTGGCAGGGTGGCGCGGTGATTTGAAGCCCAAAAACTGCGAGATGTGCATGACCTGTAGCATGTTTGTTGTGACCACATCAATATTGCATGATAAAAGCCCTAGGACTCCAGAATCAAGCGGGGAGCACAGTGGCCGAGCGGTTAGCGTGTCGAACACCTGGATCCGCGCGCCGTATGCTCCACAGTAGTAGCAATCATCCACTTGGGATCCGTACCTCCAAGCAACGAGGACGGGCTACGCTGTGGGGAATGACGGGCTCAGGAGAGCCCCTCTCCGCTGTGTATGTGTTTTTTTTCTTCTTAAATGGTTCAACTTTCACCTTAGGAGCCGCAGACCATAGAGACCCGGGTACGATTCCCGCTCAGGGGACGGACGTCAATTCCCCGTCTATCACCTAGTGTATAGGCCTGATATGTTTAGGTCAAAAACAAAACAACACAGCTTAAAAGCTATTGTTAAATCTTTAACTAATCTGTTTATTGACTCTTGATAAATGCAAAATCACACATACGTCAGGTCTCGGCCGTTGCCTTGCTTTTCTTTCGGAATGTGCACTGCAGACCAACAACTCTGACTTTGGCAGTAGCTCTACAGGTGCAACTGCTCCTGTATTTATTCTCAAGTGTCACCACGAGGAGGCGCTACTCCACTCTTGTTTGGATCATGTGGCTGACTGACAAAGGCTACAAAGAACAGAAAAGTAGCCTATATTAAAACGCATTTTATTTAGACACAATCAACACATTATTCACTAATGCCTGATATGGCTCTGCTATGACTGAATGAAATGCTGAGTGTTCAAATTGGTTGGCAAGGGCGCGGCCATGTCATCATCATATGATAATGAGGGGTCAACCCACTTTATGGAGCTCTCCTAAAGTCATTCCCTCTCCCATTAAATATAGAGTTTTGAGTGAGGAGCATGTTGCTTACGTGAAGCAGTGCTAAAGTGACTGCTCCTGAGTCACCAGGACACAGGCTGAAATCTCAGTTAGGACACTCCCTTCCAGGGGCACCGTGTACTTGGGCCTTGTCTGTTGCCGAAGAATAACAAATCTAAAATTTGATGTTACATCACACATTTTAGTTAGTATTGTCTGTACATTCTTTTGGTAATCTAAAAAAATCCACTTAATTTACTTTTGTAATGGGAGAATTATGTTCTGCAAGTCTATCCAATACTGTCAGCCATTTAAATGGAAGAGGGCAATTATCAATGCTTTTTAACAGCTCTGAAGGAAAACTCTCTCTCTTGCTTGTCTGCCTGGAAGAAAGACCCCCAGGCAGAAGTTTCACCGGATGAATGGGAGAAAACATGTCTTTGTACACACAATCAAACAAAAACTACTAAATGTAGATTCATACAATATAAATGGTTGTTCAGGACATATATCACTGCAGTAAAATGACATCGTTTGACTGTAACATCTCAGATAAATGTTATAAATGTAGTGCAGAGACAGGAACCTTAATTCATTGTTTGAAGGAGTGCCGCCACCTCCAACAATTTTGGTATGAAGTCCTTGAGTGCATTTCTAAGTTAATAGGCTGTACTATCGCTGTTGAGGCAAAATTGCATCTACTGCATATATACACTCAAAACTTTTTGTTAAATTCAAAGTCAGCTCATTTACTAATTGCCTTATTCGAGCTAAACGTGTAGCAGCCATGCAGTGGAAATATGGAGACAGATCTCAGTGTAAACACTGGATGAAAGAGCTGTAAGCCGCTTTGGCATTGGAAAAATTAACATTTATAGTAAAAGATAAAACAGATGAATTTAATGAAGCCTGGAGATCATTTATGAAATTTGTAGTAATATAAAAACTCGTCAGGGCTACTACACATCCTATAGATTCTGTGGGTGTAGATGTTCATTGTAGATGTTGATGAGGATGTGTTGATTTAGAAACATATAAATGTGAAAAGCTGGAAGAGTTTTTATATATATATATATAAATAAATATATTTTTTGTGCTTTGTGTTTAAAAAAAGGAATTGAACATTGTTGCAAAAAAAGAAAGAAAAAAGGAAGGATGTTGTGTACTTAATTGTATCAAAATGTTTGTTTGTTTGAGGATATTTGCTTGTTTAACTTTATCTAAAAAAAAAAAAAAAAAAAGAATTAGGTTCTTTGGCCAGAGGTATGGTTCAGACGAGAGCACTCAGCTGCAGGTCCAGGCTGCACAGAGCAGAGCACACCTGAGTTCACCCAGAGCTGATGGCTCTCTCTCAGAGGCAGCAGCAGTGACCTGATCACTTACCTCAGGAATAACCTGACAGATACTCACTAACTCACTAGTGTCGGAAACACACTTCTGCTTCTGGACTTTGATTTAGTTAGAAATGTGCTACTATTACAGAGCATTAAAAAAATTCATTCAATGATAAATTAACCTAAAAGGGGTCCTATTCTGCATATGTTTTATTATTATGACAGTCTTCTCATTGTGCAGAGAGCTAATGTTGCCCCTCTGTAGTCTACTGTAACTTTCACTAAATCATTCGCTGGCAACTGTGAAGTATTTTTTTTTTATCAAAATAAATACATGTCTGTGCAAATGTCTTCACTGTGCACTATGATAAAAATAGGGACCAAACATGGACTTCTTCCTTCCAATGGCTTTTTGCCCTTTATTGGGGAAAAAAAAAAAGACTAACATTGTTGGGTATGAAGCAAACATCTGGTGGACTAGTGGATATAGCATGACATGTGGTCTGTGTAGGAAACACTACCATCTCACAGCAGAGAGGTTCATGAGTAAATAAACAAATGTGAATTAAAAACATATCCAGTATCTCAGGTGGCGCTGTGGTGAAAGGCAGGGTCTGTCAGAGGAAATGTGATGGGAGACACGGCTCCAGCTGCTGCGGCGAGGTGGAGACAAGAGCTCTGCTCCTGATGAAAAACATAGGACACAACATTGTTAGACCAAACTCCAAAATGTGTACAAGTAAGGTTGTTGTACCAACAGACGCTCACGGGACTGCTGACATTATATTTGACTTACTTTATTTACACTGTGCCCCTCGGAGTGCTCCCACAGATCGGGCTGAAGTAATATCTGAAACAGAACAAAGAACAGAGTCAATCATTTCACTCAGGAGCTGGTCACGCTGTACAGATGTGTACACCTGTGACCTGTCACAGGATTGATACTGACAGTATGCGCGAGGTGAGGAGTGGAGTACAGAGGACTACTATACGCTCCGAGAACACAGGCGTGATAACAGTGACTACGGAGGACAGGCGTTACTCATGTCATGTTACATCTGATTGTGAAAAGCACAAACACAACAGAACCAGGCTGAACCAGAACAGCAGTGTACGCTTACCTGGTACAGAGAAGCATCACTCTTTGCAGTTGCTCTGGTGAACAGTCACCTGTCCACTCCTCCAGGTGTGCTGCTGCTGCAGTCCCGTTTAAAAATGTGTGAAATGCTAAGGGCTGGCAGGCCGGCATCAGGCATCAGCGCTATGCTGCAGCTGAACAAAGTGACAGACATCAGTCGACGTTCGTAAAAAAACATAAAATAAAGAGAGCAGGACGTCTTACCAATGGGGCGTGGGGGCGGGGCAGCCTACCTGCCATAAGCGGCTATCGAGCTAATTTCTTCAGCAATCAGGAAGGGCAGGGTCTGTCAGAGGAAATGTGATGGGAGACACGGATCCAGCTGCTGCGGCGAAGTGGAGACTAGAGCTCTGCTCCTGATGAAAAACATAGGACACAACACTGTTAGACCAAACTCCAAAATGTGTACAAGTAAGGTTTTTGTACCAACAGACGCTCACGGGACTGCTGACATTATATTTGACTTACTTTATTTAAACCGTGCCCCTCGGAGTGCTCCCACACCCCGGGCTGAAGTAATATCTGAAAAAGAATAAAAAACAAAGTCAATCATTTCACTCAGGAGCTGGTCACGCTGTACAGATGTGTACACCTGTGACCTGTCACAGGATTGATACTGACAGTATGCGCGAGGTGAGGAGTGGAGTACAGAGGAATACTATACGCTCCGAGCACACAGGTGTGATAGCAGTGACTACGGAGGACAGGCGTTACTCATGTCATGTTACATCTGATTGTGAAAAGCACAAACACAACAGAACCAGGCTGAACCAGAACAGCAGTGTACGCTTACCCGGTACAGAGAAGCATCACTCCCTGCAGCTGCTCTGGTGAACAGTCACCTGTCCACTCCTCCAGGTGTGCTGCTGCTGCAGTCCCGTTTAAAAATGTGTGAAATGCTAAGGGCTGGCAGGCCGGCATCAGGCATCAGCGCTATGCTGCAGCTGAACAAAGTGACAGACATCAGTCGACGTTCGTAAAAAAACATAAAACAAAGAGAGCAGGACGTCTTACCAATGGGGCGTGGGGGCGGGGCAGCCTACCTGCCATAAGCGGCTATCGAGCTAATTGCTTCAGCAATCAGGAAGGGCAGGGTCTGTCAGAGGAAATGTGATGGGAGACACGGATCCAGCTGCTGCGGCGAAGTGGAGACTAGAGCTCTGCTCCTGATGAAAAACATAGGACACAACATTGTTAGACCAAACTCCAAAATATGTACAAGTCAAGTTTTTGTACCAACAGACGCTCACGGGACTGCTGACATTATATTTGACTTACTTTATTTACACTGTGCCCCTCGGAGTGCTCCCACAGATCGGGCTGAAGTAATATCTGAAACAGAACAAAGAACAGAGTCAATCATTTCACTCAGGAGCTGGTCACGCTGTACAGATGTGTACACCTGTGACCTGTCACAGGATTGATACTGACGGTATGCGCGAGGTGAGGAGTGGAGTACAGAGGAATACTATACGCTCCGAGCACACAGGTGTGATAGCAGTGACTACGGAGGACAGGCGTTACTCATGTCATGTTACATCTGATTGTGAAAAGCACAAACACAACAGAACCAGGCTGAACCAGACCAGCAGTGTACGCTTACCTGGTACAGAGAAGAGAAGCATCACTCTCTGCAGCTGCTCTGGTGAACAGTCACCTGTCCGCTCCTCCAGGTGTGCTGCTGCTGCGGTCCTGTTTATGAGCATAAATTAAACATTATGTAACTGCAGTGAGAAGATTTCATCGCACACGTGCAGTATACAGGCTCCTCACCGAATATTAGTTCCTCAGTGGATCCAAAGAGAGACTCTCTGTAGCATGTAGGTGTCCCTTTTCTGAATGAGACAGACCACAGATGTGATTAGACAAAGCAATGTTTAGCCTTTATATGAAGTAGCCCCTAATATCTATAACAAACTAACTTAACCTTAATTTTGGGCCCAAGATAAGGATGTGGGTGAGGTGGTCAAATAAAAAGGCTTAAATCAAGAAAACAAGTAACAAATTGAATACAAACAGGAAAAAAAAGGAAAACAACAACAACAACATTCATTTGTGAATAGTCTAAAACACCCCAAATGAGCAGACACAGTAAAATGCTAAGGGCTGGCAGGCCGCGGGTGCATGTGGTGATAGGCCACAACTTGAACATGGGACAGAGTACTCACTACGCTCCGTGCATTACATTCACACAAGCACAGCAACCAATAAGAAAAACTAAGACAAGCAGAAGTGAAGGACGTGCAAAATATCAACAAAGGCAAAAGTGAAGGGGCTGCAGCCAGAAACTCTAACAACAACAACCCTCCACCAGACGGCCGACCACCTCAGACCAGGCCCACACAGTTAAAAATCACAGTACAAAAGAAAACTAAACTAGAAAGCAGGGTGCAACTGAAGTTAATCCAAAGGAACTATAATCAACAACAAAAAGAGGACTCGAAATATTCAAAGGTGACTTAAATAACATAATTAGGCACGGAGGTGAAGACCAGTCATCAACACAATACACCCAAACAAAGCAACAAAAAGACAGACCCAAATAAAACAGCAGTGGCCAGTTCTATCTGCAAAGAAAGATTCACAATAATATGGCTAGTGCGCTGATTAAAACGTGTTAAAGTTTGTCCGTTCAGTTGATCCGCTTTACCTTTATACTGGGGACACAATGGCTGCAGCTGTACGCCGGCGCTCCTGTGGCTTTGACCTCACGTTCTCGGAGATTAAACGTTATGCCGGGGCTCACGCAGTACTAGCAGGCGCAATAACGACGCGGAGGCAGCCGGCATCAGGCATTGGGACTATGCTGCAGCTGAACAAAGTGACAGACAACAGTTGATATGCGCAGAAAAACACAAAACAAAGAGAGCAGGATATCTTACCAATGGAGCGCGGGGGCGGGGCAGCCTACCTGCCACACACGGCTAGCGAGCATGGATGTTCTATAATACATGCTAGCATGGATGTAGCTAGCTTCTACGGCAATTCAAAGAGGCCAATTTTCATTCGGTCACATATTGGCAAAACTAAGCGAAAACAAGAAGAAACCTTTTTCCTATCCAGTTTCAGAGCTGGCAGGGTGGCGCGGTGATTTGAAGCCCAAAAACTGCGAGATGTGCATGACCTGTAGCATGTTTGTTGTGACCACATCAATATTGCATGATAAAAGCCCTAGGACTCCAGAATCAAGCGGGGAGCACAGTGGCCGAGCGGTTAGCGTGTCGAACACCTGGATCCGCGCGCCGTATGCTCCACAGTAGTAGCAATCATCCACTTGGGATCCGTACCTCCAAGCAACGAGGACGGGCTACGCTGTGGGGAATGACGGGCTCAGGAGAGCCCCTCTCCGCTGTGTATGTGTTTTTTTTCTTCTTAAATGGTTCAACTTTCACCTTAGGAGCCGCAGACCATAGAGACCCGGGTACGATTCCCGCTCAGGGGACGGACGTCAATTCCCCGTCTATCACCTAGTGTATAGGCCTGATATGTTTAGGTCAAAAACAAAACAACACAGCTTAAAAGCTATTGTTAAATCTTTAACTAATCTGTTTATTGACTCTTGATAAATGCAAAATCACACATACGTCAGGTCTCGGCCGTTGCCTTGCTTTTCTTTCGGAATGTGCACTGCAGACCAACAACTCTGACTTTGGCAGTAGCTCTACAGGTGCAACTGCTCCTGTATTTATTCTCAAGTGTCACCACGAGGAGGCGCTACTCCACTCTTGTTTGGATCATGTGGCTGACTGACAAAGGCTACAAAGAACAGAAAAGTAGCCTATATTAAAACGCATTTTATTTAGACACAATCAACACATTATTCACTAATGCCTGATATGGCTCTGCTATGACTGAATGAAATGCTGAGTGTTCAAATTGGTTGGCAAGGGCGCGGCCATGTCATCATCATATGATAATGAGGGGTCAACCCACTTTATGGAGCTCTCCTAAAGTCATTCCCTCTCCCATTAAATATAGAGTTTTGAGTGAGGAGCATGTTGCTTACGTGAAGCAGTGCTAAAGTGACTGCTCCTGAGTCACCAGGACACAGGCTGAAATCTCAGTTAGGACACTCCCTTCCAGGGGCACCGTGTACTTGGGCCTTGTCTGTTGCCGAAGAATAACAAATCTAAAATTTGATGTTACATCACACATTTTAGTTAGTATTGTCTGTACATTCTTTTGGTAATCTAAAAAAATCCACTTAATTTACTTTTGTAATGGGAGAATTATGTTCTGCAAGTCTATCCAATACTGTCAGCCATTTAAATGGAAGAGGGCAATTATCAATGCTTTTTAACAGCTCTGAAGGAAAACTCTCTCTCTTGCTTGTCTGCCTGGAAGAAAGACCCCAGGCAGAAGTTTCACCGGATGAATGGGAGAAAACATGTCTTTGTACACACAATCAAACAAAAACTACTAAATGTAGATTCATACAATATAAATGGTTGTTCAGGACATATATCACTGCAGTAAAATGACATCGTTTGACTGTAACATCTCAGATAAATGTTATAAATGTAGTGCAGAGACAGGAACCTTAATTCATTGTTTGAAGGAGTGCCGCCACCTCCAACAATTTTGGTATGAAGTCCTTGAGTGCATTTCTAAGTTAATAGGCTGTACTATCGCTGTTGAGGCAAAATTGCATCTACTGCATATATACACTCAAAACTTTTTGTTAAATTCAAAGTCAGCTCATTTACTAATTGCCTTATTCGAGCTAAACGTGTAGCAGCCATGCAGTGGAAATATGGAGACAGATCTCAGTGTAAACACTGGATGAAAGAGCTGTAAGCCGCTTTGGCATTGGAAAAATTAACATTTATAGTAAAAGATAAAACAGATGAATTTAATGAAGCCTGGAGATCATTTATGAAATTTGTAGTAATATAAAAACTCGTCAGGGCTACTACACATCCTATAGATTCTGTGGGTGTAGATGTTCATTGTAGATGTTGATGAGGATGTGTTGATTTAGAAACATATAAATGTGAAAAGCTGGAAGAGTTTTTATATATATATATATATAAATAAATATATTTTTTGTGCTTTGTGTTTAAAAAAAGGAATTGAACATTGTTGCAAAAAAAGAAAGAAAAAAGGAAGGATGTTGTGTACTTAATTGTATCAAAATGTTTGTTTGTTTGAGGATATTTGCTTGTTTAACTTTATCTAAAAAAAAAAAAAAAAAAAAAGAATTAGGTTCTTTGGCCAGAGGTATGGTTCAGACGCGAGCACTCAGCTGCAGGTCCAGGCTGCACAGAGCAGAGCACACCTGAGTTCACCCAGAGCTGATGGCTCTCTCTCAGAGGCAGCAGCAGTGACCTGATCACTTACCTCAGGAATAACCTGACAGATACTCACTAACTCACTAGTGTCGGAAACACACTTCTGCTTCTGGACTTTGATTTAGTTAGAAATGTGCTACTATTACAGAGCATTAAAAAAATTCATTCAATGATAAATTAACCTAAAAGGGGTCCTATTCTGCATATGTTTTATTATTATGACAGTCTTCTCATTGTGCAGAGAGCTAATGTTGCCCCTCTGTAGTCTACTGTAACTTTCACTAAATCATTCGCTGGCAACTGTGAAGTATTTTTTTTTTTATCAAAATAAATACATGTCTGTGCAAATGTCTTCACTGTGCACTATGATAAAAATAGGGACCAAACATGGACTTCTTCCTTCCAATGGCTTTTTGCCCTTTATTGGGAAAAAAAAAAGACTAACATTGTTGGGTATGAAGCAAACATCTGGTGGACTAGTGGATATAGCATGACATGTGGTCTGTGTAGGAAACACTACCATCTCACAGCAGAGAGGTTCATGAGTAAATAAACAAATGTGAATTAAAAACATATCCAGTATCTCAGGTGGCGCTGTGGTGAAAGGCAGGGTCTGTCAGAGGAAATGTGATGGGAGACACGGCTCCAGCTGCTGCGGCGAGGTGGAGACAAGAGCTCTGCTCCTGATGAAAAACATAGGACACAACATTGTTAGACCAAACTCCAAAATGTGTACAAGTAAGGTTGTTGTACCAACAGACGCTCACGGGACTGCTGACATTATATTTGACTTACTTTATTTACACTGTGCCCCTCGGAGTGCTCCCACAGATCGGGCTGAAGTAATATCTGAAACAGAACAAAGAACAGAGTCAATCATTTCACTCAGGAGCTGGTCACGCTGTACAGATGTGTACACCTGTGACCTGTCACAGGATTGATACTGACAGTATGCGCGAGGTGAGGAGTGGAGTACAGAGGACTACTATACGCTCCGAGAACACAGGCGTGATAGCAGTGACTACGGAGGACAGGCGTTACTCATGTCATGTTACATCTGATTGTGAAAAGCACAAACACAACAGAACCAGGCTGAACCAGAACAGCAGTGTACGCTTACCTGGTACAGAGAAGCATCACTCTTTGCAGTTGCTCTGGTGAACAGTCACCTGTCCACTCCTCCAGGTGTGCTGCTGCTGCAGTCCCGTTTAAAAATGTGTGAAATGCTAAGGGCTGGCAGGCCGGCATCAGGCATCAGCGCTATGCTGCAGCTGAACAAAGTGACAGACATCAGTCGACGTTCGTAAAAAAACATAAAATAAAGAGAGCAGGACGTCTTACCAATGGGGCGGCGGGGCGGGGCAGCCTACCTGCCATAAGCGGCTATCGAGCTAATTTCTTCAGCAATCAGGAAGGGCAGGGTCTGTCAGAGGAAATGTGATGGGAGACACGGATCCAGCTGCTGCGGCGAAGTGGAGACTAGAGCTCTGCTCCTGATGAAAAACATAGGACACAACACTGTTAGACCAAACTCCAAAATGTGTACAAGTAAGGTTTTTGTACCAACAGACGCTCACGGGACTGCTGACATTATATTTGACTTACTTATTTAAACCGTGCCCCTCGGAGTGCTCCCACACCCCGGCTGAAGTAATATCTGAAAAAGAATAAAAAACAAAGTCAATCATTTCACTCAGGAGCTGGTCACGCTGTACAGATGTGTACACCTGTGACCTGTCACAGGATTGATACTGGACAGTATGCGCGAGGTGAGGAGTGGAGTACAGAGGAATACTATACGCTCCGAGCACACAGGTGTGATAGCAGTGACTACGGAGGACAGGCGTTACTCATGTCATGTTACATCTGATTGTGAAAAGCACAAACACAACAGAACCAGGCTGAACCAGAACAGCAGTGTACGCTTACCCGGTACAGAGAAGCATCACTCCCTGCAGCTGCTCTGGTGAACAGTCACCTGTCCACTCCTCCAGGTGTGCTGCTGCTGCAGTCCCGTTTAAAAATGTGTGAAATGCTAAGGGCTGGCAGGCCGGCATCAGGCATCAGCGCTATGCTGCAGCTGAACAAAGTGACAGACATCAGTCGACGTTCGTAAAAAAACATAAAACAAAGAGAGCAGGACGTCTTACCAATGGGGCGTGGGGGCGGGGCAGCCTACCTGCCCATAAGCGGCTATCGAGCTAATTGCTTCAGCAATCAGGAAGGGCAGGGTCTGTCAGAGGAAATGTGATGGGAGACACGGATCCAGCTGCTGCGGCGAAGTGGAGACTAGAGCTCTGCTCCTGATGAAAAACATAGGAACTCAACATTGTTAGACCAAACTCCAAAATATGTACAAGTCAAGTTTTTGTACCAACAGACGCTCACGGGACTGCTGACATTATATTTGACTTACTTTATTTACACTGTGCCCCTCGGAGTGCTCCACAGATCGGGCTGAAGTAATATCTGAAACAGAACAAAGAACAGAGTCAATCATTTCACTCAGGAGCTGGTCACGCTGTACAGATGTGTACACCTGTGACCTGTCACAGGATTGATACTGACGGTATGCGCGAGGTGAGGAGTGGAGTACAGAGGAATACTATACGCTCCGAGCACACAGGTGTGATAGCAGTGACTACGGAGGACAGGCGTTACTCATGTCATGATTACATCTGATTGTGAAAAGCACAAACACAACAGAACCAGGCTGAACCAGACAGCAGTGTACGCTTACCTGGTACAGAGAAGAGAAGCATCACTCTCTGCAGCTTGCTCTGGTGAACAGTCACCTGTCCGCTCTCCAGGTGTGCTGCTGCTGCGGTCCTGTTTATGAGCATAAATTAAACATATGTAACTGCAGTGAGAAGATTTCATCGCACACGTGCAGTATACAGGCTCCTCACCGAATATTAGTTCCTCAGTGGATCCAAAGAGAGACTCTCTGTAGCATGTAGGTGTCCCTTTTCTGAATGAGACAGACCACAGATGTGATTAGACAAAGCAATGTTTAGCCTTTATATGAAGTAGCCCCTAATATCTATAACAAACTAACTTAACCTAATTTTGGGCCCAAGATAAGGATGTGGTGAGGTGGTCAAATAAAAAGGCTTAAATCAAGAAAACAAGTAACAAATTGAATACAAACAGGAAAAAAAAGGAAAACAACAACAACAACATTCATTTGTGAATAGTCTAAAACACCCCAAATGAGCAGACACAGTAAAATGCTAAGGGCTGGCAGGCCGCGGGTGCATGTGGTGATAGGCCACAACTTGAACATGGGACAGAGTACTCACTACGCTCCGTGCATTACATTCACACAAGCACAGCAACCAATAAGAAAAACTAAGACAAGCAGAAGTGAAGGACGTGCAAAATATCAACAAAGGCAAAAGTGAAGGGGCTGCAGCCAGAAACTCTAACAACAACAACCCTCCACCAGACGGCCGACCACCTCAGACCAGGCCCACACAGTTAAAAATCACAGTACAAAAGAAAACTAAACTAGAAAGCAGGGTGCAACTGAAGTTAATCCAAAGGAACTATAATCAACAACAAAAAGAGGACTCGAAATATTCAAAGGTGACTTAAATAACATAATTAGGCACGGAGGTGAAGACCAGTCATCAACACAATACACCCAAACAAAGCAACAAAAAGACAGACCCAAATAAAACAGCAGTGGCCAGTTCTATCTGCAAAGAAAGATTCACAATAATATGGCTAGTGCGCTGATTAAAACGTGTTAAAGTTTGTCCGTTCAGTTGATCCGCTTTACCTTTATACTGGGGACACAATGGCTGCAGCTGTACGCCGGCGCTCCTGTGGCTTTGACCTCACGTTCTCGGAGATTAAACGTTATGCCGGGGCTCACGCAGTACTAGCAGGCGCAATCGACGCGGAGGCAGCCGGCATCAGGCATTGGGACTATGCTGCAGCTGAACAAAGTGACAGACAACAGTTGATATGCGCAGAAAAACACAAAACAAAGAGAGCAGGATATCTTACCAATGGAGCGCGGGGGCGGGGCAGCCTACCTGCCACACACGGCTAGCGAGCATGGATGTTCTATAATACATGCTAGCATGGATGTAGCTAGCTTCTACGGCAATTCAAAGAGGCCAATTTTCATTCGGTCACATATTGGCAAAACTAAGCGAAAACAAGAAGAAACCTTTTTCCTATCCAGTTTCAGAGCTGGCAGGGTGGCGCGGTGATTTGAAGCCCAAAAACTGCGAGATGTGCATGACCTGTAGCATGTTTGTTGTGACCACATCAATATTGCATGATAAAAGCCCTAGGACTCCAGAATCAAGCGGGGAGCACAGTGGCCGAGCGGTTAGCGTGTCGAACACCTGGATCCGCGCGCCGTATGCTCCACAGTAGTAGCAATCATCCACTTGGGATCCGTACCTCCAAGCAACGAGGACGGGCTACGCTGTGGGGAATGACGGGCTCAGGAGAGCCCCTCTCCGCTGTGTATGTGTTTTTTTTCTTCTTAAATGGTTCAACTTTCACCTTAGGAGCCGCAGACCATAGAGACCCGGGTACGATTCCCGCTCAGGGGACGGACGTCAATTCCCCGTCTATCACCTAGTGTATAGGCCTGATATGTTTAGGTCAAAAACAAAACAACACAGCTTAAAAGCTATTGTTAAATCTTTAACTAATCTGTTTATTGACTCTTGATAAATGCAAAATCACACATACGTCAGGTCTCGGCCGTTGCCTTGCTTTTCTTTCGGAATGTGCACTGCAGACCAACAACTCTGACTTTGGCAGTAGCTCTACAGGTGCACTGCTCCTGTATTTATTCTCAAGTGTCACCACGAGGAGGCGCTACTCCACTCTTGTTTGGATCATGTGGCTGACTGACAAAGGCTACAAAGAACAGAAAAGTAGCCTATATTAAAACGCATTTTTTTAGACACAATCAACACATTATTCACTAATGCCTGATATGGCTCTGCTATGACTGAATGAAATGCTGAGTGTTCAAATTGGTTGGCAAGGGCGCGGCCATGTCATCATCATATGATAATGAGGGGTCAACCCACTTTATGGAGCTCTCCTAAAGTCATTCCCTCTCCCATTAAATATAGAGTTTTGAGTGAGGAGCATGTTGCTTACGTGAAGCAGTGCTAAAGTGACTGCTCCTGAGTCACCAGGACACAGGCTGAAATCTCAGTTAGGACACTCCCTTCCAGGGGCACCGTGTACTTGGGCCTTGTCTGTTGCCGAAGAATAACAAATCTAAAATTTGATGTTACGTCACACATTTTAGTTAGTATTGTCTGTACATTCTTTTGGTAATCTAAAAAAATCCACTTAATTTACTTTTGTAATGGGAGAATTATGTTCTGCAAGTCTATCCAATACTGTCAGCCATTTAAATGGAAGAGGGCAATTATCAATGCTTTTTAACAGCTCTGAAGGAAAACTCTCTCTCTTGCTTGTCTGCCTGGAAGAAAGACCCCCAGGCAGAATTTCACCGA